>OX411771.1:56110452-56804427 GCA_948252455.1 Acleris cristana
ACAAGCTCAGCAAGTACCTTGACTTGGCTCACGAGGTGACCGCTATGTGGGATGTTGTTTCGACGATCTTTGTCCCAATAGTTGTTTCGGCAAACGGTCTTATAGCGAAGAGTCTCGACCAACACCTCAAGAGACTCTCGCTGGATTAAGGGCCAGATACAGAAGGTAGTACTCCTCGGCACGCATTGTGAGGAGGTTCCTCTCTCTGCAGCCCTAACCACCAGTAGCTTGAGCCCTGCCCCGCTGCCGGCGGCACTCATAGCTCATAGGTTAGGTTTTTTATAATGTATATTTTATGTATTAGTATTTTATTTTACTTTTATTTTTGAATATTTATCATACAAAACCTATGTACAGAAAATTTAATAAATATCAAAATAATAATAAAACAATACATTATAATGAAAGGAGTTAATGATATAACTATAATTTTATAATAATTTCACTTCCAATAAGTCCCCAGATTTTATTTTATTTATTAAAATCTGAACAGTGGGCAACAGACAGAATTGTGTGTATAAAAAAGGTAATATGGACCTGCAATATGGCCACTCGCCAGTCCGCCGCTTGCGCCCGCGACGATCGCACGCAAAACTACCATGCTGTTCAGACACTTCGGAGTTGCGGCCGTGTAGCACAAACGTTCGGAACAAGTTTTTGAGTTACGTCCAAATCGCACAACAGTAAATAAGACCGTGATTACAATGAACGCGTCAAAATATAAACGAAATAAAAATCACTTGATGATAAGACAACTACAGTAAGTAGGTACCTTTATATTTTTTATATAGTAGTTATAAATAAAATAAAATCTGGGGACTTATTGGAAGTGAAATTATTATAAAATTATAGTTATATCATTAACTCCTTTCATTATAATGTATTGTTTTATTATTATTTTGATATTTATTAAATTTTCTGTACATAGGTTTTGTATGATAAATATTCAAAAATAAAAGTAAAATAAAATACTAATACAAAAAATATACATTATAAAAAACCTAACCTATGAGCTATGAGTGCCGCCGGCAGCGGGGCAGGGCTCAAGCTACTGGTGGTTAGGGCTGCAGAGAGAGGAACCTCCTCACAATGCGTGCCGAGGAGTACTACCTTCTGTATCTGGCCCTTAATCCAGCGAGAGTCTCTTGAGGTGTTGGTCGAGACTCTTCGCTATAAGACCGTTTGCCGAAACAACTATTGGGACAAAGATCGTCGAAACAACATCCCACATAGCGGTCACCTCGTGAGCCAAGTCAAGGTACTTGCTGAGCTTGTCCTTCTCGGCCTTCACGAAGTTCTCGTCATGCGGGATGGTGACGTCGACGAGCACTGCCGCCGGGCAGATCGATCGATTGAGATCGATCTGTCAATACGATATCAGGCTTATTGGCGACAATAGTCCTGTCCGTGATGACAAATCGATCCCAATAGAGCGTAGCACGACCATTTTCGAGAACTGGCGCCGGTGTTTACTTATAGTACGGCACTTCAGACTCAACAAGACCGTTATTGAAGAGCAAGTTGCTGATGGATGATCCTGGATGTATGAGCAAGTACTCGCCGTTGAAATTATGTGTCTGAGGGACTTGCCGGGGCAACGCCACGCTCGACAAATGTCGACCGTGCCATCCCTCAGAATATGTTTCCGGTAATTGTTCGTCATTATGACCTCGTCAGCAATTGCACAGACAAAACCTTCGGTTCCCCAAAGATTTCGGTTTTCACGGACGCTAAAAAGTCTACGTCGGGCCTTGTTAGGGCCAGGTAGAAGCGTCCGTGTAGCTCGTTGCTTTTCCATACGTTCTTGCGGTCTTCAGTGCTCAACACCGTTGGTCTGCGCCAGTTTTCGTTTGCCAAGGAGAGAGGCGTGAGGCTCCTGTCTACTGCAACCACGATGCATCCCACACTCATTGCCAAGGAAATAATCCCTGAGATTGCACGCACACCTCGCGGTTGTGGAAATTCTTAGCATTTAAAATGCCTCGACCTCCACATTTCCTTGGGATGTACAATCTCATGACAGATGAGCGTGGGTGCAACATGCGATGTGATTTAAGCAGTAGACGGATCCCCCTATTCAGGGCGTCCAGCTCAGTCTGAGTCCACCTTAGTATGCCAAAGGAGTATGTGAGCATCGGCACCACCCAACCATTGAAGGCGCGCCTTACTACCCCGTGACAATGTTGACATTTAATATCATATCATGTCATGCAAAAACCATGATAACAAGATCTAGAACGAATAGAACAGAAGCGGATACTGCGATAGCACGCCCTCCACCCCAGCCCGCTTCGTTCAGCTCATGTCGCCATCGCTGTTGGGTGATGAGTTCGCCACTGCACTCGACACCAGCGAGTCGAGCGACCTCCGCCGTCGCGACCACCTACGTGACGTGCGACCACCGCTGCCGGCACGCTTGGGGCCTGCGGGGCATCCTGCTCTGCGCACGGCTGGATTTAGTGCACCGCATGCGATGGTCAACATCGAATAATGAAAATTGCATGCGAGCATAATACGGGGCTACAGAGGGAGGAACTAACCTCACTGCGTACCGTGATCGAATGCTGCTCCTGTTTCAGACTCTTGAACCAGCCATCACTGTTACCGCCCAATGACTATCGGATCAGGTGCGGGCCATTCAGCGGCTTCGGCGACTGGATCAGTCTGTACCTTGATCAGCTACGCCTTGAATCGCTACATATTCGTACAACCTCCGCTTCATCACGGGACCCTCCTGCTGCGTTATCGGCTTCGATGCCAGTCGCCCAACACGCACTGATATCAGTGCAGTATGATCCCGTTAGCGACGTTGAGGATTGTGTGAATATAAGCGTAACTAGCCAGGTGAATGAGCAATTGAGGAGGGCTTTGGAAGACGCGATCGCGCAGTATCGGTCCACACCCAACTCTAGGTCTCGTTTACCACGCTTGCCTGGCAGTAAACGAAATTTAGCACTTATGGGAGCCCTAAACGCCTTGCTGGCGTCATATTTACAAGCCAGCGAGGATTCAAAAAAATTCAAATTTCGGACACTGACCGAGCGACGCGCGCTCGCGGGTCTGTCCCCGCTTGGCAAGTGCGAGTTGAGCGGCGTATTGATAAGTTTAGGACTCTCATAGGAAAGCTAGTCTGCTTCAGGGGGGCAATGAACGCCCCCGAGTCATACGTTTCGTGAACCAGGCGAGGCCGAAAACGAATTATATAAAACATTACACAAAATTATAACTTGGCTAGAATCACATAATTTAAAGCTCAATCTGAATAAGACAAAAGTAATACAATTTAAACCGTATCAAAAACCAGCACTACCTATTAGTTATACCCATAATAACACTAAATTAACAACTGTTACTTCCGCGACTTTATTGGGTGTGGATCTGGACACTAACCTCACGTGGAAACAACACATCCAAAAATTATCAAAAAACCTTTCTTCATTCATCTACGCACTCCAGCACCTCAAACGCGTCACCGATACCCCGACGGCTCTCACGGCGTACTACGCTTACGCTTATTCAAGGATTTCGTACGGCCTCATACATATTTGTCACTCGTGTGTCATAGAAAAACGAAGATTGTCGATAGCTATTAAAAAAATGGTTGTACTGTACTAAGTTTTTAGATCGTGCATTACGTAAGAGAAAATGAAAAAGGGGTAGTTTTCCTCAATCAACCAAAGGTTAGCTGGAATAGATCCCTTAAAGGGATAAGCTCGCCTTTGTACATTAATATTTTGTAAAAAAGTGTTTACATACATGCGTACACACGTTGGCGAGCATATCGAGATCCATATAAATTTGACGTAACCTTGTGAAAATGCCAGTTAAAAAAAAAAACCTTACTTTTTGCATTATTATCTCTTATATACAGTCGAGGAAATTGATTCCTTGACCACTTTGGACTATGTCAAAGTGACACTGTAAATAAAATCATAAGAAGTCTCTTACGTTTTGTTTGATTACGTCACTTTGACATAGTCCAAAGTGGTCTAGGAATCAATTTCCTCGACTGTACTTAATAAGTAATATCTCAACTGTGACAGAACCAGCATTGCACCATAGTGTTAATCAAGAGTATGTTAATAAAATAGTAACAGACTGTCCTCTTCCCCCCGGACCTCTGAAGTGAGCTAACGAGTGCAAACTCTGTCGAAAATTATCTAAATTTTAAATAAATTATTAAAACAAAATTATAATCGTCAAATACTAGGAGTGCATAAACAATAAAAGTATACCCACCTATAGTGCTTTGCATTGCTGTGACGTGTGTGAGTCATCCGTGCTGTGTCGTGTGCGCCCTCCGGCCGCGCAGCGCTACGTCATCGCTGCGAGTAATCGCCTGCGATCTAAGTTGCGCTACGCGCCCCTAATTACCTCTGCGCTCCTGGTACTTATATAGCTTGTAGCGCCGCGCTACGTCATCGCTACGAGTCATCGCCTGCGAAGGGAGGCTGCGCTTCGCACCTCTAATTACCTCTGCGCTCCTGGTACTTTACCTAGTTTGTAGCGCCGTGCTTCGTATCGTTACGCATCATCGCCTACGATCTAGGCTGCGCTTCGCACCCCTAATTACCGCTGCGCTCCTGGTACTTTAACTACGCAGTGGGTATGCCGCTTAACCACTCGCCGAAACAGAAAACCAGCATCTCGCCCTTGAATAGCGAAACACATTTGGAAAAGTCTGAGCAGACCCCACATTTCGTCACACAGAGACGCAACAAAAGACAAAAAGAGAGCCCAGGCGCTGACCTAGCCAACTTCAAGGAGGAAATGAAGTAGATGATACGTAATCTTATGATATCCCAAGAAAGCGAATTAAAAGTTATCACCCCGACTCTCCTCCAAATTAAAGAGTCTAATAGCAACATAGAAAACTGTATTATGTTCTTGGCTGCTCAAACGGAAGAGTTGAAGAAGAAAGTAGACAAACTTGAAAATGACAAAAAAGAGGACAGAGAATACATAAACCTTTTAGAGACAAAAATCGAGGACATGCAGCGGGATACCCGAAAGAAAAATTTTGAAATAAAAAATGTCCCCAAGATGGAGAAAGAGACGAGGGGAGACCTGGTTTCCATGGTTAAAAAGTTATCGGAAACCATAGGGCACACGATGTCACCCTCAGACATCTCGGACATATACAGGGTACGCGGCCGCCAGGATGACAAACAAAATACCCCTATTGTTGTGGAAATGGTGTCAGCTATACAGAAATCAGATATATTACTGAGATGTAAACAGTACAACTTAGCGAACCCGCACAATAAACTCTGCGCAAAACACCTCGGCCGCACTACGCTAGAGACCCCCGTTTACGTCACGGAGCACCTGACTGCAAAGGCGGCCCGCCTGCGCTTCATAGCGCGGGACCTAGCCCGATCAAAAGGATACGAATTCTGCTGGCCTTCGATGGGTAAAGTTTATGTAAGAAAAACCAAAAACTCTAATATAGTTCACATAACAAGTGAGTCGCAAGTTCAAAAACTATTTCAGGAAATATGACTACCGGTTATTTTGTGTAAATCTTTAGCTTGTAATAATCTCGCGTGGCTTTTGGCTCCTGATTTGTTTGACTGGTCCAAGTCCTTCTCTTTGCATGAACTGAATGTTGTTATAGTAATTAATATCACATACAAACAATGCAAACCTGTACACTTAACTATACACACATTTTACAAATCCTTAAAATCCTGCATGCATAATAAAACTATACACAAACTAAATAAACACACATCACATATTCAACACATACTTAAACCTTATTTTACCTTTAAACAAATACAATTATTTTATTTAACATTAACTTATGCAACCCAATCAGAACTCACAATAATTTATATTAATGGATGACACACTAACAACAATAAATCAAATAGATGTCTTACTTGTTGCCCATTCTTCCCAGTGTAAAACTGACCAAATCACAGAGTGCCTACATTTCAATCAGTACGACTTTACGATTATATCTCAAAACATTAGAAGTATTTACAGTAACTTGAATAATCTTCTAGTTGTTTTGAATCAATTCAAAATCACTGTAGATCTAATAATTCTTAGCGAATGTTGGTTGCATCCAGATAAACCAGTCCCACCGCTAGATGGTTATACCACCTATCTGACCACTACTCACTTGAATCAAAGCGACGGAGTTGTAGCCTATGTCAGAAACACACACAAAGTAAAAGTCCCGAACTTTTACTTTGTGTGTGTTTAGGTAATACTGACACACGCATCATGTCTTGAAATTACAACATTGAATGGAAAAATACTCGGAATATATCGATCACCTTCCATCAACAATGCCGATAACTTCATATTTACGTTAAGCACACATTTAGAATCCATTAAATCATGCAAAAACATTATCGTAACTGGTGATATCAACATTAATATTGCTAACAAAAATAATGAACAACACATCAACAACAACATCTGAACAGTCGAACAGACTAAATTACTTAAATATGATGGCCTCACATGGATTGCTACCTGGACACTTACTACCAACAAGAAATAAGACATGCCTTGATCATTTCATGCTTAAGCTTAAGATGAAATCTTCGAAAGCTGATATTTTAGTCCTAGACTCAACAATAACAGATCATGCTATGATATTATTAAAAGTTTGTAAAATAAATACTGTTAAATACTCTGAAAAAACTAAAACTAATGTTAATTTTGAAAAAGCTGTAAGTATTCTATCTAATGACAATTTAGAAGAATGATATAAAATAGTTGATCCCAATACCCTAACAGAAGTATTTATAAATAAAATTAGACGATGTCTCATAGAGAGTACTATTATAACCTTAATCCCTAGGAATGATCGTATCCTTAAGCCCTGGATTACAATGGGAATCCTTCGCTGTATTAGAAACAGGAACAATATGCAAAAAAGTGTTCGCTCAGATCCAGACAACATCATTTTAAAAACCACATACAAAAGATATCGCAATTTCTGCAACGGTCTGATTAAAAAGTTAAAACGGAAATATGACAAAGAACAATTAACCAAGGCAAGTAACAATCCCAAGAAAATGTGGAAAGTTATAAATAATATTACCAATCGGAAAGAGAATAAAACAGAAAATTTAGTACTTTTAGACATACGAAACTCGCCAACTGACTCTGTAAACGCCGTAAACAATTATTTCGCTGACATTGGCAAATCCCTTGCTGAAACTATTCTTTCAGGCAATAATTCCCACATTAATACTGCAGGCAACTTCACAAGGCCTTGTGCGAATTCCTTTGCTCTCTTTGAGACGGACCCTAGCGAAGTGTTCCCGGTCCTAATGAACCTTAAATCTGGAAGTGCTCCTGGCTGGGATGATATCCCTACTCAATTTTTGAAAATTGCTGGTACTATTGTGGTCCCTATAATAACTCAATCGGTAAATCTGTGTTTTGGTCAGGGTGTCTTCCCTAATGCGTTAAAGCAAGCAATTATAACCCCAGTGTATAAGAGCGGGAACAGAGACGATATCTCGAACTACAGACCTATATCGGTACTACCATCTATCTCAAAAATTATAGAAAAACTGATTAATGTCAGATTAAGAAATTTCCTGAATAAGTTTAATTTATTATCAAAATCCCAATATGGCTTCAGGCAGGGCCTTTCCACCGAGGATGCAGTTACTGCTCTTTCTTCCCATATAGTTAATGGTGTTGATAAAAACAAAAAATGTATCTCTGTTTTCCTAGATCTCAAGAAAGCTTTTGGACACCGTCTCTGTTCCCATCCTAATTACAACACTTGAGAGTATCGGCATAAGAGGTACCCCACTATCCCTTTTTAGAAGTTACCTTCAAAATCGAACTCAAAGGGTCAAAATAGGTAACCACGTCAGTGACGATCGTTCGTTTACCTATGGGGTTCCACAGGCTAGTGTCTTAGGCCCTACCCTGTTTTTAATTTATATCAACCAGCTTTGTGATACGCATATTGAACAGGGTACTATTTTTACATATGCTGACGACACTGCCGTTGTTTTTTCGGGGGATTCGTGGGAAGAAGTACGGTTATATGCAGAACTTGGCCTCACTAAAATCGCTAGATGGCTGCATAACAACTTACTTACACTTAACACAAGTAAGACTAACTACATCTGTTTCACGAAATACAGAAACACACAACCAGATTTAAGTTTCTCGGTAAGGGTCCACACATGTCCTAACCTTTCTCAAATCCAGTGCTCCTGTTCAACTATAGCCAGAGTAGAGTGTACTAGATACCTGGGGATAATGGTTGATCAGAGGTTAACCTGGCACGCACACTCGGAAGTCATCATGAATAGAATCCGAAAACTAATCTGGATTTTTAAAAATCTAAGACATGTAGCTAATAGGGTTCTGTTGGATCAGATTTATATTTCGTTAGCTCAATCCGTCCTTACCTACTGCATAACTATATGGGGAGGAGCAACAAAAACAAAGTTCCTTGAGCTTGAGAGAGCTCAAAGAGCATTGCTCAAAGTCATGCATTTTAAGCCTTACAGATTTCCTACTGGCGACCTGTATTTATTCTGTGATGTACTGTCTCTAAGAAAACTTTACATACTAAACACTATCATAAAAGCTCATAAAACTACAACCTTCAAACCAGATTCAACATCTTCACGAAGGAGAAAAATTAGAATCATTCCCTTGTCTCAAACCAAGTCTGTTTTCGCAAGGAGACAATACGCTGCACAGTCCGCGAAATTATATAACCTTATAAATGAACAAATTAATATTTATCCATGCACCGCCTATAAATGTAAGACTGAGCTAATAAAATGGTTAAAAACCTACAAGGACATAGAGGATTTAATAATACACAACGTTTAATTTACAAGGATACCTGCTTATTTTGCGTAACACACACACACACACACATAAATATGCACCTTCTTACATTTCTTAATTGTTATAGCTTAACTTACTACTTTAATTTTGTTTCTTTTATTTTTATCACATGTACCATTTTACTCTTACGGAAGAGCGGTGTCTCTTAATACAGGTATCAAGTATACTTAAAAAGAGGCATCGGCACAGCTATTGTTACATAGTTTTAAAGTTACTGAATAAACTATTTTTTCATTTTCATTTTTCATTAAGAAAATTGTCAAATCTTAACAAGTTAGTTGTGACTTTAATAATAAAGGTAGTTGACAAAGATATCAAGTTTAAAGAACTCGAAGGAAATGTCAACAAGCATCTCGGGCAAAGCAACCGTTATAAATAAAAATCTAGAAGGACAATTTAACAAATATTATGAGTAAAGCAGATGTTGTAAAAGAAATTCATAAAAATGTTAGTGTGAACTTCCCACGAAGAAGTGTGATATTAAAAGATATAGATGATCTTTGGCAAGCAGATTTGATAGATATGCAGTCTTTGTCAAAATGGAACGCTGGATATAAATACATATTAGTAATAATCGATTGTTTCTCAAAATATGCTTGTGCATTTCGACTGAAGCAAAAAACAAAAGAAATCGTCTCTAAACAGTTCCAGACATTGCTTGCAAGGGGGCGTATTCCAATTAATTTACAAACAGATGGCGGTAAAGAGTTTTACAATGATCAATTTAAAAATGTTACTAAAATGTATAATAATTATGAATCACTACTCTACATTTTCTACAAAAAAGCCTCAATCGTAGAGAGATTTATAAAGAATATGCTTTACAAAGAATTTAGTTTAAAAGGCAATTATAAATGGATTGATGGAAACCTTAACAAAAAAGTTTACAAATACAATCACACTATTCATAGAACTGTGGGGAAACCACCGGCGGAAATAAATCATAGTAATAAAGAAACTATATTACAGAGTTACATTAAAAAATCACTAACTAAGAAAATACACCGGTGTGAAGTTAGCGGCCAGAAGTTGGCGGCCAAATGTAATGTAATGTAAATGTAACTTTTGGCCGCTAACTTCACCCCAAAATTATCCTCCCAAATTAAGAAGTTCTATAGAAAATTGTTTCAACATAACAACAAATAGTCCATTTTGCGACTACAGTGAAAATCTGAATCTAATTATTACAAGCTATCTGACTTGGATTCCATTAGCTTTAGTTCAAAAGATGTTTGTGTTTGTTTTACAGCGGCCTAATTATTTTAGAGGAAAACCGTAATAAATTAAAAACTGGAATACATGACACTCTAAAATGGCATAAAATCAATGCTATAGCACTAGAGCTTTCAGTAAAGGCATCCAAAACTCTCTTACCAACATTACTTTTGACACTGTGCCTGTTTAAAAGTTAGCGACCGATTTAATGCAATAACGAAAATGCTTAATAAATCAAAAAAATGAAAAGTTAGTTTTATTGAGTGATATTAATTGATAACAATGATAAACGAGCTCTTGATAAAAGCTTTAACAATAATATTTTAGTAATTAGTTCAAAAGATGTGTGTGTTTGTTTTACAGCGGCCTATTAATTTTAAGACAAAACCGATATGAATGAAAAACTGGAATACTTAACACTCTGGAATGGCATACAGTCAATGCAATAGCACGAGAGCTTTCTGTAAAGGCATTCAGAACTCACTTACCAACATTACTTTTGACACTGTGCCCGTTTAAATGTTAGCGGCCGATTGAATGCAATAACGAATTGCTTAATAAATCAAAAAAAAGAAAATATAATTTTATTGAGTGATATTAATTAATAACAATGGTAAACGAGCTCTTGATAAAAGTTTTAACAATAATATTTTAGTAATTAGTTCAAAAGATGTGTGTGTTTGTTGTATGAGACATACATTAAAATGTAGCCTTTTTCTGACATAGCAACACTGGGCGGCCATTACTAAATGTTTATGTCTAGATTTCCGGTTCCTGTTATTAGGCTTTTACCATGTAAGCAGTGAACATGTACTATGTGCATTAAAACATTAAATACTTATGTAAATGTGAGTTCTTTCATTATACATAAATTGGTCCTTCGAGCATTTTTTTGTAATCATCGAACTATCGAAGAAGTGAAAATTGCGGCCTTGCAGTTAGCAAGAAAAGTCTGCAGTTCCACTGGCTGGAGCGGGAACCACGTCGGCACTATAATGCTGGAGCTATAAGGTTTCTCAGAAAATTCTCCACCACTTCCAATATTGAACGATAATAATTATCGTACAATGCAAGTAAGTTGCACAATTTTATTATAAAAAGAAGAGGTTAACATAACATCAAGATATCAAGAGTAGTGTTTCCATTAGCAACACAAAGTGAAACGGTGTCACATAGCATCATATACAACTGCGCGTTGCACTGCATCACCGAGGCACAGAGTCGAGCACGGTGTTGTCTGTGCCGCGCCGCTGGGAGTTTTTGCCGGCCGGCTATAACCCAACCGAGTTAAGTATTGGTTGACATCGAACATATCGATTGGGTCAGAAGATCTTCTTATTCGGGCGCAGTTTTGAGGTCGGTGTGAAAACCCCGGATCGGTGTTGTTGCAATTGCAATAATATTCGTTCGTTCGCCATGTTTTTGCTGTGTTGTGTTAGTGCGGAATTCGGCTATTTATTTGCGAATTAGAAATAAAAGCGTGTAATTTATAGTTAGGCAGCTTGATTGCTGTGCAAGTGTAAGAAAATGTCGGAAAAGGAAGAAGATTTGAAGCGTCTCGTTGCGAGCAGGGGCCAATGTAAAGGCGTAATTACCAAGACCGAGAACTTCATAGTCAATCCTGGCTCAGATATATCTAGTGTTGAAATGTTGAAAGTAAAGAGGGACAGACTGGTCACCGCGTTTAATCGGTACGCCGAACTTCACATAGAAATCCAAATATTGGATCCCTCTGACAAAGAAGATTTTGACACAATGGAGGACAGGTTTTGTACATTACTGGCAAACATAAACTCCGAGTTAAGTGACATGTCTACGTACAGCAATGAGGGCAGTGCTCCTCTACCGCCGAACAAAACAGGCTTTCAAAGGTTGCCTCGGATTACAATAAGCTCTTTTGATGGTAATTTAAGTGAGTACCAACACTTCTTTAATTTATTTAAATCTGTTGTGGACAACAATACCACACTGTCAAATTGTGATAAACTGTATTATTTAAATTCCTTTCTGGTGGGCGAAGCCCTTGATGTTATTAAGCACTTGCCTCTAACGGGGGAAAACTATAAGTTGGCTTTAGACCTACTTAAGCAACGTTATGACAATAGGTCAAGACTAATCACCCATCACATTTATAGTATCTTAGATTTACCTCTAATAACTAGCAGCTATGCAGTAGTGTTGCCTTGCGGAACCTTGTTAGTGTAGTGAGACAACTAGGTGCCTTAAAGGGTTTGGAACAGCCCACAACCCAATGGGATAGCTTGTTAGTCTGTGTAATACAAAAGAAGTTAGATCATTTTACAATTCGTTCATTCTATTTAGAACAAGAATCTACAAACATGCCCTCATTGGAGTTGCTATTTAATTTTATAGAAAAAAAGGCAGCAGCTTTAGAAGCGCTGGCTCGAACCTCCAGCCCTCAGCAATATGAGAGGCCCATGAGCACCTCCAGCCCTCAGCAATATGAGAGGCCCAGGAGAACTTCTCTTGCTACTAGTTGTTTAGCGGCAAGTAAGGAGGAGAAAAAAATGAAGATAAAATGTAAGTACTGCCAGTCACAAGTACATAGATTGTATGCTTGCCCCAAATTTAAGCTAGCTAGTGCTAGTGACAGGGTCAGATTCATAGATAACAATAAAAAGATTTGTGTGACGTGTTTGAATGAACATGAAGGGAAGTGGAGGTTTAATTTCAAATGCGCTATGTGCAAAGCACCGCACAACACACTGTTGCACCAAGATGCTGAGTTAAGCAGCACTGCTGATCTTGTAGAAGCTCTTGAGCTTACAGAGAAGCCTGCCGACAAGCAGTGGTAGGGTAGGACTTACATGCAGTAGTAGAAAGGAGGTCATTTTACCAACAGTAGAAGTATGGGTTGAGACTAAGGATGGTAACCATATCAAAACTAGAGCCCTCTTGGACTCGGGTAGTCAAGTCTCCTTTGTACTCACGAGTATAGTTGACAAGGTTAAGTGTATTAAGTACACTGAGAATAATGTAATACTAGGCATATGTAGCGGCACAAGCCAGAGCAAAGAAATTGCTAATATTACTGTGAATTCATGTGTGAATAATTTTAAGGTCAGAGTTGATTGTTGCATTGTTCAAAATATTACAAAGGACTTGCCACAATTTGAAATATCAAGGGAGAATTTTAAGATCCCGAACAATGTAAAACTGGCTGATCAAGCTTTTGATAAACAAGCTCCTATATCAATCTTACTAGGATGTGATGTGTTTTTTCAGGCGCTGCTGCATCAAGTCCGGCCGCTTGATACAAATGGCCCATTTTTAATAAATACACAATTTGGTCACATCATCGCAGGAGCTGTGCCGTCACAGCATGTTTCGTCTTATAAAACAAGTTTGTTTGTTGTTAATAAGGTTAGTCCAGCACCTTCAATTTTTGAAACGGAGTCAGAGCAACTTGAAAATAACTTAAAGAAATTCTGGGAAGCGTAAAAGGTTCCAGAAATATTTGCAGAGTCTAATACAGAACATGAACTTGCTGAAATTGACTTCAAAAACTCTGTTTCCTTGACAGATGGTAGGTTTCAAGTTGCACTGCCTTTAAAACAGCCTATGAGCAAACTGAATTTAGGTGATTCATTTTCTTATGCCCTGCAACGCTTTTTAAACTTGGAAAAACGATTGTTAAAGGATAACATGCTATATTCAAAGTACAAAGATTTTATCAAGGAATATCTAGAGTTAGGTCATGCTGAGGAATATGATATTTCAAAATACGATCTTGAAAATGATGCAGTGTATTTTTTGCCTCATCACCCAGTATTTAATGAACAAAGTAAAACAACAAAAATGAGAACAGTCTTTGATGGTAGCATGACAACAAAAAATAAGATTTCATTAAATGACATACTTTTGAACAGTCCTATAGTTCAGGGGGAGTTATTTGATATCCTCATACAATTTAGGTTTCCTACCTATATCTTGCTGGCAGATATAAAACAAATGTTTAGGATGATTTTAGTTGATCCCAGATTTAGACCTTTGCAAAATATTCTTTGGAGGGCGGGTGTCGACTGGTGGTGGTGATGGTCTAAAGTGTTCATCCTTCTTGGCAACTAGGTGTTTGCTGGAGTTAGCTGAAAGATATAAAGATGAATTTCCCCTAGCCGCTGAAGTCTTGCGCCAGCAAACTTACATCGATGACATACACACTGGGCATGACGATATAGAAGTCTTATTAAAAATAAAGGAGCAAATTATTGAGTTGCTTAAGCTAGGCGGGTTTGAACTGCACAAGTGGTGCGCAAATAATAAACGGTTATTAGAAGGTATCCCATCAAATAAACTAAGTTTTAATGACGACATAGATTTAAATAAGGATGACTTGTGTGTGAAAACTCTTGGCCTACGTTATAACGTTGCCTCTGATAATTTGTTTGTAAATTGTCCTGAAACAAATATTCAAAATAGCTACACCAGGAGGCAAGTGTTATCCTTTATTAGCAAGTGCTTTGACCCCCTAGGGTTAGCAGGTCCAATATTTGTTATTCCAAAAATAATCCTGCAAAAAAATTGTAAACTGCATTTGTCATGGGATGATAAACTCCCCACAGAATTAAACGATGAGTCGAAGGAGTTTGTCAAAAACTTTATCGCGATGTCGAGTATAAAGATTGGAAGGCATATTGATGTCAGGAGCGCTCAAAGACTTGAGTTGATTGGATATGGGGACGCGTCAAATGCAGCTTATGGTTGTGCAGCATATTTAAGAGTAGTGAATGTTGATGGCAGCATGTCAGTGAACTTATTATGTTCTAAGTCAAGGATTTGTCCAATCAACAAAGATTTGAGAGTACTCCTCGTTTGGAACTGAACAGCGCCTTGTTGTTGGGAATGCTTATAAAACGTTTGTATGAGCTTCTAAAAACGAAATATGACCTGAATGTATATTTGTATCTGGACTCAATGATTGTTCTTGGATGGTTGAACATAGAACCAATTAAATTGCAGGCCTATGTTGCTAACCGGGTAAAAAGGATAATTGAGCTTACACACAATTTTTCTTGGTTCTATGTACCAACAGATCAGAATCCAGCAGATTGCATCTCGCGTGGAATGCAGCCACATTTGTTACAAATGAATAGTTTATGGTGGCATGGCCCCTCTTTTTTGCATGATAGTGGTTATGTACATAAGAAAACAAATGTAGACGCGCGCATAAAACTACCAGAGTTAAAAAACAAAATGAATAAAATATATAATGTTGCAAACATAATAAACCAATTTGATTTTATGACAAAATACTCAAATATAGATAAAATTAAGAGGATTATGGATTACATCTCAAGATTTTGTATAAACTGTAGAGTAAAAAAGGAACATAGAATTAAATCTGATTTTTTACCAAAGGAGCTTGAGCATGCGTTAAATAATGTAATTAAAATAGATCATCATCAAAATTACTTGTCAGAAATATCTGCTCTAAAGGATAATAAACCTATTAAAGGCAGTTTGAGTTCCTTGAACTGTTATTTAGATAACAACAAAATATTAAGGGTAGGAGGCCGTTTACAAAATTCAGAACAGGCTTATTCTGTAATGCACCCAATCATTTTGGTTAAAGGCTCAAATATTACGAAACTTATTATACTAAAGGCTCATAAACAATTATTGCATGCCAGTCAAAAGGGAATTTTGTCATATTTAAATGAAAAGTATTGGCTTATTGACCCCCTCAGGGACATTAGAGGCGTTATTCATAAATGCATTATCTGCTTCAAAGTTAAGGCAAAATGTACAGCTCAGTTAATGGGATCTCTACCTAAGGAAAGAGTGTGTGTCGCAAGAGCTTTTGAGAGGGTGGGAATAGATTATGCAGGCCCTTTTAATTTAAAATTTGCTCGGGTTAGAAAGCCAGTGATTTGCAAGGGATATGTCCTGATTTTTGTTTGTTTTGTTACAAAGGCCATACATATAGAATTGGCCTCCGATATGGCCACAACTAATTTTCTAAATTGTCTGAAACGCTTTATAGCACGCAGAAACAAGCCGTCTCAAATATTTTGCGACAACCCTAATACTTTCAGGTGTGCCAATACGCAGTTACAGGAATTATACAGGCTGCAAAATTCTTCTGACCATAAAGGTTCTGTTTATAATTTCACCGGTGACCAGGGAATAGAATTTAAATTCGTACCTGCATACAGCCCAGTTTTTGCTGGCCTTTGGGAGGCAGGCGTGAAAAGCATAAAGTACCACTTAAAAAGAGTCGTTGGTAACAGCGCATTGACATACGAAGAATTTAATAATGTTTTAATTCAGATTGAGGGCATTTTGAATTCTCGTCCCCTCACAAGAATGCCTTCCGACCCTAATGATATGTCTTATTTAACTCCTGGGCATTTTTTGACAGGAGCTTCCCTAACATGTATTCCAGAACCTGATGTAACAAAAACGACGGTTGGACGTTTATCCTTTTGGAAACAGTGTATGCAATGCAACAACATTTTTTTAAGCAATGGTCTAAACAATACCTAACCATGTTGCAGAATCGTCCCAAATGGAAAAGCGAAGAGCCGAATCTAAAAATTGGTGCCTTAGTTGTACTAAGGAATGATAATGTATCACCTTTAAAATGGCCAATGGCTAGAATTGTTAATGTTTATCCTGGAAGTGATAGCAGGGTTCAAGTGGATATATAATGCGGACTAGCATTATGAAGGTGTGCCCACTTCCAATAGATAGTTAACCCTAAAAGTTATTTTGTATAGTGTACCATACATTCTTAAGGTGCATTTTTTCGTATTTTTTATTTAAATAAAATGAGTGAAATCCAAAGAGGCTAGATTTCAGTTTCTTTTTTAATTTTGCGACTTTAAGGGTTAAAGATATCTTGCACAAGATATACTTTTAGTTAAGTTGTTTCCTTTTGTATCACTTAGTGGTGGTAGCGTTTATAATTAATTTAATTAAAACTAGTTTGTAAGCAAAAGTAAATATAGAGTTTTGACTGCTATGGAAACTCTTTCTGTTTAAATTGTTATTTAATATTTGACTTTGTAAAAAATCCTTTTTTTTGGCCCTGGCCCGCAGTCTATGTATGAGACATACATTAAAATGTAGCCTTTTTCTGACATAGCAACACTGGGCGGCCATTACTAAATGTTTATGTCTAGATTTCCGGTTCCTGTTATTAGGCTTTTACCATGTAGGCAGTGAACATGTACTATGTGCATTAAAACATTAAATACTTATGTAAATGTGAGTTCTTTCATTTTACAGCGGCCTATTAATTTTGAGACAAAACCGAAATAAATGAATTACTGGAATACTTAACACCCTGGAATGGCATAAAATCAATGCAATAGCACGAGAGCTTTCTGTAAAGGCATTCAGAAGTCACTTACCAAAATCACTTTTAACACTGTGCCTGTTTAAAAGTTAGCGGCCGATTGAATGAAATAACCAAATTCTCAATATATCAAAAAAAAAAAGATAATTTTATTGAGTGATATTAATTAAATACACTGATAAATAAGCTTTTGATAGAAGCTTAAAAATTTAAATTTAAATAATTAGTTCAACAGATGTGTGTGTTTATTTTACAGCGGCCTAATTATTTTAGAGGAAAACTGAAATAAATTAAAAACTGGAAAACATGACACTGTGGAATGGCATAAAATCAATGATGTAGCACGAGAGCTTTTTGTAAAGGCATTCAGAAATCACTTACCAACATTACTTTTGACACTGTGCCTGTTTAAGTTAGCGGCTGATTGAATGAAATAATAAAATACTCAATATATCAAAAAAATAAAAGGACAGTTTTATTTAGTGATATTAATTAAATACACTGATAAATTAGCTTTTGATAAAAGCTTTAAAATTAAAATTTTATTGATTAGTTTAACAGATGTGTGTGTTTGTTTTACAGAGGCCTTATTATTTTAGAGGAAAACCGAAATAAATTAAAAACTGGAATACATGACACTCTGGAATGGCATAAAATCAATGCTATAGCACAAGAGCTTTCTGTAAAGGCATTCAGAAGTCACTTACCAACGTTACTTTTGACACTGTGTCTGTTTAAAAGTTGCGGCCGATTGAATGAAATAACAAAATTCTCAATAAATAAAAGAAATCAAAAAGACAGTTATATTGAGTGATATTAATTAAATACACTGATAAATGAGCTTTTGGTAAAAGTTTTAAAATTAAAATTTTATTAATTAGTTCTTCAGATGTGTGTGTTTGTTTTACAGCGGCCTAATTATTTTAGAGGAAAACCGAAATAAATTAAAAACTGGAATACATGACACTCTTGAATGGCATAAAATCAGTGCTTTAGCACAAGAGCTTTCTGTAAAGGCATTCAGAAGTCACTTACCAACGTTACTTTTGACACTGTGTCTGTTTAAAAGTTAGCGGCCGATTGAATGAAATAACAAAATTCTCAATAAATCAAAAAATAAAAAGACAGTTTTATTGAGTGCTATTAGTTTAAAACATTGATAAATGAGCTTTTGATGAAAGCTTAAAAATTAAAATTGTATGAATTATTTCAACGGATGTGTGTGTTTGTTTTACAGCGGCCTAATTATTTTAAAGGAAAACCGAAATAAATTAAAAACTGAAATACATGACACTCTGGAATGGCATACAGTCAATGCAATAGCACGAGAGTTTTCTGTTAAGGCATTCAGAACTCACTTACCAACATTACTTTAAACACTGTGCGAGTTTAAAAGTTAGCGGCCGATTGAATGAAATAACAAAATTCTCAATAAATCCAAAAAAAATAAAAAGATAGTTTTATTGAGTGATATTAATTAAATACACTGATAAATAAGCTTTTGATAGAAGCTTAAAAATTAAAATTTTATTAATTAGTTCACCAGATGTGTGTGTTTGTTTTACAACGGCCTTCACTTTAAAGTAATATTGAAAAAAAAAACATAACTTTGACTAGTTTATTGTAAATTAGAAATGAAGTTAAAGGTATTTTACCTTTAATAGAAATACTTTAAAGCTCTTGAGTGTTATTCTCTTAAAATTGGCATTCGGTCGGTCGAACGAGTGAGCGAGTGAACGCAGCGCAGCGGCCAGTTAATGTAGTCCCGTCAGAACGTACGAAACACATTTTAGCGCGTGAATTCTCAATTAAGCAGCCTTTTTAAGTTCGAACGTTTGGCAGAAGCCCTGCTGCCTAATTGAGAATGCACTTCTTTAAGAGAATCACACCCCTTATCAGAATCGTTGTCTTATGATGCCTAAACAAAGTATTTTGGCATTTTTGTGGTTCCGCTTAAAATGCAAACACTAATACGTCTCGCCTGTTAAGAATCTTTTTCGCATGTTTTAATATGATTCATATGAGTTATGAATTACCGCCGCACTCAGAGACATCATTTAAGAGACAATTAACTCATTCCTTTATCAAAGTGTGAAAAACCGTCACCAAAGAAAGACTTACCTAATCGTCATTATCTGACTGAGTGCAGCCGTAAGTTATTAAATACTACTTTAAGAAAAAATCATTCTATTTTTTTTATCTATTTTCGTCATAGTTATTAAAAGTCTTATTATACCTATCTGTATCTTATTATTATATACTTCTTTTAAATAAATAAATAAATACCTATAAATAAACTAACGTTTGCCCGCGACTCCGTCCGCGTAGAAGTCGATATCGCTGCTTCCTCGGGAACTGTCCAATTTTCCGGGATAAAAAATATCCTATTTCAGGACCTAACCTATATGATGTGCCAAGTTTCATCCTGATCCTTTCAGTGGTTGAAGCGTGATTGAGTAACAAACATCGAATCTTTCTCGTTTATAACATTCGTAAGATTGATAATTATGTATTCCAGTTTTTTAATTTATGTCGGTTTTCCTCTAAAATAATTAGGCCGCTGTTAAACAAACACACACATCTTTTGAACTAAAAGTAATGGAATCCAAGTCAGATAGCTTGTAATAATTAGATTCAGATTTTCACTGCAGTCGCAAAATGAACTATTTGCTGTTATGTTGAAACAGTTTTCTATAGAACTTCTTAATTTGGTAGGATAATTTCGGTGTGAAGTTAGCGGTCAAAAGTTGGCGGCCAAATGTTGGAGCCAATCGGCCGCCAACTTTTGGCCGCTAACTTCACACCGGTTTCTTTTAAAGGATATGTGTCAGGTTTAAAAATTGGTATTATAATTGTTTGTTCACTTGTATTCAGAAGTTTAATTGGAACTATATTATTAATGGGTGTTACTATAACACTAGCAAGAAAAACTTTTGTATCTTATTGTTTTGGGGAAATGACACAATCTTCTGTGATATTTTTCAATTTGAACATAGTGAATAGATTCGCATCGCGGTGGTTAATCGATGCTTATACTAAGTTGACCAAACAAAGGTATAACAACTTGAAAATGGGAGTTCTTGTCATCTAAAGCTATACACGATTTTTCAAGGTCTATTTTAGCATTATAAAAAAATAAAAAATCTAGTCCAACTATACCGTCCGATTTGCAAGGCAAATAGTCAAATATATAGAATTTTTGTTCAAATGTTACACCATCTTTTGTTGTTATTGTTAAAATCACATAGCCTTCTGAATATATTTTACCTCCTATACCATTAATTACGATGTTTTCATGATATACTTGCGTGTCTTGTGATGATAATACACGTCTACTTATAGCACACTGTACGATTTACATGGTACAGTATTTAGCTGACTTGCGACCTACTTCGTTACATTAACTTTATTTGCAGTTAGTTGACAATTCGCACTATTACCGATCGGCCACAGTTGAGCACATTTACTTTAACTTGTAATTTTACAATAAACTTGAATATTTCTCATAAGTGTGGTTTACGTTCAACTCAACTCACTATCTACCTACTAACTTCTTAAAAGCTTCGACCTTACATTTGGTCCTTCGAACCTACAATACAGCGGTGTTTCACTTGTGACGTTTGCGTTTCGGTTTAACTAGCCTCCTACAAGCGGGTCTCACTGGTTAAATTGAGAAGACGCATAGAACGTTATAGAGTGAAGTACGGCAGGGCCAGGATTGCTGAAAACTTCGGGATCTTGGGGAACTGGTGCCAACGGCTACACATCCAACTATAACGACCAACGGTCAAAGACAAACAACTTAGGTACTTACCTGCTAAGTGCAACAACTTGCTAACTTACAATGGGTCAGAAGCTGGAAGAACTTATCTCTCGTCAAGAAGCAACCTTCTCGAACATCAAACAACTGTGCGGGAACTATAAGAAGGATGGTTCCGAGCGGAAAACTTCGGAGTATTTACAGAAGAGACTTGAATCACTTACCTCCAGCTGGGAGCAATTTACCCAGAACCACCTCGTACTGCAAACTACTGCTGAAGGTGATATCCAATACTTTACGGATAAGGTCTACGACCGGACCAAACAGATCTACGATGACGTTGTGGCAGACATACAAAAGCGTCAATCAGTCTTACTTTTGGCCACAACAAAGGAAATTGCAGCGCCACAAGCGTCACCTAACGCAGCGGAAGGTGGACCATCCAAATCTGGCTTTGACTTTGCTGGTGTTGCATTCTATGCACCACCGCCTCAAGTAAGAGAGAATCAGGAAAAACAGCAAGATCTATTAAGGCAACAATACTGTAACTTCAGGGCCTTCGAAAGTACGGTGGAGAAAATGGATTTGGAACTTATTAAAGAAAAATGGGAACTAGAGGATAATTTGCATATCCTAAAAGCTAAGTGGGATCACATCGAGAAGATAAACTGGGAGTTGGATTACATCCTGCAAGATGATGAAACTAAATACAAACAGAAATTCTTATCCGTTGAGAGTACTTATCATAGATATAGATATCATACGAAAACAACTAAACCACAAAATATGGAACAGCTCGCATTATGAGAAGGCAACGCCGAGGATTGTCATTCCTGACTTTTACGGTAATTACAATCAATGGAGTACGTTCCGAGACCTCTACGTGGAAAGCGTACATATTAACCCACTGCTCTCGAACGCGCAAAAGATGCAGCATCTTAAGTCGAAACAAAGGGGGAGGCGGAAAAACTGGTGCAGCATCTTGGAATTAGCGCAGAAAATTATTCTTCCTGCTGGGAAATAATCACGCATCGCTATGATAACAAGCGATTACTTTTTACTTCATACATGAACACCCTACTTAACCAAACTACAATACAGCAAGCCAACGCCGCAAGCATCAAAAAACTACATGACGTCATGTTGGAATGCCTAAACGGCCTTAATAACATTGGACTGGACGTTACAACTTGGGATCCGATCATCGTTTATCTACTGGTGCAAAAGCTCGACGGTGAAACTTATAACGAATACATGAAAGATCTTAAGGAACCCAGAGATCTACCGGATCTGGCAGAGTTTACAAAGTTCTTAGAGAACAAGTTTATGGCATTGGAGACACTACAAGGTGGCAGCAACCAAAAATCATTCCAGACGTATAAACACCAACTTCAAAACAAACAGCAGAAAATTAATAATTTTCAAACGTCACGAAGCAATAATAATGCTCATAAAACTTACAACGCAAATAGGTCATCGTACCTCGGCAAGCCACAAACGATGCCTAACGCTTACGCAATGATAGCAAGAAAATGCCCGTTGTGCAAAACAGATCACGTGTTAATGCAATGCAACAAATTCCTCAACATGAGCGCAGCTGGACGATATGACACCGTTCGCAATTTACAACTTTGCAAAAACTGTTTGTACAGTCACGGTGAAAAACAATGTATTTCTGAAAAAAAGTGTAAAGAGTGTAATAAGCATCACCACACACTCATGCACGAAGCGGAAACTAACCGTTAAGCAAGCAGACAACCATTAGCGTCAACCTCGCACTCTGTACACAACTTAACTAACGAAGACAAGGAAGTGTTGCTGACGACTGTACTACTAAAAGTGAAGACAGTCGATGGAGATTTTATAAATTTAAGAGGGCTACTGGATCAAGGCTCGCAAGTAAGCCTAATAACGGAGGATGCGGCGCAGCGCCTGAGGCTACCAAGACGAAGAGGAAGCGCTGTTGTGTCTGGGGTTGGAGCCCTGTCAGGGAACTGCAAAGGTTCTCTGCATTTGGAATGCAAGTCTATTCATTCGGATTATCAGTTCCAAATGGAAACTCTAATAATGAGAAAACTGGTTAACAACCTACCAACAACGTCATTTTCGAAGGATAACTGGCATTACTTAGAAAATTTAAAACTAGCCGACCCTCAATTTAATATCTCGGGCCCTGTGGATTTACTTTTGGGTGCCGATATTTATTCAGAGCTAATACTTAATGGAGTCATGAAGAGCGATCATAGCGACTATCCTGTCGCTCAACAAACTAGAGTTGGGTGGATTTTATGCGGAAAGGTGAAAACATTCAACTGCCTCGTCACACTTAACGACTTGGAAAACATGTCTCGGTTTTGGGAGACAGAAGAAATAACTGAAAGTCTAAATTTTCCGAACGACGGGGAATTTTGCGAAAATAATTATACAGAAACCACCACTAGACTTCAAGATGGTAAATATGTGGTCCAGATGCCTATGAAACTCAACTTCGAAACTAACTTAGGAGATACAAGGCGACAAGCGGTAGCTCAATTTCTACAACTTGAGAGGAAAATGAGCAGAAATAAAACATTTGAAAGCGGATACAAGAACTTTATCAATGAATATATAACAATTGGACACATGAAACTTGCACCAAAAGAAAACAATCCTAAAAAACAAGTATTTTTATCTCATCATGGTGTTGAGAAAGTCGATTCTACTACGACCAAACTCAGAGTAGTTTTTAACGGCTCAGGAAGGAGTTCGAATGGCTACAGTCTTAACGATCTCATGCACACTGGTCCCAACCTGCAAAAGGACATGCTCACTTTAATAATCAACTGGAGAGTATATCGATATGTTTTTACTGCGGATGTGGAGAAAATGTACAGGCAAATTTGGCTAAACAAAAATCAACAACAACTTCAAACGATCATCTGGAGGGATTCTCCTCAACAACCACTCCAAGAATGGCAGTTGTGCACCATCACCTATGGCATGAAGTCCGCGCCTTACCTCGCCATGCGCACCCTACATCAATTAGCGAAAGATGAGAATGATCAGCATCCAGAAGCTGCCGAGGTTCTTCAAAATTATTTTTATATGGATGATCTAGTCTACGGACAGGATAACATTACCGCAGCCAAGAAAATTGTAAGTGAACTAATTAAACTACTGAGAAAAGGTGGATTCAACTTAAGGAAGTGGAAAAGTAACGAACCCGCAATTTTGGAAGATCTAGAGAACGATCAAAAATGTCAACAATCGAACATGAGCTTTAACACTGAACAAACGGAAAACACAAAAACATTAGGCCTAAGCTGGAACCCGGCTGCCGACCTATTTTTATACAACTGGAAATTAACTGAAAAAATAAACGTAACTAAGAGAGTTTTCTTGGGAGAAATAAGCAAGCTATACGATCCCGTTGGCTGGCTGTCACCGGTAACGGTCAAAGCAAAACTACTTTTCCAAGAGGTGTGGCTCAGTAAAACTGAATGGGATGAGAACTTGCCTCCTAAGATCATAAAGGGATGGGAGGCTATACGTAGTGAGTTGCCTTTCATCAGCAAAATAAAAATTCCAAGATGGATTGGAAGCATTGAAAAAAATATTTAAATACACGGCTTCAGTGATGCGAGTGAAAAAGCCTACGCTTGTGTTGTTTATAGCCGAGTGAAAACTTCCAGCAATAAGTACTTGACGACGTTAATTGCAGCCAAAACTAAAGTTGCGTCGTTAAACAAGAAACTAACATTGCCTAAACTGGAGCTGTGTGGAGCCCTACTTTTAGCCAGACTGATCGACAAGCTGAGGAGCACCCTTAAAACTAAAGACTTAGAACTACACTGCTGGAGCGATTCTAAAGTAGTCTTAGCGTGGCTACAAGGGAATGTGAACCGATGGGAAAGATTCGTATCTAATCGAGTCACACAAATAACCAACTTGACTCCATCAACACGATGGCGCTACGTGAAATCGGAAGAAAACCCGGCAGACTGCGCGACTAGGGGCCTCTCACCCTCGAACCTTTTAACTTTTAACTTGTGGTGGGAAGGGCCTAACTGGTTAAAAACATCAAACATAATCGAAACTAAACATAACTCGCAAACTTACATAACTAACGATGGAATAAAAACAAACTGTTGCACAACAAAGGTTGACAACGTTTGCGAAACTACAAATAAACTATTAAACAGACTCAGCAGTTGGAAACGCGTCAGACGAGTAATTGCATGGATACTGCGCGTCAGCTCAGTTCATCGCAAAAAAGCTAACGCAATGGACGCTATAAATAACTTAACCGACAGTGAAAAAAAAGGGGAAATTGCGCCTTTAACACCGCAAGAACTAGATGGAG
Source organism: Acleris cristana (assembly GCA_948252455.1). Lineage (NCBI taxonomy): Eukaryota > Metazoa > Arthropoda > Insecta > Lepidoptera > Tortricidae > Acleris > Acleris cristana. Next base: position 56,135,941 of record OX411771.1, read on the forward strand.
CGGAGAAGCTCATAATCAGAAAAATACAAAGCGAATATTACTCCGAAGATATATCGCGATTAAAGAAAACTGGATCAGTATCGACACGAAGCCGTCTGTTAAAGTTAACACCATTTATCGACGAAAACGGCATTTTACGCGTGAGAGGACGCTTGGCCAACTCAATTTTACCACCAGAAAGCAAGCATCCAATCATCCTTCCAGCCACAGGAAGATTGACAAAGCTGATCATACAAGAGGCGCATCGGGAGACTCAACACGGGGGCACAAGATTAACATTGGCGCACATACGCCTCAAATTTTGGATTATTGGAGGACGCGCGACCGTCAATAAACAACTACGTCAATGCGTAAGGTGCCACCGCTTTAAGCCGCATAAAAACGAACAGCTGATGGCTGACTTGCCGAAGGAGAGAGTCGTACCTACAAGGCCATTTACGAACACCGGTGTGGATTTTACCGGCCACGTCGAGGTGAAGATCAACAAAGGAAGAGGGGTGAAGACGTGCAAAGCCTACATCGCTATTTTTATCTGCATGGTGACAAAAGCTTTACACTTAGAGCTGGTGTCCGACTTAACCACGCAAACTTTTCTCGCAGCCTTTAAGAGGATGTGCGCACGCCGAGGCACACCAAAACACGTCTACTCGGACAACGGCAGAAACTTCGTTGGGGCGGCTAACCTACTTCAAAAGGACTTTGAACAATATCAAACATTCTGCACTTCAGAATTCCACAACGAGGTAAACCACCTACAGATACAGTGGCACTTCAACGCACCATTATGGCCCACAGCCGGCGGTTTATGGGAAGCGGCAGTAAAGTCAATGAAATATCACCTTAAGAGAGTCCTGGGCGAACATAAACTCACTTATGAACAATTCACAACGTTGCTAACGCAAATCGAGGCATGCCTGAACTCACGTCCACTGTGCCCTTTGACAGAAGATATTGATGACCTGGAATGCTTAACTCCAGGACATTTCCTTGTCGGGGGACCACTGCTATCCCTACCTCAAGAGGAAGAAGAATTTAATCACTTTGATTTAAGAAACAGGTGGAGGCTAGTAGAACAAATGAACTTACACATGTGGAAGCGTTGGTCTAGCGAATACTTGCATCAACTGCAAGAACGGTGTAAATGGCGCAGAACGAATAAGAATCTTCGAGAAGGAAACCTAGTATTGATAAAAGATGAGAACTTACCTCCGGGAAAGTGGGCTCTCGGCAGGATCCTTAAAGTGCACCCAGGTACTGATGGTCACGTTCGGGTGGTCACAGTAAAAACGAAGAGCGGGCACCTGAAACGTCCCATAACAAAACTAGCCCCGTTACCGCTGGAAGAACACTTACACAACACTGCTACTCGGACAAATGAAGCAAAGATAGATAAACCTCAACAACAGCAAAATACTTCAACGCACAAGGGAAAGTCGTTGATCAGTCTGTTTACGGTTGTACTCATGATGTTAATTGCGTCCGTCGGAACTACGAGCGCAGCGCAATCCAGTAACTACAAAATAACTTCTATCAACAAAAATCATCCTATTTACTTTGACGAAGCAGGCAAGCTACAACTTGTACACGATGAGTGGACCTTGTTGGTGTACTACAATCTAACATCATACTGGCAAGCAACAAGTAAGATAAATAACTATGTTAACCAGATAGACAAACTATGTCAACGAATTACTTACCCGCCCTGCGCTACAATCGTCAGTCATTTACAACATGAGCTACGTCACGTAACCGAGTACAACACGCTTTTACGGTCTCAACATCTCACTCGACAGAAAAGAGGATATTTCGATGGAGTTGGAAATCTAGCAAGAACCCTCTTCGGCGTGCTAGACGAAGATTTTGCCGCTAAATATGAAAAGGATATTGAAGCGTTGCAAAGAAACGACCAATACATACTGAAACTCATGAAAAATCAAACCTTAATAATAGAGGCCGAAAATAACATTATAAAGAAGTGTGAGACATTCATGAGCGAACAGCTCAAGACTATACATACCTATATGGACGAAACACACACCGAAATTACGAAAATTGAAAGCAGAGTACAAACGCTCTATGCAGTAAACGACATAAACTCTGCTGCTATTACATCAACTCTGCTTTTAAACAACCTTCAACGAATCCAGGAAATACTTTTAAATGCCTTGGGAGATGTATACAAAGGACATTTAGACACACATTTGTTTCCCGCCTCGCAACTGATTGAACAATTCAACATAATTTCTGGACAATTGCCACAAGGGTTATCGCTCCCAATCAAAAATATACAAGAAAATTTCCGGAACATTTACGACCTACTGTACGTCAAGGCACGAATTACGAGTAACTACCTACTATTTGAGCTACATATTCCTCTAATCAGCGATGACGAATACACTATATACCGAGTTATACCTATTCCATTTATGAAGCAAGATCGATTAAAGATAGTCGAACCGTCATCGAAATATATCGCTATCAACTTCATAAAGAAAATATACATAGGTATTACTGAAACAGATATTAAACAATGCACGTCATATGGACAAGACAAATTTATTTGTATTGCCAGACAGCCTGTCTATAACTTATATGATAAGAAGGCACCTTGTGAAGCTAACGTGTTTAGCCAGCAAACTTCATTATCATGCGTCATCAAGGACGTGCAGTGCGAGGAACGTTGGACGGCGTTACATAACCCGAACGTATGGCTGTTTACATTATGTGAGAAGCACTTGATTCGAATCATATGTGAAGATCAAGTTTCACCGATAGCTATAGACGGCACGGGTGTCATTACAATGAAGCCGACATGCATTTTACAAAAGAAAGACGCTACAATTTACACCTACAACCACTTAGGAAGTAAAATCAACATTGGAACTGACATCGAAATACCAACTATAGACTCTTCAATTAACAATATGTTTGACTTAAGCTGGAGCAATGCACAGATAAACATAACGGAAAAGATGACGGCAACTACGGGGGATTTCACTAAAATAGAGGAGCAGTTACGCCTCCAGAAGGTACAGGAAAAATTGCCCTCTACCTTTACCTCGAGCATGTCCGTTCACGATATTCATCACTACAGTGTAACCTCGCTGCTGCTGGGAGGATTACTGTTTGTCGCGCTTGGAGTATTCGTAAAGAAAAGATGTTGTAAACCTGCTACTGCAACCGAAACTACGCCCCAGGAGCGTACAGAGGAGAATATTGAGATGCAGGTGATCCAGAACACCACACAGCCACGAGAACCTGTATACAGTGAACCCGAACCGAAATTAACTAGATTTAATTTTAAATAAGTAATACGTTATTTTATATTCCTATTCCTTATGCTCAATAGGCTGAACTGTAACTTACTTTTCACTTTTCCCTCGGGAGTATGTACGATTTACATCGTACAGTATTTAGCTGACTTGCGACCTACTTCGTTACATTAACTTTATTTGCAGTTAGTTGACAATTCGCACTATTACCGATCGGCCACAGTTGAGCATATTTACTTTAACTTGTAATTTTATAATAAACTTGAATATTTCTCATAAGTGTGGTTTACGTTCAACTCAACTCACTATCTACCTACTAACTTCTTCAAAGCTTCGACCTTACACACACAAAGATGCTCCTGTATCTAGCAAAAATGAGCATTTTTTCCTACCTAAATTCATTGATAAGTATTTTAAGGCGTTGTCACATGTGAGTATATAATTTTTACTAACGAAAAAACTGGTTTCTGTCAATGCTAGGGCTTGTTACTTGTTATTGGTTGCGCAGTAAAGGCATTACGTTCGTAGTTGCCTCTTGGGTACCGATTGTTATAACGATTCGGCCTCGAACCAAACCCTCTGGAATATCCCCTATTCCGACTTGGGTACGTTGAATAATGTCTCGGCGGGTACGCATGGGTTCCTCTATAACCTTGAGGTTGATAGGAATTTCCTCTGTATGATTGGCCTCTATAAAATGTCAGACCTCTTTGCGGCCTGTAACCCCTGTTCGATTAACCTCGATTATTGAGGACGACGTTTGAAGATGATGGTTGCAATAGCTCCTCATGCTCGGCTGCACGTGCTGCGTCCTTCAAATCAGAATAATCGCGCGCTGAGATAATTGTACTCAGTCGCCGGTTCCGGAGTCCATCTGAAAACCTTTTTATTCCGAGGTTTTCATTTATGGGTCTTAATATCTCTAAAGCTCGGTTGTCTGTACCGGCTTGAGAGTTCGTAAGATCCACGAATAATTCTTCGAGTTTTGTAGCATATTCCGAGTTAGTCATTTCTTTTTGAGGTATATTATTTAATTGGGATAGCAAGGAATTTCCTGATTTTCGCGTTAGCAATCTTTCTTTTACCGGCACACCCCTGTTCGATGCCCGGCCGGCGCTCGTTACACTTCCCCCCCTCGTATGGAGATTTTTACCTGTAAAAATCATAGTTATATTTCTTTGTATATCTATGTTCCGTCTAGTGTAACAGATGTCATAATGTTTGGTTTTATCCCTTTCCCCTAATAATCTAATCGGTACTGGTTGTTGTAACGAGTGCATAATGATTCACTATTTCATGTTATTTTGTTACATGTCTATATTCTACTTGTCGGACTTCGAATCGTAAACGGGCGGAACGTTTTTTAAATCTGAATTTATTTACCTTCATTGCATTTATTCCGGAGTAATCTTTGTTCGCTAATCTTGTTAACTTGCTGGGCGGGTCTCGCGGCGCTCGGCGGCGCAAGATTCACTTCTACCCATTGAGGTATTATGTACTAACGTACTAGAGCAGACGCAGCAAACAAAGGAGTTGCGCTAGACGTTGCGGTCCAGTGGACCGCAACGTCTCAGTCGGTCCCTGCGCTTGCTGTGACGTGGTCGTCCCACACGCGAATAAATATTACGTGAAAATGCCTTCCTGTGTATTAAGAGATTGTTTTAATCATTCAAGAAAGCCAAAAAAAAGTCAAGGTGTTAAATTTCGTCGGGGAGTAAACAAGCCATTTTGTTTTAACCTAATTTAAGAAAATACTTTAATAAATGGCACGCGCTTGTCAGCGCGAAGCTCGTCGCCATCTTTTCAACGTAAATCGTAGTTAGATGCAGTGCCGGATTAACCTTCCGTGGTGCCCTAAGCATTCTCGTGTGTGGTGCCCCCCTGTGACTCTATTGCACACCCGATGACCTTCCTTAAGATTTCGTAGTCAAACTATACTCTCGTTTGCCGTTTTTCAACCCAAGGAAAAATATCTCCACTACACATGATGTTCATATTGATTGATTGCTACTCAATTATTTTTCTTCTCAATCACCCATAGGTTTTGGAGTTTAAGACGAGGACAAGAAGAAGGAAAATCAATGATATTAATTTTAAACTTATTTTTATAAGATCTAATTTGCGACTTTTGGGGGACGCAAATTGTCGAATAACAATATTAAAATTAAGTTTCCGTAGAACATCAGATTCTACGTATACTCGACTCCTACTCTAGTCCTGGCAACGAAAATTGTGGATGGAAAAGTTGAACGCAGAAAGTTTGACCTCGGAACTTTGTTTGGACTAAATAGGAGATAAACATACTAAAAGTCCCCACCTCTCGGAGGTGAGCCCTAGGAGGGGGGGGCACAAAGAAGGTCCCGTTTTTTGGTTTTTTGTTAACATCTTGAAAACCATGCGTCATAAGAAATTTTGTTGTATTGCATTATTACAGCTCATAAAATTCTTTATAACTTTGATTATATAATTTTTATACTTATTTTCAATCGTTTTTTAGATATGAGCTCCAACAAATGGTCGATTTTCAAAAATGTATTTTTCACCTCACCTTTTTTGTGTTAAATTATTTTCTAACTTGCATATATATCATCTGAAAAAACAGCCCCCTAAATAGCTTGCACGATGAAGGCAGCTGTCACAGAGGAGTGGCGGCGAGTTGTGAAGCTTGCCACCAGCGCCTGATATGATGACCACGACCACTCTGTGACCAAACGCCACATATTCAATGATGTCTCTGTGATCAATAGGCTAAAGACTGGCAGTGATCACCGAATCGTAAGAGGCACATTGAATATCAACACAAGGCTTGAAAGGTCACGACTGATGAAGTCTACGCTTCGTCCAACCCCAGTCAAATGCCAAAACCCCGAAACCTTCCAGCTCGATCTCCAAAATCGCTTCGAATGCCTAGCAGAATGCGAGTCTACGGACGATCTGAACAACGGGTTTGTACAGGCTGTCCAAGCTGCTGGGTCGAAGTTCTTTAAGACCCGCAGCCAGAAAAGAACCCAAAAACTCTCAGACCACACTCTTAAGATCATGGACGAACGGAATGAAATGCGGCTGCAGTCTTCAGTGGACATGCAGAAGTACAGGGGGTTTAACAGACAAGTCTCTAAGTCATTACGGACAGACCTGCGCACCTTTATTACTTCGCGTATTAAAGATGCTATCGAGCGAAACAAGGGCTCTAAGGTGTTCGCTAGGGATTCGTCTGTTGGGCAGACCCAGTTGATGAAACTGAAGACCGAAAATGGCACCGTAATTTCGTCCAAGGCCGAGATTGTGAGTGAGGTTGAGAAGTTCTACGGACAGCTATACAAATCAACTCGACCCGTTGAAAGTTTGGCTACAGATCCCAGAGCCAAACTCACCCGACATTACACCGAAGACATCCCGGACGTCAGCCTGTACGAGATCAGAACGGCCCTGAAGCAACTGAAGAACAATAAGGCGCCAGGGGACGACGGAGTTACGGCTGAGCTTCTGAGAGCGGGTGGAATGCCGATACTTAAAGTCCTCCAGAAGCTCTTTAACTCTGTTATTCTCGAAGGCGGTGTTCCAGAGGCGTTCTTTAAGAAAGACGATAAAACCTTATTGAAGAACTACAGACCCATCTCACTTCTGAGCCACGCTTATAAGTTGTTTTCAAGGGTCATTACAAATCGACTCTCACGCAGGTTCGACGACTTCCAGCCTCCTGAACAAGCCGGTTTCCGGAAAGGCTTTAGTACCATAGACCACATTCACACGCTGCGCCAGATTATACAGAAGACTGAAGAGTTTAATCGGCCCTTATGCCTAGCGTTCGTGGACTATGAGAAGGCCTTCGATTCGGTCGAGACATGGGTGGTGCTCGAGTCACTACAGCGGTGCCACATCGACTATCGATATATCGAAATGCTGAAGTGTTTGTACAAAAATGCCACTATGTCAGTCCGGCTCCAGAACCAGAGCTCGAAACCGATTCAGTTGCAGAAAGGTGTGAGACAGGGAGATGTCATATCTCCGAAACTGTTCACCGCTGCACTGGAAGATGTCTTCAAGCTTCTGGACTGGGAAGGACTTGGCATCAACATCAACGGCGAGTATATCACTCACCTTCGATTCGCGGACGACATCGTAGTCATGGCAGAATCGCTAGAAGACTTGAGTAAGATGCTTGGAGACCTCGATAGAGTTTCCCAACGGGTGGGCCTGAAAATGAACTTGGACAAGACGAAAGTCATGTCCAATGTTCGCGCTTTGCCAATACCGGTTCACGTGGGGAATTCTCAACTTGAAGTTGTTGATCAGTACGTATACCTGGGACAAATTGTCCAACTAGGTAAATCCAACTTCAAGAAAGAGGTCGATCGCCGAATCCAACTCGGATGGGCAGCGTTCAGAAAGCTGAAGCGGATCTTCTCGTCCAAAATACCACAGAGCCTTAAGTCGAAAGTCTTCGACCAGTGTGTGTTGCCAGTGATGACGTATGGATCAGAGACTTGGCCGCTGAATGTGGGCCTCGTAAATAAGCTTCAGCGTGCAATGGAAAGAGCTATGCTCGGAGTTTCTTTGCGCGATATGATCCGTAATACGGTAATAGGTACGCCAGAGAACCAAGGTCACCGACATAGCTCAGAGAGTTAGCATGCTGAAGTGGCAATGGGCAGGCCACATAGCTCGGAGAACTGCTAACCGTTGGGGAAGAAAAGTTCTCGAGTGGCGGCCCCGCACCGGTGGACGGAGTGTTGGACGGCCTCCCACCCGGTGGTCTGACGACCTGGTTAGGATCGCGGAGAGCCGCTGGATGCAAGCGGCTCAAGACCGTGACTTGTGGCGCTCTTTGGGGGAGGCCTTTGTCCAGCAGTGGACGCCCCCGGGCTGATGATGATGATGATGACCACTCTGTCAAGAGTGGAAACGACAAAGACGAGAACTTAGCTTGTAGAGGGTTAAATTTTCTTTAAGAATATATATACATATATTAATATATCATCTACCCTTGAAAAGTTATAGGTACCACATTTTAAAATTTCGGCAACTTTATATATTTCACATTAATATAGTGCAAAGCTCATTACTTTCGCTATTATCAGATGCAACCGTAGATTTCAAGATACATATTAATTAAAAAAAATGAATCTAATGATATATATCTAACTTAGATGAACGGTGCAGACTGTTCAAATTCTGTTTTCAATTTCATTATATATAAGAGAAATATTCATTTGAAGTAAATATTCCTTATTAATATTATAAATGTGAAAGTGAGTTTGTTTCACTGTTTGCTAGGTACGAATAAATACAAAACACGTACAAATAAATAAATAAATTATATATTTGTTTCATTTTTTAAGGTTTATTTGGCACAACGACGAAATGCCGCACCATAAATTAATAACACTAGAAGACATGAGTACCGAGTAACGCGATTATTACATACATACATACATACACTCACGCCTTCATTCCCAGAGTGGGGTAGGCAGAGCTACAGGGTCACCAACAAGTCTAAAAACTTGTTGTTAAATACATAACCACATTTTGCACAAACAGGCTAAGATGTTTACCAGTGTACAATAGTGACAGGTTGCAAGCCCATCGCCTAAGAATACTTCAAGCCATTATTCCCTTAGTCACCAAATACCACTTCCACGGGAAGACATGGAGTGGCACAATTCTAAGCCGGCAATCACACGGCATTCTACACTTAATCACAGAGTTAATCTAATTCGAACGATTATAAATAAATACGTATACAACTATTCGTTTATGTCATGAAGCAAAACTTTCAAAATGATTATTTGTCTGAGCGCCAGAAACTTACTAAACTAATTTTATTAAAAGGTAATTATAGTTTATGACAAAATTGTAACAATGTATTTTTATTTGACTTCGTTTCTTTAAGGATAAGGCAGAGTAAGATAGTGTCGCGTCTAATTGGTCAAGTCATATTCTATGACAAGTTACCCCACCCCGCATGCGCCCAGCGCTGCCGGCGACGCACAGATAATGTTCGTGATGTCGATTCTAGTACGTTAGTACATAGTAGTTCAATGCTTCTACCTTACAATATATTCCCGCGGTGTTAACTGTGCGTCCTGCGCATTTATTTTTAGCTATCTAAATTTTTGCTACTTTATTTTGATGATTTATGTTTTGTTTATTTGTCCTATGGCTGTATTTGATTATTGGAATGTTATGTAACATTTTTAATAGTGGTATTGGATATTGTTGTTACTATTAACTTTATTATATTTTCGGTTTTTTATTTTTGTGATTATACTTATTTATATATTTATACTCCTTTATCACTGTATAATTTTTCTAGGTTGGATTGGGGTATTACGTTGTTGTTCACGGTACCTATTTTTCCTTTTTTCATTTCATTGTTTCCTTTTGAACTTGGGAAACCCTTTCTGACCCCTCCATTGCGTTTCCTGTCGGACCTGGGCTTTTTCTTCCTCTTCCTTGGTTCATCCGGGACGACCCTGGTCTGGTCTGGCTCATCCCATCTTGGTGCCACCAATTCCTCCACGATGGCGGCGATCTCGTCCGGGTGTATGTCGACCTGCAGAATGTCGTCGAGATCAACCTCGTCCCATGTCTTCCACGCGGGTCCTCCCCGAGGATCCTCCGGTGTTGGTGACGGTATTGGCCGTTCATTTTGTGGGGACAGTCTCGGCTGTTCCCTTTGCTTGGCCGTTTGTATTGGTCGCGGTCTGGTGGGCACGCGCACTGTAGGGTCCATTTCCTCTAGCGATAACACGACACTCTGGTGTGTGGGCACTCCGCGCGCTATTTATTTTCCGTTTTTTTTTTGCATTGCTGGTAGTTGATTTCTGTCATTTTGTGTGTACCCGAAACTGATTTAATTTTTTTTATACTGTTGTCTGTTATATGTATATAATTATTACTGGTGATTTTTGCCCTATTATTGTGTACGTGCCTATGTACTTCAGTGCCAATTTCGCGCAAAAATGTTTGCTTGCGTCGGACAAAACAAAGTTTCTTTTTAATACTTGCTCGCCCGTCCTTGGTTCCCATTATCTTCTACCTATACTTTTGTCGTAGTTTTGTTTTTGCCTGTCGGAGGCCTTGTTTTGTTGTTTTTTTACTACTTATGTCATAAACTTCATTTAATTTTCTTATCTCTTTTATTTGTGGTGTGGGAAATCTATTCTGATCCCCCGGTAAGTTCTCTGCCAAACAACAGAAATGCGGGTGTGTACGATGTGGACGCTTGTATTTTTGTGTTTATTGCGTACTAATTAAATTACGGTAAATACTCGTCCCATTTTTTATGATTGTAAGTAAGTAAAAAAAAGTAAGTAAGTAAAACATTTATTCACAACAATAACACACATACATATAACATAAAAAATAAGGAAAAGAAACGACAGATAGTGTAAGTACTTGTTGCGAAACGGTTCCAACTCAGCATGTGCTGGCTGTGAAGCCAACGCTGGTCTTCCGTTGGGACCGCTCAGTGAAAACACGAAGGGGATACAGACATTAATTACAAGTAATTTAAAACAAACAAAACAAAATCAAAAAATAATAATTAAAACCACAATAAAAAATACTAACGCGTGTGTCAGTGGTTCATTAGAACATGCAGCGCTCAGGTGGCAACCAGAGGAACTAGCATACGGTGTCTATCTTCTACACTGTGCCAACTACCATTCATCTTTACAATCTGTGGTTGCCTGCCTGAGCGTGAGCGCATAGCAAGCAACATTAAAAACAGAACATGAGCAAATTTAATACACCTAAGCAAATTCCTAGTTAAACTTAATCTAAAAATATTTCCAAAATCGATCAGTGGTTCACAGGTTAATGAAACTAATTTTATCGGAAAAACAGATATTAAAACAACATCGAAAATAGTCAAAAATTAAACAGAGCAACATCCATGGCTCTATGCGAATAGGACATAAAAAACAGGTTAGTACAGCCACAATAACAATAAAAAATAAATACGGCTCATATTCCGCTGGTGACATGCCTCAGTGGTCCCTGGCTAAACTGGTGATCGCACAAATATTTTTTTAATCTTAATTTAAAACTATTTAAATTTCGCAGGTTCCGGATTGGCGGTGGGATGTTGTTCCAGCACTTAGTCGCAGCATAACGAAAACTTCCTCGAAAGGCAGCTGAGGTATGACGAGGCGTCAACAGCTGTATAGCGCATTGCCGAGTTTCACGCGATCTATTGTTGGATACATGGGACAATTTGACGAAAAGGTACATTGGAGCCTTGTGCCTAAGTACTCCGAAAAGCAGGCAGGCTAAATGTAGCTTACGGCGGTGTTGCATCTTAAGAATCGAGTGCTGATTTAGAAATCGGGTAACATGGGAACATTAAAGCAGGAGCGGGCACAGGCATTTTGGACACGTTGTATAAGTCTTTTCGTTTTGGCAAGTAGACGTGGGCCAAAGACTGCGTCCATGTAATTGAGTTTAGATAGGACAAGTTACTCTGCCAGCCTCACACGTAAACTTTCGTTTATTAATGGCCTTGCCCTGTAAAGAACCTTGAGTTTGTAGAAGCAATTCCTAACCGAGCCCGTAACGTGCTTCTCAAATCTTATCTCGGAGTCCATTTGCAGACCTAAATTGCGTGCCTCATAAACACGATCAATAGGTTCACCTAGCAGTCTGACATCCACCATAGGTCTAAGAGCTGCTAGCTGTTGTTTACTACCTATAATAGATATTTACTCTTGGTAGGATTTAGTAATAAACTATTGTCAGAGGCCCAGATAGCTATTCTTGACAGATCCTCATTTAGCTTTTCTATTGCCTTGTCAACTTCTGATGGTTTACATAATATGTACACCTGAATATCATCAGCAAAGATATGGTACCTGCAGTTAGTGATGTGAGCTGTTATATCGGCTGAGTATAAAGTAAACAGGATCGGACCGAGGATCGAACCTTGAGGCACCCCACGACTGAGAGCCACCTTATCTGATACCTGTGAAAAATGACCGTCACTTTAACCTAACTTTACATACTGACTGGTACCGATTGTTAAGGTAACTACTAAACCATTTCAGGGCATCACTATCAAACCCATAGTAACTTAATTTAGATAGCAACAGATTGATATTTATACAGTCGAAAGCCCTTGAAAAATCCAACAGTACTAATAAGGTGCACATTCCTTTGTCCTGAGAGCAAAGAATATTGTCTGTAATGTCTAGTAAGGCGGTCACAGTACTCCGCCCTTTTCTAAAACCGGACTGTACCTCAGGCAAAATTTTGTTTGTTTCCAAGAAATCTGTTAATTGCATGCAGATCACCTTCTCCAAAATGTTTGAGAGACATGGCAATATACTAATTGGCCTGAGGTCCTTAAGCTCAGTAGGATTTGCAGTTTTAGGTAGTGGACGTACTATTGCCAGTTTCCAAAGGTCAGGAACTAGAGATGTAGAGATAGAGGTGTTTATTATCTCCAAACCTATATTTAATGTTTGTGGGAATGTCAAAATTAACATATTGTAGCATACGCTACTGTTTTCCATATAAAAACATAACCTTACATACGTCACATTTTGCGACGCTTACAATTTCGAAACTAACATGCTTTGCTAAGAGTTACCTATATAGGAAGCTTGCTTACCTCTTGAACTTTAGAATTAAAGGCATTCCTGAAGCTTTTGAGCACTGAAAGTAGTAGTTTTCAGCGAAAGAAAACACATGGTAAACACAGACTTTCGAGCCACTTTGTGACTTATTTACAAGTCCGAAACATACGTTATGCACATCAAATTGATCGTCACGATGTATACTAGCTTTCTATTACACTTCTAACGCTCACACGAGTGTACTTTCGGTAATTCATAACACGTAGTTAGCAAATATTTAATAAGTTTCACACCGGGTACATTCTCGTTTCAAAATAATTTGACAAGCGAATGTCAACGGGGTGCGTTCCGAAGTGCCAATTTAGTTGAGTGATGCCAGGTGTTAATAATTAAGATATCATTGGCCATGAAATAGCCTGTGAGCTATATCTGAGGAATAATTGTTAGAAACGTAACTAGCCGTGACCTAGACGTGCATTAGGTAAAATAGTAATTGAATCCTAGGTGCGTTTATAACATTTCGTGACGGAACGTTACGACACTTGACCGTTGGAGAGCATTTGACCCGACATGACAGTTGTAACCTAGCCTTCGACCCATAACGACGCGTCGCACATTTGCGCAGCGAATTTGACAGTTGGCGGGTTCGCCAGGGCGGCGCTCGCGTCGCACCCGCGGTCATCTCGAACCATGTCGCCCCTGTCTCCATGTTAATCCGGACGAGCAAACGCCCGATGTATTGGTTGTGAACCTTTAGTTGTTATTTATTAGGCAAGAGTGCGAGTGCAGTGTTCGCGGTACTTTGCGTAACGCCCGCGATGTTTGAGCGCTCGTAGCGCTGTTGAACAATCTCCCCGTAGGAGTAGTGTCGGGAAGCGCGGCTCTACTGCCGAAGTCTCCGGCGACCGCAGGTGCTGGGTGATGCCAAGCGGGGGCGACTTTCGCCCCTCGCGTAGGACGGATCTCCGTGCCCGGCCTCTGCGGACCCCGGCGCCTTTCGTGACGCCAAGGGGCTTCACGCTTCTCCATTAGAGGGAGGCGGCGAGTTTCTTCGGTTTGCCTCGCCCTGGTAGCCTTACCAGGGTTGACGGCCCGAAGGTTTTCCTCACTGCTGTTCGAGCCAGGCTCATGGCCTGGCTGCGTTATCAGCTTACCATCTCCGGGTCTCCCGGTAATCCAGCCTGAAGATCTGCTGTAAGTGCACAGACCTTTTATATTATGTTGGCCAACATCTTGTAGAGTCAGTGCGCGTCCCATGTTTCCGAACACAACGAGGCAACCGTGTCTCCTCTTGGTACAGCACCACCGCTGGTGCTTATTTAATGTAAATTACCAAACGAATCTTGCATGTTTACATACCTAATTCATGAAGTGTATTTGACATTTGGCCTTTTCTTTCACTCTCCCTTAGTTAGACCAGTATAGGATTCCCCAGCAAGAGGACCCTTGACTACAAAGGTCCGATGCGATACCGCTTAATCCTGTCCGTGCATTCTTAACAACCTTCTGTCATGAACTAAGCCAACCATTATTTACTGGCCCAGTACCATTATTCACGACAATATCCAGGTTAAAACCATCAGAACCTTCAGCATTGGATTTTAAACTTTTGTCAATATTAATTATTTTATCTAAACTTTATATGGAAAACTGCGTTACTAAAACTTTGGAACTCAAAGTAAGTTAGTTGTGAAATAGAAACCTCTGAGGCACAAGGTAAGCTCAAAAAGTAGTTGTTTATAACATTAGGGTCATTGAAACATGTAGGTAATTCAGTGTGATTCTTTGGTAATAAGGTAGATTTGATATTTTTCCACAAGACTTTAGGGTCATATATTTTGTTGTTTATATTTTGCTTGAAGTAGGCTCTTTTTTCAAAAAATAATGCTTGATTAACTATATATTTCATATCTTTCTAAAGCTCTTTTTTACCGACTGCCTTAGTTTTATGATAATCAGATGAAGCTTTGTCACGTAACTGCATCATCTGCTTTACGGTGTCTGTGATCCAAGGGTAAGAGCGTCCCCTGATTATGGTTGACTTTAGTGGTGCATGCGGGTCAAATAGTTCCACTATGTGCCGGGTCAAATAGTCAACCATAACATTGACATCATCTGAGTTGGAAACCAAACCCCATCTCATGCCTTGTGTCCCTGTTAAAATTATCAAGACATATGTTTTTTATTGGCCTGTAGGTTATGGTATACGGCTTAGACTTATCACGTTTGACATTTAGCTCGCAGACTACAAGGCAGTGACCAAACAAAGAACCCACATGCTCCACAATAATGTTTCTGCATGGCAAGTCAGTGCACACTACATCGAGTAGGGTTTCACTAGTCTCTGTGAAGTACGTAGGCTCTGTTACCACTTGTAATAGGTTAAAGGTTTAAATAAATCTCCTAATAATATCAGATTGTCATATTTGGGAATTGAGCTAATTGTGTCACTTAGACCGTCCAAAAACAGGTCGATGTCCATCCAAGGTGGACGATATGCCGTACCAATCGCTAGCTTCTTTCCGTTAAGGGCCTATGTGACCCACATTTGCTCAACAGACCTGTGCAGCGGGTCTACGGGGTGAGGCCAGGTGCGAATGCTGATGTCTTGCTTACTGTAGTAACCTACTCCCCCTCCTCGCGAACGTGTGCCTTGCGGCCTAGGGTTGTGACGCTGTAACGTTGCATATCTTGCGTGAAACGGATCCTAAAGACTGGGGAAATATTTAAGGTGTTAATGGCAATACTGTTCATTACTTTTGATTGTCAAACGTCAACACCATAGTTTTGTAGGTTGGTGTTGCCGCGTTAGGGTAAATTACTTTGGATTAGAGGAATATTAAATATTTGGAATTAATCATAAATGGAGTAAATAGTTAAAGGCATTTATTAAATCAAAAAAACGATTCAAAGATTTATTTTGGCAGTAACTGTACATACAACAATTAAACAAACACATTTCAGTCAAAAGATAATTTAATCTAGTACTTTCATGTAGGTAATATATTAATTGGGTACCTAATTACCCAGACTACCTAAATTGTATAGCTACATTCTATGCATTTTGATTGCATCTATGTTTTGACTAGCTTTTATCAAGATGTCCGAGATAATAGCGCATTATAAAATCAGACTTAAGCTGAATGACAGCGGAGGAGCCATCCTCGATAATGTAACCAGCACCTGCTGCTGTGGAGATATAGTACATACTTTCAGTCATATTTCGGTGAAAGGAACTAGTAAGTAATAATTAATAACATCTTGCTGATGGAGGCATTTGTTGCAATATAATGTGCAATTCTCTGACCAAATGGTGAATTTTCAGTTATTGTTTCTCACACGCGGAGAGGAGGGAATGTCTTAGCGTCGAGATTACCAGGGGTTTTCCTTTTAGTTTTCCGGTAAGATTCATAATTTTTTCAACCATTAAATGTCAGGCCACATGCCTCATACATTTCTTAACCGTAGTGCTAATCAGAGCAATTTCTCTCTGTCTTTACAGCTGGACTGGGTTTCTAGTTTTTCTAGTTTTCTTTTTAGTATACAGTAGGTTTTCTTTAGTTTCTGGATATTTTCAGTATGTACTGATTTAAGTTTCTGTCTACCTAGTTTCTGTTTTCTGTTATTCTGTTTAGATACTTCAGAATAATTTAGCCTTCTGATTTGCCGTTATGGTTGGATGATTTATTTTGCATTCCGTTATTCCGATTCAGGCTCCAACTATACTCAGGTACAGTAAAGCTATGAAGTAGCTTATATAGACATTCAGTATTTGGCAGGATTTCTCTTTAGATCTGTAAGTAATAAATTCATGTTTAGGTTCCTGATCATTCAGAAAACATTCAAGTAGTGAAATAGGATATAAAGGTATAAACCAACCTTTAGTAGGCGTGCCATAGGAACGAGGATTCAGTAGACCTTCACAAGCTGCTGTGAGCTGACCGAGGGTACTGTGGCTTGCGACACAGTGTGCTGGGACCACTCCACCAGTCTGCCGACCTGGGACTATATCGAGTCGATCGTCCAGGAAGGAAGGTTTTCTTCAGATTAAGGTCTGTGGAAATTATGTTTATAATTAGGGAATTAGGATATCAATAATAGTTATTTGAACTCAGATTGGAATTGGTGGCAACTCTATAACTAGGGACTAACAAATTATTATCTAAGAATTGTGAATTATAACATAAGAACCTTTACTTGTGTAAAACGACCAGCCTTCCGCTGAGCTAAACATATTTTCTGGTAGAGTAAGAATTATGAGCAAAGTTATGTTCACAATTGATTAACATCATGTATAGAGCTGCATAGGAATAAAGACTGTGATATTTACTAACCTGTTTCATTGAGCTCCTCATCATACGTCCTAGAACACTCCATATCATTTATTCTACAACTTTCTGTTTACGTTATTCCGTATCTATTTCGTTTTGTCACTTGGTAAAACCAACCGGGCATTATCAATGTGACAACGCAAGCGGTACCCCGGAAGTGCGGGGGCGCGCCCTTCCTCACCTGCCCTCAGCCAGGTCTCGTTAATGGCGAGCACATCTATATCATGCCGAGTATATGAGGCTATAAAATTGTCATGGTCTGTGCCAAGAGAACCCGCATTGAACAAACCTAACTTTAATTGTTTTTTAACCATTGCAAATCTGAGTAGAAATGAGAACCATTAAATTATTAAAACATGCAAGATAAAGCTGAATTCGAGCCACATTCATTATAAATTGTACCCCTGCTTGTTTGCCCATACTGTTTGGTCCCAATAGCACTTAAATCTACATACTTAAAAAATGTAACTTGTGTGATGACATAAATTATTATTCGCGTCAGTCTCTCGTTGATGAATATTCGGCGCGGTGGGCCCGCCAGACCCATGTCCGCCGTGGTGAAATTGCGACGCACCCGTGCCGCGCGCAATAGGTCATCGCGCACCTGCCGGCGAACCAGCCACACAACGACTCGGCGCGAACGCCTGCCCGCTCCGTCGGCGGCGGCGCCGGCCGTAGTCGAGTCGGGCGCACCCACTCGCTCGGCGAACACGATGTCCCGCGGTTCGAGAGACACCCCTAGCTTGGTGGCGAGGACGGTGACGGTGTGCAGGACATTTTCTCCTTTTTCTTCCGGGAGGTGCCCCACATCGAAGTCGGCAAGCAGTGAGTCCTGGTCGCGTTCGTTCAACTCCAACTGAAGTCGAGCGACCGATTGCTGTAGCTCCTCCACCTCACCGTTCCGTGGCGCCACCATCGCCTCCCTCATTTCGACCGCATCCAGTCTCCGCTCGATCTCGCCCATTCGCTCCCCCATCTGCTGCAAGGATGCACGGATCTCCGCACGGAACTCGCGCTGCACGGCCATGTACTCCGCCAGCTCGCGGCGCAGGGCACAGACCTCCGTTTCCTTTCGCGGGGGGGGCTGGCGATGGCGCGGTTGCGGTCGCAGTAGAAATCCCGCATATGCCCTTTACTGGAGTGTTGTCTGTCTTCTTCTGCTTTACTTTGCACTCTGGGCAGACCCAATCTTTTGGCAGAACGGCCTTATCCGGTATATGCACACAGACTTTGTTGTACTTATTGGGACAAAGCGTACAGGGTCTTAAACGATCAACGATCTTAGCGACATCTGTGATGGACAGGAATGTCCTACAACCTGCGCATTTCTCTTGGCCCATCTTCGTGATAAGATAAGTTGCGGCGTAAGCTAATATTTGTCAAAGTCCAGAAGTTAATCGCAAGATGGCGCTGGAGTCAAAATTTACTATTGATCGATTTATCAATGACTATTACTGTTTATACTTATGTTCAAGTTAAGTATATTTAATTTCTATTTTAACGTTTTATTAAATAAATAAGTTCAAAACTAAGTCTGTATATTATTTGGTGACTGTAACGCATCTACCCACACACGCAAATATTAATCACAGACACAGGGATTATTATAGTGCTATAAACACCCGATCACAAGAGCGCTATGCGCTGCGCACACTCTCACACCTCCAACGAACGCCGAGGCACACAATGAAAACACTGACAAGGTAAACATAAACGAAACTACGACTATAACTAATAACTTTGCGCGAGCGTATACTTGTGTATCACCGTCCGTGACATCACTGCTCATTGTCCGTTATGAATGTGGATATAATTGTTTCTAACGTCCTATTTACTCTCTCGGTTGGATTACATTGCGGTGTGTACGGGGTGGTCGCGTGATGTTCCATCCCGTAGCTCTTCAATGTGTCGGTAAATAACTTGCTTGTGAACAGTTTTCCGTTATCACTAAGTAGTCTCTGTGGGCAGCCGTACCGCATGAATATGCATTCCTTAAATGCCTTTATAACTGTATTTGCCGTTGCTGTCCGCAATGGGCGTAACTCGGTCCATTTTGTGAATTTGTCATGAAACACTATCAGCCAGTTGTAACCTTTTGACGACCTTGGCAATGGGCCTATCAAATCGGTGTTCACTACCTCCCATGGTACCGACGCATTATTTATATGCATCAAACCGGGTGTTTTCTGTTATGACGGTTTATGCGTTTGGCGGTTTTGTACATCCCGGGCCAGTAATACCTTTGCGCTATTTTTTGTAATGTTTTTGCGGTTCCTAAATGTCCCGCCATTGGTGTATCGTGGTGTTGACTAATAATACTGTCTCTTTCTTCCTTCGGTACGAATAGCCTCCACTCGGATCCTGGCATTACCTTTACCCCGTAGGTCGGGTTTATAATTTTTTTATATAATTCCCCAATTCTTTTTTTTTTATATAGTTCCTAAGGGACTAAAGGCTGTGTAGTGCTGTTAGGCGATGGGTTTGCAACCTATCACTAATACACTGGATAACATCTTAGCCTGGTTGTGCAAAATGTGGTCACAGAATTATCAACAAGTTTTTGGAGTTGTTGGTGAGTCTGTGGCTCTGCCTACCCCACTCTGGGAATGAAGGCGTGAGTTTATGTATGTATGTATGTATATAATTCCCCTCCTTGATGCAATACCCGGTTTGTTACCCTTTACCTTTTTGTATCTCCGCCCTTATGGACTCGTACCAACCTAACTTTTCTGTTTGCGTTGTGTATACCGGGTTGCGAGATAATTCATCGGCTACTTGATTTTGTTTCCCGGCTCTAGTGCCCACCTGGCTAATCTACCCGACGGGTTTTTTATCGTATTCAGCCACCTTAACGCCTGATTATCCGTTATAACGGTGAAGTGGTATCCCTCCAGAAAAGCTCTCATCTTAGACATCGGTTACACGCTCAGTATTTCATCAGTCTGGCGTCAGTTCAATCATGATCGAGGGGGACGCAGCTATTATGTTAATATAGCTGCGTCCCTTTCGAGCACGGACTGAACTGACGCCAAACTGATCATGTAACCCTTGTCTTACGGATGCTCCAAACTACCGCGAGACATTCTTTTTCCGTTGTCGAATAGCGTGTTTCTGCCGGCGTCAATGTCCTGCTCGCGTACATGACTGCCCTTGGACTCCTGTCCTCTTCCTGGATCAACACCATTCCTAGGCCCTGGTCGCTTACATCTGTCTGAAGTATAAATGGTTTCGTAAAGTCGGCTCTAACGAGAATGGGGTCTTGGATCAACCTATCTTTAATGTCTTGGAACGCTCATGCTGTGCTTCCCCCAAGCTAAATTTTGCATCTTTCTTTAATAATTTGACTAACGGCGCGGTTAGATCCGCATAACTCGGTATAAACTTTCTGTACTATGACGTCATACCTATGAAGCTTCTAACTTCTTTAATGTTAGCCGGTGGTTTGAGGTCTCTCACCGCTTTTATCTTTTCTTCGTTCATTTTAATCCCGTCCTTGGTTACCGTGTGACCGAGATACTCGACTTCTGCTTTCGCGAACTCACATTTCTTCTTATTTATCTGTAAGCCTGCCTCCCGGATTCGTCCAAATATTTCTTTTAAATGTCGAATGTGTTCATCAAAGTTCACGCTGCACACTATAATGCCATCCAAATAGACGTACGCGTTTGGCTCTACAAGACGCCGATGTTCCTGACCTCGAGCTGCCCGCGGTCTCGCTCGCGGATCTGGACCGCGCGCTACGCTCCATGTTAAAGGCACGCGCCACGCTCGACGTGTACGATATGTCTCTGGACTTACTCATGTGTGTCTGGCCAGTCTTGTCGGGTTTATTGGTCGAACTTATAAACTGCATGTTCACTACCGGCGTATATCCCGACGTACTGAAAAGCACACGGGTCTGTCCAATTTATAAGGGAAAAGGAGAAAGGGATTCTGTGGATAACTACAGACCTATAACTATAGTGCCAAACATTTCAAAGATTATTGAATCGATTTTATCCAACTGCTTAATGCGACATCTTGAGACCTACTGACTACTGACTGACCTACTGACTGACAAACAATTTGCTTATAGGAAAAATAGATCTAACACAGCGGCAGCTTATGAAATTTATAACTGCATTGCAACGGCTTTGGATGATAAGTACAAGGTTGCAGGCATATTCTGCGACCTGTCAAAAGCGTTTGACGTTATTAATAATGACTTAATACTGGCCAAAATTAAACACTACGGTATCAACAAAACAGGTTTTCAGTTGTTTAAATCATTTTTAACTTGCAGAAAACAGACCGTTCAAGTCAAAATCGAGGGAAAAACCTGGAAATCGGAAGCAGGGTATATAGAAATTGGCATTCCGCAAGGATCGGCGCTTGGAAATACGTATTATGACAAATATGTTTTCGACATTATATTGTACACACGACACAATATACACCAGTTCCAACGTGTTAACATTCCCGGCAGGGTCACCCGGCAAACGGGCCGCCTCCCGCGTGTGCCGCGGTGGTTGGCGCTGTTCGACAAAAACCCGCGCGTAATAGGGCCCGCTGACCTAAAAATGAAATCTTTGGATGGAATATTTGGTCGCCGACTTAATAGTACATTACTAAAGAGGCCGTGAAGTCAGGGATTTAAGGACAAGTTTGGGGTAGACGGCCGAGTCGTAGACGAGGCCGGATAGAACGAGTCCTTCAATACCTGTTTCGGCCGAGGATTGTATAGTACTTTTCTCAAGCAATGTGAGAAAATATTAAAAGTACATTACTGCAATCTTACGATGGCAATCTCAAGACTGCAATCTTACGACTGCAATCTTACGATGGCAATCTCAAGACTGCAATCTTACAACTGCAATATTATGATAGCAATCTCAAGACTATAAACTTACGATAGCAATCTCCAGACTGCAATCTTACGATGGCAATCTCTAGACTGTGCAATCTTACGATGGAAATCTCAAGACTGCAATCTTACGACGGCAATCTTAAGCTGCAATCTTACGATGGCAATCTCAAGAAATTCCATTAACTTGTCCTAGCCGCACCTGAAACGTCATACTTCGCTGCCTATTATGAGGAACACAACGTCAACATTCCATAGCATAAAGAAAAATATCTTTTCTCCCACATGCTCGGAAATGTCAACCTTACTGTCGTAAAATCAGCCCGCGAAGTTCTGAGTCCCAGGCAAAATTAAAAAAAAAAAAGTTATTATTTACCAGCGGCAGCGGCCGCGAAAATGTATACAAATTTCATTACGTACCTGGTGTTTTACTTTTTAAAACCATGTTTGGACTAGGATAACTAACTCCAAACAGCCAAACACTCGTGCAATCAAAATCCTTCCTTGTATATTTTACTTTTTAAATGTCATAGACTAAAAAGTCAAACATTTTCAAACAGTGTTTACAGCGTAATTAAAAGTGTATCAAATAGTTTGAGGTTTTTTTTAAACATAAACGCGTGATAAATGTTATAATTTTAACCAAATTTTATTGAAATTGAATTTATTACGTTTAAATGTTTGATTTTTTTTAATGCTTTGTTGGCACTCCGCTTCGGCTATTGTATTTTAATTTTAATTAGTTATTAATAGATTAAGTACTTTTGTTTTGTTTTGTCAAATGCATGTGTTTTTGTTTTTATTTAATAGCCGAATAAATGAATCTATCTATCTATCTATCTATCTATCTATCTTGTTTAAGTACTTTTAATCGTACGTGTTTCTGTTCTTTTTCTTCAAGGAAATTTTGATCTGTTTAATATTTTAACAATTTGTGTTATATTTTCTCGCATTGTTGGAGAAAAGCACTATACAAGCCTCGACCGGGAAGGGCGGTTGCTGGACTCGTATATAGCGCGGCCTCGACTGCGTCTCGGCCACGCTAACTCTACTCGTCCCGCAATGGCCTATTTCCCGGTCTGTGCAGTAATGTACTATTTCTCAAACATGCTCGGAAATGTATGCGTTAATGGCACGAAAAAATATTATTCGCCACTGCTCTAACTTTTTAAATTTGCTTACTAAGATTAAACTGACAAAGGAAAAATTACATTCTGCCATCTGTTAAGTACAGGGACGTGTACAATGAAACCACCAGCTGATTCAAGACTGATTTATATTTTTCAAACTGATTGTACTTACCTACCCTACACATACAACTACCCTCTGCATCCATATGCATATAAAGTAATAACATGACAATTCCCCTTTTTTAAATGAAATAAAATAGAAATTATAGTTACAACAATATGTACAAGCACATTACATTTTGTTTATTTATATTTATATAATTACATTTTGTTTATTTATATTTATATATCAAAAACTTATTCATATTATATTAAATTAGCGATCCAATATAAATGATTAGGTAAATACCAAATAATTCCCCTTTTTTTTTGAAGAAAAAAAAAAGTGAGGCCTGAACATTATTCATTTCATATAAATTTAACATTTACAAAACTTTCGTAGTGTTTAATTAATAAAATATTCAAATTCATAACTCATGCAGCATGCATAATAAAATAATAGATTGTAAAAAAAAACACTATCACACATTATTAATAATTTTTTGATTTTTGATTTTATTTAATGTTATTTAAAATTTTAATTTAATTTAATATCAGAACATTATTTATAATTTTAATTCGATTTTATTTTATTATTTGAAAGTTTAGTTCGTGAGTATCCTTAAAATATATTTATTACACAGGCTTTTTTTTTATATAAAAAAAAATCTGAACATGCTAATAAAATAGATTAATTTAGTCTTGCAGGGTCCGACGAGTTTCTTGAACAGGGTAGGTCCACCGATCAGGAGGTCTCACCGTCCTGCCAAAACGAGTTACGTAGTCAGAATTTTGCATTGATTGCGTTATGAGTGGGTCACGGGAGCTGTGCGCCGGCGGCGCCGAGGTAGTTATTATAATGTCGTCGTAGTCACGGGCCGGGCTCGCGCGGTCCGCGCGCAGCGGCGAGTCGGCAATCAGCTGTCTACGGTTACGTCGTAGGACTCTGCCCGACGTCATTTTGACCATATACGACCGAGTCCCTACTTTACCACATACGGTCCCGTTTACCCATTCATTGTTGATCCTAACTTTTACTTGTTTTCCTATTTCTAAATCCTCTAGATTTTTAGCGCTTCTATCGTAAAAATCTTTCTGTTTATGTTGACGTGCTTTTAATTTCTTGGCGACGTCCTGTGGAATTTTGGGAGTAAGTAGGTCAGGGGCGCATTTTAATTAATTCTTGTAATTCTGGGTCGGTCCGTGTGCATTTTTGTATTAGTAAGAAGTGGGTATCTGTGAGAGGGTTGCTCGCGGCGAGCGCGCACACCTAAGCCCGCGCGTCGAGATTGTCTCCGGGCAGCGCGCCGTCGTCCGCGCCGGCGCCCGTCGGTACAGCGCGCAAAAGTGCATCCGCTATGTACAAGTATTTGCCCGGTTTGTATACTAAGTTAAATGTGTAGGGCTGCAGCCTTAGCAACATTCTTTGGAGACGTACCGGAGTGTCTATTAATGGTTTTTTAATTATGCTAACCAATGGTTTATGATCCGTTTCTATGGTGACGTCACGTTTTCCGTAAAGATAGGTATAAAATTTTTCGCATGCAAACACAACCGCAAATAATTCTTTTTCTATTTGTGCATATGCTTGTTCTGTTTTTGTCAGAGATTTGGAAGCATAGCACACTGGCGACCCCTCTTGTAGAATGCAACCCCCAAGACCATACTTGCTCGCGTCAACCGAAACTGTTACCGGTTTGTTTACGTCATAATATTGCAAAACAGGTGCATTTGACAAACATTGTTTAAAAGCTTTTATACAATTCTCGTGCTTATCCTCCCAGTGCCATTGGACGTCTTTCTTTAATAATTGGCGTAGTATGTAAGTTTTATCAGATAAATTCGGTATAAAATTACCTACATACGTTACTAATCCTAAAAACCTCTCCAAGTCTTTGACGTTCTGGGGGGCGGGCATGTTCGTAATCGCGCTGGTGCGGGACTCATCCGGACCGACGCCGTGTCGAGTAATTTTGTGCCCCAAGTACTTTATTACGGTTAGACCGATTCTACATTTTTCTTTATTTAGTTTTATATTAATTTCTCTACACCTTTGCAATACTTTTCTTAACCTTTCATCGTGCAGTTCTTTCGTATTCGCAAAGATTAAAATATCATCCACAAATAATTTGACACCCTCTATGTCATCGAAGTGTTCATACAGTCGCCTGTGAAAGATTTCTGAGGCGGAAGAGATGCCGTACGGCATGCGAAGAAATTTTTACCTTCCGAATGCCGTGTTAAACGTGCAAAGGTCGCAACTCGCTTTGTTAAGCTTGACTTGCCAAAAGCCCTGCTTGGCATCAAGCGTACTAAAATAATTCGCTCCAGATAAGCTCGACGTAATCTCGTCTAATGTGGGCAATTTAAAATGCTCGCGTTTTATAACTTTGTTTAAGTCCTGCGGATCGAGGCATATGCGAAGATCTCCTTTGGGTTTTTTAACAACTGTCATACTATTAACCCAGTTCGTGGGTCCTTCCACTTTAGCAATTATGCCTTGATCCTGCATTTCTTTTAATTTATTTTTAATTTGTTCCACTAATACAATTCGCAACTTTCGCGGAGCATGAACTACCGGGCGAGCATCTTTTAACTGTATTTTGTACTCGCCGGGCAGGCAACCTATTCCCTCAAACACATCCTGGTATTCGTCTAATATGGGCAATTTCGATAGATTCAAAGACAGGGCATTTACTCGTTTGATTAAATTTAATTCACTACAGGACGCTTTTCCTAATATCGGAGTTGATTCCACATTTGCAACAATGAACTTTAATATGTAAGTTTCATTTTTGTAATAAATTTTCAAGTTACATTTGCCCGAAATTGGAATTAAATTTCCTGAGTAATCATGTATTTTTATAGAACTAGGAGTCAACGAATCTATCGGAATATTAAGTGACCTCAAGTATCTCATTGGTAAAACATTTACGTCAGCTCCCGTGTCCAACTTAAATCCAATGTTTTTATCATTAATTAGCAAAGTGACTGTCCAATCATTATCTTTATAAAAAATCTTTTTTACCTCATCGGTGGACTCCCGTTCTAATTCATAGACGCGACACATTCGGGAATAGTGGTTCATCCCGCTGCACCGATCGCATTGCTGTCCAAAGGCCGGGCACTGGAACCGGCGATGTGACGAACCGCATCTCGAGCAGCTATGGCCGGCCCTGTTCGACCGCTGCCCTCGTCCTCTAGCTGGCACGTCGGGCGGTGCGGGGGCGCCGCGGGGGCGCTCAGCCACGGCCGGCGGCGCCCGCGCTCCGGGATTGCGCGATGGGCGCTAACAGCCTGCACCTGCCCTCCTGCAACGTCGTTCATTTGCCCGCATCTACAACTATTCCAGCCAGCCACCACCAGCCACCAGCTGGTTCTGACATTTGTTCTAAGCGTGACCTTATTTCATGTGCGTAATGTGAGGCATTTTCCTGCTTTATGTGCCCAGCGTGAGCACGAGATATCTCCGCTAACCTGCATACTTCTATGGCCTTGGGTAAAGTTAAATCACTTTCACGTAAAAGTCTTTCTCGCAAACTTACTTCTTGTATTCCGCAGATTAAACGATCTCTTACTAAATCACTACTGGCCAAAGTGCCAAACTCGCATTTATTTGCCATTTTGTTCAGCTCAAACACATATTGTTCAGTAGATTCAAATTCTAGTTGATTTCGAGTGAAAAATTTGTGCCTTTCCACTGTAAGGTTCTTTTTGGGAAGGAAAAAGTCATCGAATTTTTTGAGTACCTCTTCTAGGGTTTTAGATTCTTCTGGAAACTGATCATACACATCTCGGCATTTGTCACCAATTACATATAATAAAATACTTATTTGCACTTTCGCATCCTTTTTCGCAATTTCACATGCTTGATAATATATCATAAACGATTTCTTCCATTTGTCCCATTCCTTACACAGATTTCCAGACGTTACGTTGATGAGGTTATTTTCAAATTTAAATGGTAATGGCGGCTGCAATACCGACTCCATGTCTTATCTCTGCTTCCTTACGATAAAAATCCGATGCACAAACACATACACCCGATGTCTACACAATTAAAACACCCGATTTACTAACACAATGTCTCTTACGCGTCGTAGTAGTGTAATGAAACGTACTCTACCCCACCCAAAAATAAGCGGAAAAGAGATAAATAAATATATAAATAGAGCATATAAACAAATAATTGGCCAGCGTGATCATCTAGTTTTAATAAAGTTAGGACCCTAAGTTGTACCCGTTCGTAACTGATTCTTTTAAGGAATACTCGAGTGTGCTGGATAGGTACTTTAAAGAACATTAACTACATAGATTTAATGATTAATAAACATTTTGGGGTCTTTATTTATGAACCTTATCTAATTAGCTTAAATAATATTTAACTTATTATAATTCTCATAACATAACCTTCCTAACTATATCTTACCGCGAGAAGTTACCTATAGCGCCCTTATAGTATTAATTTCATCATTCGGTGTTAAATGTTAATTGATTGTAAATTCACACATTTAGTCAGCTATTAACGTTCTAATCATCAGTCAAGTTATTGGCAACTTTCGACATTAGTGTTGTAAATCCATATCTAAATACCTAAGCCGGACATTCATTTGACGTTGTCTAACCAAAACCTCTAGATAGTTTAATCCAAGTTTCACTCAACGAAAGCACTACTTTCAACCAGCTTTCTAGTTTGTATAATAGACAGTTTCTTGTGTAACTAGGTTTCAACAGTTAAAACTTCCTATACCTATCTAAATTTATAACCCTATGCTACCTAAATTCACTAATACTCCTAATTTCGATTATAATGAAAGATATAATGTAAATTTATTAGTAACCGCTATACTAGAATCCCTACTGGTCCCTCTTCTAAAAGATTGAAGAGAGAGAGACGTGCCCCTCCACGCCTCAACTTAGGCATCCGCACGTCTCTGTGCGACTCGTCACCAGACCTGGGCATCGCTCCACCAAAAAGCAAAAGTTGCTATTCCCCAATTAAACTGTCTTTATTGTCAGTGTTTGTCGGTTGGGTCAACCCAAGGAAGATTTTACCCAAAATATCCCAATAAAAGTCGCATTAGACTAAATTTACTTAATCTCCACTTAAAAGCCACCTTAAGGAGAGACTTTCGGTATTCCCGCACCGGGAATCGAACCCGAGTCTCCAAGGTGAAACCCTGGTATCCTTGCCACTAGAAGATACGGGAATCTCTACTCAAAGCTACCTTCAAGGAGAGATTTTCCATTATTTAAACAAACAAGCGACTTGTAAATGATGCTTCAATAGCACATTACAATAATTTATCCTACCCCGGGATAAGCAATCTAAAACTAGTGTTTCCTAAATGGCATGTTAGGTCTCAAACCAAACAGTAATTAACCCTTTTGATTCCTATTACTTTCTGTGTCTAAGTGTCATATTGACACGGCATATCCTTTTCCCCATACTACAATAAAAGTCGCATTAGACTAAATTTAATTAATCTCCACTTAAAAGCCACCTTAAGGAGAGACTTTCGGTATTCCCGCACCGGGAATCGAACCCGAGTCTCCAAGGTGAAACCCTGGTATCCTTGCCAATAGAAGATACGGGAAACCCTACTCAAGGCTACCTTCAAGGAGAGATTTTCCATTATTTAAACAAACAAGCGACTTGTAAATGATGCTTCAATAGCACATTACAATAATTTATCCTACCCCGGGATAAGCAATCTAAAACTAGTGTTTCCTAAATGGCATGTTAGGTCTCAAACCAAACAGTAATTAACCCTTTTGATGCCTATTACTTTCTGTGTCTAAGTGTCATATGGACACGGCATATCCTTTTCCCCATACTACAATAAAAGTCGCGCTAAACTAAATTTACTTAATCTCCACTTAAAAGCCACCTTAAGTAGAGACTTTCGGTATTCCCGCACCGGGAATCGAACCCGAGTCTCCAAGGTGAAACCCTGGTATCCTTGCCACTAGAAGATACGGGAATCTCTACTCAAGGCTACCTTCAAGGAGAGATTTTCATGGAACCCACGTTCACAGCGAAACGACCTAGTCCAATCACTCGGAATAACCCGTGCTATCACCCATGCACGCATGGGCACCTAGAATCAAGCCAAGAGCCGACACATTGCCACTAAATCGTCACACCGCTTTAACGGGTGAATTATTAATCCAATTACATTTGCTTTTCTCAATTAAATAAAGTCAAAAGTATCTGCAAATATTTTAGTAAATTGAACAAATAATTCATTTTATCAAACAAGCGACTAGTCAAATTGCATCAAATGGCATAATATTACAAACAAAATTAACCCTACCCCAGGATATGCATCCTAATCCTAGTGTTACCTAAAATGTCAAGTTAATTCTCCAACCAAATTTAACATGCGTCTATAGTTCTTCCTATTCTAAGAATTAACAATCTTGTCCGTATCTTAATCTCATATTAACATGGCATATCCTTTTTCCCATACTACAATAAAAGTCGCACTAAACTAAATTTACTTAATCTCCCCTTAAAGTTACTAAATTCAGAAGCATAAAACAAGGACAAGGTTTTCTGAAGACATAAAGGTAGCCATCTCGAGCCTCATTTCCACAGCCCTGGTATGATGTATCGTCTCATCTCCACAACGAACTACATGTGAGAGTGCCTCCTAGAGTCTCCAGTCCACCAGGTAAGCATTCCTACTCGATCTAGCACTTCAAGTAGAGATATTCATGGAACCCACGTTCACAGCAAAACGACCTAGTCCAATCACTCGGAATAGCCCGTGCTATCACCCATGCACGCATGGGCACCTAGAATCAAGCCAAGAGCCGACACATTGCCACTAAATCATCACACCTTTAACGGGTGAATTATTAATCCAATTACCTTTGCTTTTCTCAATTAAATAAAGTCAAAAGTATTTGCAAATATTTTAGTAAATTGAACAAATAATTCATTTTATCAAACAAGCGACTAGTAAAATTACATCAAATGGCATAATATTACAAACAAAATTATCCCTACCCCAGGATATGCATCCTAATCCTAGTGTTTCCTAAATAATATGTCAACTCGAACTATCTTATTGATAATTAGTCATGACTTGAACTAACAGTTAAGCCGTCTTAATTCCTAATACTGTATTGCGTCTAAAGCTCTCTCTATTCTAAGATTGTTAAACGTCTATCTCTTTCTTAATCAGTAAAACAGCGTGAAACAAACTATGTCGTGGTGTCTAAGATCGCAAAACCAATGTTGCTAGACTATAGGGTCAAATTCAGACGCTAACAAATGTATGAATTCACACTCCAATTACTTGATATAAAACTATATCGTTAATATATTGCAGATCCGTGAATGTTTCGCTTTATAACTTGCACAGTAGTGTAATCTACATTATCTGTATTTCTATTGGACTAGACCATAATTATCTGTGACCATAAACACAGACAAATTCGTTGATATTAAAGGCGGGCGTTTGGCTTTCTATCTCGTTTATCGAAAATTATCTTGTAATTCTGGTTGGTTCTATTTAATTAAAGATACTTATCGATGCCTAGCATCCGTAAATATTTCTATTTTATTATTGTGATGTTTCAGATCTAACAATAAAATGATTTACCGAGCCTCTATTTGCTCTCAACAATCTCTCATTCCAAATATGAATTTCCATCGTTATCTACTTTATTCCGAACTTCACAAAGAATATAAAAAAAAGAACCTGATTTCATCGAGTGAAATACTTAAGGTATGAAAATGTTAATTTATTAAGTGTAAGCCAGTTTAACTGCCGCCACCCTGCTAGGTGCGTCCATTTTGTATGAAAATCAGAGATCCTGGCAAAGAAAGTGTTAAATGTACTATTCTATTGCCTACAAGAAATATAAAGTTGATTCGATCACTCACTGTACTAAATAAATAACTGAACCGTAATTGCAAGGTACTGTAAGCTATTCTATGTTTATAGTCCTGTTTAATATCTCTAACATTCATAAATAATAGACCAACATCTTTATATCAAGCTTAGCAATCCTATGTAATGTAAGGTGATGAAATTATTTTTATTTCAGGATACTACTAGCTTGCTAAAAGCATGGAGCACCGCTGATGAGCAATGCAGTATTATTAACAATCTTGAAAGTGGCGTTGATGCCATCTCACCATAATAATTTCAACATTTGCTGAATTTATTGAATCCTAAAGGTGTGCTTTTTAATTACCTAACCTTTTATTTTAATTTCATTATAAACAGTAACGTAATGAACAAATTATTGTATTTATTGTTAAGTTATAGAGTTTTAATGTATAATAGTTATGGTACCTGTATGTCAAAAGACATATACCTATGTAGTGTTACCCCATAATATAACAAAGCGTTAACTAATATTGTTTTATTTCAGGGTACTAATAACTTGCTAAGAGCACTGGTCACCGCTGATAAACTATTATCAATGTAGTTATATTAACAATCTAGAAGAATCATCATCAACCCACCATAATAATTTCAACATTTGCTGAATTTACTGAATCTTTAAGGTGTGCTTTTATTTACCTATCTTTTATTTTAATTTATTATAGTCAATGATGTATTGAACGAACAAATAGTTAGGTTATAGGGTTTCATTGTGTAAATAGTTATGGTACCTGTATGTTAAAAGTCACATAGATAAATTCCCTGAGCATTCTTTGTCTTATTTTGGGATAGGTATCCATAAAATAGAAGCTTCAGTTGAGTTTTACCTCCAATATCTCTTTGTACCTATAACAAACCACAAATACCTCTCCGCTGATACTTCAACAATGAAATTTGTTCTAGATTGTAAGGCTATAGAAAAATTTAAAAGTCCTAACTTAATTGAGATACCGTTTAAGATAAAGAATGCTTATAAAGGGTTTTATATAAGATAAAGTTATTTAATCCCGAACGGGATTATTAAATCAAAATAGACACTTACCTGCCTGCCTGCTACACAAGTAAAATTTCCTGAAAAGTTATAGGATTTATGCACGAATTTCAATTTAACAATTTACAAGTTAACAGAGAAAATTTTAAGGAACAATTAGTTTTGAATTCTTTTATACCTATCCTGACTATATAGGTTTGAATATTTTAAGCAAGTTGGATAGTATGACTTAACTTGCATTGCAGGTCCTAACTTATTCAACCTCATCAAAACATCTCAAAATTTATGAATTTTAAAAAACATATTGAATAATTTATATCAATTTTTACAATGTGAATTCGTGCATAATTACCCTTTAACTACAAAGTACAAAAAATAAGACACATCCTGAATTTTATTTTTATTTATTTATTTGAATAAATAGTAAAACAGAGGAAAACACACATGAAATAAATAGCAAAATTCAGCAAATAAACACATCATGAAATAAATAGTAAAACACAGCAAATAAACACATCATGAAATAAATAGCAAATAAACACATCATGAAACAAAATAGTTTCAACAAATAAACAAATAAATTAAGTACAATACTTCCAGATTCTCAATAGCACTTGGCAATCAAATCTATAATCAATTGCAAACGTTAATGTGATTTTTATTATAAGCCGAGCACTATTAAGAACTGAACGTACTGTAATAAGTTTCATGCACATCCTATTTTTTCATTTATCACTGGATGTTGAAATAAACACATTCTACCTACCCGTGCCTAAAGAAACCCTATCAGTCTGAAGCAGACTCCTACAATCGGTGTTAAAATACAATTATAAAGCTGCATGCACACCCTGCCTACCCGTGCCTAATGATTCCCTATGTGCCTGAAGCAGAATCCTACAATCGGTGTTAAAATACAATTATAAAGCTGCATGCACACCCTGCCTACCCGTGCCTAATGACTCCCTATCTGCCTGAACCAGGTTCCTACAGTCGGTGCCGGTTCAAGAATAGGATAAAGGATTTGGAAAGGGGGACCCTCCCGGCATTGAGGTACACGCTTCCGTTCTTGGACAGAGGTCTGTTGGAATCCCCATGACAGGACAGCCTTGCCGCATGTGCTAACCTGTAGCCCCTTCCACGTGTACCGTACCGGCGAAAGGACAAGCATTTCAACAACCCGAAGGTCACTGGTGGATCCGCTTGAAGATCACACACCGCCTTTCGGCGTTAGCCAAACATGTAGACTACCACATTGCTGCAATAGCCACACGCTTGTATGTAGGTGTTGGGATAAAATTACATGCATTAATATAGGATAACCCCGTCGCCTGCGAACCGGACTCAGCCCGCAGCCTGGTAAACCAGGTGTTAAAGGTGTCCTGACCACGACAGGGGGGAGACGAGAATACGCTGATGTATTCTAAAAGTCACGTTAAATAAATTTAACGTCCTACAGGTTAGGATTTATACTCACCAATTGGATTCCGATTCTCCATCCAAACACTAAATTACTAAATTAATCTTTGGACTACTCTTGGGCAGCGCTCCGTCCCTCGTTCAGTCTCGTTCAAAAAAGCCCAGAGTCTTCCCCGTTTCCCTATTTATACCCCTGCCATTTCTTCTTCCAAAGCCCCGACCAGTAATCTTGACCCTCCCGCAATAACGGATTCTCATATAAGCAATATGGCTCCTTATGCGCAATAACGAATTTAACACCCGCAATAACGAGTTTTCATATAAGTAATAACGAGGTATTTCGCAATAACGACTCGATAATTCTTTATAAAATGGTCGCTCTAGACCAACAACGAAAACACAGTATGGACTAGCCCAAACAAATTCTCCATACAAATTAATTAGGTAATTAAAACAGTTATTTTGATCTTTTAAATAACCTCTTCCATTACCTCTTAAAACAACCCAAGTCTAAACCAAAATTCTTCCTCTTATTGTGTTGATCTTCCATTTACCTAGTTTAAATTTGTAGTTCAATCTGATCCTAATAGACAGACAAATGAAAATCAAATAATCTTAAAAAGAAAGAGGTGAAATAAGTTTATATGTAGGTAATTTATCTATTTTAATATTATCTCTGATTATATTATCTCTGATTATATCTCTGGTTATGCAGCAAAACATCCAAAATCAAATGCTACAAGTTCAAAATTTCTACAATTTAAATATATAGCATTTATAATCCATACTGTTCACTATGTATAACTTTTAAACTCAAAGTCAAACTATATAACGTATGAAATTCAAAGAAAATAGTGTCATATTTATTATGAGATAGATCTAAGTCATTCTAGTTCTTTAGCCGGCCCGAAAGGACTAAACACTCAGAAATAGGAGCTTCGCGGTAGCGGAGTTCCGTCGACTCTGTTAATTTTGATATTAAAACAGTAATTAACTAAAATTCATAAACGTATTTATGTTTCGAATGCTATAGATTAACAACATTATTCATTTAGGCTTTCTACATTATAGATGTTTGTGTGTCAACTTTATAACAATTGACCCCAGATGCTCCGTTACGCATCCAAAATTGCACATTCGTATTGAATGTTTCTCCCTTAAGTAGTTACTCGACTTTTCATACTTTTAAAATGATATAAATTAATTCAATCGAAACCATAGTAATAAACAACTATAAAAGAAATAAATGTCGAAGCATATCCATGTTACCAACGCTAATCGAACAAGTACCCTCACTAATCAATCTACCCTACATGTTCTGACTAAAATTAATTAGCATTAACTGCGGTAATGATATGATTCATACTGTTAGCTTCTTTATACACCATAATATCCTTTTAGTTATTCATATTGGTATTTGATCTCCCCAAAACTATCTATATATCTCAAACTCGGTCATGAACTTCAAACATCAACCCACATAGAACCCTTTCATACAATACCAACGAATAATTCCTACGTAATTTCCTATCTCATCATGTGACGTTGTCATTATGCCAAGGTTCCACAGCGAACCAAAATTTAAACTCCTGATAATACGAAAATGATAATTCGTTTATACCTTCTATTTGCTATTTGTTTTGTTGTAGGCGTTTTAAATTATGCATAGATAATTTCCCAGTTTGAGTTTATATAGGTACAAATTCGTACTCGAATTAAGTTATCTACTAAGAACCTAGAAAATCCAGTGTTAGCTTAGACGAACAACGTACCTACTGTTAATTCAACGGGACTAAACTCCCTACTCATAATGATGTATGAGTAGATATAAATTGCAATTATGACTAGAGGGGAAAGAAATACCGAAAAAATTAATACACATATATACTTGCATATATACATATGCCAGCTGAGTGGGGATCAGTACAGTAGTTATAAATCTTGTAATGTTATTTTTAATTCCGTCCCGGCTGCGCCATGTTAAGTACAGGGACGTGTACAATGAAACCACCAGCTGATTCAAGCCTGATTTATATTTTTCAAACTGATTGTACTTACCTACCCTACACATACAACTATCCTCTGCCAAGACCTTGTCGAGTTTCACAGACCGAGACTCAGGTCCCGCAAACCACCCGCCCTTAAAGCACATGACCATGACTCTCAACATGACATCCGGGATATGTGGACGAACGAATGGAACACTCAGCCTACCGGTGATCTGTTTGAATTATCTACACGCGACCCTCCTCCAGGATTTGACAAACAACGCCGAGTCTGGACTCTTCTAAACAGGCTCCGCACGGGAGTGGGCAACTGCGCTTACCTGTGGAAGAAGTGGGGCTGGTGTGATTCCGCAGAATGCAGCGCTTGCGGGCACCCAAAACAGACTGTACGACACATCATGCTGGAGTGCCCGATTACAGCATACAAAGGGCCACCCGTAGACTTCAAGTCCCTCTCGAGTGATGCTATAGAATACCTCAAATCGTGTAACCTATCAGTTTAGTCACTATGTATCTCTTAATATGCCATACGATAAATAAATAAATACTTAATTTTATTCACGAGAGAAAATAGGAGTGCATAAGTCCAACGGAGCAGCAATCTGTACGCCGAGTTCACCTATCAACACTGCTCGAGCTCCTGGTACCTTGGTACGTCTCGCCTATGCTACGGACCGCGGGTGAGTGCTACGCTGCTACGACGTCAAGCTCACGCACCCCATCTGCTACGCCGCGTCGCTGAGGGCTACGATCTGCTTATACACTTATGTGATTCTGGTACTCCCCGCAGCTATAAGGTGTGAGTGTGAGTGAATACGTCTCATTTTATATGTGACGTCTGTTACGCAAATTTTTGCTGCTGCTTGTTGTACTGAGAGCTCCGTTACGCTTCTGGAGTCCTGGTACCTGTCGGCGCTGCATTAAGTGAGCGAATATGATGGCATCAGTACTGGATGATAGTATGACGTGCGGCGCTTGCCGTTTAGACTTGTTGGTGGGCGCAGAATATCTGCAATGCATGGTGGCGACATGCGGGAAGTTATACCATTATGCATGCAACAACAAGTCTCTTTCAGAGGCCGAAAAAGCTATTTGGGCTTGTCCCGAATGTACCTGTGGTGCCAAAAAATAAGGACGGAATTGTGAGACCCCGGTGGGTACCCCCCCTACTATAAAAAATGTAGCACTCAGGAAACCTTCTACCGCTGTCCCTCCAGCCACGCCGCAGCCTGCCCCTCGACGATCTCCTTGACGATCGCCAGAGTCTGGTGTGTCTATGTCGGTGCCTACAGCCTTGGAAATCATGCTACTTCGTGATCAAATAACCTGCTTGTCCGAACAGATGGCTGATGCAGTTTCTACCATGGGGCAGTGCCAGTCGGCCCTTACTACATGCACGAGTAGGGTTGAGATGATCTGCGCCAAACTTGAGGAATTAGAACAGTCCTTGGAGTCTCGTTGCGCCCCGCCCCCTGCACTAGCCCCCTCATCGGTGCTACCAAGGCCGGGTAATAGTGATGTCGAGGTTGGGAACACTAAAGGAACGCGTGGCTCGGAAAAAAAATGTTACAAAAAGAGCAGGAAAGTCGTAGGTCCAATTGCAACAGCGAGTACTTTGCCCAGCGTTACTTTAGTGGAGACACTTAATGAAGTCCCGCCCGCAAGTTTGCCTTCCAATAATAATAGCGCTGCATGCTCCCAGCGGACAGGTCCTCCCGGCGACAAAATGTCAACAGATGATAATGAAGATTCTACGAGTAAAGGATGGAAGGCAGCACCAACAAAAAAGAAGCCTAACCTCAATACGTTGTACTGGAGGCCCAAATGTCACTACTCTCAGGGCGGTTGAAGTACGGAAACATATCCACCTGTGGAATATGATGTCTTGTGCTGAAGAAGTCCAGAAATACTTGGAGGAACTCTGTGAGCAGGGAACGTGTACCGTGGAGGAGCTGAAGTCCAGAGGCGAATACAAGTCGTATAAACTTGGTGTTCCTGTCCATTTTTATGACAAATGCTTGTCTGTGGATGTGTGGCCTGACAATGCTAGGGTTAAAATGTGTTTTTTTCGAAACCAAACAATACAAACCAAAAAATCTTTATGAACCAAGTAATAACTATAATAACTCCTTTATCAGCATTGCATATCAAAATGTCAGAGGTCTCAACACCAAGTTGAAATATTTTAGACACTGTATCCTCGCTCACGAAAGTGACATTGTTGTCGCCGCTGAATCATGGTTGTCGTTATCAGTTGAAGACTCGGAACTAGTAGGAGGTGCTTGGAGTGTCCTACGCCGTGATCGTGCCACTGGCCGTCAGGGAGGTGGTGTACTGGTGGCGGCCAGGCCAGGTATTAATCTACGACGTCGACGTGAATTCGAAACTGCCGACGGTGAGGATCTGTGGACATCGTTCGTGGTAGATGATACCATATTTTATTTGTGTGCTGTATACAGTCCACCCAACTCCTCCGAGAGTGTGTATATGCGGTTTTTTTTAAAGATAGAATCATTTATTGACTCTATCGGTATTGTCATTATTGTCGGGGACTTAAACCTGAATCCTAAGTATACTTCTTCTGGCATCCTAAGTTACTATTGTTATTTTACTACAGTGTGCGAATTAATAGAAATGAATAAGGTGTTAAATGCGCATGGAGGAGTGTTAGATGTGGTGTTGGTGCGAGAGCGCGCTCGTGGTGTCTTGGTCAGTGAGTTTACGGAGGGTAGTCTAGTTCCGCATCCCGACGCTTATCACCCTCCCCTGGTAATCTCCATTCCGCTCACAAAAGCCAGAAGTTACTCCAGGAAAATAGAAGCTAGTAATGTAGATACAACGCGTGACTGGAATTTTCCTAAGGGTGATTACGTACTTCTTTACCAACTGATCGCTGACGTGGCCTGGAAGGATGTTTTTGAAGCCCGTAATGTCAATGTCGCCGTAGATCACTTTTATGAGATAATTTATGGTATTTTCGACGTATGCATACCTGGGAAGAGAAGGTCTTGTAAGCCCTGCAGATCTTATCCGGTCTGGTTTACGGCAGATATCATCAAGGATGTTAAACGGAAGGCTTTTCTGCATCGTGAATGGAAACGCTCTAATAGGGGTGTATATACAAATTTTTCTAAGCTCAGCTGATATTAAACTGAAAACATCTAGAGCTTACGATGATTATATTAACTGTATTCAGACCGAAATCACAAGTAATCCTCGAGCTTTTTGGCAAGATATAGATAATTTAAAATCCAAAGGCGGTTTTAAGAATCAGGTGTCGTATAATGAAGAGCTTCATGAAGGCATAGAGGCTGCTCAGGCTTTTGCGAACTTTTTCTCAAGCGTCTTCCTCACCCGCGTACCTCTACTTGGCCATACAGGGATTATGCGGGATGACATGTCAGTTAATGCGAATCATGATCATATCGACACGATCTCCCCTCAGGATGTAGAAATTGGCATAGCTCGTCTTAAGCCCCAAAGCTCGTTGGGTCCTGATGGTATCCCGGCGTATATCTTGAAGGGCTGTAAGGATTGGCTAGTACTGCCATTGTCCCATATTATCAACCTAGCTCTAAGTACTGGGGAGTATCCTGATCTGTGGAAGGTCACACGGGTGCGCCCTATTCCCAAGTCTAGTGATAGAGCAAGTGTTGAAAATTATCGTCCCATAGCCATTCTCTCTTCAATTGCCAAGTTGTTTGAATCAATCGTCGACAAACTTCTAGCCTCTCAAATAAAACCAAATCTTTGTGACTGACAACATGGTTTTAGGCCGAGGCGTTCAGTCGAAACTAATCTTTTAACCCTGGTTGACTCCATTTCTAAGCATTTGGACCAAGGAATACAGGTTGACGTGTTGTACTTTGACTTTAAAAAAGCCTTTGTTCGCGTGGATAATGACATACTGTTAAGCAAGTTATGTAACATAGGTTTCTCGCCCAAACTGCTCCGGTTCTTTGCCAGTTATCTACGCGACAGGCAGCAGTACGTTCAACACGGATGCTTTGTTTCCAATTCCTACCGGACTCGTTCAGGAGTCAGCCCGGGTTCGATTCTGGGTCCATTTCTATTCGGAATTATGATAGACGACTTGGCTTCTATCCCTAGATATGCCGGGTGCCTGCTTTACGCTGACGACCTGAAGCTCCTTTATGGCGTGCAACAATTCTCTGATTGTGAATCTCTTCAAGAGGACATTAACCGGGTCTATCAATGGAGCATTGACAACAAACTTCTTTTCAATACCTCAAAATGTTTTGTGATGTCTTTTAGCCATGCTCATGGTCTCCTATCTGCAAAATACCTACTAGGAACGGAACCCATTATACGCGTCGATACTATGAGAGATTTAGGTGTAATTTTCGATACACACCTTAACTTTCATGTTCATATGAAAACTCTGGCTTCCGACTGCTAACGGCGGTTGGGATTTGTCATACGCAATGCCCGTGAGTTTCACAATGTCAAGGCCATTAAACTTGTTTATACTGCTCTAGTCAGGAGCAAACTTGAGGCGGCGTCTATAGTGTGGAACCCTCATGAGGTCACTTACGTCTTGCTTCTGGAGAAAATCCAAAAGGCATTTTTGCATTTCTTATATAAAAAACATACGGGTACTATCCTTTTCTTTACCCAACTAAGTTTCTGCTTGGCACCTTGGGATTTAATTCTCTGGTGGCGAGGCGTAATTATGGGCTCTTGACCTGTGTGTGTCGAATTTTGCGTGGAGATTCGGACTGCCCGGAACTGGTGGCGCAACTGGTACGCCTACTCGTACTCTCACTGTCTCAATCCAAGTTTAATCTTCGGCCACGCCATCGCGATCTGCTCGCAGTCCCGAAGGCGCGCACTGTGTCGTACAGGAATTCACCACTTGTTCGCGCTTTACAATATCTGAATGCGCTTCTCGCCTCAGCACCTGACTGCGATGTCTTTGCAGGTAGCTGGAAGATTATAATGTGGTGAATGACGAATGTACAAGGTTCTGTGAGGCGAAGGATGACCGTCTTCAGTTTAATTGTTTGTAAATCTTAATATTCTTATCTGCTGTACTATGTGTTTTTACTTATTGTTAGTGTTTGTATTTTTATTACAATGTATGAATTTCACAGTCCCTTGGTGTTTAACTGTAATGGTGTGTAATTTGTTTTTTAATAAATAAATAAATAAATAAAGATTGCACAGTCTTGAGATTGCCATCGTAAGATTGCAGTCTTGAGATTGCCATCGTAAGATTGCAGTGTTACGGTTGCTATCGTAAGATTGCAGTCTTGAGATTGCCATCTTAAGATTGCAGTTTTAAGGTTGCTATCGTAAGATTGCAGTCTTGAGATTGCCATCGTAAGCTTGCAGTCTTAAGATTGCCATCGTAAGATTGTACAGTCTTAAGATTGCCATCGTAAGATTGCACAGTCTTAAATTTGCCATCGTAAGATTGCAGTCTTGAGATTGCCTTCGTAAGATTGCAGGCTTGAGATTGCCATCGTAAAATTGCAGTTTTGAGATTACCATCGTAAGATTGTAGTCGTAAGATTGCAGTCTTGAGATTGCCATCGTAAGATTGCAGTCTTGAGGTTTCCATTTTATGATTGCAGTCTTGAGTTTGCCATCATAAGATTGCAGTCTTGAGATTGCCATCGTAAGATTGCAGTCTTGAGATTGCCATCGTAAGATTGCAGTCTTGAGATTGCCATCGTAAGCTTGCAGTCTTAAGATTGCCATCGTTAGATTGCATAGTCTTGAGATTACCGTCGTAAGATTGCAGTCTTGAGATTGCCATCATAATATTGCAGTCTTGAGGTTTCCATCTTAAGATTGCAGTCTTGAGTTTGCCATCATAAGATTGCAGTCTTGAGATTGCCATCGTAAGATTGCAGTCTTGAGATTGCCATCGTAAGATTGCAGTCTTGAGATTGCCATCGTAAGATTGCAGTCTTGAGATTGCCATCGTAAGATTGCAGTGTTACGGTTGCTATCGTAAGATTGCAGTCTTGAGATTGCCATCTTAAGATTGCAGTTTTAAGGTTGCTATCGTAAGATTGCAGTCTTGAGATTGCCATCGTAAGCTTGCGTCTTAAGATTGCCATCGTAAGATTGTACAGTCTTAAGATTGCCATCGTAAGATTGCACAGTCTTAAATTTGCCATCGTAAGATTGCAGTCTTGAGATTGCCTTCGTAAGATTGCAGGCTTGAGATTGCCATCGTAAAATTGCAGTTTTGAGATTACCATCGTAAGATTGTAGTCGTAAGATTGCAGTCTTGAGATTGCCATCGTAAGATTGCAGTAATGTACTTTTAATATTTCCTCACATTGCTTGAGAAAAGTACTATACAATTCTCGGCCGAAACAGGGATTGAAGGACTCGTTCTCTCCGGCCTCGTCTGCGACTCGGCCGTCTACCGTAAACTCGTCCTTAAATCCCTGACTTCACGGCCTCTTCAGTAATGTACTATTATTGACGCAATCACTATATTCCGTAAAAGAGTATTGTGATATCTATAGTCCTAGTTGTTACGGTTCGAAAGCTGCATTTTGTGATGGAAGCAAACCGCTTTGCACAGTGTTAGTAGGGATCAAAATAAGCGATTTTACCCGCAGCAGCAAAACTTTCACCCCTTAAGAACACAGATGGCGCCACTTCAATATTTCATTTTTCAAAAAATTCTACAACCTAAACGGCTGTACCGATTTCAATAATTAGGGTGTGAATCGAAAGATAATTAAACAATGTATTATAAAAAAATATACTATAAAAAACAAAGCATATTTGGTACCAAAAACCCCTCATTTTTGTTATTTTTTTTTGCTTTTCACCAGTTTTTTATTTATTTACATTAAAAAATGCAAGAAAAGGGTATTATTTTATTAACTCGCATGATTACGCTGTTATTATTACATTTAATTAAAAAAAACTACATGTCAATACCATTAATATTTAGAGAGATATTCACGTTTATATGCGACGGGGCGACGGGGTCATTGACCTCGAATACGCGCGCCACCACAATTCTGGCCAGTAATTGAAAAAAAATATACCTTGACAGTATCAAAAGCTTAAAATTGACTTCCAATCATGGTGCATGCTAATTACTGATCATATTATTGACGAAATAGGTAAATTTGTTGTTTTTTTTGTAAGATTCTTTCAAAGAATGTGTATCGGTTAAGTAGTTTTTAAAATATCAGTAGGTAGTTTTAAACATAAGGGATGTTTAAAACTACCTACTGATATTTTAAAAACTATTAATACTGTGAAACCGTCCAAGTTTAAAAAAAATCAAGATAATAGTAAATAATCGGAATTATTTAGTATTATTTTGATTTTCTTTAAAAATAATAATGTTTCGCTATGCTTTTTCAAGGGTGGCATTTTGACCCTAGAATTGCGTTACCGTTGTTAATTCAGTCTTATTTATATACGATTTCGAGCAACTTATGATTTTAATGGCGAGCAAATTTACTTTCACTTGCGTCCATGTTTGCCCATACCCATTATCTGCTAATATGCGTTATTGTTATATTAATAGCTGTTATGCGTTATTGTTATATTAATTTATACTCCTTCTTACCTTACCTTAGTAAGGCCCATAATTATATGAGGCTGCTTGGCCTGGTGGCCAAGAACAACACTAAGGACATGCAAGGACCCTCTAACTAAGGTGCAGAGGGTGGCCTGCATGGCTATAACAGGGGCGTTCAGAACGACGCCGACGGCGGCAATGGAGGT
This sequence comes from Acleris cristana, assembly GCA_948252455.1. Taxonomy (NCBI): domain Eukaryota; kingdom Metazoa; phylum Arthropoda; class Insecta; order Lepidoptera; family Tortricidae; genus Acleris; species Acleris cristana. Next base: position 56,179,242 of record OX411771.1, read on the forward strand.
CCTACTAAACCTCCCACCTTACCGCTGCATATCGCCATACAGTCTGAGGCGTGTAAGTCACTACAGAGGTTGAAAAAAACTGGCCTGTGGAACGACGTAGCGCCTATAAACAGACACACAAAAATGGCACACAATGTTGTTCTTGACAGAATACTGACGATGGGTGGCGATAAAATGCAACCCAAGTATGTATTCCGAAGGAACTTCAATGTCCACATTCCGACGAGGGATGAATGGAAAAATGGGTTGCACATATCAGAGGAAGACAACGCGATAGGGTACACGGACGGTTCTAAAATGTGCTCCGGTACGGGGGTGGGTATTCACGCCAAAAACTATAACCGTAGCATAAGCATGGGCAATAACGCAACGGTCTTCCAGGCGGAGCTGTATGCGATAATTGCCTGCACGCAGGAGAATATTGGCAAGCCTCCACATGAGAGAACTATCTATATTCTAAGCGACAGCCAAGCGGCACTTAAGGCGCTTAAAGTGCCAAAAGTAGACTCGAAACTAGTCTACAATGGAGTTCAAGCCTTATAAACAGGCTTGGCAGGCACAATAAAGTGAAACTGATGTGGATTCCAGGACACGAAGGCTTTCCCGGAAATGAAGCCGCGGACGAGCTAGCAAGGGAAGGGTCCAAGGGCGCATACGTCGGACCTGAACCATTTGTGGCACCCTCACTGGGCACCATAAAAGCAGCCCTGAACAATAACGCCCTAGAATATCACTAAAAAGAGTGGAAAACTACGGTAGGCTTAGGGCATGCAAAGCTAATCATAGAAAGAGTTGACCAGAGCTGGACCAAAAAACTTTGGAAACTCAGCAGAAGACAACTCCGATATATTATCGGAGTGTTTACCGGGCACTTTGGGATTAAACATCTCCTAGCAAAGATGGGCCTTTATGACAACACAGATTGTAGAATGTGCGGCGAAGAGGTGGAGACAGTGAAACACTTACTGTGTGAATGTGATGCTCTCGCCGGAGTATATAACAATGAAAATCCTCGATTTTGGCTACCCAGAACCGAACGATTTCAAGGCACTCCACTATCCGCTTTTTGGAAGGGGTGGAGGCTGCACTGGATTAAGCGCTTAAAGAGGGGTAACTACACAAAATATCCCATAAGGTCGAAGTGTATCCGTAAGGACCCCACCAACAAGATAAGATAAGATAAGATACTCCTTCTTAAACAACAACGCCATAAAAGCTACAGTTTAGCAGGTAATGAGTATGGGCAAACATGGACGCAAGTGAAAATAAGTTTGCCCGCAATGAAAATCATAAATTGCTTGAAATCGTTTATAAATAAGACTGAATTAACAACCTTGAAATGAAAAAGCATAGTGAAACATTATAATTTTTAAAGAAAATCAAGATAACCGGCAAACTTTGACGGTTTCACGGTATTAGAAGAGATGTTTAAAACTACTGATATTTTAAAAACTACTTAACCCATACACCATTACACATTCTTTAACGGAAACTAACAAAAAAACAACAACAAATTTGCCTAGGTATTTCGTCAATAATATGATCAGTAATTAGCATTCACCATGATTGAAAGTATCCTAGACGTAAATTTTTAAGCTTTTGAAATTGTCAATGTATATTTTTTTTTCAATTACTGGCCAGAATTGGGTTGGCGCGCGTATTTGAGGTCAATGACCCCGTCGCCCTCTCGCATAATTATAATCGTAAATATCTCTCTAAATATTAAAGGTATTGACATGTAGTTTTTTTTTATTAAATGTGTTATTTACAGCGTAATCATGCGAGTTAATAAAATAATACCCTTTTTTTTGCATTTTTTAATGTAAATAAATAAATAACTGGTGAATAGCTAAAAAAAATTTACAAAAATGAGGGGTTTTTGGTAGCAAATATGTTTTGTTTTTTATGGTATATTTTTTTTATAATACATTGTTTAATTATCTTTCGATTGACACCCTAATTATTGAAATCGGTACAGCCGTTTAGGTTGTAGAATTTTTTGAAAAATGAAAAATTGAAGTGGCGCCATGCCGTGTGGTGCCGGGTTTAGAATGTCGCCACTCCATGTCTTCCCGCGGATGTCGTAAGAGACGACTAAGGGACTAAAGGCTGTGTAGTGCTGTTAGGCGATGGATTTGCAACCTGTCACTAATACACTAGATAACATCTTAGCCTGGTTGTGCAAAATGTGGTCACAGAATTATCAACAAGTTTTTGTAGTTGTTGGTGAGTCTGTGGCTCTGCCTACCCCACTCTGGGAATGAAGGCGTGAGTTTATGATTGATGATGATTGATGATTGACCTCTTGACATGATCGTTTTAATTTGCTTTTTTCCTTTTATTCATTATATATTTTTTGACAATTGTGACTGTAGCTAATTAGCTATATTTTTTGTTTAATTTAATTCTTATTTTTACATTTTGACTGCGTTTATTTATTTTATTTAATTATTGTTATTATTATTTTTTACATTATTTTTTACAATTTGACGATCTTATTGTGAATTCATTATGATCACGTGACATAGAGTAATGTAATTTTCAATATGAAATAAATGCCTTCGTACCAAGGCTTTCGTGGTGGTAAGCGGTTGATTGCAACTGTTTTATTCCTAAAATATTACATATTTCGCGCATAGTTAATGGAATGAATTCACTTCCCTTATCTATTCCAATTTCTTGTGGAATTTCATATCGCAATATGAAATTATCAACTAATGCTCTCGCGACTGGGTCTGTTTCCTTATTTAGAAGTGGATATGCCTCTACGTATTTTGTGAGCTCACACTGTAACGTAAGTGTATAGCAATACCCATTGGTATCTTTAGTTAGGGGTCCGCATTAATCTAAGAATACCTTATCAAAAGAAGCTGTTGCCGTACTAGTAATACATAGCGGTTGCTTTACATTTTTATGATACTTTTGTGTTTGACACTTATGTATGTATGTATGTATGTAAACACTTTATTGTACAAAAGAAGAACCAATTAACAATACAATTAATATAAAAAATATGTACAAAGGCGAACTTATCCCTCTAAGGGATCTCTTCCAGCTAACCCTTGAGAGATTGAGAAAACTGAAAGGTTGTGCATCGAGTAAGCAAATGTACAAATTTATTTAGAAGAACATAACACATAAAACTAATCTAATAAAGCCTATATAAATAAAATAAAAATAAAATTACATTCAAAATACCTACATAAATAGATACAGAAGTATATATTTATACTTAAATATACAAACATAAACAAAATTTTATGTACCTAGAGGATAGTCGATATTTAGGAGATAGAGTCAAGCCAGAACTTCTTTAATTTGCCTTTTAGGGAATCTACCGTTTGTGATTGCCTAATGCCAGTTGCTAGCCGATTCCACAACCTGACAGAATGCACCGAGAAGGATTTGGAATAGGATTTGGATTTGTGAGACGGGAAAGCGAGGGTGAGATTGGCCTTTGAGCGCAACCGGTTTTGGAGTCGCTCAAGTTTATCAAAGAGTTGTTCTGAGAGGTCCATATAAGCAACGTCAGCGTAGTCTAAGAGAGGGAGACGAAGAGATTGGGCTAAAGTTATCTTGGTTTGTTGCGGAAGAAAATTCTGCAGGCGCCTGAGAGAATAAAGGGAAGCGAAGAGCTTACGACTGACTTCGGTAACCTGAGTCGACCAGGAAAGTGTCTGATCTATTGTGATACCCAAATTTTTAAATGTAGAGTAGAAGGGAATTATGGTACCGTCAAACACCAAATTGGGTATCACAACGTCAGACAGCTTCGAGATGTAGTGGGGTCTTCCAACAACAATGGCCTGCGACTTCTTTGCATTGACCTTTAGTCCAAAATTAGAGGCCCATTTCTGGATCGTGGCAAGATCGTCATTGATAAGGTCAATCTGGGAAGGGAAGTCATCAAAACTAGCCCCTGCATAAATCTGCAAATCGTCAGCGTTTAAGTGTTAAGAAGAAAGAAGGGAGGTTGTTATACCATTTATGCAAATTGAAAAAGAAGAGGAGAGAGCGCAGCCCCCTGAGGGACATCAGCAGTGAGAGTATTCCAATCAGAATGAGTTTCATCAATCTTAACACGCTGGCGCCTTCCAAGGAGGTATGATTCAAACCACGTAAGGGCCGAAAAAGAGAAATTTAGGGCCTTGAGGATGCCGAGAAGAATATTGAAATCAACTGTATTGAAGGCACTACTGAAATCTAACAAAACCAGGACAGTCAGATGTTTATTTTCTATGTTTAAACGAATGTCGTCGGTGACCTTGACCAAAGCAGTGACAGTGCTATGCCCGGGGCGGAAACCAGATTGAAAGGGGTTAAAAAGATTGTGCATATTTAGGAAACGAGACAGTCTTTGATTAACAAAGTGCTCTATTATTTTGGAAAGTACAGGGAGAATAGAAATAGGTCGATAATCGGACAAGGACGCAGGTTTTGACACTTTTGGAAGATGGAGCACATGAGCAAGTTTCCACAATGTAGGGAAACAGCCCGAAGAGAAGGAAAAGTTGATAATGTCGGAAAGGATAGGAGCAATGGAATCCGCCACCAGCATGAGCATGTCTAAGCTCAGGCCATCTTCACCGACGGCCTTAGTTTTTATTGACTTCAGAAGGTCTATAGTCTCCTTCGGAGTAATTAATCCTAGATCAAAAGGGGGAAAGTCGGGGTTCGGGGTATTAGCAAGAAGAGATAATGTATTATTCTTTACGGAAGGGTCTAAAATGACCGGAGAAGAGCTAAAATGCTTATTCAGGGCGTTGAGAATCATTTTATGACTAGAAGAGTGAGTTTGAGATTTGCCTACTCCTAGTGACTTCAAAAATTTCCATAATTTATGGGGGGGACAATTCTGAATAGACTCATGGATATAACAACGTCTTGCTTCCCGGCACCTCTTGTTGCAACGATTTCGCAGGATGACGTACTTATGATGACTGTTCTCAGACGGATCGTGGCTCAACCTCACGCGGGTGCGGTTCCTCCTCGCCATCAGGGCTTTGATATCCTCGGTCAGCCACGGCGCAGGGTAATGCTTGACGCGCATCGGCTTCAGAGGAGCGTGTCGGTCGTAAATCTCAAGTTTAAGGTCGATGTCAGTGCAAGTTTTGATAGACTGCCAATCAGCGTTGTGAAGATTGGAGAGCAGGGCCCGCAGATTCATGTCGCCAAGATTTCGACGAAGGACGAATTTGTGTCTACGTTTCAGGGGGCGAATTTTGAAAGAGGCGTAAATAAGGTTGTGGTTTGAAAAGGTAGCAGCATTAAACTGGCCGTGAAATGAGACAAAATCAGGAGATGAGGTTATAATAAGATCTAAAAGAGAAGGGGGGCCATTATGAGGGAAATGAGTGGGACCGAGAGGGAGAATACTAAGATTCAGTGAATTTACTAGAGAGTGAAGTTTAGAAGAACGAAGGTCGTTTTTAATGAGGCATGTATTAAAATCGCCCATGATTACGCTATGTTCGAACTGGGGACAGAGATCAGATAACGTATTTTCAAATGCATCGAAATAGCTTATGTTGGACGATGGACTGTAATAAACCCCGAGAAGTAGTTTAGTGTGGTTTAAGGAAACGCTGAGAAATAAGTATTCCGTTGACTTTGAGTACTTACTTATGACATGTTTTTACGAATTTCACAATGTCATTATCAATTCCTGGCCAGTAGTAATAACGTTATTGGTCATTCTTCGAATCCCCGCATGACCGCTTGTGGGTAATAAATGAAAATCGTTTAATATGACGCGTCTGTCATCTTTATTATTTATTTTTGTGACACCTTTAATGATACATAATCGGGGTCCGGACCCTGTACCATAATTGTTTATACATTAAGCTAGCTCTGTTATTATACACGCGGTATCATTGTTATATAGTATGCATATTTCTTTTATTTGTTGTGCCTTGCTAAATGCACCTAATGCCCTTGCGAGAAAAGCTCGTTTCGATTGAGTACTAGGCCTGACATTGAAACACAGTGTCGCCAAGGATGGCGAGAATACGATTTCATTATTTTGACTCGTAACGCAATCTTTTTGTTCGAGTACTTATTTTGTAATAGTCATGTTCATTGAAACTTAATTCAGGTAAATCCTCTGGTTTTTTAAGGAGTTCCACTATTCTTCGTTGATCAGACCCATCACGGTGAGAATCCTTATTTCTTGATTCATTGAGTATTTTGCTCTTTCATTCGTTTCGTTTGTGCTCTTGTCATCACTGATATCACTTCGCTGCTTTGGAAGAATACTGTTGCAACTCAAAACGGGTATTTTTTTCAGGACAGCTGATTAAAGTTTCCCATTATTTCTAATTGTTGTAACTTTTGACCTATTGCACTTTTCTTGGTGAAAATTAAATAAAATCATGGAAAAATTATTGTAGTATTTATTTAACGAACACGTGTTGTGACTTTATCCTTTACGTGAAACAAAACTTATAAAAAATCGAAGGCTCTTCGACATACTTCAGAATATCTTTGGTAATCTTATGACGTATACCGACTCTATTTCGTAATGAGACATAAAAAGTAACAACTTTTTTTTATTATCAATGATGTTTTTTGCAATGACTCTGCATAAACATTACAATTTTCTATAGAATAATGTCACATTTTGGGTTAAGACATTCATACACATTAATATTCGTATTATATAGTCGTAACACGAATTCGGCCATTATTTAACAAAAAAAAGCAGCATAACGAAACATAGAATAAAGATATACAAAGTCACATTAAGTCTTATGACGCATAAAACACACCTAGAAAAAAATTAATAAAACAGGAAAATAGGATATTTAGTGGTAATTTTGGTATCATTCTGAGATGGTAATATTTATGTAGAAGCTTGTAACAACTTAATTATTTATATAAGTACTAAATCTTTAAACATTCATCTCTCTCTATCAAAATTTAATGGCTATAGGTAATCACAGTTCGTTGCCAAATTAGTACATTTAATCAGCACCTCAAAAGTCTCATTCATTTAGGTAAGTATACCACAAGAAACAGGTATAAAGTACTACTTAATAACTGTTTCTTGTAGTAGTTATACTTAAGTGGTTGAGCCCTGTTCATTTAGAAAAAATTGTACTTATTCATAAAGCTACTTTCTCACTAATACAAAAGTAAACTGAAAACGTAAGTAATTAAGTTTTATACTGTATGAGATCAACAGTTACATCATAATCAATATTATTAAAAATATAAATAATATAAAACAATGAAATTAAATTCTAAAGGTTTTCATAGAATAGCGAGTAACATTTAGGAATAGTGTTTTTTCTTAAGAGTCCTAGCAGTCCTTTTTTCTTTTTTTCACAAATTGTCATCTTCCTTGTATAAGCTTTCGTCAATACAATGTTATTCTGCGTATTTCTTGTTCTTCCTACCTTATCCACAACAACCTTCTTGAATGTTTCTTGCTCATATGAAGTTTTGTATGAGAAGGTGTAATTTTGGGTGTCATCCATTTCTACTTTTAACATTTTTATATTTGTTATTTTCACGGCTTCTTTATCAGAATTTTTTGAATAATTCTTGCCAATAGCTGTTGCTAAGTTTTTGACATCATAAAAGTCTGAATGGGACATTTCGTGTACTTTGTAGGGATTACCAGTCTTTTTAGCACTTCTTATTATCTGAGTGTATTGATCTGGGGTAAATATTGCTCCAGATCTAAGACTTCTTTGGATTTGCCGTTTTATCACCGAGTGAACGCTGTCACCCTCATTCTGTGTATGCCCTTTAATTAAAAATTTATGGATTATAGTATTTATAAAATCAAAATGATGTACAGCGTAAATGTACACAGCCATTAAGTAGTGATTCTTTTGCTGTCCACAGCAATTATCTGAATAAAATATCAAATCAAGCTTTGAATCAAGTCTTTTGGACGTTTCCTCCAAACTCTCAATATATTTCAACACACAAGAACCTATTTCAATTGCCCCGCGCTTTGCTTCACCTTCATGCCATACATAAGAGCTCACCTCTTTTGTTTTCAGATCGCAAATTGTGAAATTGTAACAGTTTAATTTGGAAACGTAATAGAACGTTGAAGTATCACCCTTTGGACAAGGCATTGCAGCTTGCAAATCGTATACTGATACTATACAATTGTCTGGAGTATACTTTTTGTCCTCATCTTTTTGATCTCTTGCTAGTTGCTTCTCTTTGAGGTGTAGTTCATATTCATTTTTCATTGTTTGTTTTTCTTCTTCAGTTGCATTTGTATAGTTTGCACAGTCTTCACACTGATCTTTCTTAGGTTGAAAGAATGACATATTATATTCGTTACAGAAAATATTGTAATACGAAAGGTAATTTCCGAATGGTACGCCAGCAGCCTTACAATCAACAACATAGTCTCGATGCAAATCAGCTACGGTTTTACTGCCATCTATATATGTTCGCTTGGTATTTGCACGACAGTAATGACTTTCAATCCTTGGGATTGAATCCAAGTGCTTGCATATACCATCTTTTATCACCGGATCTAGATGCACGTGGTTTTGGTGTTTACCTCGACGATCCTCCTCTAAAATAGCAGTGTCAGAGGTTTTTTGTATTACAGTCTTAATAACGCGATCATTAATATCCAAGGTAGCTTTAAAAAAAGCTTTGCAGACTCTATTTTTTTTGTCTCCCACAGAAAGATAAAATGAGAAATTGTTCCTTCTATTACTGTTATGTACCTTGTATGAATACCTTGGTTTGATTACTGAAATATGTCGCATGATAAATTCGCGCTGCCGTTGCAAATCACCCATATCCCAATAGTTTTCAAAAATAGTTTGTCTCTGTACTTCTGTGATGTTTTCTTTACATTTGAATTTACATTTATCACCACATGCAGTTTTCAGTCGTCTTTCAGGAACTACTTTATTTTTTTTTGTCACATAGGATTTATCATGATTTCTTAAGACTTTGGCTTTCATAGATATCCAGTTCATGGGATTAGCCTTCCGTTTGCGACCAATTTTATTATCGCTTTCTTTGTCATGAGATGTTGTGTCCACTGAGACAGGTTCTATTGATGACGTAGAACAACCTCTATCCTCAAAAACTGTTTGGTTAAATACTGGTGTATTCATTTCAATAACAGGCGACTGTGTGACATTTTCATCCTGAGGTATTATGTCTCGAATGTTCGAGGTAGACGATGTATTTGTCAAAATAGGAATATTATCCGCATTAAAATCTGCACTATACGAAATGGAGTCTCTGTTTTTTGTAGTGGGGACGATATGTGTTTCTGTTTCAGTATCTGAACTTTCTGATGAGTCTGAAGAAGAACTTGAGCTTGATGAACTGGGCTGAGTATATTTTACTATTTTGGAAGTACTTGGCCGAGTGTCACTATCATTAAGAATGCTCTCCTGGGACTCGATGGGTGTAATCATTGAAATGGGACTTGTATCGGTCACACTTGAAATCATGGGATCAACTTTACTATCAATTTGATTTACTTTTGTTAATAGTTTTCTTTTTTTGCGATTCTCCTTTTGAAAGGAGTAATCATTGAGGTCAGAATCTGAATAAGAATCAGTAGTATTTACGTAGTTAGGGTCCTGAACGCTGTCATCCGAAGGATAATCTTGTTGTATATTGCCACTATCCAGAAACTTGTTATTTTGACACGGTGGTGGCGATAGTATTTCTCGTTCTATTCGATTTTCTTCATTTTGTGCGTAATCGATCTGTAATGAAAGTTAAATACTTAGTAAATATTATAATAAATACAACACTTTAATAAAATAGTACCGTCGCAGTTTTTATCAAACCACCACAATAAATACAATTTAGGTGGCCCATACTATACAATAATATCAATAATATTCCACTATATAATATTAAATCGCTGGCGACAATTATAATGCTGTGCTAGTAACAACAACAAAAATGCGCAATATTCAGCTTACACAAAACAATGCAAAATCATATTGCCCAATAAAATTTAAGCTTGCAATCAATCAATCATTAAAAAGTTAAAAGTTAAAAAAATAAAATAATTATTTTCAATATTGCGAAATATTATTGTAGGTGTATGGGATGGGATGCCTTTGGGTAGGTATATATAGGTATATATATATCAAAAAAATACTTACTTCTTCTTCTATTCCTTTATTGTTTATAGGAATATTTATGTTCTGAAACATTTGTAGCGTTCGTCGATTTGCCACTGTAATAGTAAAACATAGCTTTAAAGTCGGTAGGTACCTACTATTACTATAATGTCAGCTTGTTGCACAGTCATTAAGTGCTAAAATATATTTCGGATTTATTTTAGTGACATATTATTTTATAAATTTAGGTAGTTATGTAATTACAGTGGTCTAAAACTATTAATTAATTTACACAACTAAGAACAATAATCATGCCATGTTACCTATACATAAAAATAACTATCCAACGCAATGAGTACTGTTTTTTCTTAAATAGAGTATTAAGTTGAAAAATTTACTTGATATTTTAGGATATAGTGTTTTAATTCAAAAACATGACAAAAACATCATGGACATGTTATCTTTTAAACCGTCTTATTTAGAATAGTGACAAAGACATTTATTTCGTTTTGTATCCAATATGGTATTATTTTTTATTACTACATTACACTCATACTTACTTTTTGTGGAATAAGGTTGCAAAACACAATTCGATCCCAAAATTTGCACTGTGTTTTATAGAATAGTGAATCAACACAAAATAATACACTACACTGGATTAAATGAAGCACACTATCATGGTATTATTTCGTGATAAGACTGTTTCACGGAGATGATACGTGGTTCCGCCTCAAAAGTCATGTCACAAATGGTGAAACAACACTGTCAAAAAAAAATGGCGACCGAAATCCACCAATGGCATAAAGCCTTTTTGTGGCGCCACTGTTGCAAGAGTTGTGATACGAATATGATCTTTACTGAGTATACAATATGGATCATGCTTCGTCGCATGCTCTATCTAACTCGAAATTGTAGTATTTTGTAATACTACAGTATTCTTCCAAAGCAGCGACTTGTTTTGACATATTTTTTAGTTCTTCACTGGTTATTTCGATTCTTTACCTTTTAAATATTCTACCGTGAAATCGTATTCTTCTAGGCATAAACGAAACTTGGTGAGTCGACTTTATGGATTGTTCATGCCAAATAAATCGATTAGTGGACGGTGATCTGTGATAATTTTAAACTTTCGCCCATATATGTATGGTGTAAAATATTTTACTGCCCATACGATAGCTAATAATCCCTTATCTATTGTAGGATTTTTTTTTTCTGCTTTGTTTAATGGTCTACTTGCATACGCCACTGGTAATCCATTTTGATTCGATAATAGGCATCCAAGAGCTGTCCCCGATGCGTCTGTGTGCATCGTGAACGTGTTGTTATTTGAGAAGTCCGGATATTGTTTTACGGGTCGGGTACTGATGGTTAATTTTAACTTTTTAAATGCGTCTTCGCACTGCGTAGTCCAATTAAATTCTACGTTTTTTTTTAGTACATTGGTTAATGGTTGGGTTATTTCGGAGAAGTTTTTAATAAATTTACTATAATAATTTACAAAGGCTACAAAACGTCTGACCTCATCAGCGTTTTTTGGTACTGGATAATTTTGAACTATTGTAATCTTCTTTGGATTGGGTTCTTCTGTACTTCTGTGATGTTTTCTTTACATTTGAATTTACATTTATCACCACATGCAGTTTTCAGTCGTCTTTCAGGAACTACTTTATTTTTTTTTGTCACATAGGATTTATCATGATTTCTTAAGACTTTGGCTTTCATAGATATCCAGTTCATGGGATTAGCCTTCCGTTTGCGACCAATTTTATTATCGCTTTCTTTGTCATGAGATGTTGTGTCCACTGAGACAGGTTCTATTGATGACGTAGAACAACCTCTATCCTCAAAAACTGTTTGGTTAAATACTGGTGTATTCATTTCAATAACAGGCGACTGTGTGACATTTTCATCCTGAGGTATTATGTCTCGAATGTTCGAGGTAGACGATGTATTTGTCAAAATAGGAATATTATCCGCATTAAAATCTGCACTATACGAAATGGAGTCTCTGTTTTTTGTAGTGGGGACGATATGTGTTTCTGTTTCAGTATCTGAACTTTCTGATGAGTCTGAAGAAGAACTTGAGCTTGATGAACTGGGCTGAGTATATTTTACTATTTTGGAAGTACTTGGCCGAGTGTCACTATCATTAAGAATGCTCTCCTGGGACTCGATGGGTGTAATCATTGAAATGGGACTTGTATCGGTCACACTTGAAATCATGGGATCAACTTTACTATCAATTTGATTTACTTTTGTTAATAGTTTTCTTTTTTTGCGATTCTCCTTTTGAAAGGAGTAATCATTGAGGTCAGAATCTGAATAAGAATCAGTAGTATTTACGTAGTTAGGGTCCTGAACGCTGTCATCCGAAGGATAATCTTGTTGTATATTGCCACTATCCAGAAACTTGTTATTTTGACACGGTGGTGGCGATAGTATTTCTCGTTCTATTCGATTTTCTTCATTTTGTGCGTAATCGATCTGTAATGAAAGTTAAATACTTAGTAAATATTATAATAAATACAACACTTTAATAAAATAGTACCGTCGCAGTTTTTATCAAACCACCACAATAAATACAATTTAGGTGGCCCATACTATACAATAATATCAATAATATTCCACTATATAATATTAAATCGCTGGCGACAATTATAATGCTGTGCTAGTAACAACAACAAAAATGCGCAATATTCAGCTTACACAAAACAATGCAAAATCATATTGCCCAATAAAATTTAAGCTTGCAATCAATCAATCATTAAAAAGTTAAAAGTTAAAAAAATAAAATAATTATTTTCAATATTGCGAAATATTATTGTAGGTGTATGGGATGGGATGCCTTTGGGTAGGTATATATAGGTATATATATATCAAAAAAATACTTACTTCTTCTTCTATTCCTTTATTGTTTATAGGAATATTTATGTTCTGAAACATTTGTAGCGTTCGTCGATTTGCCACTGTAATAGTAAAACATAGCTTTAAAGTCGGTAGGTACCTACTATTACTATAATGTCAGCTTGTTGCACAGTCATTAAGTGCTAAAATATATTTCGGATTTATTTTAGTGACATATTATTTTATAAATTTAGGTAGTTATGTAATTACAGTGGTCTAAAACTATTAATTAATTTACACAACTAAGAACAATAATCATGCCATGTTACCTATACATAAAAATAACTATCCAACGCAATGAGTACTGTTTTTTCTTAAATAGAGTATTAAGTTGAAAAATTTACTTGATATTTTAGGATATAGTGTTTTAATTCAAAAACATGACAAAAACATCATGGACATGTTATCTTTTAAACCGTCTTATTTAGAATAGTGACAAAGACATTTATTTCGTTTTGTATCCAATATGGTATTATTTTTTATTACTACATTACACTCATACTTACTTTTTGTGGAATAAGGTTGCAAAACACAATTCGATCCCAAAATTTGCACTGTGTTTTATAGAATAGTGAATCAACACAAAATAATACACTACACTGGATTAAATGAAGCACACTATCATGGTATTATTTCGTGATAAGACTGTTTCACGGAGATGATACGTGGTTCCGCCTCAAAAGTCATGTCACAAATGGTGAAACAACACTGTCAAAAAAAAATGGCGACCGAAATCCACCAATGGCATAAAGCCTTTTTGTGGCGCCACTGTTGCAAGAGTTGTGATACGAATATGATCTTTACTGAGTATACAATATGGATCATGCTTCGTCGCATGCTCTATCTAACTCGAAATTGTAGTATTTTGTAATACTACAGTATTCTTCCAAAGCAGCGACTTGTTTTGACATATTTTTTAGTTCTTCACTGGTTATTTCGATTCTTTACCTTTTAAATATTCTACCGTGAAATCGTATTCTTCTAGGCATAAACGAAACTTGGTGAGTCGACTTTATGGATTGTTCATGCCAAATAAATCGATTAGTGGACGGTGATCTGTGATAATTTTAAACTTTCGCCCATATATGTATGGTGTAAAATATTTTACTGCCCATACGATAGCTAATAATCCCTTATCTATTGTAGGATTTTTTTTTTCTGCTTTGTTTAATGGTCTACTTGCATACGCCACTGGTAATCCATTTTGATTCGATAATAGGCATCCAAGAGCTGTCCCCGATGCGTCTGTGTGCATCGTGAACGTGTTGTTATTTGAGAAGTCCGGATATTGTTTTACGGGTCGGGTACTGATGGTTAATTTTAACTTTTTAAATGCGTCTTCGCACTGCGTAGTCCAATTAAATTCTACGTTTTTTTTTAGTACATTGGTTAATGGTTGGGTTATTTCGGAGAAGTTTTTAATAAATTTACTATAATAATTTACAAAGGCTACAAAACGTCTGACCTCATCAGCGTTTTTTGGTACTGGATAATTTTGAACTATTGTAATCTTCTTTGGATTGGGTTTTATTCCTTCGGGAGTTACTACATGTCCTAGATATAAATTTTCTATTTGCATAAAATTACATTTCAGAGGGTTAAGTTTAAAATTTACTTTTCTTAATCTTTGGAAAACATCAATTAAATTTTTATTGTGTTGTTGTAAATTTCGACCCATGACAATGATGTCATCTAAGTAAACTATGCACTGTATGTAATTTAGTCCAGACATAGCTATGATCATTGCTCTGCTGAAAGCATTTGGGCTAGTTTTTAGTCCCGTTGGTAATCGTTTCATCTGATAGTGTTTATCTGCTAAAAACGCGGTATATTTTCTGCTTTCGGGATCTAGTTTGATTTGATAATAACCTTGGTTAAATCCAAGGTGCTCAAATACATAGCACCGATTAAAGAGTCTAGGATCTCGGTGATGTTGGGCAAGAGGAATTTATCATTTTCAATTATATCATTGAATTTTCTATAATCTATTAACAATTTCCATTTCTTTTCTCCACTCGAGTCTGTTTTCTTGGGAACGAGGATTAATGGACTTGCCCATTCCGACTGTGATTCTTCTATGATGTCATTATCTAACATTTGCTTTATTTGTTTATTTATCTCTGATTTTTGTGATTGAGGTAAACGATACGGTTTACTATATATAGGTGACACATTTGATTTTAATCGTTTTTTTTTTGTTCATATAGATTTGTGGTATTTAACGAGTCTATTTCGCGAAAATACTAGCAATGGAGTTACTTCCGTCCTTATTTAAATTGTCTAGTTTTAAAAGTGAAAATAGTAAATTTACTCTATCTGCATTTTGTACATTTTTTTTAATAGAAAAACAATTATAGTCTCGTGATGATCTTATTTACGGTGTGATTTTTTTTAAAGTTCTTTGTTTCTCACGCGTGTTTAATACTTTAACTGTTATTTTTCCTTTTTTGAAAGAAAGAAAGAAAGAAAGAAAGAAAAATGATTTATTACCACATAATACAAACAATAAAAGACAAAAAAAAATTTTGAAAAAAAAAACAAATGCATGTGGCAAAAGGAGACGACTCAGCGAATGCTGCGCTTCCGAGCGTGGGCGCGGGAGCTGACAGCGCTGGTTTTCAGTCGGCTCCTGTTGTCTCATGCTAGCGATGTAATGTAGCTGTAGCTGGCGAGTTTCTCAGTTACTATAATCACTAGTTAAATAACATTCTGGATAAAAAAAAAAAACCACTTTCAATATGAGTGAAATTAAGAAAACAATTGAATTGTAAAAATAAAAAAAAGGAAAATACGCTAAATAATTTTGTGCAAAAAATAAACGAATGGTAACATTAAGGTATATCGAAAATAACATTGAATTTGAGGGACTCTAAACGTACTGCTTGATTTCTAATTGTGTGTCAACGAGTTGAGCTTTTAGATGGCGTTTAAATATAAGCTGGGACATATTCTTACGGAGAGGGGGAGGCAAATCATTCCATATCTTAGACGCAGCAAATTTGAAACCTCCCCTAAAACCTTTAGTTCGATGCTTGGGAATCATAGTCTTATTTAGCGCTTGTGCCCGAGTGTTCCAACAATGTGCATTTCTGGCCCACTTTATTTTGTCAGCTAGATACAATGGACGATTCGTGTGCACTATTTTGTGCACAAGGTTGGCTAGATGAAGTGTCCTGCGTCCTGCCATCTTTAAAATTTTTCGCTTGTTGAGGTAAGGCGTTATATGTGCCCTTCTAGGAACACTGTAGCAGAACCTCACGCAAGCATTCTGCACACGTTGTATGGCATGCGACGTCTTGGCCAGTAGCCGGGGACCATACACAGTGTCGCAGTAGTTAAATGTTGATAAAATTAAAGAATCCACCAATGTCTCTCTAACTTTCTCTGACAGAAAATCTCTGAGCCCATATAAAACCTTCAGCCGGTAAAAAGCATTCCTAATCTTAGCATTAATGTGTTCAACATACCGAAGCTCACTATCCATCACAAGGCCAAGGTTTTTCGCAGTTGGTGTCCGCACGATGGCATCACCGTTAAGTCTAATGTCCGGGTTATGGTCTGCTACCGTCTTACACTGATGTTTTGTACCCAATATTACAAATTTAGATTTAATTGGGTTTAGCACGAGGTTGTTACAGATGGCCCATTGATATATAATGTCCAGGTCTTCGTTAATCAATTTTACTGCTTCAACTGTACCTCGGGGTGGAAACGACAGGTAAACCTGAGTATCGTCCGCATAGAGATGAATTTTACAATGTCGTAATTTTATACTTAAATCGGCGGTAAAAAGAGCAAAAAGAATCGGACTTAAAATAGAACCCTGGGGCGTGCCTCTAGTGATCTGCTTGGTCGAGGAGTGTGCTGCATCGCCACGATCACTTTCAACAACCACAAATTGCTTCCGATTCGTCAAATACGATGCAAACCAGTCTCTTGCCGACGAGCTTACACCGTAGTACGCCATCTTTTGCAGCAGCAACTCAGTATTAATACAGTCGAACGCTCTAGAGAAATCTAACAGCACCAGTATACTAGCCTTATTTTCGTCGGATGCACTGATAATATCATCTGTGACATGAGCTAAGGCTGTTGCTGTACTATGTCCACTTCTAAATCCTGACTGAATGAGAGGCAAGACTTTTTCTTGTTCAAGATAACATGTAAGCTGGCTGCAGACAGCCCGTTCAACAAGCTTGGACACAACCGGAAGTATGCTTATAGGGCGCAAGTCCTTATACTGTTCAACAGAAGAACCCTTTGGTAACGGCTTTACTTTAGCCAGCTTCCATGCTTCGGGAAATATACCGGAAGTAATTGACTTATTTAAGATTGCGGTAATAACAGATACAGTTTTAGGCAAAGTTTTACGTATCATCTCTATAGTTAGCAGGTCGTAGCCAGAAGCATTTGAAGTTACACTACTTATAATTTTAGATACTTCCTCTTCCGTACATTCCTTGAGAACAAAAGATCCACTACCAAATAAACTATCGGAAAAGTACTGCAGAGTGTCATCATCGCATCTACCTTGGCCAGGTATATTAAGAAAAAAGTCGTTAATAGCGTCAGGGTCGTTCAGGTGCTGCGGAATATCGGGCAGACTGTTATTGCCCAGAGCGGAGGATCGCTTCAGATAGCACCACATTCTATACGGATTTCTGACATTTCTATTGACGTAGAAACTAAAAAAAGCCGTTTTTTCCCATCTAATGGAACTGTTTACCAAATTACGTAGGTTCTTATAATAGTCTTTATGCGAATCTGATTTAGTGGAACGGGCCCGCTTTAGTGCATCGTCTCGAAGGGACATCATGAGCTTAATATTATCGGTAAGCCATGGCCGAGGTCTTTCTCCGACACGCACGCGACGTATTGGTGCATGTTTGTCGAATAATTGCGTGATCAGACTATTAAACAATTCCACCATTGAGTTGACATCCGCGCATTCCCCTACACTTGACCACGGTAAGATATTGAGATCTTGAATGAAATCATAGTCATTTATTTTATTTAGATTGCGACACTCAATGTATCGAGGTGGTGCTTTATAATTATTTATTCTAAATTCTGATATGACAAGCGCATGGTCACTCAATGAGGGATTATGGTATACGTGTACACTTTTGCACAACGCCGGTGAGTCTGTGATGACTAAATCTAAAAGAGTAGCCGACTGGTCTGTTACACGTGTCGGTTCCCTAACAAGTTGTTCTAGATTTAGCTGCGAAAGAAATGTTAAAAATTCTAAAGCTGGTTTTCGATTGGACTGTAATAAATCCACATTAAAGTCAGAAAGTAAAAAAATATGGTTACAATAGGCAAAGGAGTTTATCGACTCACTTAAAGCATCGATAGCATTGCATACGGATATACCAGACTCTGGGCGGTACGCTGTCCCGATAGCGATCCTAACTCCTCCCGGCAGAGATACTTCGAGCCACATTTGTTCGAGCGCCGAGGCCGGGTGCGGCCGCACGCGCGCGCGCACTCCGCGGCGCACGTAAAAACCTACTCCTCCCCCCCGAGCCCCGGTTGTTCGTGGCAAGTGCTTCAAAGTATACCCCGGGATGGCCGGGATATACATTCCAGCTCCTTCTTTAATCCAAGTTTCGTTAAGCGCTAAAATATCCGGATTTAAGGTCTCGATAGAACACAACAATTCATCTTTCCCAGTATAAATAGATCTCACGTTCAATAGACCCAGGATTAAACATGACGGTTTCTGCCTAGGCATTTTTACGTTTTAATTGGCACAAAAAAATAACAGTGATAAATAAGCAGTATAAACAATAGTATTCAATGTTATTTACGACATTTACACAACAGAAGTTCCTATGCTCAGATTTTAGTCTTTGTAGAAACATTATGCAACGGGTACTGATAATCGAGAAATGAGTACCGCGAGTATCATATATGCCAGTTGACGCGCTAAGTTTCACTAGTGTTAGACATAACATTACAAAAAACCCTCGACAAATCCTGTTCGCGCCGCAGCCGATGCGCAGGTTGACCGTCTGCCCTCCGTGCAAAGATTTTTCCATTCCAAGGCCAAACATATTTCCATTTGTGTTCACGGGCCATCTCTTTTGACTTACTTAACAGCCTTCTGTTCTCTTTTGTGAGCCTATCGTTAATAAAAATTGACAAGGAATCACCTGGAAGCGATAAGTCTTTCGTAGTTAAGTTGCGACGTACCCTCGCAGCCCGTATCAGCCGTTGCTTTACAGCAGCCCGAGTGAAGCGCACCGCTATGGGGCGCGGGCGCGCCGCGGGCCCGCCGCTCACTACCAGGCGCCGCGGGCCGGCTCGGAACGCCTCCACCACGTCGCACTCCTCCAGTGTAATTCCTAGTTTGACGGCTACAAGGCTCACCAGGTGTTCGATGCTTTCGCCGTTGGTCTCTGGTATTCCGACTATTTCAACATCATTGGATAAAGCGTCTTGCTCCCTGTCATTTAACTCGACCTTTAAATTAACGATCGTAGACTGAAGTTCACTAATTTGAGTATTAGCGCGCTCAAATTCCTCTATCCGCTCTTCAAGTTTGCCTAATTTGACAGTAAACTGGGCCACCGATGCTTTGCACGACGTTACCTCTTCTCTTATAGCGCACATATCCTCTCGAAACTTAGACACCTCCTGCATAACTGTTTGGAGATCGGCACGCATAAGCCTCATCTCGGTTATCAGTTCCCCCATCCTATCATCATTATAGGAACACTTGTTCGTTGCGATGGGCTCGGCATCCACTAATTTAGGTGACCCTAACTTGCTAAACTGTACTTCATTAATCTGAGTGACCTCCGTATTTGATATCGGTGACCCGATGGTTTTTATTGGAGTGTTATCTCGACGTGGAATTTTAATAGCACAACACGGGCACAGCCAGTCCTTTTGCACGGACCCCGACACGTTAACGGCAACGCAGAGCTTGTGATATTTAAGTTTACACTTAGTGCAAGCAACCCATCCTCTCGAGGAAAGGGGTTTGCTGCACTCTCCGCAGTTGTTCATATTGGACAATTAACCCAACAATTATCCAGTCTATCTGTCGGTTATTTTATCTTTGTTGCGGCGAAAAATAGTTCGTATAACCGTAATAAGACTTGGTTAGGTGCAAAAATATCGGACTCGTTGTAAATTTCCCGTATTGTTTCACCAAAATACAGTCACTTTGAACGCGCAAACGCACACAACTTGTCACCGCACGCCTAACGACAGGTCACAGTTAGCCGATGAATCACTTCACTTCATATGATTGCTTTGCAAAGATAACACTAGTTGGTGATATTCAGAGTCTGCACGTTTAAAAAACTCAATAATACTACACTTTCATTGCTATAAACTAATAAAAAACAATAATAAACGGGAGCTATTATTATGCTCGGTTCGCCAACTCAATAATAATAATAATAACTAATTAATTAATTAATTAATTAATTAATTTGGTAATTTTTGCTACAAGTATGGCATTGGCCACAAAAAATATTACGTAATCCTCTGTTGAGTTTTTGGACATTTGTATAATTGATTCACTCCGAGCTGGTATTTGTATTTGATTTGAACTATTAATTTTGTTATTATTATTTTTTACAGTAAATGTTATTGTAATTATTTCGTTGTTATTGTGTGACGGTATGCGCGGACGCACACAGCCGACAATGCCGAGTCCTGTGAGGGCTTGTACTGGTACACGAGTGTAGTATCCTTTTTAAAATCCATTTAAAAAAACTCAGTTTAATCTTCGCCATCAGACAGCTAGAAATTAGTCATTAGATTTTCTAAACAAACTGAAAACAGCGCTCTCTCTGGAAAACATTGACAACTATTTAAACGATTAGACATTAAAATTTGACAGATTAATTCTGAGCGACTAGCGGAAATATAGGTTCACTTTGAGTTACCTAGATGGCGCTGAGGTGTGAAATAAAAGAAATTAATAATATGAATTAAAACAGATCATTCTAATTAGAATTTAGGAAATAAATAGATTTATTTCGTTATGTTAGTAAAATAAATTAAAGAGGGAAAGTTTACACAAATTATTTCGTAGTGAAGTAACATTATAGTTGTGTAACCTAATAAAGAAAGATCGAATTGGCTGGAAGTTGAATAAAAAAGAAATGACGGCTATAATGCTAAGGAGAGTAGGAGACAAGTTCAAAGTATAATGAACTAGACGATTAGACATTTAAAATTGACAGGTTAATTCTGAGCGACTAGCGGAGAAATGGGTTCACTTTGAATTACCTAGATGGCGCTGTGGTGCAAGCAAAGGAAATGGTTGAAATTAAATAAAAACAGATAATTCTAATTAGAATTTAGAAATAAATAAATTTGTTTCGTTATGTTAGTAAAATAAATTAAAAAGGGAAAGTTTGCACAAATTATTTTGTAATGAAGAATTGGCTGGAAGTTGAATTAAAAAAGAAATGACGGTTATAATGCTAAGTTGAGTAGGAGACAAGTTCAAAGTATAATGAACTAAACGACATTTAAAATTGACAGGTTAATTCTGGGCGACTAGCAGAGAAATGGGTTCACTTTGAATTACCTAGATGGCGCTGTGGAGCAAGCGAAGGAAATGGTTGAAATTAAATAAAAAAAAACATCATTCTAATTAGAATTTAGGAAATAAATAGGTTTATTTCACTATGTTACTAAGATAAATTAAAGAGGAAAGAATTGCACAAATTAATTTGTAATGAGGTAACATTATAGTTGTAAAACCTAATAAATAAGGATCGAATAGGCTGGAAGTTGAAAAAAAAAAAGAAGAATTATGACCGCTATGTTGCTAAAATGAGTAGGGGTCAAATTCAAAGGATAATGAACTTTGTTTGTTACATGTTATGTTAGAATAATCATTGTCATTAGAAAAGTAAATGCATTATTGAGGGAAAACTTCTACGCATCCCAGCTTCTTAATACGCAGGGACGCTAGAGAGACGCTAATATGAGGAGAGATGAGTTCAAACGAAAGTGAGCTTTATTTGTTACTTGAAATGATGAAATAGACACTAAAGTTGAATAATTGAAATTTCTTTTGCGGGAAAAGTTTACGCATCCAAGCGATCTTATACGCAGGTTTCATACAGCGGGGCCGAAAATTAGGGGTTTCTACGCATGCTCAGGGTTTTCTATATAAAGTCTGGCGAGGGTCTGAGCGGGGCTTTTTGATTCCGGTCGTCGAAGGGGTGAGTTGATATTTTGCTGAGAGGTGTCACGTATCGTCCATTTTTGCCTTGTTGGTTTTTATTTATTTGTGTTGTGCTCGTATATTATAGGTGATATTATTTTGGGTGTCGCTTCACGTTGCGTTCGAGTAACGCTACAAGTTAACGATTATCGCTACACAGGAATGTTGTAGTTGACTTTCTTTTGCTAGGATTGTGAGAATGTTTTAATAACTGGTGTTTGTGTGTTCCGGGATTGTTTTAACATGTTTATTAACCTTCTTTTGTTTTCCAGAACTCTGTAACGACGCCACAAATGGTAGTCGGTTACGCAGAGCTCCAGGCAGTCGTAGTTTACGAAAATGAATACCTACACTCACATTTTGGTTGTGAGTTGAGACCTGAAGATATCCACAATCAGGAAATGGATGGTTTTAACTCATTAACTGAGTGAGTTTGGAAGGTACGCGTACAAGGTTTCCTGACACCTTTTTTCGGTATGCCAGGCATCGTCGTTTGTAACTCATTATGTCTCCTCTTCAGGGCCCGTAGAAGTGGATCCGAAATCAGTTTACGATTGTTGTGTGGACATATGAATTACTCTTGACGTTGATCCCCTTATTTATATATGTATTTATAGACCACCGTAGGTATTTTCCCCACCTGGAAGCCAACTAAAGGCTAGAAATAGCCGGTTGAAGGGTCTTAGGACTACACACAGGAAGTTTTACTTCCGAAATCGAGGTTATGTTAGGTCTTAGTTGGTCTAGCAAAGGTTTTCTTACACCGGAATTCCTTTACACTACTCACACGCTTAACGTAACTGTAAAAGTCATTTTGGACTTTTAATTGCTCTAAAACAATAGATTAATAGGTGGTTAGGGGTTATAGGTAGTCAGTAGCTTTTCCTTTACACCGAGGTAAGCTTATAAACACGTAATGTGACTAGCTAGGTATATGTAGACAAAGTTTGTTCTACTACTGGCAAAGTAAAACAAGCTCTGTCGATGTAAGAATTATAAATATTGAACCGAGAAGACTTAAATTAGCCTTCTAAAGCCAATAGGAAAATTAGGAACTAGTAATAATTAATTCATGTTACAAAAGTAAGCCTTTTAAATTAAATTCATATTAGGCAAATATTCAATCTAGGGTATCGAAACTTACTTATTGAATGTAATCTTGATAGTCTGTGGTTAGGTCTATCTATACTTGTCAGAAACGTCAAATTCTAAGACCGTCCGTCTAATTAGAAAATAAATAAAGCGCTATGCTGCGGAGTATGTATGTTGTCCGATAAACCCGTGTTGGTATGATTAGGGAGTTCGTTTAACATGAAAGGTATTGTAGTGGTTATAATTAGCAGATAGGTAGAGATCTCAGTTTAAGAAGCATTCGCGTCTAACCTTAGTGATAAACCTAGGCGGCTAACTAGGGAGACGCCCGCAAACATGTTTTATCAGTTAGTGTGTATAAAGAGTTCACGTTAAAACTGTCCCAAACGAATAAAAGTAATTAGTTAGCTATGTGTATTTACACAAGGTTGTTTTCATAGAAGTCATCTAAGCACGTAACGAAACTTATTAGTCTACGGTATTATTATTAACTTTCTAGGATAGTAAGGGTAAATTAAAGAGTTCACGTTAAAACTGTCTCAAACGAATAAAAGTAATTAGTTAGCTATGTGTATTTACACCAGGTTGTTATCATAAAAGTCATCTAAGCTCAACGAGAGTCTAAGATATTATTATTAACTTTCTAGGATAGTAAGGGTAAATAAGTACGGTTACATACCTGCTATAAGAAAAGCTAGGCTTATCATATTTAGATATTATTCCGAAGAGGTTCTAGTTGTAAGAATTAAATCGTCATCATTATAAACTATACATTATCTTTAAAACATCAGGTAGAGTAAATAAATCTTGGTTAACGTAGTCCTTTTGTATAGGTAAAATTCTAAGTGTTATTTACGAGTTGGTCTGTCCTTTCAATACACCTTTAACAGCTATAGATGTGCGGTACATACCTAGCTACGGCTTACTGTCTCTGTCTAAGGACAATCAGTGGTCACTGTACTTACACATATGCTTAGTTGTTGTCTGAAGGAACCCTAGTGTTGAGTATACACTATGTAGTTCAAGAACACACCACCTTTGTGAGAATATTAAGGTTATTAAAGAAGTTATTTAGCGATAAAACCAAAGGGCTACTAATTTAGTTAAATTAAGAGTTGAAACAGGATATCTGTAAGCGCATTAAATCAATTATAGGGCTACTTACTAGGGCTAATTAATTTTAGATATAATTTAGTGTTGGCAACTTCAGTGAAGTAGATAGTATATGTAAAATTTACACAATAGTGTCTCAGACTAAGTTATGAATGGTGAGGAAACACTAATTCATTATTTTATTAAATTTTACACTAAACAGTTTATGTACTAGGGATATAGTACTGAAATTGAATTATAGTAATCTGAGTGATTCAATAATTCATACTACAATCCAGAGTATAAAGGTTGTAGAACCCGCCTAGTAGGGTTACATTTACATGATAATTATAGTAGGTATAGGTATACTACTAAATAGTTTGGTAGTTATGACTACCAATTATAGAGAAAGACACACAAAGTTTGTCATAGGCATATTGAGTTTAATTCTATAAGTAAGAAGTAACAGGCTAAGAAATCAGAATAAAGCCTAAAATTAAGCATTGATATTATATTGTTCTAATATATTATTTTGTGTTCAAAAGTAAAATGAATAATTGAATTAAATAGTTTAATCCTTTGAGTTTGTCTCGGTCTCTCTTCTCAAAGGATCCTTTTGGAGAGACTAGTAGAATCAAGTTTACCTAATTGACTAGAATTAGTCTACTAATTTTAACACTAATAGAATAATGTGTTATACTAAATAATAAAAGATATATTAGTGGGCGGGCTCTGAGGTTATGGTTGAAGAGCAGCGGAATGGCGAGAGATGGAGCCTTTCCTTAACCGCTAATATATTATTGCCATTTTATAAAAGTATATCTAGTATGATATTTGAATAAAACCAAGAGTTTGTTCTTAGTTATATAGTTAATATCTGAAGCTTCAAGTAATATTCTAAGTTGCCTATAGATATTTTGTTTCAACAGTAGAATGATTATATTTTATGTTAGGTTTTCTATATTCATGCTAGCTATAACTCTGTTCCTTGGTTAATAATACAAAGTTAGGTTAATTAATTCTTTCCAGTAGACTATTATAATAATTTGAACCTTATTTCAATTAGGAATTTTATTAATATAATTCTTTATTGAATAGTTAATACTTTTAGGTTTGATTTAACAACATATAGATGTTAGCTGGCAAGTTTAATAGTATTCTCTAATAGTAATCAGTAGGTAGGAGTAATTAGGAACTTCATAATAGACTAGTAATAATAATCTCTCGCTCATTAAAGTTCTTTGGTTTACTATTCGGTTCACAAGGTAGGGTTCTATATTAGACATTAGACGATCGTGAGGCCAACTTACAGATATAAATATATAAAATATAAAAGTGAGTTTTGGGGGGGATCAGTACAGGCTCGACTTTAATACCTCTAGTTCAAGGATCCTAATAGGAGTTTTCACGGAAACAACGGTTTACCCAAACCAACACCTGTAATTAAATATTTACAACACAATTCACTTAACCTAAATCACTCGCGGAAATACGGATGGTCCACGTGACCATAGGCGGAAGCTATCTTTTGATACGGGACGGGAGTGAAGCTCCTTACTAGATGGTCGGCGTGAGGCGCCGTGACGGGAAGAAGAAGTTCCTTAAACGCAGATGGAGTGAAGCTCCCAAATATGAGGTTTGGCGTGACGCGCCGAGATAGGGTGGAGGAGGTTTCCCAAATCGCGGATGGAGTGAGGCTCCTTACTAGTATCTGACACTGCTGGCCTAAACGCCCTCAGTCACAGTGCCGACGGGACGGTAATCCCCGAACCGCCAGACGCACAGGACCTGGGGAGTCCAGGGGTTTGGTGTAGATACTCTAAATAAGTACGGTATGGTTTCAACACCGACGGGACGGTAATCCCCGAGCCGCCAGACGCGTTGAACCTTTTGGGAAAGAGAGGTGTGGGAAAAGATCTGAACGCTGACGGGACGGTAATCCCCGAGCCGCCAGACACGTCCGGACCTTTGGGAAAGAGAGTTTCGGTGTGGGAGGAGATCTGAACGCCGACGGGACGGTAATCCCCGAGCCGCCAGACATGTCCGGACCTTAGGAACGGTGGTTAAGGAATAGGAGAGGGAATGACACTTCGACAGTTAGATCTAAAGGTAGGGATGCAGCGAGACGGTAATCCCCGAGCCGCCGGCGATCCGCACCCTGTGCGAGCGCACCGCGAAGTGCGCCGCGCCATCTCGTTGATCATCTCGATCCGGCCCTTTTTATACAAAAAGGGGGATGAGGAGCCGGTATCGAGTCGTATGACCCCCGACCGGGGAAATCTGCGCCGGCCGTGAAGTCGGCCGGGTCCTTGGAGCGCAGCCGGCGCCGAAGGCGCAGGCTGCGCGGTGGAGGGGGTAGGTGTTAGTACCTACGCAGAGAAATATGTTTCTAACCATTTGAGGGCTGCTGCGGGCATGGGTTTGCCGTCCAGTCTGGCCTTTACGGCCTCCTGGACCACGGCGAAACCCTCCATCAGCGCCTCTCTTTGGAAGTTGGCTTCAGTTGTTGTGGTCGGGAGTGTACTCACCGGGGTGTCGGTTTTCGTGGTGGTGGTGGATTCGGTAGCAGCTTGCGCGGAGGGCTGCGGGCCACGGTTTCGGGCTCCGCGCCTCTTTCCGCGGCGGGTGGTGGGTGGCTGCTTGGGGTCGTTCCCGGGGGCCATCAGGGTGGCGCTGTGTTGCGCCGCCTCGACGGTTCGGGTAGTGGTGGGCTCGGGGCCCTGCTTGGTGGGCTTCGGAGGGTGAGGTGACTTTTTAGTCCTCCGGTTTTCCCTCAGCAGGACTGGGCATTTGGCGCTGTTGGCGGTGTGCTCACCGCCACAGTTCGCGCATGTTGGTGGCTCCTCTCGGGGCCGTGGGCAGTCGCTGGCAGCGTGGGGGCCTCCACAGCGCACGCAGGCTATGGGGCGGTGGCAGTGGTGAGAGGAGTGGGCGAAACTTTGGCAGCGGTGGCACTGCGCGATGCCTCGCTTACCTCTCCAAGGCTCCACGATGATCCCTGGCATGCACAGGATCTCCGTGACGTGGAAAATGGCCGCATTTTTGGTGACCTGGGCGTAAAAAATACACCCGGGTCTGCCGCTGCGGGCTCTGATGGGCCTGACGTATTCCACGTCGAAGCCTTGGGAAGTGAGGTCGTCGGTGATGTCATCGGGGCTGGTGTCTACGGGGAGACCCCTAATGGCCACCTTTTGGCTTCGCTCGACGGGCAGGGAGTAGGAGTACCACTCCAAGCTAGAGTCCTCCTTCTCCAGGTCGGAGAGGTACCGCTGTACCACTCGGAACTCCTGCTCACCTGTCGGGGAGAAGCGTATCCCGGTTCTGTACCGGCGGGCATTAGGATCGCGTCCCAGAAGCTCCTTTAGGGCCCGGAAGTGCTTACCCCATTGTGTGATCCGCTGGACAACCAGCGGCGGGTAGCGAATCTTCTTCGCGGGCGCCTGCGCTGCTGTCGCCGGTCCTTGACCGCTAGTTGCGGAAGGAGATGGCGGAGAGGCGGCTGCTGCGGCGAAGGAGAGTGGCGGCGATGGAGAGCGCAGCTGTGGAAGCTGTTGGGCACCTGGTGGTGACGGCCCGGTTGTGTCCATCGGACACAGGTCGAGCCGGGGCAGTGAGCGCGGTTGCTGTAGCGTTGCAGGAGGGGTTTTCGCAACCCGCTTCTTGCTCGGCGTCGCTGCGGTGGAGGACGCAGCGGTAGCGGTAGGCGGCACTGGGGTTCGTGGCGCGGCTCGCGGCCGCGTAACGGCCTTTGGCTGTGGCGGCGGCGCACTTAAGCACACAGGCGCGGTGGTCGGCCTTGCGCGAAAGGGTGGTGAGGTCGCGGGCGCGTGCGCGCTCGCGGGGGTGGTCCGGGCCACGCGCGCTGGCGTGGCAGATGTTGAAGCGCGGCTGGTAGAGGCGGCAGCGGCGACAGCTCGCACGGGTGCGAGGGGCGGCGGCTCGTCCTCCGGGTTGTCGCGGAGCTCCGCATTTGCGGGCATCACGCGGGGCACAGTGCCGAAGCGCGGGAGGCTGCTGGGCAGTGCGAGCGAGGTGCGCGCCGTCTGTGGGCGCTGCTCTCGCGGTTGGGAGGCAGAGGGGGCCGATGTTGGGGCGGCGGCGGCAGCAGCAGTGGCTGCGGCGCGAGCGGCGGTGATCCGCGCGAACGCGGCACGCAGCACAGGCGGAGCAGTTTTGCCGTCCGCGAGCATCTCGCTCAACGTGAGCTGAGTGTCCGGGGAGTTGGCGAACTCCAGGACGCGGGAGTGGCCCGGGGACCGGATCCGCTGGGGTCGTCCTGGGTCAAGGCGAGGGTCGCGCTGAGGCTAGCTGAGAATAGCTTGGCCGTCCGGTGGCGGGGTGTTCGGAGCGGACGTCGGCGGTGTTGCCTGACCGGCCGCTCGCAGCAGGTTGAAGGCGCGCACGACATTGGTGCGGTCCTCAGTGGAGATCGGGATCCGGATCCGTCGGGTGTTGCGGAAAATCCGCGGGCGCGTCAGCCTACGCGCCGTTGGATCACTCCGGGATCCAGGCTGCATGTTGGGGGTAGCCCTAAAAAGGGCTTTTACAGATTACCCCACCTTTGCGGACTCGCACAAGGTGGGAGGGACACAATGTTAATTTGGAGGGTAGATATATTTGCGGAAAAAATAATCTACCCACCCAAATAAAACAAAGGATGACTTAAGATGGGGCAGTGACTCACGCGACCATAACGCACCGCGGCCTCACCACTCCCCTCCCTTTTCCCCCGTCCCAAGGCTCCCCCCGCAAGCGAGAAGCCGAGACTAGGTACTGGAAGGAAAGTTACCGGCCGGCGGCGGGGAAATTCCACTGTTGATCGGTCCGAGCGTGTGACGTAGGGGAGCCAGATGTTGGTGACTCACCTGTGTTTTTCCGCAGTTCCGCAAAACAACACGTCCCTACGTCAGAGGTGGCAGCCAGATGGTCGGCTATTTGTTTTCACGATTTGATTTTAATTTAAAATTCAACGTCCACCTCGGGTCACTGCGGCCTATCCTCGTGCGCCGCGGCGCCTGCGCCGGGCGCTTATATAGGCCGTGAGGGCGGGGTGCGCGGCGCGGGGTCGGTACTTCGCTATGGAGAGGCGGCCGCTTCGATTTGTGACGTCACGCTGGCCTACGTGATCTCGGGTGCGTAGGCTGCGGTCCTGAGCCAGCGCGTGACGTCACAATTGTTTAATGTGATTGTTTCTTTCTCGTAATTTATGATACATTTATAGGGTATCTTATATTTTATCGAAACACCTTTCAACGAACGTATCATTACGCAGAATTTTCATTTCATCGAAAGGCATTTCTCACCGCATGCGTTATTTTTTAAAAATTTTGTCAATTCTAACCAAACCTAACCTACGTTATTAATGTTCAAGATATCCTGAAAACATCGGTTTCAGCAAAAACTACCGTTCGACAAAATGAAATTCGATGAAATGATACAATTGATGAAGTGAAATTCGATAAAATTATGGGTTACCACATTTATATTTTATCAAGAAATCTTATCCAATGATTCCGTCAGCTTGTAATGTTAATTTTGGGAATACATGAAATTTATGTTCAAATGACTGGTTTTTTGTCTGTAAGTTTAAAGTAATTATATTGTATGACGTGATCTTTCCTCCCACTCTGTTAATGTGAGCCGTCTTGGGTGTAGTAAGTAAAGTAAGTAAGTAAGTAAAACATTTATTCACAACAATAACACACAGACAAGAAAAAATAACAAAAAATAAAAAAAGGAAAAGAGATGACATGTAGTGCTAGTGTTGCGAAACGGTCCCAACTCAGCATGTGCTGGCTGTGAAGCCAACGCTGGTCTTCCGTTGGGGCCGCTCGGTGAAAACACGGAATGCCATACAGACATTAAGGTACATTTAAAACAAACAATGAAATAAAATTAAAAATAACATGCATGCATGTCGCAACAAACAGCGCTCAGGTGGCCATCAGATAAACTAAACACTATCTGTATTACTTGACATTAGTTTTGACAATTTATGTTGTGTTGTGTAGCTTATCTGTGCCAAGCGATGCGTGCTAGCAATCTGTGGTATCTATCTATGCCTAACAAAACAACAACACGAACGAACACGGTCAGCACAAAGAATACGAGTATAATATATAAGTAATAAAACAACCGTTGGTTTATATCGTAATGAAAACTAGTTAAGATTTATCCTAATTAAAACTTAACCAATAAAAAAGAAGCAACAAATAACGGGTGAAGCAGACAATCGAAGA
Source organism: Acleris cristana (assembly GCA_948252455.1). Taxonomy (NCBI): domain Eukaryota; kingdom Metazoa; phylum Arthropoda; class Insecta; order Lepidoptera; family Tortricidae; genus Acleris; species Acleris cristana. Next base: position 56,209,844 of record OX411771.1, read on the forward strand.
CAAAAACGCCCCACCATCTATATCTTTGCGAATGGGACATAAGATGCAGGTTTGAAGAGTTATTATTATATACGGATCATATCCCGCTGGTGTCATGTTTCAGTGGTCCCTGGTTTAGTTGGTGACTGCACAAATGTTTTTTAATTTCAACTTAAAACATATGGTTACCGGTATGGTGTCATATGGTTACCGGCTGATATCGCTGCGTCATGTGTTATCGCGCTTAGAGTTGCGCCCGTGTCAATAAGGCATATGTGCGTTGTGCCGTTTATTGCAAACTGAACTGAATTCATATGACAATACGTTAGAATGTAGTTGTTAGGGACGAAAAAAAAATCAATTCTTCTGGTATATCGCAATCATTGATATATATGTTACACTAGATTAGCAATTACCGCAACAAAGCGTTGCCACTTCACATAAGGCCACAGCCATATGTCAGCAAACGTCAACTCAGTGCTCATTGGGATGCCGACAGAGTTGCACCGAGCTACGAAATGGGAAAATGCGTAGTGAAAGAATGTAATTCGAGATCACAAAAAGATAACAAATCCAACGGAATTACTTTCCACACGTTAGTTGATTGTTTATGTATTCAAATTAACATAAAAAACCCAGAAAACGATTTAAAATACCAAATATTGCAATTTAGGGTGCATTGTTGCCATTAAAATATCGTTTTGGTTTTCCCACATTGACGGGAGGCTTTAAATTTTGTTTGAGTTCTAATATATTGGAAGTAGATTTAATAAAAAATACAGATTAATGATAATAGAAGAATCTAGTATTTTCATTTAGTTACCTATTTTATATTGATACATTTTCAGGGTGCCTAAGGCTACATCCTTATCCATCCTTCCTACGTCAAAAGAAGTCGGTGGAAATCATTCGATTGTTGAGAAAAGAGACCGACTGGCTGCCTACTAAATCAACTGTAATATTATTATGTTCTAAGCACTTCAGGGATAAAGACAAATTAAGACTGCACTGCACAAGCCTGCATATCCTGGGGCACGTTTTATAAAACTACAAGTTACAATTTTACAGGTCTAAACTGGCAACACTGCTCAAATGGCTGTGGCCCGTTTCACGAAGCTACAAGTTACAAATTACAAGCGGAACTCTCCTTCTAGCAAAAGGAGTTAGAAAGAGACTTCCGCTTGTAATTTGTAACTTGTAGCTTCGTGAAACGGGCCTCTGGTCGTCATTGGTCGAAGTTGTGTCAAATGGAAACTTGTTACCTGTAAATTGTAATTTGTAGCTTTACAAAACAAGCCACTGATAGTAAAACGCAGATAAGCAGGTAATCCTGACAGCTGTCCTTCCAGTACCTACAAATTACAATAACCTCAAAGGACTTGACATAAGCGCGTGGAGTTAACCCCATGTGCTTCTGTTTAGTCCACCAGAGTAAATCTCTTTAACCGAACAATTGTCCTCGCGTGTGATATCCATGGACTTGTTTCTCTAATAAGTCCATGACGATTATAAATTGTAGTGCGATGACAGATGTTAGGATTGACTTTATATCTTCCATTCACTATACATGCAAACAAATTTTATCCTTTGTACATACTAATAATCTTATAATATTATACCTACATATAGGTAATAAAAAACATTGAAACAAAAAATTACGTACTTATTTTATTACCTTTGCCTATTTCTAGTAATCTAATAAGAAATACGCATTTAAAATAATTTCATGCATTAATTAATTACAAAGTAAGTATTATTTTAAAAAATCCCTATTTATTTGTTATATTGGGCAAATTTTCATATGGTCGGCAACACCAACCTACCATGGCATATTTTTGTGTCTGTCCTTATCTAATGTCAGTGACATCATTGTTCTTGCAACTTGTGTAAGTGAGACCGATATATTTTTACTATGTGTTTATTTTAAAATGTGTAGTGGTTTCAAAGCTACGTCGTCGCGGCTAAGAAGTGGTCATACTTTTTTTACCGCTTGATAATGAGGTTTGCTTCTCTAGTCTATTTATCTCAATGATCGCAATTATTTTGTGCACTTTCTATCGCTGAATTAACTTGATGATGTCGGTATGATGGGTTTTGACGTCGGCCGCGGTAACTTTTATGTGTACACGTGTAAAAGTTATGCGAGGTTCGTACCGGTCGAGTATTATTTGTTTGTGCGTACTTCCGTGTGGGTTTATTTTGCGCACTTGTACCTGGTTGCATGCGAGTGCATTTACCCATAGGTCTATTATAATGTCCTCGGTAAGGTCTACGGACATTGTATTCTTTTTTCCGTAAGTGGAAAATTTGTTCCGGTCCAGGTGTGGGTGTTACAAATACCTCTCGGTCTTTTGCTCCCTGTATAGCGTCCTTGAGCGAGGTGTAATTTCGGGACGCTCTAATGGTACTCAGCTTATCATTTCGCAATCCTTCTGAGAATTTAGTAATTGCCGTTTTTTCGTTTAAGGGCTGTAATACTGTATAGGCTTCCGGTTTTCCATTTGCCTGTGTTATTGTGAGGTTTACAAATAAATCTTGTAATTGTCCGAATCGTTCGATGGACCAATTCCCTTGTTTTGCTGTCATTAGTTTGGCTTGTATCGCGGTACATGATTTGACAGGTAAAAGATGGAGCTTCATTTCATCAATTAGATTGCTTTCTTTGGTATGTTTATCGGATATTCTAAGTTTGGCAATTTGCGTTAATCTTGTATTAATCACGAAATTAATTAATAATTTACAGTCTGAGTCCTTAATCATTGCTGAATATAAGTCTACGGCGTCTATAAGTTGTTTAGTGACGACTTCCGAGCCGTCCATGACTGGTAACAACGATACCGCTGCTTTTAGGTCAAAGCTGTCGTTTGACGTCATTGTGACTAAGTCTTTGTTGTCTTTTTCGTATGTTGCCAAAATTTTACTATAAGTTTCCTCTATTTATAGAAAGTAAGATTGAATTAATTCACTGTCTTTTACAGAAAGTTCTGATTTTTCAAATTGGGAACTATATTGCTCTATATATACTTCGTACTGGTTCTACAATTTTTTTACTTGTTGTAGTTTATTTTGACCAATAGCCTCAGTTCGGCGTTTTGGTTCTTATTTTCTAATATCCTCCTGTAGTGATTTTAATTGAATATATAACTCCTGAATGGAAGTCATTAATAACTTTTAGGGTAAGCGAACAATAATAGGATTTACACAGTTATGGTTACGGCTATCTTGAATTGATACCTTCATCATGTTGCTGTGCTGTGGTGTGGTTGAGGTTGCCTGCTGTTGGTAGGTGGCTGCTGCTGCGTAGATTTGTTGCTAGACGATCTGCTCCGGTCGGTTCCGCATTGTTGCTGCTACCGCTTTGCGCTCGATTTTTTTAGTTAAGCATTTGTGTTCTGAGCGATGATGACCTCTTCTTTTTTGTCTTCTTTCGTGCATTGATGTCCCATGTCATGGTTGGAGCTGCGGCGGATCTATTTTTGGCTGGTCCTTTGGAGCTGGCTGGCTGGCTGGTTAGTTGGCTGGTCCGAGCGGTGGCGTCCAGGCTGAAGCTGTGGCTGCCTTGAGCAGCCCGACTGGCAGGGTCGCCTAGGGGTGACTAGGTTGAAATGACAACTCAAGAGTCTTGGTGAATACTGTAGTGTATTGGAATAAACGCCCTGCCGTTGGCAACACTTCGTGCCTGACAGCTGGATGTGACATTGATCTGTCATGGCGGTCGGTCGGTGGGTCGCGGCGTGAGCGTGTGGGGCAAACGCATTACCGTGGTTTTATTACCTATCCAATAACCTACATGATCCTAAACCTTAGGACGTTACAGTGGCGACGAGGAAAGAACGTGAGTAAATGCATAAATTGTTAATACCTGCAAGAGGCAAAAACCGGTCAAGTGCGAGTCGGACTCGCGCACCGAGGGTTCCGTATGTAAGATAATATGGTTGGAAAACGCAATAGTACTTTCTTCATTTTGTTATGTACTTTATTATCTATGCAATAAGGTCCATTTTGATTAGCCTAAATTTCAACACAGATTTTTAACTCTCTGCGACTGACGTAACGTCTATCAGACACCGCCAAAAAAAAACTCCGTATAGCGTGTTATAGCTCTGTATCGCTCAGTACCTTGAATAATACAAATATGTACATACATACATACATACATTAAATCACGCCTGTTTCCCAGAGGGGTAGGCAGAGACCACTTCGTTCCACCTGCTACGATCTTGACAAATCTCTTTCGCTTCTTCCACATTCATGCATCGAGTCATGCACGCAAGTCGGTTTCGGGTACTTAAAATTCGGCCCTTTTCCAGTATTTCTCCGATTTGATTAGAAAAAGTACGCCTAGGGCGGCCCCTTCCGACCCTTCCACTCACTTTAGCTCTGTATATCTCTTTCGTCACTCTTCTTTCATCCATCCTTTCCAAATGACCGAACCATCAAAGCATGCCCTTACACAAATATGTATGTTATATAATTAATCGTAGAAGTAACATTCAAAATTAGCATCATTTACGATTACTAACACCATCTGTTGGCGAGTAGCTAGCACTTCATTTATCATAACTAATGTGTATGGTTAACAGGCGTGATTTAATGTATGTATGTATGTAACTTTCGCTTAAAAAGTTATCAAAATATGGTCACGCCGGCGTGGCCGACCTTGTCGGGTCGGCGCGCCGCCGCCAGCTCATTGTTGCTCGGCGCGCCGCCGCCAGCTCATTGTTGCTCGGCGCGCATGTACCCAGCCTGTATTTTTTTTCAATGATAGCTTCATTAATACGCTTTATATTAATTTAATTAGAAACCTCGTGCTGATTCGTGTTTTTGACTTTTTTGAAGAAAACGAAGCGTTGATACCGAGGAGGGAGTTTTATGAAGAATGGTTAAAGTACAGCAAAAAAGATAAATGAAGGGCTTTATTTGACTACTTTTCATGATTACCTATCGCTCGGACTTCCAAAAACATTTTATGAAAAATGTGCTGAATGTGGAAAAATACAGAACCATTTCGGGACATTATCGCAAAAGGTATTAATTGGCTGAATGGTGAAGGCCTTAAATTTTCTATACAACTTAAAATAATATAAATTTGAAAATTAGAGCAAATAACGCCCTTTTTACAACGTCATACAAAAACCAGTTTAAGCTGACCTCACATTTTAGGGGAAATCAGATTTTAAGGGAGATCAAATTATACTGGATATTAAGTTTTTTCGTTAAAAATAGCTTGTTTTTCAACTTTTTATAAATATTGTTATTTCTAGCTTCAATGTGTTGAGTTTTGATCTTATATTTAGCGTCAAATAATATTATCCACCTAGATCGGGCTCTTGTCGCACTGTACGCCGTTCCTTGCATAAATACCCTGTTTTTTTGTGATTTGATTAAAAATGTACAGATTTCAGATTTTTTCTTATACTTGCAGTAAAAGACGGTGTTACTTGCCAAATTTCATAGTTCTAGGTCAACGGGAAATACCCTTTACATTTTGATTCCCTCGAGAGTGTCGAAATACACGTTTTTTGCGACATAAACGGCCGTATCTTTTTTTTACGTAAATGTAGAAATTTGATTTTTTCCCAGCTTCAAGGGACTGTAAATTTAAGTATATGGTTTAAATTTCAACTCGATGCCTCCACGCGTTCCCGAGATAAAGGGTCTTGACAGACGGACAGACGGACGGACGGACAACAAAGTGATCTTATAAGGGTTCCGTTTTTCCCTTTTGAGGTACGGAACCCTAAAAAAACTAAGAATGGAGGTTGGATCCATGGTTCAAATTATGAGTTCATGTTTGTCGTAAGTCGTAGCTCTATTAGCTTAGAACATAACGTAAACAAACTGACACATGCTTAGTCTAACTACTTAGTCCAAAATAAGGTGTCAGCTATACTAAAAAAAAATCGGTTGCTTCTAACAAGATTGTGATTGTTGTGCATAGGCGTCTCGGTTCCATACGAGCCTAATAAAGACGTTGAATGCATCAACTAAGATGTTATTTCAATCACTAAGGAACTTGCTGTTGTTACCGTCAGCTTTGTTTGATGTGACCGGTAGCATTGCTGTTGTATTCATTTTATGTCAACTAAGAGAAAATCTTTCTTGGTTGGCTCACATTTTGAGTACCCGCCAAAACAAAATGTGCTCATTGTTGTGTAGTTGGTATCGGTTTAAACTAAGAACTACATATTTGCGATCTTACGACTACATCGAGTACCTATGTCGGAAAAAATAGAACAAAGGAACAAAAGTACAGATTAAATAAATATAACATCAAGAAAAACGGAGGAGGAAAACTCCTTGAGTTTCTCATAAACTTTCAACTGTGCCAGGTTATGCAATAAACAATAAACAATTTAATCTAACGTCCAATGGATATAAGGTATATCGATAACAATACTAAGGTGTGATAGGTACTTCCCCATAACGAAGTTTATAAGGGTGAATGTTTCAATCATAAATAAATGCGTACTGGTTCTTTTGTTACATTTTGTCGTGGCTGTAAACAATTATAAAGAAATATAGTTATTCACCTGTCTATACGTGTACTATATTACAATAAAATAATAACCACCATAGCATTTATTATCCACCAGCTATCCTGACCTGAATGAACAAAAAGGTTTTAGAAAACAAAAAACCATTAACATGGCAATATTTGATCTAATACGTCCTATAATAAGCAGCATGGATAAGCGAAAGCATGTCTGTGCAGTTTTCATGGACTTGTCAAAGGCTTTTGACTATGTAGACCATAAAATACTAATAAAGAAGCTTAATGACTACGGCATAAGAGGAAATGTACTGGATCTATTTCAGTCATATCTAAGTGAGAGAGAACAGTATACTGAACTAACTCAGGTATGTTTACGCACTAAACAACAGATTTCGTACAGATCTGAGAAACGAAAGGTAGCGTATGGCGTTCAACAGGGGAGTGTTTTAGGACCGTTATTATTTTTATTATTCATAAATGATTTACCCAAGCATATTAAATACCCCATGATTTTATTTGCTGATGATAGCACTGTTATAATTGAATGCAATAATATTGATGATTATGAAAATGAAATTAATGAAACTATACGACATATAATTACATGGCTTGATATTAACAATTTAGTAATAAATTTAGATAAGACGAAACTTGTACATTTCTTTCAACGTAAATTACCCTTGCCAATCATTTGTAATTATCAGGGATATACTATTGAATCTGTTACGGTCACTAAATTTTTGGGAGTCCAAATTGACAACAACTTATCTTGGAAGCCTCACACGGAACAAGTTTGTAAAAATTAAGTCAATATGCATATGTTTTACGCAGACTTGCCAAAATAGCTAACAGTGAAACAGTTTTAATGGCTTACCATAGTTTTGTGGCGTCAACACTACGTTACGGTATTATGTTTTGGGGTAATTCGGCAAACAGAGATACTGTATTTAAGGTCCAAAAGAGATGCGTCAGAGCAATGTGTGGTCTAAAACAGACTGATAGTTGTAAGCCGCACTTTATTAATTTTAAAATTCTCACAATGCCTTGTCTTTTTATATTTGAAACGGCAATCTTTGTAAGAACGAACCCATATTTGTTCAAGAAGGTTTGTGATGTCTCCAGTAGAAACCGCCGTTTTAATGAGAATCTGTGTACAACATTCTCCAACACAGCACTTATGCATAAAAGTGTATTCTGTTTAGCAAGTAAGATATATAATAAGTTACCCTTGAAATTAAGAAACCTACCAGCAATTGGAATGAAAACTAAATTGTTTAACTTGCTTGTACAAAAATGTTTTTATTCGGTCTCGGATTTCCTGCTGGAAAATTTAGATGCATAATATTTATATTTAATTTATTTTTAATTTTTAATAATTTAATATCGTATCTTAGCGTAATAATGTTTGAGAAATTCTCACTATGTTTTTGTACGCCACATGGCAAAACATAGTGTTCCACCATATATTTTTTCCACCACTATTTTAGTTTTACCTATGTTTACAAATAAACTCTTTGACTTTGACTTTGACTTTGACACCATGGCGGTAAGTTATGTGCATTATTAAATAATATTAATTTCTGACACAAGTACGATGCACATGTAACCGACCTTATGCTATGGCGATAACAGAATAACTTAGGGAATAATCTCCTCGACTAGCTGGAAAATAAGTAAATAAAAAATAAATAAAAAAAAACAACTCATAATCATGTAGGTACTATGATTCTGAAGTCACTGTTTAAAACCGGTAGACAATGAAATTGGAAAACTGTGATGCAGTAATCTGATAATTTCCTGAAAAGTATTTAATGTTTATTATCAAATAGCACGACATTTCTGTTGCAGTAGGTAATTAAAAAAAAGCTTGTGACATATTTTTGCAGCCGCGATTAGCCGCGAAGATGGTGTACCGCTGGATGAGTCGCTAGGAACCGAAGTCAGGAGAATTGTTAGCCGGTTCATTACGGAGGCCATAAAAGAGCAAGGCATTCGTGGGAAACCGCTTCAATTTGCAATGTCAGGGCTGGTGTCGGAAGGATTCTTCCTTGTGACAACATCCACGGCAGAAGCGAGGGAGTGGCTTCTCGGGAAGGACCTGGGGGAGCCACAGGGACACAGACTGAAGGCCCGAATGCTTAACAGCACAAGGGTCAACATCTGGATCCCAGGCTCGCCGGATGAATTGACGGAGGATCCGCTCCTCTACCTTAGGGCCCAAAACTGGGATAGGGAAGAGGAGCTAAAAATCCAGGAGTGGATGCAGGTGAGCAGGGAGGATCTCATCACGGGTATCCGGGTGTGCTACTCGGTGCCCAAGAGCGTGGAGGATGCGTGGGGTGAGGAGGCCAGCCAGTGGCTGTTCTTCCAAGCCACGCGCATCCGGGCGCGGTTGACGAGGTCCTCACCTCACAGAATGAGAGAGGCGACGGAGACCCCGGTAGGGAAGGGGAACTGCAGCTGTAGGTGCAGCTGTGATGGCTCAGCGCTGCAGCTCGGGAACCAGGCTGAAGCAGCCCAGGTCGGCAACCATCCACCACAGATGAAGACGGGAGGCAGCCTACACAGAACAAACACACAACCAGCAATGGACAACACTGACTAACAACACAAACTACACAGCAACACAGACAGATACAAAAAAATAAGAATATGTCAAGTAAACCTCCAGCACTGTAAGGATGCTATGTCCGAACTGTGCCAATTCATAGTATGAATGTATGTATGTAAACTCTTTATTGCACATAAACAATTACAAAACATTTTTGCATGACTATAGATAATGTACATTGGCGAACTTATCCCATATGGGATCTCTTCCAGTTAACCTTGGAGTAGAATAAGCAAGGACTATGCAAGTGGATAGGCAAATTTACAAAATAACAACAACAACAAAAAAAAAGTTACATACATCCGAAAACAGACATATTAAAAAGTTATAATATCTGCTTTAATAAAATACATACATAGGTAACAAAATATACTAATATATACTACCACATACGTAACCAGCAATTAAAACCTACAACAGAGCAAAGGAACAAACTCACGACTCATCTGGTTCACTTAACCACAGCTTCTTTAACCTTTCTTTAAATGAACCGACAGATCCAGATTGCCTCAAGCACGGTGGAAGCCCATTCCATAATTGGACAGAGTGTACCGTGAAAGATTTAGCATAGATACGAGTCTTGTTGGATGGGACGGTAAGGGAAAGGTTAGCACTAGACCGAAGGCGATGTCCACTACCATCGGCCAAAAAACTAAATCTTTCGGAGAGATAAAAAGGAGAAGAAGGAGTGAAAAGTAAATTGAAAAGGAGCGAAAAAACATGTACATCCCTACGACGACGGATGGGCAACCACTTGAGTTGCACGCGGTATTGGGAAACATGCTCATATTTCCGCAAACCATAAATGTATCTTATACAAACATTTTGGAGACGCTCAAGCTTGTCAAGCAGCTCCTCCCTGAGGTCAAGAAACGCAATGTCTCCATAATCAAGGAGAGGAAGTAGTAAGGAACGAGCAAGGGTAAGCTTAGTGTTAAAAGGTAGAAAATTTTGCAGACGCCTCAAGGAATGTAGGGAAGCAAAGAGTTTACGGCTAACATTATTAACGTGGGCTGTCCAGGACAACGTCTGGTCAATTGTGACACCCAAGTTTCTAACAGTAGAGGAGAAGGGAATCAGAGTCCCATCATAGTAAACATTAGGTGTCACAACTCCAGATAGTTTAGTGACGTAATGAGGGCTACCAATGACAATGGCCTGTGACTTCTTAGCATTAACCATCAATCCAAACCTGTCCGCCCAGCAACGTATAGACTCGAGATCAATATTGATTTGACTTATCAAGGCGGGGAAATCATCAAGAGTAGCACAGGCGTAAATTTGCAAATCGTCCGCGTATAGATGATACGAGGAGCGAAGTGAGTTAGATATACTATTAATAAAAATGGAAAAAAGCAGTGGAGAAAGCACTCCACCCTGGGGGACACCAGCTGACAGATGGCACCATGCAGAAAAGCAGTCATCAACCTTGACCCTCTGGCGCCTCCCAGAGAGGTAATTGCGAAACCAAGAAAGAGTAGTTGTAGAAAGATGGAGTGTATTAAGAATCCCAAGTAGAATATCAAAATCCACGGTGTTGAAGGCGCTGCTGAAATCCAATAAAACAAGAATTGTAAGCTTTTTGTGCTCAATATTAAGACGGATGTCATCGGTGACCTTCACTAAAGCAGTGACTGTGCTATGCCCGGGGCGGAAGCCGGATTGAAAGGGATTAAGATGAGAGATGAGAGAGGAGACGACGATTTACGTAATGCTCAACCACTTTAGACAAGACTGATAGGATTGAGATAGGACGGTAATTAGCAAAAGAAGAAGGGTTTGAAGACTTAGGAATTGGGATAACGTGGGCACACTTCCACGCGTAGGGAAAAGTGGCAGAAGAGAAGGAGTAATTGATGATGCTGGTTAGGATAGGGGCTATAAAGTCCACTGCGAGCATAAGCATATCTAAGCCAAGGCAATCTTCTCCGACAGCTTCCGTCTTAATAGTTTTAAGAATGGCAAGCGTTTCTTGCGGAGAAATATCTACGAGTTCGAAAGGAGGAAAGTTGGGGTGTGGGGCATTGGCAAGAAGAGCTAGAGTAAGATCCTTATTGGAGGGGTTGAGAGCAACCGGAGAAGTACTGAAGAAATTATTTAAAGCATTTAGGTCCATAACGTCCGAGGAGGATTGTTGAGCCTTACCCACCCCAAGAGACTTTAAAAATTTCCACAACTTAGTAGGAGGACAATCCTCGATGGACTTGTGGATGTACTTGCGTCTAGCATCCCTACATACTTTATTACACCGGTTTCGTAGTGAAATGTACCTTTGATGATTTCCCTCCGAGGAGTTGTGCCGCAATCTAATACGCGCGCGGTCCCTCTTAGCCATGAGCGACTTTGTCTGGAGTAAGCCAAGGCGCAGGAAAATGTTTGACTCTCATGGGTTTCAGAGGTGCGTGCTTGTCAAAAATGCTAAGAAATATGTCATTAAAAGCAGCGAGCCTACGGTTAACGTCCTGAAGAGCCTCAACGCTAAGCCAGTCCGCACTACCCAAGTCATCCCGAAACTCCTGGAGGTTAATGTCACGGAGATTACGACGCATTATAATTTTATGCCTCCACTTAGGTGGACGAAATTTAAACGAGGCATAGATGAGGTCATGATTCGAGAAGGAAGCAGCATTAAATTGGCCGTGAAAGGAAATATAGTCAGGAGAAGAAGTTAAAATTAGATCCAAAAGTGATGGAGGACCATTATGTGAAAAATGCGTAGGGCCAAGTGGTAAAATGTTAAGATTAAGAGAGTTAGCTAAAGAATTAAGTTTAATAGAACGATAGTCATTTTTGACCAGACACGTGTTGAAGTCACCCATAACAATCTGGTGATCAAACTGCGGGCCGAAATCAATTATAGCATTCTCCAATGTATCGAAGAAGGAAACATTGGAAGAAGGGCTGTAGAAAACTCCCAGAAGGATTTTAGAGTCATGAAAAGTAACACCAAGAAAGAGATATTCAGGGGAGTTAGAATAAACAGTTGGAGAGTGAGAAACTACTTGACAGGCAAAATCGTCTCAAATATAGATGGCAACACTGCCACCTCGAACAGCCGCACATCCGCCGTCACTAGTTCCGGTCCTGTCATTGCGAAAAAGACGGTAACCGGGTAAAGGATAGAGGGTAGAAGAAAGTGAAGGTTTAAGCCAAGATTCTGAAATAAGAATCGCATGAATGTTATTAGAAGTGAAGGAAGCAAGTAATTCAGGATAGTGAGCTGGTACACTCTGTGCGTTTATGTGGACAACATTAAAGTTTTTAGCATATGCTTTAAAAGTTATGTTTAAACGTTCACAAAGAGAAGGCATATCTGGAACGTCGTTGATGGAGTCGTCGTAAAAAGTAGAACCCGAAGAGGATAAGGAAAAGAATTCTGCATCATCACTTCTGTTAAATAAGTCGGACATTGCAGGTAATATACTGTTATACGCTATGAAATTTAAAATAAATTATAGTTAAAATATTAAAGTAAAATTGCAATCCAATAACTCAATATAGACTAACAAGCAACTAACTATGCAGTCCCCTCTAATCTGCCAGCAGCTGGTTAGATGATAATACTAATAAAGAAAAATTTCATTAAAATAGCTATTCTAAACATGGACAACTAAATATAAAATTTTGTACGTTATATAAAAAAAAAGGTAATAAAATATAGACTTTACAAAAAACATTAAATAACCGAGCGATCAGACAAGCAGTAACTAAACGCAGTATGCGTTGAACAGACTTGACGTTTGTCAATAGCTTCGGTCGGTTTGACATCTGACGTAAGAAGTGAAGTGACACTTGACGCAACTATTTACAAATTCTAAATACGGAGGTAAAAATTAAACCGAAGAAACACATTTGGGTATCAAGAGAAAAGTAATAATAAGAGGAGAAAAAAAAAAGTACAAATACCACGGCCAAAACCAATTTTCCTACTTTCGCTGAGTTACGGCGGGATTCTTCTTGACGACAACAGCGGCTCGAGGCGCACGGGCATGCAGCTCCGGCGCAGAGGCCGACGCGAGCCCTGGCTGTGCAGACTGCGCCTGCTCCTTGGCTGCGGCACCATTACCAGCTGCAGCGGCAGGGGCGGGCAGCGTTCGTAACTCTGCCAAAGAAGTGACTCGACGCCGGGTTCCGTCGGGGCATACCACTACAATTCGCCCGTCGCTCGTCCAGCTACCCTTGATGCCATAAATCCTCCGAGCCTCCACGAATACGGCATGGCGATTTTTAGTCAAGAACTCTGAGACGGTCAATCCAGAGCCCTTGAGCAGTCGCTTACTAGCCCAAACAGTGTCGCGCTCCCTTTTTCTAATGAACTTCACCAGGATAGGCCGAGGCTTTGAAGTGCTGCGAACCTTGCCAAGACGAAGGCAGGCGTTGAAGGATTGTGTCTGAATGTGGGGTGCTTGAAGGTTTGCCTTGCAAATATTGGCCACTGTCTCTGACACATCCTCATGCTCTGGCTCCGTGACCCCATGTAATAGCAGCGTAGCTGACCTAGATCTGATCTCCTGATCTTCTAGGGTTTTTAGTACAAGGCCGAATTAAAGACTTAAAAACCTGATAGTCGCTAACTGCAGATGGGTCAACACCCTGAGCCGGAGACATGTTCTCGAAGGCTGACATCCTGGACTCGAACAGCTGCTTCATCTCTCCATACTCTTCTGCAATTGCGTCAAATGATCCATCTTGGCACTCAGTGAAAGAAATGACTTGCACAAATTGTCAAAGTGAAAGTGAATGTATTATGTTGTTCCAAAAAAGGTAGTTTTGAGCAGTGAGAACAGCTGTAGGTGGCAGTGAGGCGACCTTTGTTACATAAATGTATGTATTTACACTCTCAAACTGCAATCTTTATTTATTTCAAATATTAAAATAGGACACTCAAATTTTAGGTGTTGTTTATTTGCCTACCCTTTTTTTTTCACATAGTGAGGGAGAAAATTGACATTGTCCTGATGCAAGAGCCGTACGCATGGAAAAATCAGGTAACAGGACTGGGTAGCCTAGGGGGCGACCTCCACTTTGAAAGAAATGGTGAGCTGCCTCCTAGGGCATGTATATACGCAAGTAGAGACTTAAGAAATATGGGATGCCTAATGACCATATGTTTCAGAGACCTAGTAGTGGTAGAATTCAGCCTCGTGACCAGGACCGGAGTGGGAGTTAAGGTAGCGATGGCATCCTGCTACATCCCAGGTGAAAGCAACGCCCCAACCAGAAAACTGGAGGAAGCAATCAGAAGATATAAAGGTAAGAAAACACCCATTCTTGTAGGTTGCGATGCGAACTCACACCATGAGGTGTGGGGGAGCAGCGACACCAACAAGAAGGGGGAAGCACTACTAGAATTTATTGTAAGTAATGACCTGGACATACATAATACACAGGTACAACCCCAACCTTTATAACCAGGGCAAGGGAGGAAGTACTAGATATAACGTTAACCTCAGGGGAGATAGGCAAACATGTAAAAGACTGGAGAGTAGACCAGGAAGACAGCATGTTGGACCACAGGAGACTACTGTACGGACTGGACTACTACACGGAAAGAACAAAGATAAGAAACCCGAGGAAAACGGACTGGGAGAAATACAACAGCATACTGAGCGAGTGGACACCGAGCCACAGAAACCCAAGAACTAGCGAGGAACTGGACAGAGCCACTGAGGACCTGAACAGGGCCTTAGCGGAAGCCTATCAGATAGCATGTCCAGAGAGAACGTGCAACGGAGATAAAGGACAGCCATGGTCGAATAGATAGAAACTAAGGAAAAGAACTCGTAAGGCGCTTAGACTAGCTCTAAAAAAGGGCAATGACCAAGGCTGGAACGAATATAGAAGTATTAGGAACAAATACACTAATACAAGGGAGAGGCTAAGAGCACAAGGATGGAAGACCTTTACGGGAGAAATACAACGCTACTCGGAGGCGGCAAGAATAGTAAGGATACTGGCGAACGAAAGATCCTGCCAATTAGGAAGCCTAATGGTAGGCTCAACCGAACTAACAGATCCCAAAAAAGTACTACAGCACATGGTGAGCACACATTTCCCGGATTGCAGAGAATACTGCATACATGAAGCTGCGAAAGAGAACAGCAGTGTAACAACAGGAGCAGGGGAAACACAAAACCTTAGAATAAGCAATGAGTAAGGGGAATGGGCCATAAATTCCTTCGCCCCTTACAAAGCGGCAGGCCCAGATGGAGTGATACCCATATTACTACAAAAGGGACTGAAACACATCCGGAACAGTCTGGAACTAGGGCACATCCCGACCATCTGGAATGAGGTAAAGGTAATATTCGTCCATCGCAGCAGAATACGCTAACGAGCAGGGGCGCGCTATGTACTGGCGTGCACAAATGGATAACTATCGGCCGGTGCTAAAGATAAACGTTACTTATTTTCCTTCTCAGTCCATTAAGATTTAATATTAGGTATATATGTAGGTGATACTGAAAAGAACAAATTGGTAGGCAAACGGCGTTAATACTTGCACTACCTAACACACGAGCGTACATTATTTTCTACAACTTGCAATCAATAAATAATTAATTAATATATAGAAATATCTTGCAGTCATAAATATAATAAGAAAAAAAAACATTTTAGAAGCTAATGCTTAATCTAAAACCAAGAACTAAAATACCACCTGTATGCACCAGGTGTGGTAAACCGAATCAAAAAGCTGATTGCCAAAATATTCGCAGATAAACCCTGCAAAAAAAATGCGGGTACATTCGGCTCAGTGTAAGCGCAAGGTTTAGCGGGCAAATGAGAGTAATCTCTTAATTTTAATATAATTTATTAATTGTAACGTATTTTTTAAATGTTACTGCAAAGATTATAATTTGAGACGTCTATTCCTCGAAATGATTTTTAAATGATCAAATATCGTTGAAAACAGGTGTATTGCAATTGCCATGTATTGAAAAAAAGTGTGTGGTGTTTGTTAAGGCATTTAATTTTTAATACTAATCCAGCAAACAAACACTCGAAGAAAGTTTTCTATACCGGCTAAAGATGTGATAGGTACTTATCTACTTATGGAATTATTTCATGTAGGTATCTAATTATGAATACCATCCGTTTTAAAAGCAAGTGAACGATCCCTAGTCTTCTTTCAGATGATCAAAAAATAAATGAAATGAAGTATTTAGACACAGTTACCTGATAACCTGTGTATTTAAAGATAAGTTGATGAAGAGAAGAAATTGAGTATCCAAGTGGATATTGCTCTGATTCTTTCCATCTGAAATTACCTACTATTTGAAATCAGGATTTTTTATTTGCCACGTATATTGTAGATGTTTTATTGTGTATTAACACAAAATAAATCTGTGTGTGGTTATTTATATTAATTACTACAGATAAAAGTCTTAAAGTAACGTAACACATTGCAATACTTACCCTAATAGGGTTGTACTTAGGAGTAAGTTTATTTTATATAAATGCAATAAAATAAATAAATTAATTAATTAATAAGTGATCAGTGTTATAGCTGCATTGATATAATAGTACGAATATGAATGTTTAGAGTTTGTTTCAGGCATATGCAATATTAGGTACCTACCTACCCAAACTGTTTAAGTACAATAAATCAAAGATTAAGTAATATAAATTAACCGGCGTATCTTCTCTCTGTATCATCATAATATTATTTACTTAATCTAATTTGTTATTAATGTTATGTAAGATAAGATCAAGACCAATATTTTAAGATGAATGTTGTAAAGAAAAAAACATAAAAGGGACCGACTGTTGAGTTTCTTGCGGCGCTTCTTCTCAACAAGGTCTTTCTCTTTGGAAGCGCTGGTAGACTCATGTAATAAAAATAATTATTATTCAAAGGAAGAGATGTATTGTATTGGAATAAACGCCCTGCCGTTGGCAACACTTCCTGCCTGACAGCTGGATGTGACATTGATCTGTCATGGCGGTCGGTCGGTGGGTCGCGGCGTGAGCGTGTGGGGCAAACGCATTACCGTGGTTTTATTACCTATCCAATAACCTACTTGATCCTGAACCTTAGGACGTTACAAATACTGTGCTTTATTAGGAAAATGTTCTGTTTATATACTATGGTTTCTATTCATTATCTAGGCTTAGGGTTAATGGTGTGAAACTTACGATAATGCAAAGTAAGCAAATTCAAAATCAAGTCAAATTCTATTTATTTGCTTGAGAAGCGGTTAAAAGCAGTAAGTAAATGTCAAGGTTTAAACTATAAACTTCAAAGAATCGTTATACTAATGATCTGATAAGAACTAACTACATTAGCTGTATCAGCTGTTACATTGGTGACCTAACTACAATAGTTTACACTACCCACCAGCAGCAAGAAACTACAACTAAAATTATTTTTAGTATAGTTAAAAATACATCATACAGAGCACTCATAATAGATGTGGAACGGAACGCAAAAGTAGACAACAAAAAAAAGTTAAAAACAACTGTCACTGTCAAATCAAAATGACAAGCAATCGTTTCAAGGCAGACAGAACAAAATTAAAAGTAAACAGACTGACAAAAATGAACAATTGGCAAAAAATCGGGTATAAATACAAAAATCAAGTATAATCCAACTAAAATAAGACGCAAATACACAGCTTACAATACGGCCATGTATAGGAGCAGACCAAAATGAATTTAAACACCCGCAGGTTTGCTAGGGTTTTTTACAACTCTCTTGAGCTTCTTCCCCGGTTGCTGCGAAGGCTGAAAACTGTCCCTGGTTGCAGTAAGGGGAGTAGAAACACCCGGCACCGGCTGCACGACCTGAATAGCTCTGACCTCAGCGACTGAGACGACGCGGTGACGCGCACCGTCAACCCCGCACGACTCCTTTCTGGGTCCAACAGCTACCAATACCGAAGCACTCACGAGCAGCCATGAAGGCAAAGTGGCGTGGCTTGGTCAAAAACTCTGACACCGTGATGCCTGAACCCTTCAATATGCTCTTGCCGAACCACACTTTATCCCGGCTGGCAGCATCACGGATCTTAATCAGTATGGGCCTTAGCTTACCACTGCGAGGCCCGCCCGTGCGATGACAGCGACACAACTCACTAGCAGCTATCTCAAGCTTGTATTTCATGAGTGCGCTCACAACATGCTCAGTAGTGTCCTCTGCCTCGGCTTCCACCACACCATCATGAATGAGGAGCATATTATGTCGGGAACGCATCTCCAATTGATCTGTCTGCCGTGCCAGGGTGTCCACTTGCTGCTGCAGGATGCAAAGCGCCTTAGCTACAAATGCTTTGAAGTTAGCAAAATCCGCAGCGAAGGAGGCTACTGTAGTGTTGCTTGTCCCAGCCCTGTCAAGTTACACTGAAACTCAGCCATTTTGGCAGAGAACAAATCAGCCAACTCTGAGATAGAGGTCTTCATATCCGATTGTGACATGACTCAGTGAAATAGGTTATAGAGTGTAGAGTGCAATAATTTTGAGTTATAACTTTAAACTTACAGGAAAAGTGAGGATAACTGAATAACTGTTTAGGTCAATTTGTCATGAATTTAATAATTTTTAAGTGTTAAAACGCTTTTTGAAGATGTTACTCTATTTTTCCACCTACCCAAAAAAAAAAACGCTACGTATATTTGGCACATTAGATAAATATTCAGCATTCCCATATGAAAATCATTTAGAAGTTTGAAAAAGTTAGTAATAAGATCACCCAATAAGCCATTACAACAAATTGTAAGAAGACTGCAAGAAACTGAATCTTCCATAGTATAGCTCTTCATCTAACATCTCTGTTTCTGATCGGTTCTATTCTGGATCTGTATCTGAGGAAAATGTCTATGAATGTTATAAAAATCTTCTATACAAAAAATATACAATGTATGTTGCAGAATCTCGTAAACCTGATTGTTATTGTCTTACTAAAGACAGGAAAGTGTTTAAAATTATACAATATCCTCAAAAATCATACTTTATACATTTATGGAAAGGAGTTTTTAAATTACCAGCCTTTCTTTGAGTATCCTTTTGATTCTGTAACTATTGATGTTGTTACAGTCAAAGATTATTCAGATTTTAAATTGATATCCGTCAATGACGTAGTTACCAAATGTGTACTCATTCCCTACGAAAACTATACTTAAAGTATTCCAATGCTTCATGATTATGATTGTGATAAGTAGGTAATTTTGTAAGTTTAATTTTTATAATTTTACGCGCGTGCCAGACCCGCACCGCCTCGTCGCTCGTTGTCGACAGGAACCGGGACAGTGAACCTCGCGTATTTAACGAATTTCCTAGCAGTCTACCAGCGTAAACCGCGAGCTGTCATCGCGCGGTTCACGTGAGGCAAGCATGCGAGCAACGAGCTATCATCGAGTGGACCACTCGCCGTCCGCGCGTGGACACCTCGCGAGCGAGACGATCCGGTGACGACGCTACGTAGTTGGTGTTGTGAGTGCATGCCCATACAAATTCATATAAAGAATACTAACCGCTCGAGGCGAGGTGGTGCGGGTCGGGCGCCGGGTGGTTCTAATGAGCTGTGACCTTTATTATGATAATGTTTTGAACTTTGTAAAAGTTACTTTCTCTATTTGATTTAGGAAGCCGCACGTTTGCCATCCTCATATTAGAAAACAAGCCTGAGATAATTTGGATCGGTAAAGAATTAATTACAAATA
Organism: Acleris cristana; assembly: GCA_948252455.1. NCBI lineage: Eukaryota > Metazoa > Arthropoda > Insecta > Lepidoptera > Tortricidae > Acleris > Acleris cristana. The sequence goes on from OX411771.1 coordinate 56,229,589, forward strand.
TATTTAAAAAAGAATGTTGGAGAATGTAAGAAAAACAGGTATTTTTCTGTAAGCACTCGTCAAACAGTTATATCCTCGCAGATGGGTATAGTTACTATTTTATTCCGATTTTTTGACATATTCGAGAATTCTCTACCAGGTGCACTTTTAAAAAAACATTTTTTTTTCTTACATTAAAAAAGGGATTTAAAAACTTAGTGCTGACGCGTCCATACAAAGTTTACGTCAAAAAATCTGGGGACACGGTAGTGCCCCCGCCAAGACGAGCCAAGCGAACGAAGCGCAACGGACACTACCTACCTTTTCTCGAAGCGGTTCGTCGTTTTTTTGAACCCTCATAACTTAGGTTTGGTTTATACCAGATAAACAAAATTCTCGGGATATAATGTCAACAGTAGACTTATTAAACATATAAAATTTCAATTGCATAGCTCTTATACTTTAGATTTTATTGATATCTAAAAAACGCCGATTTCGTCACCGACTCACTGATGGTCATTAAAATTGTTAGGGTACTTCCTGAAGTCCTAGAAAGCTGAAATTTGGTATGTAAGCTAGTATTAGTACAAAAACAACATAAACATTCAAAAACTTGAAACTTTTACCCCCCCACCCCTTAAACTGCGGGATGAAAGTTTGTATGAGACTTCTTGAGGCTAAGGGTCTGACTTATTAAATATAGCATAGAAGCCGGACTATAAAATGATGTTGCACCAGCTATATTTCTCTATACTTTTTTAGATTACTTTTTAAGTACAGTCGAGGAAATTGATTCCTAGACCACTATGGACTATGTCAAAGTGACGTAATCAATCAAAACGTAAGAGACTTCTTATGATTTTATTTACAGTGTTACTTTGACATAGTCCAAAGTGGTCTAGGAATCAATTTTCTCGACTGTATATAAGAGATAATAAAGCAAAAAGTAAGGTTTTTTTTTCTTTAACTGGCATTTTCACAGGGTTACGTCAAATTTGAATGGATCTCGATATGTTCGCCAACGTGTGTACGTATTTATGTAAACACTTTTTTACAGAATATTAATGTACAAAGGCGAGCTTATCCCTTTAAGGGATCTCTTCCAGCTAACCTTTGTGTGATTGAGGAAAACTACCCCTATTTCATTTTCTCTTACGTAATGCACGATCTAAAAACTTAGTACAGTACAACCATTTTTTTAATTAAATTCTCAGCCGTTATTAAAATTGATTCGCAAAAAAAAAGCAATTAACTCATTTGGGCAGCATACAAAGATTTGGCTGGCAATAAATAAAAATCGGGCTACAACTCTTGTTCAGCAAACAATTTACAAACGGTAAACATTTTAACCAATGTCAATCTGCTTTTTTTATCATTTGTCTGCCTAATAAACAGTCGAGCTGCAAAATAATTACTTGGGCAGCAAGATTTTACAATTGGTCAGCAGAGAAGACATGTCTGTAAGCAGTTTAATTGAGCGGTGTGCATATTCAAATAATGGTCATCTATATAAATAAGTGGATAGCGTTTAGTTTGAAAAAACAGCAGTGTTCGTTATTGTGGGTGGAGCGAAATCAGACCACATGACGCGAGCACTCAAGTATTGGTATTTTTGAGGCTAGTAGTAATTACAAGTTAAGTTTTGTCACACAAATTTAGAAATCACAATCATACCCTAGATTAACCAAAATTTGTATCATAAATATGAGGTAGGTTAGGTTAGGTTCGTTTTTATACCAGGCCCGGAGGGCCAGAACAACCCAGAAGCAGAAGCTCCGCGTAAGCGGAGCTCCGTCGAGACTGTTAAATTTGTAAATTTGATGATGGGTTTGGTATATGTGCGTTGCCGGCACGGCAGTAAATTTGCCCCCTTTTTTTTGCTGGACAAAATGAAATATTTTGCTTACCTACTGATTGCTTACCAAAATTTGATTAATTGTGGGTTGTTCAATGCAGCTCAAATATTCAATTTGCTTACCAAAATAATTTAGAGCAGTTCAGTATATCATTAATTGCAGACAGATTTATAAATGTTTGCTAACCATAAGTTGCTTACCAACTAGCTATTTTGGCTGACCAAATACATATTTCTGTTTCCCAAAATAAGAATATTTTGCTGATCGGTTAAATTCATGATACCCTTTTTTTATAGCGATCGACAATCTTCGTTTTTCTATGACACACGAGTGACAAATATACTGTCAGTTGCGAGTGTAAGCGTGAAAGCGATAGCCAGCCGAAAGCTATTAAGAAGCTAATACTGTAGAAATATAGTTGGTGCAAAGTTCATTTTATAATCCGGCTTCTGTGCTATTCTTATTCTATGGGTCTCTATCTTACAAGTTGCATGACATATTTGAAAGATTTATTCCATTAGGTTAGAATTCTAGCAATACCGGATAAAATGACGTTTGACGTTGTTCTGCGATAAATGTTATGTGAAGTGTATTTCGGATAAAAGATATTATGCAAGATGAAGCGAACACAAAAGCAACTTACAAAAAGAAGTGAAATCCCACCAAAAACATTTTCATGTAAAATGTTTCGTTACCGTCGCATGGGCTTTTCTAGTAGTAGTAGTGATAGTAACGAAACGGCCAAGCCACATATTTTGACTAAGGTGTAGAGTTTGTGAAGTTAGAGCTTGTAGAGTTAGGGCATGTAGAGTTAGAAGCTTGGCTCTACATGACATCTAATAACTTTTTGACAGTGGGAGCTCACAGTTTGAGTCTTGGCAACATTTTACATGAAAATGTTTTTGGTGGGTTTTTTTTTTCAAATCCTTATAAAATGAAATATTCGTTTTTAACAGCGATTAATTGTACATACATTTAACCCTTAGTTATTAGTAAACGATAAGTGTAACAAAAAATAAAATTGGTTAAGAACATTTTGATTGGTGGGCAAAATTGAAGGCATATTTTTAGGCAATTGTATTGGTTGGTTACAGCGGTTGGTTATGATGGCTTGAGAACTGACATTATAAAAAAAAAGTATGTTTATCATCGCAGAACCACTTGCACATGTGATAAATTTGTCGATAATGCAAGGATTGTTTCCGGAGGAACTGAAAAAATCTGTGAATAAGCCCTTAAATAAAAACGGAGACAAAACCAATGTAAGTAATTACAGGCCCACCAATACCAATTTTTGCAAAAATATACGAAAAAGTTTTGTACAATAGACTCCTTAAATTTTTCGAGGATACTGATATAATTAATGAAGAACAACATGGCTTCCATAAATCCAGGTGCACTTCTCTAGCGGCATTCAAGCTGATCAAAAATGTAATGGATTCTATGGACAGTAAAATACCGGTCATTGTTCTTTTCATGGACATGTCAAGGGTATTTGACTGTGTGAGTCATAAGCGCTTGATTGCCAAATTATCTAGGTATGGAATATGAGGCCTAATATTGAATTGGATTAAAAAAATCCTTGGGAATAGGACAACAGTGTGTAGAGATTCTAAAGTACGGCGGCAAGTCTCAAACTGTAAGGTCTTATCGTTCTTCATATGTGTACAATGAATATGGGGTGCCTCAAGGCAGTATTTTGGGACCTTTGCTTTTTTTAATGTATATTAATGATTTACCATGCCACTTACCCCACAAATGTATTTTATTTGAAGATGACACGTCAATTATAATAAAATGTAAAGATTTACTGACATACAATAATTATATAAATCTGACATTAGCTTTAACATTTAATTGGTTAGAATTAAACAACTTCAAGGTTAACATTAAGAAAATGAATTATATTCAATTTTATACAGAACGCCATAAATCACAAACTTTATATGTCCGATACAATAACGATCCAATTGAAGAAGTAAGACATACGAAATTTCGAGGAATCATTATTGACTGTCACTGTAAATGGAAAGAGCATGTGGATAAAAGTCTGTTCCAAAGTGTACAGTTTTGTATTTGCCTTAAGATGAATTAGGCAGACTGTCTCTTTACAAGCTGCAATAATAGCATACAACGGTTTCCTTAATTCTACAATACGATACGGGATAGTAATATGGGGTAACTGTACAAAAATGAACCAACTTTTTATTGCTCAAAAACGCTGCATCTGAGCTATTTTTAGAATTGGGCGAAAAGGATCATGTCGACCTTACTATGATGACATTTCCTTGCCTATATATATAAGAGGTCTGTATATTCGTTTATAAGTATAAGAACCAGTTCACGGAAACACAAGCCATTTACTCACGTAAGGTTAGACCGCAATATAAACATAAACTGTATAAACCAGCCGTAAAGCTGGCTTCGACATCCAAAAATACCTATGTTATGTGTATTAATATATATAATAAACTGCCGGATGATTTTAAAGATTACCATTTAAAGGCATTTAAAAAACTGGTGATGAAGTGGTTAACTGAAAAATGTTTTGATAGTGTACGTGAGTTCTTTGATAAGTACCGTAAAACGGGGTTACATTGATAAATTTTTGAATTTAACCCTTTGAACGCCAAGAAGCACTAAAGTGGTCGTGTACCGTCGTGCCTACCACGCCATCGACCTATATAGTGGTCACAGATACAGAGCAAAATAAACCCGAGTATTTGTGACGTAAGGTTGACATTAGCTGTAGTTTTAAGCTGTCATTAGCGTGTGAGGACGACGTTTGTATCAAGTCAATGGCGTTCAAAAGGTTAAATTCATATAACTTCGTCAGTTTAAACGCAAAAAATATGAAAAAAATAGTATATTAGCAAATTGACACATATTTTTTGTTTTTGACTTGATAAAAAAAAAACAACTATAAAACTTTCGGAGACAAAAAATATAGTATCTGATCAACTCTATACTTGAAAATCTCTACACTTTGATAGGTACTGATTTTTACTGTAAATGAAAGCATCCCCTTCCAGAAGTAAAACACAAAAACCAAAAACGATTTAAAACCATTATTACTGAAATTATAGGATTTCAAAGTTTAGCGGGGTGTGTTTGATTACAGGGGTCAATTTGATTATTTTGAGACTATGTGAATAATGCAGTTGGCCAATACCACGAGAAGTATTCATTAAATATTTGTAATAATAAAACACAGGTATCAAAATAAAACAACTTCTAGAACAATCATAATCAATTAGGCAGCCTTAAATCAGTTTCAAACGTTTCAACTTTTTGAGGTAAAAAATGATTAACATATCAATCATATTTACTTATTTGTTCTACTCCAGCCATAGCACAGTAGGTTATTTACTATCATTAATTAAATAGGTACCAACCGGCTTCGTGCCGTGTAGTAATCAAGTTATTTAAAGCAGTCAACAAATCAAGTTTAAAAAGGAACTTCAATTAGGAACTAAAATAAACAAAAAAAAAACATTTAAAAAAAAAATACAATTTCAATTATTTGATCACACGGGAATGTAATAATTATTAATTATAAAAGGAACTTGAAATAGAACCTAGTCCTAAAAAAAAAAAAAAAAACAACAAGTACAATTACATTTTTTTTTGTCAAACCAGAATGTATAATTAATAGGAACTAGTCCTAAACCAATAAATATAATTACAATTCTTTGATCATGACATCACACGGGAATGTATAAACACCGTTATCCAGGTTAGGTATCGGAAGGTAAGTGACAATGTCACTTTCTTCAATGATAGATATATCATTTGGGACTTCACGGAAAATTGTCTTACGTTTTCTTTTGGGACTTATAATCCTGCATAACTAATTTGCCGCCGCAGATATCTTCAATAGAACAAACATACTGATACGTCTTTTTTCCTTATTTTTGGTTCTAAATTTTGACAAAATAAATTGTCCTACTTCAGGGCCATCTGAACGATCCTGTGTTATCTCTTCAAAATTACCAACAACGTTGCTTCCTTCACTTATATCAGTTTGACGGCTTGTTGATGGGTCGTTGTTGATTACAGGGGACCTAGGCGGAGAGTGTGATCTAGATCCTGTTACCAGGTGATCATTAAAGGAGGTGATCAGTTCTGTCCCTTCCCTCGCCGTGTGTGGACGTGTTTTAATTTTTGTGAATTTACCATAGTCGAAATTACTTTATGCTAATTTGTGATTGGTCAAGGGCTGATTTTCGAATTCTTTGTCTGTCTTGAAGTGTTTATATATGTAAACTCCGCCCTGTGGGCAGTCCTAGAGTGGGATAGCATTCACGTGAACATTTCGCCTGTTGTGGTGCCACAAATTTTTGTATCTTTTTTTGGTGCGCTCAGCGGGGATCGAACCCGCGCCGACATCTTTGTGGTAGCCGTCGGAACCACTAAGCCACGGAGGCAAGCTCTCGCCGCGGCAAAATAGGCGACTAGCTATACATTACTCGCTGTCTACGACGCGTCATCGTGTGCTACGTGCTACGGACCGCTACGCCTGCCCGCTACGCGCTCTCCATATTACCTCATCTGCCTGCTACATCATTTGTTTGGCTGCGCACACTCGGGCGACTAAAGATGAGTTCGGGCGTTGATTCGGAGTTTAACAACAGTATGCTCTGCGATGTTTGCCAGTCGGAGCTACTGTTGGGTGACGAATTTTTGCAATGCATGGTCATATCTTGCGCGAAGTTATACCACTATGAATGCACTAATAAAACTCTTTCCGAGGTTGAGAAGGCCACTTGGATTTGCCTTGCATGCGTCTGTGATGCCAAAAAGGTCGGACCTATTTGTGATATTTCGGTGGGTACTCCGACTAATATTAAAATGCCATACAATATACTTAGGATGTTGTACATGTCAATGGCAGACTCAATAATAAGCTACGGTATGTCTAGCTATGGCAGAACTTACAAAACATACTTGCAACGTATCTACAATATTTAATTAAAAATGTTAAAAACTATAGTTCCTTTAAAAGTAAAATATGAATACAGGCATAATTACGAAAAATTATTTCAATATAGTAGAACCTTGAATGTTTTTGATAAAGTTAAATTGGCAATTATATTAGAATATAAGGATAAAATAGGGAATTTGGAAAGGTACAAGAGATCAACCAATCTCCGAAACATGCCTAACCAGCCATTGTTTATAGTTCCAAGAAGTACCAACCAATATGGCAAAAGAGTTTGGACTAACTACCTCCCTTATACTTTAAACAATTTCCCTAGAAATGTTGTTCAAAATATTGAAATAAAACCTAAACTAATTAAAAATACAATTAAAAAAAAATGCATAGTTTTAAGAAATAATATTTAAAGTAAACTGTGGAGTAGGGTATCCCCTTCTTAGTTACAATAATCTTAAAAATAGTAAAGATTGTAACAAGAAGTATTGTAATAACGCAATTTTTATTTTTGAAATAAACAGTTTTTTTTTAATTTATTTTTTATTAAGAATGTGACGCTGAGGAAACCCTCCTGTATCCCGGGCCCCCCGTCATCGCAGCGTTCTCCGGAGAAGGATATACCTATGTCCATGTCGATGACTGCCGATATAGAATTGCAGCTACTTCGAGATCAAATTACATTATTGTCTGAAAGGCTTGCGGACGCGGTCTCAACGATTGACAGGTACCATTCAGCACTTATCATTTGCACTAACACAGTGGAAGCTGTCAGTAAAAGATTGCATAAGCTGGAGCTTTCTAGCAGGCCTCGAAGCTCGTCTGATGTTGCCCCGGTCCCGTTAGCCCCCTACAGCGAGATCGTGAAGTTGGGTGGGACATCCAACATGGGCACTAGTAGAGTAGACGTTCAAGTTGATAGCGGTGAGTTGGAACCATCTAGGAGCGCACCTGCGTGGGTCGCACGGGCTACCGCTTTGCCTTCCAAGAGTATTGACCCCGGTACTGGCCGCCTACATGATCGTCAAGCAAAAAGCACGCCTGGTGGGGAACCGGCCCTCGTACAATCTAAAAAGGAAGATTGCTCAAACTAGAAAGCAGTGGCGGCTGTCGTCTATGCGCTGTACTGCTGGTCCCAGCGTAACATCTCTCAACGCTGTTGAGTATCGGAGGTATATCCACTTGTGGAATATGGAGTCTGGGTCTGAGGAAGTTCAGGAGTACCTTTAAACTTTATGTCCAAATTGTACCTGCACGGTCGAAGAGCTTAAATCGAGGGGGGACTACAGATCTTATAAATTAGGAGTTCCTGCTGCTTTCTATGAAAAGTGTCTCTGTGCGAATGTGTGGCCTGTGAATGCCAGAGTCAAGGCGTGGTTATTTCGTAGGCAAGGTGCCAAACCTAAAAAACCCCAGACTCGTTCAACAAAGCCGTCCCTCTGTATCACATACCAAAATGTTCGAGGCCTAAACACCAAATTGAAAACTTTTAGAAATAACATAATCTCAGCCCTTGAAACTGACATTATTGGTGTTACAGAGACTTGGCTGTCTGAGTCTGTTAAAGACTCGGAACTTGTGGGAGGAGAGTGGAGTGTCTTGCGCCGTGATCGGGCTGCGGGGCGGCAAGGAGGAGGTATGCTGTTGGCGGCACGGCCTGGGATCACGATGCGCCGCAGGCTGGAGTTCGAGACGCCCGAAGGTGAAGACTTGTGGGCTTCATTCCCAGTAGGGCAAATGACCTGTGATGTGTGTGTTTCGTTTATATCCCTCCCAGAGCCGCGGATAACATCTACATGTGTTTCTTTCACAGAGTGGAATCGTTTATTGACTCTTTAAACGGGCTGGTGTTAATTATCGGTGATTTGAATATGAACACTAAGTATTCCTCAGTTAATGTCCTAAGCTATTATTTTTATTTTTCTCAAGTTTGTAGTTTGCAAAAGACGAATGATATGGTGAATTTGTATTGAGGAGTATTAGATGTTGTGCTGGTACGGGGCCAAACCACTGCGATGATGACCTGCGAGGTTGACGGAGGGGGCCTCGTGCCATACAGGGCCGTTTATCATCCCCCGCTTGAAATCTCCATATCACTCGCGAAATCCGGTCTCAATCACCTGTTACTAGAACCTAGCAATTATGACTTGAGCCATGATTGGAAGTTTAGCAAGGGTGACTATGACCTTCTATACCAGTTAATGTCTGAGGTATCCTGGAATAATGTTCTTAGTTCTTGCAATGTCGGAACTGCGGTCTCTCTCTTTTACAATTTAGTGTATGGTGTTTTTGACTCATGCATACCGAGAAAAACTAGAACCAATAAACCGAGAAGACGTTACCCGGTTTGGTTCACGTCTGTCCTCATCAACGACATACAACGCAAAGCTCTTCTGCATCGGAACTGGAAGCGCACGGGAGACTTTGCTGCGTATACCGCCTTTTCCAGTCTTAGGGCTGACGTTAAATCTCGTATCTCGATTGCCTATGACAACTATATTGGCCAGATACAGACAAGCTCACTTCGGATCCTCGTGCTTTTTGGCAGCATATTACAAACTTTAATATTAGGGGTGGTTTTGAGACACGAGTTACCTATGAGGGAAGCGAGTACGAGAGCGGCGCCGCAGCTCAGACTTTTGCTGATTTATTCTCTTCTGTATTTTCGCCAAACGAGCCTCATCTGGATTTCAGAAGGGTTATTCATGAAGACCGGACGCATGATGCCAACTATATCCATGTTGACCACATTTCTCTACTTGATGTTGAATCTTCCATACGTTTAAAACCAAGAAGCTCCCCTGGTCCCGACAACATTCCGGTATTTATTCTGAAGGGTTGCAAAGAGTGGCTTATCCCTCCCTTGCATCATATTTTTAATTTAGCTGTGCGCACGGGGGAATACCCGAAAGAATGGAAAATTACGCGAGTGCGACCTATTCCTAATACTAATAATTCGTCCCGGGTCAAGGACTATAGACCTATAGCCATTCTTTCATCCATTTCCAAGCTGTTCGAGTCCATCATGAATAGACTCGTAGCTTTTCAAATCCAGCCGTTCCTCTGAGATTCCCAGCAAGGCTTAAGCGCTCTGTTGAAACGAACCTCCTTACTCTGGTGGATTCAATTTCGGACCATTTCAATGCTGGAATACAGGTCGACGTGTTGTACTTCGACTTTAAAAAAGCATACGACCGCGTAGATAATGATGTGATGTTGAGCAAGTTGTGCAATGTCGGATTTTCCCCTAAACTGCTCCAGTTTTTTGCCAGTTATCTGCGCGGCCGGAAACAATATGTGCAACACGGACACTATGTCTCGAGGACGTATCCGACCCGTTCGGGTGTCAGCCAGGGTTCCATACTGGGTCCGCTCCTTTTTGGCATATTAACCAATGACCTGATTTCAGTTCTTCGGTCGGCCAGGTGCTTACTCTATGCCGATGACTTAAAGTTAATTTATGGTGTACAGGATTGTGATTGTGCTTCACTTCAAAATTACATCGACAGTATTTGTCAGTGGAGTTGCAATAATAGACTTGCTTTTAATGTAGCAAAATGTGCGGTCATAAGTTTTAGTAGAGCTCGCGATCCACTGCATCATGACTACTTTTTGTGTTCCGAGTCGATAGTTCGTGTCAACTCCATTCGGGATCTCGGCGTCATCCTAGACTCTCACCTAAACTTTCATGAGCACATGAACGCGTTGGCTCTAAACAGTTGGGTTTTGTTTTAAGAAACGCTAGGGACTTTTGTGACTCCAGAGCCATAAAGCTTCTGTACCCGGCTCTGGTCTGAATGAATTGCCAGCACAACTTCTGCGTCTATCGGTCCCTTTACGGACTAAATCGATTTTCGGCCTCGTGTTCGCCATTTGCTGGCGGTTCCGACGTCTCGTACTGTGTTTCGCAGGAATTCTCCTTTGGTCCGTGCCTTGCACCTTTTAAACGGGCTCCTCGCATATGCCCCTGAGCTGGATGTGTTTGCTAGCGGATGGGCTGCACTGCGAGATGATTGTGTGAGGTACTGCGAGAGTATGGATGTGCGTGTGTCGTCAGTTCTTTAATATGAGATTTCTATTCTATTTTATTGTTTTAATTACAATATTCGGTATTTGTTGGTGTCTATAATTTCACAGTGCCTTGGTTTTTTACTGTTGGGTACACTACATAATCTCGAAATATTTTTTTCCGAATTTGATAAACACGAATTTCAGAATTCCGATTTTGAAATTTCCGAATCATCACTGTAGATAATCGGGGTAAAGAAAACTCGAAATTAAGTAATAAAGTGCAAAAACGATGGCGCGAGCTAGCAGACGGGCACTTATAACGTTTCATGTCAGACTGCCTTCCAAATCGACTTAAAAAAATACCAAACGGCTGCAGCTACCACCAAGGCTTTAATTTTAATATATCACGCTAGATGGCGTTACAGGTTTGAAAATACACAAAAGTCTTATTGTTCTAATTAAATATAAAATACAAAATTATATAAAAAAATATGTTTGCGTCGCCTACATTCCACCCCCTTAGTGATGACTACTCATCACTAGAACACTCCGTTGCAAGAAGGGCGACGCGCGTAACCGGCCGCCGCAGCACGCCGGTGCGTGTGCGCACGTCAACCACGCGGACGCGCCCGTCCTCCCCGGGCAGGGCCGCACTCACTACACCGTGCCGCCATGAACCACGCTCTAAGTTATTGTCAACTAAAATAACATAATCACCTACACGTATCGGTCGTTGCTCGCTAGTCCACTTCTGTCGCGGCAGAAGGGTGGGCAAGTATTCTTTAAGCCATCGCGACCAAAACATGTCCGCTAGACGTTGAGCTATTCGCCACTGTTTCCGTAGTTGGAGATCTACACCCTCATATTTACCGAAGGATGGTCCGTTGGATGATGTGCCGATCAAAAAATGATTAGGCGTTAAAGCCTCCGGATAGTTTGGGTCGGTCGAGACATGAGTGATGGGTCGACTATTTACAAGTGCTTCCACCTCCGCCATTAATGTCGAGAGGGTTTCGGGCCGGGGCGCACGTTCTTTAAGTACGACGCGCAAAGCTGTTTTGACGCTACGTACCATTCTTTCCCAGGCGCCGCCCATTTCAGGAGCACCAGGAGGTATAAAGCGCCACTCTATTCCTCTTACCAAACCGTCGTTACGAAGTGTATCTGCGTCAAGATCGGCGAGGCTGCGCCTCAGTTCCACGTCTGCCCCCCGTAGGTTAGTGCCGTTGTCGGAGTAGATCACAGCTGGTACTCCTCTTCGAGCTATCATTCTCCGCAAGCCCATTATAGTGGAGTCAGTAGTAAGGCTCTCCGTTATTTCAACGTGAATGGCGCGAACCGTCAAACACGTGAATAGCATACCATAACGTTTTTGCCTCCCTCGACCTACTGTGACTTCTATGGGACCAAAAAAATCGATACCGGTGCACGTAAAGGGACGACGGTTGTGCTGAAGCCGAGCGGCTGGCAGATCGCCCATGCGCTGCGCCCGTGGAGCCGCGCGTCGGAGCCGGCAAAACAGGCAGCGAGAAGCTACTGCGCGCACCGCGGACCTTAGATTTAATACCCAGTAACGCTGGCGCATCTCATTTACAACCATTTCGTGAGCCTGATGAAGAGCTCGTCTATGATAATACTCCACTAGAAGTTTAGTAATTTTGTGCTTACCGTCAAGAATGACTGGTCGCTTGGTGCCTACCTCCACGCCGACGGTCTTGTCAATGCGCCCACAAAGTCGTAACAAGCCCGTGCTCGTGTCGAGATAGGGTGTCAATTTTAACAATCTGCTATTTTTTATCAACGGCTTTTTAAGTTTTAAACACTCGATTTCCGCTCTAAATGAATCATATTGACATTTTTTTATCAATAACTTTTCGGCCGTTTGCAGGTAGTTCATTGTCTACTTGATTACCCTTACGACATTTTTTAATAAACTGTAAAACTCTAACAGTTGACATTAGCAATCGAGTCCACGATGAAAAACTATCTTCATTAGGCACCGGAAATGCGGTAGTGTAACTGGTCGAAGCTACGACGTTTACACATTTGCGCTCGCAAATGGTATTGTCCGACTGCTTCGAATTTTTACAAAGATCTTTAGGCCACTTGTTTTCAAGTTCGCGTAAAAACCTAGGGCCCTGGAACCAGTCGTCGTGAGCACGGAGTGGCTGCGCGTCGTCGCGCGTGGCCGCGTCGGCCGGGTTGAGCGCGGACGGCACGCGCCGCCACTCGCCCGCGGTGCTCAACTCGTCCAGCTCGCCGAGCCGGTGCGCCACAAACGGCTTGTAATCCCGGGGGTCGCTACGGATCCATTGGAGTACGGTATTAGACACAGAGCAAGGCGAGTAAGGCCCCTTGAAGTTCTAAACGAGGAATAGATACAGGGCGTAGAGGTGTCACCCTACTTTTACTGGCGACAAAACAAACCAAAACACATCCATCTGAACGTATAAAACGCCAGTAAATTACGGCAGCAAACGCCTTGGAACTAGAATCGCAAAAAGCGTGTAATTCGGTTTTTATAATTGTGAGTTCACTCACCACATCCGCTTTGTCATCATAACATAGGGTCCAGGTTCCCGCCGCGGTATAACACCGTGGTATGCGTAACGAGTCTAGCAGTTTCAATTCATCGAGCCACCTTACCCATCTTGCATGCTCGTCGGGTTGGATGCGGCAATTCCATTCAACGCCGCTCCGATGAACGTTCTGGAAAATTATTTTACTTTTTATAATAAAAGGTGACAAGAAACCATGTATATCATACACGGACATGATCACACTAAGCATTTTTGCCTTAGTAGGTGGTACAGTTCCGTTTAAAACCTCCTCAGGTACACGATGAAACGAAATCTTAAAACCGAAAGTGTCATCAGATGGATGCCATATCAAACCTAAAGTGCGCTCACTCGTATTCATTACTCCGTCCTTGAATTGAACAGCTGTTTGAGCGAGCGCGTCAGCCGGTATGTTTTCTAAAACCTGTTTATCGTTACTCGACCAACCCCTAATCTCAAACCCACCTTGTTTATGAATTTGAGTAATTTGTTGCACTAATTTAATCGCATTATTAGCATCGTAAGTAGAATAAAGGCAGTCATCCATATAATGATCATTTATTATAGCTTGCACAGCCTCAGGATATAAATCCTCATATTTTAGTGCATTTTTATTCTTTATGTACTGGGCAATGAACGGCGAACAAGTTGCACCAAACACTAAACTTTGCATCGCGCAGGTCTTGACTGGAGAGCCAGAACTTTCTTGCCATAAAAACCTAAGTACACTTTGATCCTGCGGCCTGATTTTAACCCTTAAAAACATGTCTTTAATGTCCCCAATTATGACAACCTTATTTTCGCGAAATCTGAGCATTATCCCCATGAGCGAATTATACAAGTCAGGGCCTGTCAGTAGATAACTATTAAGACATGTTCCTCTCACCTTGGCAGCACAGTCAAAAACGAGTCTCAACTTACCTGGCTTATTTGGATTCTGAACACCGAAATGTGGGAGGACCCATACGTGGTCGGCTGAGAGTTCACTTTCCTTCAGCTCTCGAGCGTAACCGTCGGCAAATAGCTTGTTTACCTCATTCCTGTAGCGATCTGCATATGCTTCATCTTTAATGAATTTACGCATTAAAGTTTGCAGTCGCGTGAATGCAGCTTCCCGCGACTCGGGCATGGTGAATACGTCCCTCTTGAACGGTAAACCAACCTCCCATTGGTTTCCGATAAGATGCGACGTATTGTCCAGAATTTGCAAAGCTCTTAAATGATCACTATTCTCGCGACACAAGGTTGAAATTCCAATAGAATCTAAGGAAAAAGAATGTTTAATAAGTTGATTTAATTCAGATATACTTGTATCATCTACGTGAGTGAGATGGAATACGTTGGCAGCGTTGGAGTGAGTGCGACCACAATAACCATGAATTGACCAGCCCAATCTGGATCGGGACGCATAGGGCTCGTGTTTGTTGCCGTGAATAATTTCTAACGGCGCAATTAAAAAATAATTATCCTCCCCGATAAGTACACGAGGCACTACGCGACTTTTACAAACATAATCTTTAGCATGCGACAAATGTTTACAATCTAAATTATCAATTACAGTTAAATCTTGTTCTGGCAAATTTAACTTAGACACTTTACGCAGTTTAATGTTATAGGAATTGTTATTGTTTTGACCACTTATCTTAGCACTCACGGTGGGCGCGTCCGATTGGTACACCTCCAGTCCAAACGCGTCGATGAACTTTATGGCACTCGACTGTTCACTTTTGAGACCTAGCTCGGTAGCTAAGTCTGAATCAATTATTGACACTGACGCACCATCGTCTAGCAAGGCGTAAGCACTCACAGTACCATTAGGTCCACTTAAATTCACTGAAACTACTTTCATCATGACGTGATTCGTAGACGGTAATTTATCACATTTCGAGGCGACGTGGGCCACGGTGTCGAAGACCGAGGGTTCCGGCGACGGCGCTGCCGGCTGCGCGTGCGCTCGGGCCGACTTCTCCGGCCCGGCTGTGGGGTTGTTGACCGCGTCAGCTGATTCCTCTGACGTAGGCTTTGTCCAGTGTAATAGTTTATGGTGTGCGAGCCCACATCCATCTATATCGCATACAGGCGCCGGGCAAGCATTTCTATCGTGACGCGACGTTAAGCAACAATAACATAACCTCTGCGATTTAATATATCTCCATCGATCACGGCGCATTGCGCGTTTAAAAACTCGGCATTCGGGCAACAAATGAGCCGACCTTTTGCAAAATCTACAGCTGTTGTTTTCTTCTACGACAGTGGTGGCAAATATAGGTCGATTACGCCGGTACCTGTTTTCCACTGTGCGTTTTGCAGGCAACGGTGACTCTGTCGGCTTCCTTTGTTCCTGTAACTGACTCATACCGACTATTGACAACATTTCTGCTTCGTGCTTTAGAAAAGCTGCTATAACCTCTAACTTTGGCTGGTTTTCGTTTAATTTTTTGTATGCATAGTCGGTCCATTTACCAATCAGTGTATTTGGTAACTTACTGAGCACAGATAAAGAAAGTTCAGGGCTGCGTAGATAATCCTCTTGGTTGAGAGCACGTATCGTGGCTACACAGTTATTAATTTTAATTGAAAATGTTATCAAATCACTTTGATATGAAGCTGGTAACATAGGTAGCTTCTTTATTTGCGCCGTGAGGTTTAGTATTATGCGATCTGATCGACCAAAGTTTAACTCGAGGGCTTCCATCACAGCTGCGGGCGGGGTGTTACCGATGAGCAAATCTGTAACTGCTTCCTTTGCGTCGCCTCGCAGCGCTTTACGTAACCTCCAAAGGTTCTCGGAGTCATTAAACTTGCATACTCGTGTGGATTCCTCATAGGCATTCTTAAAGTGCAACCACTCGACACATTCGCCACTAAAGACGGGTAACTCACGCGGTGTTGACAAACGACTGAGTAGGCGATCCTCATGTTGAGGTCCCGTAGTAGTAGCCATCATGTCCCTTAAGGTGAGCGCAAGCTGCTTGATACTGTCACTTGGGGGGTCCACACTCTGCACTGGGTTGTCGTGAGCCCGGCTGGTTGACGCAACTATCGGCTGTTGCTTATCAATGCACATGGGATTATTATCACTTTGTTGTAACCATTCCTGTACATTGGCTTGCACGTGTTCTTCAAGAATTTCACTGTTCGACTCGCTGCCAGCTTGAGAGTCTTCAGCATCAGCTTGAGCTAGCTCAGCTTCGAGCTTTTTATCAATAAATGCTAGCTGTATCTGTGCCTTAGCTTCTGCGGCTTCTAATTCCAGTTGTTTGCGTCGAGCAATGGCTGATGACGTAGATCGTTTCGACTTGGCTGACGTAATCGAACCTTTAACAGACATAAACGGCGTCGATTTTTTACTCGTTTCTGTCTTCACTAGCTCCAAATCCCTCGGCTGTATGTGACCATCGGTGCCGAGGGCTGGAAGTTCGACCATAGGTTCCGTTTGCTCGCTGGATAATGCAGCCGCCATTTTAATTTGCTCTTGTTCGAGTTCGCGTATCTGTTTACGCGTTAATACTTTACGCGGTGGAGTTGTAAACATCTCTCTGGTGTCTATTCGGTTCGAAGACCACTTTATATTGTAGATAATCGGGGTAAAGAAAACTCGAAATTAAGTAATAAAGTGCAAAAACGATGGCGCGAGCTAGCAAACGGGCACTTATAACGTTTCATGTCAGACTGCCTTCCAAATCGACTTAAAAAAATACCAAACGGCTGCAGCTACCACCAAGGCTTTAATTTTAATATATCACGCTAGATGGCGTTACAGGTTTGAAAATACACAAAAGTCTTATTGTTCTAATTAAATATAAAATACAAAATTATATAAAAAAATATGTTTGCGTCGCCTAAAATCACTATTCCGAATTTTAGTTTCACGAAGTTTCAGAATCACGAATTTTTAAAATTCCGAATGTTCACATTTCCGAATTATTAAAATCCCGAAAAATATTTTTCCGAATATTACAATCCGAATCCCGAATATTCATTATTCCGAAATTTTAGCACCCCGAATTCTCTAAGATTTTTTATTTCAAATAAGCGCCTGATAAAATATTATATAATGTTTAACATGCTTAATGCTCAAAAACTGTAAGAAATGTCCGACAAAGTCGACGGAACTCCGCTCCGCGGAGCTCCTGTTCTGCGTAGCTGAGGCGCTTCGCGCCTTGATGCAACTCTAACCTAACCTAACCTATCAAGGTAAGATGACCTAGTTTAGTTATGTGCTCGTCATCTCACCTAACTTTTGTTTCAAGTAGAAGACTTCAATTCAATTCAAGTGGTTAGTTCCAAATTTTTCATTATCGATTTGGTTTGTGAATTTTCGGAATTATAATTTTCGTAAAAAGAAAATTCGGAATTGTCAACATTCGCAAATATAATATTCGGAAAAACGTTTTCGTGATTTTAATATTCGGTAATATAAAATTCTAGATTTTGAAATTCGGCCTTACATTTTTTCGGTATTGTAAAAATTCGGAATTATGAAATTCGGTTTTTTCAAATTCGGAATTAAATAATTCGAGATTTTAGGGTGTTCCCATTTTTTAAGCGAATCCCTAACAACATTTACTACTTCAGGCGATGGAGTATCCCGCGGCAATTTATCTAAAACCACATTCCTGGAACATGGATAAATACCCGTGGCCACGTGGTGCTGATTAGGTTTCTTTCGACAGCAGATGTCTCGTCTGAAGCGTTATTAAGTGGGGGCTTCTCATTCATATTTTGTATTGCGGTCTTTAAAAGATGAGGAAAAATATCTTTTGGCACGGGAACATCTTAAAATCTCGAATTATTTAATTCCGAATTTGAAAAAACCGAATTTCATAATTCCGAATTTTTACAATACCGAAAAAATATAAGGCCGAATATCAAAATCTAGAATTTTATATTACCGAATATTAAAATCATGAAAACGTTTTTCCGAGGACTTCTCGGAGCTCCGTCGACTTCGTCGGACATTTCGTACAGTTTTTGAGCATTAAGCATGCCAAACATCATACAATATTTTATCAGGCGCTTATTTGAAATAAAAAATCTTAGAGAATTCGGGGTGCTAAAATTTCGGAATAATGAATATTCGGGATTCGGAATAGCAATAATCGGAATTGTGATATTCGGAAAAATATTTTTCGGGATTTTAATAATTCGGAAATGTAAACATTCGGAATTTTAAAAAATCGGGATTCTGATACTTCGTGAAACTAAAATTCGGAATAGTGATGATTCGGTAATTTCAAAATCGGAATTCTGAAATTCGTGTTTATCAAATTCGGAAAAAAATATTTCGAGATTATGTAGTGTACCCCTTTTGGCACAGATACAGCTTTTTGATTTTTCTTTTTCTAGTACTCAAGCGTTTGTCGCCAGGCCAGTTTCATTGGTCGGAAGAATCCAACGTTAAGAGGCTGGGTAATATGGGTTATGGGTATGGGTAAACACACGAAACTTATGTTGTGATTACTACAGGCCGCTATTACGTCAGTATCAAGATGTGACGACAAGTTATCACCTATTAACACCTTCCTTCCGTCCAGTCTATTGGCATGGGGTAAAAAACATGTCAGAAACCAATCTCTAAATGTTGGTGAGTCAATCCACCCACTAGAAATGCGATTGTACCTGCCTCCACGGCTACAACAAGGCTCCTCACAGCATGGTTTTCCCACAATTCCACTTTCCTTCCAAGTATCATATACGTGGGTGCTTTTATAGATGACGTAAGGTGGCAACAATGTGCCATCTGCCGATCCACAAATCATAACGGTTTTAAAGCTCTTTGAGAAATTCATTGCTTTTTCTGGATATTTCACTCCTCTTTTATAGATACACTTCTTCTTGCCTGGGTCGTCGGCCATATTCGACTCATCACAATTAAATATATTGGACGGTGGCACATTTTCTATTTCGAGTTCTAGGTTATCAAAATAATGATTTATTTATGTTCGCCCCACACAAGCCCTAGATCTTTTAATGTTTGTGGTAAGTCTTTGACTATATGCATTTTTGTGGCGTTTCAAAATGCTCACTGCCCACTCGACACCTGGCAGATTATTTGAAAAACGTTCTATGACTCTACCCTTTCTATCCAAATAGGATTTGGCAAACATGCGGAGGTCAAGCAGCGTAAGCGGAAACCCCCATCACCACACGTAGCTGCAGCACGCAAAATTGCAATCTCTTCGTCATGGGTGAAAATAGGTTGACCACCGACTCTTCTATCATGTAACCCCTTATATTTGTTGTAAAGAGTCCCAAAGGGTATGCTATATATTGAATGGAGGCAGCATTTATGGATAATTCATCATTAGTTATTTTTGCAATAGCCTCTTCCAATTGTTCTTGCGAGTAATTTTTGTAGTTGCTACTTTTTTATAGGTGCGAACCATGAAAAATCTGTGAACAATGGGAAATACTAAAAAACTAAGTAAAAAAGCCGGTTATCAATTCGCAAATAGGGTTTTTCACAAATAGAATGGTAGGCAGGTAGGTTAAACCAAACTGTATAAACCTGCTAGCTCAGAAGTATACTAAAAACTCGGCTAACGTGGTATTAAAATAGGTTCAACAGTTTTGAAGATACATGTCATTAGTCAGACATGCAATTCCGGTTGAATCACACACAGGGTTAAAACGACTAAACTTTAGTAGCTCTTTTTTGTTTTATAAGAGGGGTTACTTTGATAAGTGTGTACACTCCATACTAATGAACATTATAATAACTGGGGCGACATTGAAAACTATCAATGTCGCCTTGGATATGCTATCAAAGTAGCCCCTGTTAAGTAACGTGCTCGTAAAAATAAATATGGCGGACACAAACAAAAAGTGAAAACATGGTTTTTGTTTCAAAGAAACGTGTAACCTAAGCAATCCAGTTTTAATGAAATCGATATACTTACGGCTAGCCCCCCGAAGTTTTGCAGGTGTTATTTTTACGATGCACTCACTGTTACTCAAAGATATATATTTTTGTATGCTTACGACAACCTTCGTGCGTCCACGCTTCCAGGAAAGATGGCCGAACTGTCAATCTTGCCAACAGAAAAAACAAAACTTTGGCTGCGTTCTGATTTAAGGCAAAAATTGTAAAAACGTAACCGATTCGAGTAATCATCAAATCACCCAACTTCTCAAAGTCACCTCGTTTTACGGTAGTTAATGTTTATTGGATACTGTAATAAAATTTAGTAAAATTAAAATTAATGCACTTAATTATAAATTTGTACGCCGTTGTTGGCATAATGTGGCGACCTTATGACTGTATCCTTTTAAGACCTTTATGTAAACCTACGATTAACAAACAAATAAAATATTGAAATAAAATATTCATTTGGAAATACGCAAGCGTTTCTAATTATGTGGCCACCACTGTAGGTCAAAATTAAAGTGGTATGTTTATAATAATCAGGAAATAGCGACTCCATTGATTCTAGAACCACGATATGCCACCAAAAGTCCTAACCTTATTTATGACACGTAGTTTTTCGATAATTAATAAAATAAGGTGAGAGGTACTAGGTGTATTAAATATATATTAAGTATATTAAAATAAACGTACTGACACGGCAGGTGCATTTTCCCCTCTCAACTAAACGTAATTTAATAAGACTGATTTGAATAAAAATACATTGGGTATTTTTTTGTTTTCTTTTAATTACAAACCTTCATATATCCCACATACATTGTACCAATCATAATGTGAGGATCTAAACATACTTTTTTGTAGATCCTCCTACTATCAAGTCCTTTATTTCGCACCGGTAAGGAGGTATGCACAATTTACGAAAACTACGGACCATGCCTCAAAGTTTTCACCCTTTAGCACCCATTGGTAACTACTGGGAAAACAATACGATAGTTCTAAGTGGGGACTACTGGGAACACCCCAGATAACGTCCTAGTGACGTTGCTATACACCAAGAATATGACGTGAACTCAACGATAGCCTGGTGCCGGGCGGGAGATCAAGTAATACCAGTTCTGGAAAAAATAAGGAAAATTGTGATTTTTTTTGGTCAGCAACTTCCACAATAGGGGTTCCTATATTCATGATTCCGAGCTCAAAAAAAAATTTTTATTTTTATTTTTATAAAAAGTCGAAAAATTATCCTCGCTATTTTCTAAGTCATGGTCTCTCGTTTCTGTAGCTACGAAGGGGGTTGGCCGCTTATCGTCACGATGTTATTGTTTGATACTACCCTCACAAAACTAATAGCAAGCGACGTCAGTTCCGTGTTTGTTTCGAAACAAGTGCTTGTTAAGTGAAGTGTTAAATCATTTAATTGATAAAAAAATGTCTCGGCAAGAAAATTTACTTCTGCGCAATCGGGAAATGTTTGATGTTGTAAACATTTATTTAATGAGTGGTCAAAACACTGCTGACACCGTTAGAATTTGGACCGAACGATTTCCAAATCGGCAGGCCATTACGCGCTACACTGTAAGGTCTATCGCTAGAAACCTTTACGAGTGGGGCACTTTTGAATCGCCACGCCATGCTCAAGGAAGAGGCCAAAGTGGGCTTGCAGTGGATGTTAAGCAGGCTGTTCTCGATTACTTCTAAGAACATCCACATTGTGCATCTTGGAAGGTGGCCGTCACTTCGAACATTTATTAAAAGTGGCCTAATGTAAAAATGTAAATTTTGTAATTTTTTAACAATCGTTGTACAAAGCTGATTCACCTTTTTAAATACGCTAAAGACAATTATTGCGGTTTTGTAATCCTTAGGCTGGCATTAGACCTGTAAGTTATTGCTGTAAGTATTGAGACGCAACTATGGGTAAGAGTGAGTGGCAAATATCTGCATCTCTCTCTTGCATATAGATTTGTTTCAAAACTTACAGTAATAACTTACAAGTGTAATGCCGGCCATACCGTTGTTCTGTAGTTAAATACCATTTCAGAACGGTTTTTTACAACAATAATCTACAATTTTTAACCTAAACCGTGTTTGTAATCTTTCATGGTCCTAATAGCACAGTCGAAATAGGAAAAAAGTATGGAATTAAGTCGTGTAGTCGTGCATTTTTTGGAATCGTTAGAGGGCTTAAATAGATGGTTTCCCCGGGTTTGCACCGTTTCTATTATGTACGGATGTACATGTACGGATGTATTATGTGTTGATTAATATAACATCAATTGAGGTTGCTTGTAAGGCTTATTATGGTAATGTTTATCCTCAACTGACATATGGCATAATTTTTTGGGGTAACTCAGTAAATGTTGAGTCCACTTTCCTTCTTCAAAAGAAATGCCTACGCATCATATTTAATCTTAAAAACATGGAATCTGTGAGAAACGTATTTAAAAACCACAGAATTTTAACTTTGACATGCATTTATATATTAGAAATAAGTTTATTTGTGAAGCAGCGTACTGACGACTTCAATAAAAAAAGTGACATTAAGATAAATTTACGATCTCAATATAAAAATGACTTATGTACAGTTCGTCCTTCTAGCTATATACTGAACAAAAGCACTTATGTCACTGGAATAAAAATACATAATCATTTACCGGAATGTATAAAGTCGCTAGGTAATGCACAGTTCAAAAATAATCTTAAGGAATGGCTACTTTGCAAATGTTTTTACAATTTAAATGATTTTTTTTCTGTAAATTATTAAATAATAAAATTTAGATGCAAGGTTATTATTGTACGTCCGAAATGGGCAAACTGTTGAAACTATTAATCTTTTGATTTTGACATGTAATAACAATTGTACACAGTTTGACAATAAATGTTTATCTTAACTTATCTTATCTTATCGGAAGGCCTATAAATGTTACGTATAAACTTTAAAGTTCCGTAATTCTAAAGTATGTTAAAAAGTATTTGGCGCAAGTTTAGCCACGTGTAAAGACCCCTTTGGTAAATAATGTATCTTAATTAAAAAGGTGGGCGATATAGGAAACTTAAGTTATTTATTTTTCTTAGATTGCGTCTCGAGGATAATTCCGTCAGTTAGTGCAAACTTACATTAAGCTTTTTAAAGCATTATAAACGCCCAGTTTATTTTGCACCCCTGTGCAAATTAGGGAACATGAATTTTTCATTTTTTTATACATTGTTCTTCGGGGCAAATTAAGGTAGTCGGAAAAATTTAAACATTGAACTTATTCTAAAGATACTACATTCGCACTTTATAAAAAAAAGGAAAAAATAACGGGAAGTTTGTCAAATGTAATCGCAGCGAACGCCAGGCGACCGCGGGCATATTTAATCTTTGCCGCGGGTAGTAGGAGCGCGGCGCGGGGCGGGACAGAGCGCAACGTATTGCAACGCTGTGAAATTTGACCCCAAAATCGGACATCCTTGTTTTGTTCGAGGGTAGGAGAGCGGTTATTATATTTCTCAAAAATGCCCGGCAATGTTGACATTAACATCTACATATTGAGACGCGAAGTACATAGTTTACTGACAGTTAAAATTTAGTTCAGTACAACCATTTTCTTAATAGCGATCGACAATCTTTCGTTTTCCTATGACACTCGAGTGACAAATATACTGTCAGTTGCGAGTGCAAGTGAGATAGCGATAGCCAGCCGAAAGCTGTTAAGAAGCTGCGAATAAGTACTGTAGAGATATAGTTGGTGTAAAGTTCATTTTATAGTTTGGCTTCTATGCTATTCTTATTGTATGGGTTTCTATCTCACAAGTTACTTGACAGATTTGAAAGATTAATTTCATTAGATATTCTAGCAACACCGGATAAAATGACGTTTGACGTTGTTCTACGATAACTGTTATAGGTCTACCAGAATCTCATGAAAAAATTAAAAGTAAAAATAAATCGATTTTCATATGGCAATGTTACCTTACGTCTGTCGATTCAAATTTCACCGCTTGTCAGAGTTCGTTATTATTACACGACTGCCCAAAAAGAGGAGTGTAATGTTTTCAAGGTTCATGTATGTATTTATCTTACGATTCTTTATTCCAACATAACTTCTAAACGCCCGAGCTGATTTAAATGTGTGTGCTATCGTTAGAATCCTTTCACCATCCCGGGTGACATAGGATACCTAAACTGCTAAAATTTAAATAACAACAATGGCAAAATGTCAATTATTT
This sequence comes from Acleris cristana, assembly GCA_948252455.1. Lineage (NCBI taxonomy): Eukaryota > Metazoa > Arthropoda > Insecta > Lepidoptera > Tortricidae > Acleris > Acleris cristana. The sequence continues at coordinate 56,254,006 of OX411771.1, forward strand.
ATGTCAACAAAAAAGTCTTCCAATTATTACAATATAGGTATCATTTGAAAGGTCTTAATGTGTCCATCTCAAATAAATACGAATATAGTAGCATTAATAAACGGATTTAATAACAATAACAAAAAATGCAGTCAGGTTTTTAAAGCTTTTATCAGGAAAATGCTCTTATAGCCCTTCGATCTCAGGCGAAAAATATCGTTATTCGTGTGTACTGTAAGAATCGTGAGCAAGAAGATGTAAATCAAACACAATATTTGGTTTAGGGCCTGTTTCACAATCGACGAGTAAATTTATCTGCCATTTAACGTTGGCTTTCTCCTTGTCTGTTTTCAAATTTAAGAAAGAGAAATGGCTAAATTTATCTGTCAAATATGCTTTACTTGTCCATTGTGAAACAGGCGGTTAGTGTCGTGTTTTTAATAGACTAGTAAATGAGGCCAAATAATATTGATACTTTAAGTTCCTTTGTACAGTTGCAGGAACGTTACATAATAATGAGTGCCATGTTATTCCATGATTAATTATTGCCACCGCCTGTGAAAAAAAAAGAAATACCTCACATTTCCCCCGAATATAATATTGGTTTAAATTAAAGTGCATAATATAGTCGCGTAGCTAACAAAACAGCCTAAATCAACGATTGAACATGAATTAAGAGTTAATTGAATGTAATAGAAAATTTGGACTTATGCGGTATTGTTAGCTACGTCATTGAGTTTTTGAAGTCATTTTAGACTAAATCCTAATAAACATACATAATGCACATGATTGTTTTAATTTAACTTCAATACTTAAACAATAAGAAATTCAAGTCCAAAGTTGGGTTTAAGGGTTAGGTAGGTAACTAACCGCTATTAATTAATATTATACATATTGGTTTGTTCCGTCCCTCTACGGTTTGTTCCATCTTCACGGCATAGATAGTTAATTGCCCAGACGTGATATATAAATTTTATCCTGGAAAATTGAATAATTTCCAAAGAAATAAAGACTTCAACGCGGACTGACTGAGTACACCACATCATACTTTTATTGGACTGGTGAAAAATCAAGTATTAAGACCTTTAAATCTTATTACCCCGGAGTTGCAAGCCGTAAATTTGAATTTCCCATTTTTTCATGAGATTCTGGTAGACCTATATGTGAAGTGTATGTCGGACGATAGATAGATATTATGCAAGATGAAGGGAGCCCATAATAAGCAACTTACAAAAAGAAGTGAAATCCCACCAAAAACATTTTCATGTAAAATGTTGCCAAGACGACCATATAGCTCGCACTGTCAAAAAGTTATCAGATGTCACGTAGAGCCAAGCTTCTAACTCTACACGCCCTAACTCTACAAGCTCTAACTTCACAAACTCTACACCTTAGTCAAAATATGTGGCTTGGCCATTTCGTTACTATTGTTTAACAGAAAAGCCCATGCGACGGTAGCGAAACGGCCAAGCCACATATTTTGACTAAGGTGTAGAGTTTGCGAAGTTAGAGCTTGTAGAGTTAGGGCGTGTAGAGTTAGAAGCTTGGCTCTACATGACATCTGATAACTTTTTGACAGTGCGAGCTATATGGTCGTCTTGGCAACATTTTACATGAAAATGTTTTTGGTGGTATTATTATTTTCTCTAAATATTATGAAATAATGCACGAAATTTGCAAAGAACAAAAAAATATTGTTGATCAAAAATTGTTGCCACTAAATCGTAAAAGATCGAATTTAGCGTAATTTTTTAAGTTTAAGGTTGAGTTTGTTGTTAAAGTTTTGTAACAATTAATTGAAACTTTAAAATTTAGTGTACGAAAGGTCGGTATAAATTATTATTATAAAATATTTACGGTCGTCACTTAATGCGAAAATAATAGGCAATTCTAATTTTAATACACTGGCCACACTGAACAAATTTAGTGCTGCGATAGCACAAAAACAGATATCGATATCGACTTTATGAGTGTTTGTAGTCCGGTAGTCATTTAACTTTGTATTAATTCTGTGCCTCCTGTGACAAGTGATACAACTCGAGTTGTAGCAATTTTCGTGTTATTTCATGAATCAACTTAAAAAAAAATTACACATCTTTTGCTCCAACTCCCATGTTCCTAGGCCTTCTAGTTCCCAAGATACTTTCGTGTAAAATGATACAATTGACCATTATTTTTTTTGCATTTTTCAGTGTTTAATGCTATTTCTCTAGTTAAAGCACGCCAAAAAAACAATATATCTAAAAATGTATTATTAATCACGGTTTTTACACCTTGAAAAATTTCATGTCTTTTGATATGACTTCAGTTGTATTATTTATTACCAGAGTTTTGCGTATTTCGAAAGTTACAACTAGAGTTAGACCAAAAATTTAACCTGTGTTTGTTTCTTTTGGTTTGTGTTAAGTGATACAACTCGATTTATATCAAATGTCACCAAATATTTCCTAATCTTTGCAAATTTTTCTTATGGCACAAGTCATCTGTATCAATAAAAATGTGAGAATATCACGAACATTTCGTCGGCTTACTGCAAGAAGTCACTAATGGCATAAAGTCACTAAGTACAGGTACAAACACAGGCGGATTCGCTACGACTTACTCTTTCTAACGCACGAACCCATTTTTTTTACATTTAGTAATTTCGATGTTACAGCCATGACATTAAGTCATTAACTTCACTTTCTAGCTTATTGATTTGACGTAATTAGTTTTTGACCATTAGTAACTTTAAATAAAACAAATTTATTATTTTTACTCTTTTTATTTGTTTAAATATTCACTTATGTTACTAATTAAGTTTTGAAAATAAAACAATATGAATATCGCTTTGAAAGTATTTGAGCTAGAATTCATTATAATGCATATAATTACTTTTAGCAAACCGTAAAACGAAATAAAAGTTATTATCATTCTTTAATGATTTTTAACAAAATGAGTTTTGGATGCACATTACCCCTTTTACTTTAGTATAAAATAACTTAAGTACTTTATAAAGATTAAAAAAACTAGGAGACAGCATTTATGGCAATCAGCATGATTTTTTAAAGTAATCAATGATAGTTATCGATTTTTGTTATGGCCAAAAACATGTAATTCACGTGATTAAATTAAAGTCAGTGACTTTTGACAAATAAGTTGTGTAGGGTGTAATAGTTTACCACACCCTACATGTACTTATGTTGATTGTTGGTTGTTTGTTAGTAAGACGGAATGTTAAGTAAAAGATGTGTCCGTCCAAGTAGAGTACGTTTATTGCACTAAAAAGTAATTATAATAAATGTCTTAGGTAAAATATAGTGACGCATGCATCGGTGCGACGTCAGCGTAATATAAATGTAGAGCGTGCTCATACATGCTGCCAAATTTAACGAAAAGAAAGGAAAACAACAAATAAATTAAGGCGATGTTGCCTTGTTAACATGGTTTGGGGCATGTACAACCACCTCGCTAACACTGTCGAAGTCACGAGGCTGCCGAAACGACGAGTTGTCGACTTCCTTCGTTGAACCGTGATCCTGGGCGATAACTTGGGCTGCGGTGTTCCGAAGTCTTCGTCTTATGTACAGACCGGTCCAGGTTATGGCAGCAAGTATGCAAATTCCAATAAAAGACATAAAGGTGTAGTGATGAGTATCATGAGATGATGATATCTCTTTTATGGCTTCTTGTTGTGCCTTTACTGTTTCTATATTGGTTTTGAGCTTCTTCAGCGCTTCCATATGGTCTTCGGGGGCGAAACTGTAGTTTTTCGCTTGGATGACGTGATTTATTGCTGATTCTTGCACGTATAAGTTATCTTCATTGATAATCATCTCACTGTGAAAATTGTTGTGAGAATGAATAGTTATTTTATCTCCTTTGAGCATGCAACTCGAATCCAAAGTGATGATTCCGGCCCGACGTAACGATAGTGACGTCACGCCAGCTGGGCAGAAAGTGCGAACCGCGCACTCTTCACAGCACGCGAACAGCCAGGCAAACGGTCTGTGTAATCGGATCCATTTGTCGGCGCACTCCGATGTTATTGTTTTGCAACTGGATAAGTTCTTATTGTTAATTAATTGTGCTTCACATATGTTCGCGTCGGCTTTCATGTTATAAATAGGCAGATCCACACTACATAACAGCTGTTTTTCTTTTATCTGCAGGCATGTTGCTATGTCTTGATATGATAGACGCATCAAAGCATCTTTCTTGAGATTTACTGCCAGATATTCCGATGTTTTCACGATCTGCTGAATTGTATTTGAAGTCATTTGTGGGATCGGTATTATTCGATTGAGTTCGTAATGTTCCGTGTTTACCAACGGTAATTTGAACTCAAATAAAAGGAATTTGTTTGTTAGGTGCACATGTACGCGTGATAGCTTGTACATTTCTTGTGTGTAATGCCTTGTATTAATGCACGGGAGAGACAGTTCGCCCGGAAGCTGGCCCGCAATGATATTGAGCTGTTCTTCAAATTGATCTGGCTTTAGGTGCATATCAACGCGTCCGTCCTTAACATCTGTTATCAAATCCAGTTATTCCAGTTATTGTTAGGTATTTGTTGTACTCTTCGTAAATTTGCCACGACCATGTTGGCGGCGAGTGCAGTCGCTGTTATGTACATAGTGTTTTGATGGTCGAGCTTGATGCGTTTGTCTTGTTCCGTAAGATGTTTGTTGATGGCAGAGAACTGTTGCTTCATCACCTGTTCGTTTCTTTGTAGAAGGTTGTACTCGCTCTCCATTATGGAGGTATGGTTTTTGATTAGTTTCAATAAATGATTTTCGTTAGCATGTACTAATTGAATGTCTTTGTCATATTGCTGCGCGAATCTCTCGTCGAGAACGCCAAATAGTGAGTTTGCAACGTATCCCACGCCATCAATAAGACCTCGTTTCAATCTATTTGTGCGTGTTCCGTGGTCTGTAGATATTATGTTGTTGTAATGGTGCAGCTCCCTCAGTTCATGTTGTAGTTGAGAGGCGATGGTAATGAATTCCGTTTCTTGGCTGCAGAGGCTTGTAAGATGATTCACATAGTTTTCGATGCTTGCCAGTAAGTGGTCATATTGTAATAGACCACCATCTTCCACTGATCTTGTATTATCTGCATATCGGATATTTTATCAAAATAAACCAATTTGGCTGGGGTTAGCTCGGTTATCTTCTGTTGTGCAGATGCTGGTATGCAAGCTGTGAGCAGTAGTAGCGCCAAACAAATAAAATTGCTGACTGATTTCTTCTTATGTTGTGCTTGGTTTGATTGAGTTGTTGTTGGTGTGGCCGAGTCCGATGTTATGTTATTTTTATTCTGTTCTTCTCGCTCTATTGGCAGTGGTGAAAGTTTGGTAATGGGTCGTTTCAGAATGTTTGATTTTGTCTTCAACGAAACGACGCGGACATGCCCGTCCTTCCCAGGGTAAGTTTCTGTTACTCTTCCAAGGAGCCATTTCGCAGGTGGGATGTTGTCCTCTTTTACTAAAACCATGTCGCCTATCTTCAGATCGTCTTTTACAATATTCCACTTGCTACGGGTCTGTAGCGTGTGCAGGTATTCTGTCGACCATCTCTTCCAAAAATTCTTGTGTAGTTTCTCTGTTAACCGCCATCTTGTTCTGATACAGGTTGGTTCTCGTTCTGGGGACAGCGGGCCCGCAAGGACCGGACCACCAACTAAGAAGTGCCCTGGGGTGAGGCACTCTAGATCATCGATGTCTTCTGTTAAGGGTGTGAGGGGTCTAGAATTCAAGCAACCCTCAATCTGAGTTAGAAGCGTAGAAAACTCTTCAAATGTTAACTTTTGCTCTCCAATTATTCGTCGGAGGTGGACCTTCGTGCTTTTCACTGCTCCTTCCCATAGGCCACCGGCAGTCGGTCACGCTGGTGCATTGAAATGCCACTCGATGCCTTGGTTTGTTAGGGTGTCCATGAGGGCAGTGTTCACGTAATGTTGAAGAGCCTCGTTTCTTTCTTGCATTAATGATCTGGCCACCCCTTTAAAATTTGTTCCGTTATCACTGTAGAGATGTTCTGGGGTACCTTGGCGAGCGCAGAATCTTCTGAATGCGGCAAGAAATGTTTCAGAACTAAGGTCCGATACAAGTTCCAAGTGAACTGCCTTGGTCGCTAGGCAGACAAATACCGATATGTATCCCTTGGTCGTCTTGATCCCCCGCCCTTTGTTTGCCTTGGCTTCCCCTTGGCCGGTGAAATCTACGCCTGTGTGGGTAAAGGGTCGCGACGGCGTCACTCTGGGTGCAGGTAGATCGGCCATCACTTGGTCGTTTGTTGTTGGTTTGAAGCGATGACACTTAACACACTTTCCCAACCGCCCCTTTACTGTTTTAACTCCTCTCAGTATCCAGTATTTATCTCTGAGATGCGAAAGTGTCAATTTTGGACCGCCGTGAAGCGTTGTTATATGAGCTTGATTAATTAGCAGCTCCGTTAACTTGTCGTTAGGTGGCAGTATGATGGAATTTTTTTGTAGTGTAGTTATCTTCGCATGGTTCAATCTTCCCCCGACTCGTAACACGTTGTTTTCGTCCAACTTAGGATTTAATTGTAAAAGTCGGCTTTTAGGTGTTATGTTTGTACGTTCTTGTAGTTGTGCAATTTCCTTAGCAAAGTGTTTGTTTTGCACTGATTGCACAATTGCAGTGTGCGCATTCTTCAATTCAATTGTTTTTAGGTGCGGTAACTTCGTTTTATTTTTACCGCTTACATTGTTGATAAAACGTGACACCCACGCAAGCGTCTGTACAACACGTGTCATAGAGCTGTTACTGTTCAGAAGGGTCTCTATAAACGCTGACGTCAGTTGTAGTGTGTGCATGTTTTTTTGTTTCATTTTCTCTCTTCGATGGGGTCTTCGAATCGTTTGCTGTTTTGTCTGTTAATCGATCTTCCTTGAGCCATTGAGGGCCCTGCCACCACAACTGATGCGTTATAAGTTGAGCGGGTAATATGCCTCGGCTGGCGCAATCAGCTGGGTTATCTTCAGAACGTACATGTCTCCAACAACTTGCAGGCATAACTTGAGTGATCTTGTTCACTCGATTTGCAACGAATGTTTTCCATCGCGTTATGTCTCCTTGTAGCCAGCCCAATACCACAGTTGAATCAGTCCACCCATATATTTGTAATGTCTGATTGTTAACTGAGTCTATGGTCTTCTTCATTAGTCTTGATAATAACAGCGCAGAACTGAGGGGCTAGACAAGATGCACTACGCTAACTATCGTTTCTAATCGCTTCATTTTTAAACCAATCGCGTCACTGGTAGATCACGTGACTTTTCGTATCACGTCATCTACAAGTGATGCGACTGGTTTAAAAACGTAACGAATAGAAACGCTGGTTAGCGTAATGCATCTTGTCTAGCCCCTCTGAGCTCTAATCTTGGGAGGGTTATATGTTTGTTTACTGGAGCCAGTTTAGTTTTTCCGGCGATTTGTTGAATTGCTGGCTGGCCATCTTCGTTAGTACTCTTGCAAAATATGATGCAGGCGTACCCTTTCTCTGATGCATCACCGAATCCGTGCAAAGAAATCTGGTTTTGAACGTTTCCGATCCATCGGGGAATTGTTATAATGTTAAGTGCTTGTAACTCATTCCTGAAAGCTCTCCAATCAGCTTGTATTTGTTGTGGGAGGGGTTCGTCCCAGGCGAGCGATTGTTTCCACAGTTGTTGAAACATGAGTTTCCCTTTCATTGTAACTGGAGATAACCAGCCCAACGGATCGTATATTTTTGATAGGTCTGATAGCAATGACCGCTTTGTTATGACGTCATTCTCGTCACTGTTTACGTCCGTAATGTTGAATGTAAATTGATCTGTGCATGGATTCCACAGTACTCCGAGTGTTTTGTTGTTATGTATGTTTTTATAGTCTAGCATGTTTTGACTTATTTGATCTTGCGTTAACTTGTCAATGAGGCTAGGATGGTTGCTAGCCCACTTTCTCAGGTTGAAGCCGCCTGCTTGTAGTAGAGTTATCAGTTGTTTCTGAGATGTTTTGGGCTTCCTCGAGGTCATTGTTTCCACCCAAAAGGTCGTCTACGTATAATTGGTTGTTTAAGATGTTTGCAGCAAGCGGATATTGATCTCCGTCATCTTTGACCAGCTGTTTGATAGTTCGCATAGCCAAGTAAGGTGCGGATTTAGTCCCGTATGTTACTTATAGTTAAGCTGTAGAGGCTCAAGTTACTGTTTCCGCAGTCAAACCGTGCAAGCGGTTTTGCGGGACATTATTAATAAGTTATGTACTGTATTTTTGTGATTAATAAATAAATATAAATATAAATATATAGTACATAACTGAAATTCCTTAATTGGTTCTGCAGGGTTGTTTCTCCAGACAATCTTTTGTAAATGTTGATCCTCTTCCTGTATTCGTATTTGTCGATAAAACTTCTCGATATCGGCTGTGTATACGTAGCGATAAGACCTCCAGCGTAAGATCATGGCCTGCAGATCTTGTTGTAGGTTTGGGTCAGCTTCCATGAGTTGGTTTAAGCTGTACCCTGATTTAGTTGGACACGAAGCGTTGAATACGGTACGTAGTTTTGTTGTGGTTGAATCCAGCTTAATAACCCCATGGTGCGTCAGGAAGCAACTAGGTTCTCGGGGTTCCATACATTGCTTCATGTGCCCGAGCTCCACATATTCGTTCATGAAATCTTTGTAGCTGCTCGATAAGTTTTCGTGTTTAGCTAGACGTTTCTCCAATTGTAATAATTGCGCGACTGCCTGTGGCTTAGAAGTGCCGATGTGTTGTTCAAAGTTGTCTTGCATCGGAATTTTCACTTCGTAGCGCCCATTTTCCAGCCTTCGTGTGGTGTTTTCGTATAGTTTTTCGCAGTATTCGTCGGGTGGCGAAATGTTGTGCGATGGTTCTGTTATCTCCTCAATCTCCCAAAATTGAGCGATCTCGTCAATGTTATTCAGGACGGCGTGGCAGTTGAAAGTTTTCACATTGCCGACCCAGCCCAGCCCAGCCCAGTTTTGTTTGTTGCGCAATAGGGGCATGGACAGAGCTTCTGAGAATGCCATCCATAATAATCTCTGCGTAGACTCCAGCATCCAGTAATATGTCAACGGGTCTGGAGATGTTATAATCTGGATCCGCCAGATTTAAGTTGTTTATATGTAACCATTGCCGTTTGTCGAAAGAGTAATTTGGCAGGTTGTTGATCATTGAAGCCATGACGAGAGCTTCAGTTGTAAATGCATGGTCTCCGTACAGAGACTCGCAGTGAAATTGTACAGTCCCATTACTTTGTTTGGCTGACAAACCGATGCCTGAAACTGTGGCATCTTGTCTATGTCTCTTTAGTCCAAGCCGCTGTGCCGCAGATTCTGTTATTAGGTTTGTCTGGGATCCTTGGTCCAAAAGGCATCTTAAAGTGATGAATGTGCCATCTGCTGCTTTCACGTTCATCTGCACCGTAGCCAGAAGAACTTCATTGAAGCTGCCCGCCACGTGGTGAGTTGACTTTCGTTGATTGTCCAAAGTTGAAGGTTCATTCGGTGTTGCAACTGCAGACGTCATAGGTGTTGAATTCTGTTGTTCGCGCACTAGATCATGCAGCGACGTGTGGTGTGACTTAGTGCAAACCTTGCAACGTTTAATTGAATTACATTGTTTTCCATTGTGTGAAAACATGCAATTCTCGCAAATATTTAGTTGCGATATCGTTGACCGCTTTACTTGCGGTGTCATATTCTGGAATGTTTTGCAGTAGAGTAGAATATGATTTGTTTTGCATATTGGGCAATTGCGTTCTGTGGTTGTAGGAAATGATTTCGCAATAAAACGTTTAAACTTTCCGCTGGCCTCATTTTGCGATGTTGTTGGTAAGGTTCTGAAATATCCAGGGTTATTCTTGGCTGTTGGCTGGGGGGTTGTTGGTTTTTTCTTCATTATAGGTTCCAATGCAATGAACTTGCCTTCTATGAAAAGAATGAATTCATCGAACTGGGGCAGCTCGCGAGGTGCTTTCCTTGTTTCCATGTATGATTTGTAGGTATCCGAATCCAGTTTGTTGGTCAGAATATGTACTAACAACGGATCCCAACTCGAAGTGTCAAGCCCCAGGTTGCGAATGGCGTTCACGGCTTCCAAACTTGTGTCATGCAACCTTTTCAGTTCGAACGCAGTTTGTTGTTGTACGGCGGGTTTAAAAATGTTTGCATAAGTCTTGTAAAAAGCAACTGCTTATTGTTATATCGGTGGTTGAGCATTTCCCAACACGTGTCGTAGTTTTCTGCCGAAACTGTTAAATGTTGAACTAGGTGCTCTGCTTCCCCTCTAAGCTTTCCCTTGAGGTGTTGCATTTTCTGAGCCTTTGTTATCATGTTGTTGTTATGGATTGCCTCGCAGTACAAATCCATGAATGTTGTCCATTGTGTGTAATTTCCGGAGAATGTTGGAATTTCGACCTTCGGAGTTGTTTGGTATTGATGTGCTGAAGCGTTAAGTTTTTGATGAAGTTGCCTCTTGGTGGCTTCGTAACTAGCTTCATGTTGAGCAAACTCCTGTTCATAATCCACGTCAGAGCCAATAAAAATGTTGTCCAGCCTCCAATGGACCTCATCAATCGCCTTCCATCTTGACTGTAACATGTTTAACTTGTCTTCGATCTCCCACTTTTCCGAGATTTCGTCGATGTTCATATTCTTCACCATGCGTGTGAATGCTCTCATGTTAGTACTTTGCTGACTGAAGAGCTCATCTGCCAGTGACGGCATGCTCTTATCGGCGGTAGCGGCAGCGGTAGCGACAGCTACAGGTTCAGTGCTTTGTAACTGTTGAAGAAATGTTTCATACGTGACCTTGACTGTTTCATACATACTGAGGTCTGCTGGTAAAGCTCCGGCTTGTAGGAGCTTGTTGTGATTAGCACTAAACTCATCCCAAAGGGCCTTAAGGGTTGTCACCCGCGTTGTTATGTAGTCAATTGTTTTGCGACTAGCGGAGTCTTTCTTGAAGTTAGTCCTCATCTTGTCGATTGCTTCCCTGATAATCTTTTGTCTCGCCAAAGTCTCCATTGTTGTTGTTGTTAATCACTCGTAATGTTGAAATATGTTGAATACGTTGTTGTTAAACGGTTCAGACTCCTATGATTGTAATCTCACCACAATCTGTGCGCCTTCTCAATTCGACTGGTGAACCCTCTTCCGGGAGGCCAGCCAAACCGATTCGCTGTTGCAGTTAAACACAAATCACACAGAATCCAATCCGGTTCGAAGGACCAAAAATGTAGGGTGTAATAGTTTACCACACCCTACATGTACTTATGTTGATTGTTGGTTGTTTGTTAGTAAGACGGAATGTTAAGTAAAAGATGTGTCCGTCCAAGTAGAGAACGTTTATTGCACTAAAAAGTAATTATAATAAATGTCTTAGGTAAAATATAGTGACGCATGCATCGGTGCGACGTCAGCGTAATATAAATGTAGAGCGTGCTCATACAAGTTGTATGAATTTGAACACCTTTAGTGAAATACTTAATAGCTTCTGCCCGCGACTTCGTCCGCGTAGAATTTGTAATTTTGCCATCCTACGGGAACAGTGATTTATTTCGGGATTAAAAAAAAAGCTTTTATTTGACGAAGCTACAATCTACATTTTTTATCTTAGTTTCTAAATTGATTACTTACTAAACTAATTGCTAGGTATACATACTTAAATTTCTGTTTCTTTTAATGCTAAATGACTTATTTCTAGTTATCTATATCTATATAGTGCATTAAGCTTAGGTCCCCAGGTTGGGTAAAGGCCTCCTCCAAAGATTCCCACTTCTCTCTGTCCTGCGCTATTAGCCACCAGTTAGAGCCAGCGACTTTTTTGATCTCGTCATCCCATCGAGTAGAGGATCTTCGTCTCCGTCTTTTCCCTTGAGGTCCTCTCCATATGGTGGTATTGAAGGTCCATCTATTGTCTCTGAGCCTCGCTATGTGACCGGCCCACTTCCATTTTAACTTTTGTGCGTAGCTCAAAGCATCAGTGACTTTAGTTATTGCTCTTATTTTTGTGTGACGGATCTTATCCAGTTTTTTTACCTTAAGCATGCTTCCATTGTTCGCTGACAGGTCGTAATTTTTTGCATCAGCATGGAACAAATATTGGAGTTTGAAAGATGTTTTCAAGAGCAACATGGCCTTAAATCTGAAAACTAGGACAATGAACTCTAGCATCCTACCATGCTTGACACATGGGTGCCAAACATGGAAATTTACATCTAAATCCAGTGTATAAGCAAACTTTATTCCTAATTGTATGAAACCAAATTCGTCCATCCTTTTTTAGCAAAGAAGAAACAAGCTCGCGCACGAATAACCTTTCGCATTACAATGTAGTATAGGATGTAAATAGGTAGGTACATCCAGCGCACAGAATCGCTCTGGTCGAAATCGTAGTCGATAAAAATACCCTCGGTATGTGAGTCCGACTCGCACTTGACCGGTTTTCAGTATTTGTTGTTTTTTAGGATTTGTACTACGTATAATCATACCAAATTTTGAAGCTTGTGTGGTTTATCTTTTTTACGATACAACAAAAAGGAAAATTGTTTGCAGATTTTTGTATCACAATTTTGTATTTGAATAATACAAACTGACAATATCCCAAACAAATCAATAAGGGTGAAGTTCTTTAACGAATGAGTGCATTAGGCGCGACCGGGCTTTGCCGCTCCTATTTAAACTCCCGGCGTCAGCGACGACGCTGCGAAGAACTTTGTCGGTGTACTTTCATGTATAAACTAAAGTCTCACAATTTCACACGGAACGAATTATATGATATAGATGTTAATGCGTAAAGTATTATAACTAGTAGGTGTAGTAAGTGCCCAATTAGTTTTTAAAGAACAAAACTCTCATACTTACAAAGTTCTAAACCATCCTTTACTCCGTTAGGTTTAGTTTTTCCAAAATTCTAAAAAAGTAATAATTTTTTATTTGTAAATAGCTTCTACCCGCGACTTCTTCCACGTTGATTCCGATGATTGTTTATTTTCTTTTTTTTCTCAAGGGAAATCCTTTATGGATACCAATCGACCAGGTGGGGCGGGGAGTGGTTATGTCGGACTCATACCGACTAAAACCCCTGAGGTGTTCCTTCTCCCACCATGGACGAGGTTGCGGGAGTTGTATTCCATCCGCTAACTCGTCTATCAGCGTTTGCCCTTATGGGCTTTTTTTTTCCCTCCTCCTATAAAGGCGCTCCGGAGCACTCGGGCTCAGCCTTCCAGCTCGGGACCCTTAAGTGTAAGCGATGGATTCCCCGGCCCATCGCCCACGGGTCCCCACGGGTCACGGCTGCAACCGGTTGATATGTGCCAACCGCCGTCTGCCTGGTCTTCTGCGGCGTATTGGGAGCGAGTTAAGATAATTAGCGACATTACTGGTTATCGATCATGGCTTTCGCGAGGGTCGGTAATGAGTAAGTAAGTAAGTAAGTAAGTAAGTAAGTAAAACATTTATTCACAACAATAACACACAGACAAGAAAAAATAACAGAAAAAAAAAGGAAAAGAGATGACATGTAGTGCTAGTGTTGCGAAACGGTCCCAACTCAGCATGTGCTGGCTGTGAAGCCAACGCTGGTCTTCCGTTGGGGCCGCTCGGTGAAAACACGGAAGGCCATACAGACATTAAGGTACATTTAAAACAAACAATGAAATAAAATTAAAAATAACATGCATGCATGTCGCAACAAACAGCGCTCAGGTGGCCATCAGATAAACTAAACACTATCTGCATTATTTGACATTAGTCTTGACAATTTATGTTGTGTTGTGTAGCTTATCTGTGCCAAGCGATGCGTGCTAGCAATCTGTGGTATCTATGCATAACAAAACAACAAGACTAACGAACACAGTCAGTACAAAGAATACGAGTATAATATATAAGTAATAAATCAATCGTAATGAAAACTAGTTAAGATTTATCCTAATTAAAACTTAACCAATAAAAAAGAAGCAACAAATAATGGGTGAAGCAGACAATCGAAGACAAAAACGCCCCTCCATCGATATCTTTGCGAATGGGACATAAGATGCAGGTTTGAAGAGTTATTTATTATATACGAATCATATCCCGCTGGTGTCATGTTTCAGTGGTCCCTGGTTTAGTTGGTGACTGCACAAATATTTCTTTAATTTCAATTTAAAACTATTTAAATTTTGCAGGTTCCGAATTGGTGGTGGGATATTGTTCCAGCATTTAGTTGCAGCGTAGCGAAAACTTCCTCGAAAGGCAGCTGAGGTATGACGAGGCGTTAATAGCTGTATAGCGCATTGCCGAGTTCCGCACGATCTATTACTGGACACATGTGACAACTTGACTAGAAGATACATCGGAGCCTTGTGCGCAAGTACTCCAAAAAGCAAATAGGCTAAATGAAGCTTACGGCGGTGTTGCATCTTTAGAATTGAGTGCTTATTTAGAAATGGGGTTACATGGGCCCTCAACGGAACATTAAAGCAGAAGCGGGCACAGGCATTTTGGACGCTGTGTATAAGTCTTGTCACGTTGCTAAATACCCGGCTGGTTTTACCAAGTGACAAAACGAAATAGACGGAATAACGTAAACAGAAAGTTTGTAGAATAAGTTGAAGATCTGGAGTGTTCTAGGACGTATGATGAGGAGCTCAATGAAACAGGTTAGTAAATATCACAGTCTCTATTCCTATGCAGCTCTATACATGATGTTAACCAATTGTGAACATAACTTTGCTCATAATTCTTACTCTACCAGAAAATATGATTTAGCTCAGCGGAAGGCTGGTCGTTTTACACAAGTAAAGGTTCTTATGTTATAATTCACAATTCTTAGATAGTAATTTGTTAGTCCCTATTTATAGAGTTGCCACCAATTCCAATTTGAGTTCAAATAACTATTATTGATATCCTAATTCCCTAATTATAATATAATTTCCACAGACCTTAATCTGAAGAAAACCTTCCTTCCTGGATGATCGACTCGATGTAGTCCCAGGTCGGCAGACTGGTGGAGCGGTCCCAGCACACTGTGTCGCAAGCCACAGTATCCTCGGGCAGCTCTCAGCAGCTTGTGAAGGTCTACTGAATCCTCGTGCCTATGGCACGCCTACTAAAGGTTGGTTTAAACCTTTATATCCTACTTCATTACTTATATGTTTACTGAATGATCAGGAACCTAAACATGAATTTATTACTTACAGATCTAATGAGAGTTCCTGCCAAATACTGAATGTCTTTATAAGCTACTCATAGCTTTACTAAACCTGAATATAGTTGGAGCCTGAATCGGAATAACGGAATGCAAAATAAATCATCCAACCATAACGGCAAATCAGTAAGCTAAATTATTCTGAAAGTATCTAAACAGAATAACAGAAAACCGATACTATGTAGACAAAACTTAAATCAGTACCTAACTGAAAACATCCGGAAACTAAAGAAGACCTACTGACAAAACTAGAAAACTAGAAAATATCCAGACACTAACTGAAAAATACTAGAAAACCCAGTCCAGCTGTAAAGACAGAGATAAATTGCTCTGATTAGCACTACGATTAAGAAATATATAAGTCATGTGGGCTGACATTTAAGGTTAACAAAATTATAAATCTTACCGGAAAACTTCAAGGAAAGCCCCTGGTAATCTCGACGCTAAGACATTCCCTCCTCTTCCACGTGTGAGAAACAATAAGTGAAAATTCACCATTTGGTCAGAGAATTGCATATTAAATTGCAACAAATTGCCTCCATCAGAAAGATGTTATTAATTATTACTTACAAGTTCCTTTCACCGAAATATGACTGAAAGTATGTACTATATCTCCACAGCAGGTGCTTGGTTACTTTATTGAGGATGGCTCCTCCGCTGTCATTCAGCTTAAGCCTGATTTTGTAATGGGCTATCATCTTGGACATCTTGATGAAAGATACTTAGTCAAAACATAGATGCAACCAAAATGCATACAATGTAGCTATACAATTTAGGTAGTCTGGGTAATTAGGTACCCAATTAATATATTACCTACATGAAAGTACTACATTAAATTAACTTTTGACTGAAATGTGTTTGTTTAATTCTTGTATGTACAATTACTGCCAAAAGAAATCTTTGTATTGTTTTGTTTACTTAATAAATGTAATTAACTATTGACTCCATTTATTGATTAATTACGAATATTTATTATTCCCCTAATTCAAGGTATTTTACCCTAACGCGGCAACACCAATCTACAAATCTATGGTGTTGACGTTTGACAATCAAAAGAAATGAACAGTAATGCCATGAACACCTTAAATATTCCCCCAGTCTTTAGGTTCCGATTCACGCAAGATATACAACGTTACAGTCTTTTAGTTTTCGCAAGCAGACGTGGGCCAAATACTGCGTCCATATAATTCAGTTTGGATAGAACAAGTGACTCTGCCAGCCTTATACGCAAACTTTCATTAATAAATGGCCGTGCCTTGTAAAGTACCTTCAGCTTGTAGAAGCAATTCCTAACTGCGCCTGCAATGTGCGTCTCATACCGTAACTCAGAGTCCATTTGCAGACCTAAATTGCGTGCCTCATGAACACGCTCAATAGGTTCATCCATCAACATAACTTCCACAGTTGGTCTAAGAGCTGCTAGCTGAAGTTTACTGTCTATGATGAGGTATTTAGTTTTAGTAGGATTTAATACTAAACAATTTCCTGTGGCCCAGGTAGCTATTCTCAACAAGTCCTCATTTAGCTTCGTTATTGCGGTATCAACTTCTGATGGTTTACATGAGATATACACCTGTATATCATCAGCATAAATATGGTACCTACAGTTGGTGATATGTGTTATTATATCAGCTGAGTATAAAGCAAACAGGATCGGACCGAGGATCGAACCTTGAGGCACCCCTCTAATGACAGGCACCTTATCCGATACCAGTATGGAACCACGGTCACTTTGACCTAACTTCACATACTGGTAACGATTGCTAAGGTAACTGTTGAACCAACTCAATGCTTCACTATCTAGCCCATAATAGGTTAATTTAGACAGCAGTAGGTTGATATTTATGGAGTCAAAAGCCCTAGAAAAATCTAATAGAACTAATATAGTGCACATTCCTTTATCTTGAGAGCAGAGAATATTGTCTGTAATATCTAGTAAGGCAGTTACAGTACTTCGCCCTTTTCTAAAACCTGACTGTACCTCAGGAAAAATATTGTTTTTTTCCATGTAATCAGTTAATTGAGTGCAGACCACTTTCTCCAGGATTTTCGAGAGACATGGCAAGATACTAATTGGTCTGAGGTCCTTGAGCTCAATAGGGTTTGAGATTTTAGGTAGTGGACGTACTATTGCCAGTTTCCAGAGCTCAGGAACTGTAGATGTAGAGATAGAGGTATTTATTAGATGCAAAATTATATCTATTGTTTGTGGGAATGTTAAAACTATCATATCCAGGTTAATGCCATCACAACCTTCGGCATTTGATTTTAAACTTTTTACAATTTTAATCATTTTTTCTAAACAGACTGGCTCTATATGAAAGACTGCATTACTAAACCTATGGAACTCAAAGTAAGTCAGTTGTGAAATGGAAACCTCAGAAGCACAAGGCAAGCTCAAGAAGTGGTTGTTTATGACATTAGGGTTACAGAAACAAGTAGGTAATTCAGTGTCATTCTTTAGTAGTAAGGTAGACTTGACATTTTTCCATAAGAGTTTAGAGTCATGTATGTTGTCATTATTTTTTTTCTGGAAATAGGCAATTTTTTCAAAATATAATGCTTGGTTAACAGTTGATTTCATTTCCTTATAAAATTCTTTTTTACTGTCATCCTTTGTTTTATGGAAATCAGCTGAAGCTTTGTCACGTAACCGCATCATCAGCTTTACCGTATCTGTGATCCAGGGGTAAGAGCGTTCCCTAATTATAGTTGACTTTACTGGTGCATGCAAGTCGAACAATTCGACTATGTGTTGGGTCAAGTAGTCAACCATAATATTGACATCACCTGTATCGGAACCTAAACCCCATCCCACGCACGGCAAGTCCCTGTTGAAATTATCAATGCATATGTTTTTTATTGGCCTGTAGGTTATGGTGTATGGTTTAGGCTTCTCACGTTTAACATTTAGTTCGCAGACTACCAGGCAGTGACCAAACAAAGAACCCACATACTCCACAATTATGTTCTTGCACTGAAAGTCAGTGCACACTACATCAAGTAGCGTTTCACTGGTCTCTGTGAAGTGGGTAGGCTGTGATACTAGCTGTGACAGGTTTAAGGTCGAAATAAAGGTATTAAATTTTGAAATTTTAGTGTCAGACGTAGTTAATAAATTTATATTAAAGTCTCCTAATAATATCAGGTTGTCATGTTTTGGTATTGAGCTAATTGAGTCACTGAGAGCATCAAAACATTGGTCGATGTCCATCCAAGGTGGGCGATATGCCGTGCCAATCGCTAGCCTCTTTCCGTTAAGGGCTAATGTGACCCACATTTGCTCAACTGACCTGTGCAGAGGATCTACGGGGTGGGCCAGACACGAACGCTGAGATTTCGCTTACTGTAGAAACCTACACCCCCTCCACGCGAACGTGTATCCTTTGGTCTTGGGTTGTGACGCAAGTGGTACCCCGGAAGTACAGGCGCCCGCCCAGCCTCACCCGCCCTCAGCCAAGTCTCATTGATTGCGAGCACATCCATGTTATGCCGAGTGCATGATGCGATAAAGTTATCATGGTTAGTGCCTAGAGAACCTGCATTTAACAAACCTATACTAAATCTATTTTTAACCATTGCGAGCTATAATGTTAAGACAATAAATAAGAACTATACTCAGAACATAGAAATGTGTAAAATAAAGTAAAACATGAGCAATATTCACCAGAAATGCACCAGTGCGCGTTCGCTTGTACTGTTTTATCGCAATTAAAATAAAAAAGATATATGTATAGCTAGACTCAACCCGTGTTAGGACATAACTTATTATTATAAAAAACATACAGTAAGAAAATAGACAACTGCTATTTATTAACTGAGCTTCCTCCAAAAACTCGTTGCAGGTCGGCATCTGATCGAAAGCAGTAAGCCTGCCCTCCGTCGGTCTGCCTAGCGTAGACACGGCCCCTCCTGGTCCACGAAAATCTCCAGCGCCGCGTGACGCACTCCTCCCGGACTCGCTGATAAAGCTGTCTGTTCGTCCGCGTTAGTCGCTCGTTGACGTAAACGCGGCGCGGCGGCGGGCCCGCCAGGCCCATGTCGGCCGTGGTAAAGTTGCGACGCACTCGCGCGCAGCAGCTCATCACGCAGCTGCCGGCGAGACAGGCGAACGACGACCCGGCGGGGGCGCCGGCCCGGCCCGTCCGCGGCGGCACCGGCCGCAGTCGAGTCGGGAGCACCCACTCGCTCGGCAAACACGATATCCCGAGCTTCGAGGGTTACACCCATCTTGGCAGCGAGGACGGTGACGGTGTGGAGGATATTTTCCCCCCTTTCCTCCGGAAGATGGCCCACGTCCAAGTCTGCAAGCAGCGAGTCCTGGTCTCGGTCGTTTAGCTCCAGCTGAAGGCGAGTGACCGATTGCTGCAACTTCTCCACCTCACCACTTCGGGGCATCTCGTCACACTCTCTCTTTTCAACCGCCTCGAGTCTCCGCTCGATGTCGTCCATTCGCTCGCCCATTTGCTTTAAGGAGGCGCGGATCTCTACACGAAACTCGCGCTGCTCGGCCATATATTCCGCCAGATCACGGCGCAGGGCACAAACCTCTGTCTCCTTTCTCGGACGGGACTCAGGGCTGGTGGATGGCACGGGCGGGGACGAAGCAGATGTTACGCAAATGCCCCTTACCGGAGTGTTGTCGCTTTTCTTAGGCTTAGCCTTGCACTCAGGGCAGGCCCAGTCCTTAGGTACAACGACCTTTTCAGGTATAGCCACACAGGTCCTGTGGTACCTACCGGGACAAACCGTACAGGCAGCGACATCTCTTGCTTTAGCAACATCTGTAGTAGGCAGGAATTTCTTACAGGTTACACATTTTTCTTGAACCATCTTTGCAGTATAAGTTCTGAAGTATAATGAGAAGTCTGCTCCTATATCCATGGACAGAGCAGCGCGAGGCACCACCCAGGCTGGGCACTCTTCACGCGTGTGCTGAGCTGTGTCCATGGAACGTCCTCCGCAGGGTATACCTAAGCTATCTCTATTTCAAACTTTATCCAAATCCATCCATTCGTTGCAGCGTGAAGAAGTAACAAACTAACACACAAACTTTTGCATTTATAATATTTAATGATCGGCGACCGGTAGCATTTTATTTCACTTTAACGTCAAACGTAAATGACTAATATAGATAAGTCTCATTAGTAGAATACTCGCATTAATAGGATTAGTGTATAATAGCGTTTGCCCGCGACTCCGTCCGCGTAGAAGTCGTTTATCACTGCTCCCTCGGGAACGGTTCATATTTCAGGGATAAAACCATCCTATGTCCTATTCCAGGGCCAATATGTTTGCCAAGTTTCATCACGATCCGTTCAGTGGTTGCAGCGTGAAAGAGTAATAAACATCCATACATACAAACTTTCACGTTTATAATATTGGTAAGGATTAAGTTCGTCTATCAATAATGAATATTTTAGAACCTTTAAAGTTTGGTGCATAGTGATACAATTACTATCCAAACAAATTAATTGATGAATTATAAAATGTTTAAAATAACTTTTTACTTTCATCACTAAAAAGATGATTAATTATTATCGTCATCAACAATGGTGCTTCGTTTAGCATACCATTTTTTATGATAATTGATAAATTATCAAAACTGTTTTAGTAACTATACTAACTATTTAAATTTGCATGAAATTATTTGTAAACATTTAAATTATTAACACCAATCAAAATAAGGAAAATGACTTTGCTGACAAGTAATTTGTTAGCAGAAAAAACAAGGAAAGTATGCAAGAAAATTTACCCATTGTTCATTTTTGTCATTATCATTTTAAACTTGTAGAAAAACGTATGTATGCAATGGTACATAATTAGCTCTTAAGGTACTCGTACCTGATATTAGAGCGAACACATTACTACTAATATTATTATTATTATTATTATTATTATTATTAAGAGCCCATAATGTCCCATCGCTGGGCAAAGGCCTCTCTCCCCCTCTTCCACTCTATCCGATCTTGAACGGTTTCCCTCCAGTTCTTGTCCCATGATCCCAACTCATCACTCCATCTCGTCCTGGAGCGGCCCCGCTTTCTCTTAGCATTTTCCGGGAGCTAGTCTGTGGCTCGCCTGGCCGTGCATTCGAGCAACGTGGCCATACTACTAATGTACGGTCTTAGTATTACCGACCGCACAATCACCAATGCATCAGTTTGTGTTTTATGTCAATCATGCATTTTACCTTACTTGACTTCACTTCGATTATAGCTATTAAGCGACACGCTTGTGTTTATCAAAATAAACGTTTATTAAAGGTAATCCGTGTGTCAGGTTATCATCAATATCAGTTAAATATCATACTCGTCCAATATCAAAATATCAGTGTACTTCGGTGCTACCAGCAGTGTAGTACTATCAAGAAGAGAACAGAATATCAAGAGCCTAGGTATCATTATCAAGCATATATCACAAAGGATATCTGAGTGTAACAATAACCCAGACATCTTTATGGTCCTTCGAACCGGATAAATATCAGTGACTTTAACGGATTTTCCAGCAAGTTTGTGACCTTTGTAAGTAGGTAGAGTGTGAAAGCAATCGGCTTACTGGCCTCCCACCAGCGGGTCTCACCAGTGAGTTGAGAAAGTGCTACACGAATACTTACAAAAGTGCATTGGAATAATTATCAAGAAATCAAACTTTATCATGGATATCATTTTAAATCGCTAGAAAGAAATTCTCAAAGAGATTGAGAAAATCAACACCAACTTTAAGAAAGACAGTCCTAGTAGAAAAACGGCAGAAAATATCAAAAGTCGCCAGGAGAAACTGGAAATTCTCTTTGAAGAATTATCAGCAATTGACAAAAAACTACTGCAGTTTCCAAATCCAAGCGGAGAATATTTCGAAAACAAGGTTTTTGATAGAATACGCAATTATTATACCACTACATTACAAATGATAACTTCGTTCAAACCAGTGAGCGAAGAAGAGGCTCCGGAAATTGAAGAATTCCAAGTTCCTGTAGTTGAGGATGTGTTTGGAACCCCCGCGAAGCACGACCGTGGAGGGAGCAGCAAGACATATGATTTGATGAAGAAACAAGCCAGCAATTTTCGAGCATTTGCAAGAACCATACAAAACATTAAGTTGGAATTAGGGGAGTTTCAAAAAAATAGCACACCCCTGATTTTGGCTTGTCCTTCAAATTCATCTTTTTTATTCTGAAATTTCTGGAACAAATTTTAAAGTTTTAATGACTGAACATTGCACATATATGTATATTTAAAACCTTTGTAAGCTTATAAACAATTTAAAATAAACGTACATTCATAATTTAGTACTTTTTTTACCAAGAACCCCCCTAATTTTGTTATGTCCCCGGCATGTTTTTAAAACTTCAGATCGAAGTATTCGTGTTTAAGATCCAGAAACCTGCAATTATTTCGTTGTTTCAAGTAGAAAATACATTGTTTTATACGGCAAACTAATTATTCTTAGGTAAAAATAATGAAAAGTAATTAAAAATAAAAATAAAACGTTGTCCCCGAATTTTGGAATTTCCGGACATGTCGGTTTTGTTACCAGAATAACTCCCTAAAATATTTCTACCAACTATCTTTTTTATTTTTAAATCGCAACACTGAACTTCATACCGTGCGACCATTTTTAAAAACCAAACATCAGTCGTCATTTAATTGTCAAGTGAGTCACGTGTGTCTTCGGGTTGGACTTGTAAAGAAACTGACTGTCAGGTTTGTGAAAATGTATTTTATTATACACTTCTTAATTTATGTTAATGGATGGTCTTGAAACAAACCGCGCTTTTTATACGATTTGTTTGATGTATAAATGTAACCTGTCGAGAAAATGATTAACTGACTATATTTCTTTAAATGTAAATTGGGTGCACTGTGTTACTTCGGTTTTGTTACTACACGTACGGTAACATATAGACGGACCGGGAAAGTAACAAAACCGACAGCATAAAGCTTAGTTCACATGATTATTACTTGACTACGGCGTTACCCAAATTAGGGTTATGTATTTGAGGTGTATGTTATAGTATTAACTATATTTAAAGTGTGTAATTTCAATAGGAACTTACGTTTAAATTGTTTTTTTTGTCCGGCTGAGTCGATATAAATCGAAAAGAGTGTTTTAGTGTTTGTGTGTTTGTATGTTTGTATCTATATCCTCAAGCTTTAAAACTACAGTGTCAAATAAATAAATATTAGGTAACAGAACTTACATAAATTGAGTCATGTAAAATAAATAGGGTACTCAATTTAAGTTCTGTTAATTACTTAGTTTTTATAGTAGCATTGACGAACACTAGTTTTTATAGTTCGTCAATGATAGTAGGTACCTATCCCATTTTTTTTTTCCAGAACCATGCCATTAACAGCAAAAGAAAAAATGAAAAGATATAGGGAAAGATTAAAAACTGAAAATCAAGAAAAATATGAGGAACAGCGAAAAAAAATTTTAGCTAGAATAAATAAAAATAAAAAAAAGATTTCTCAAATGACACTAGCTGAAGCAGAAGCGAAAAGGGAAGAATGGAGGAATGAAAAAAAAATAAACAGAAAACGTCTTCATGATATAAAAATACAGTGTCAAGACTCCCAAGTATGTAAACAGTCGTACAATCTTGTTAATAACAATTTAAGTGATGAAAAAACAAGATCATAAATTCAAAAAAATACAAAAAAGAATTAAAATGGCTTTAAAGCAACTAAGAAGCTATAAACTTAACGTAAATAAACTTAGAACTAAACTCGAATGTTACAAAAAAAGAATACATAGAGTGCAATTAGAAGCCAATAAGTCTAGGGCTAGCTTCGAAAAAACAATTGATAAAGTTAAAGCTAGGAATGAAATATTAGAGAACTCGATTAAAACAAGCTTCTCTACTTGCAAAAAACATTCATAAAAACGGATTTTGAAGAAAGTGGTTAATAACACAAACCATAAATTATATGTATCGGAAGTACTTGGGTTGAAAGTGAAACCTAGACAAAAACCAAGGAAGACAAGAAATATAGGGAAGAAACCGGAAATAACAGCTTTCTATTTAAGAGACGACGTTAGTAGAATTACATCCGGTAAAAAAGAATATAGAGTCAAAAACAAAGCAGATTAGATATCTCGTTGATAATTTACGTAACCTTCATAAGAAATATAAAGCAGAAGGAGGGTGTTATGGCATGGTCACGAGTAGTATAATATTGGGCATTCTGGCCCACCTCGTTCGATCGGGCGAAAATTTCGCCCTCCTCACTCGTGTGATCCAAATGCCCAATATTATTTTGTGGATTTCAAAATTTGGGTTTGCGCAAAATGAAACAATCGCGCTAACGTGCGCGTTTCGCAACATGTAACGGAAATTGGGTTTGTGCTTAAAATAAAACGATTATCTCTCGCGTTAACATACGTATTTAACAAATAACACGTCGTAACGGAAATTGGGTTTGCCCAAAATGAAATGATCGCGTTAACGTGCACGTTTGCAACGGGAATTATTAGCTAAAAACAATCGCATCAAAATTGTTATATATATGTGAAAACGTAGTCGTGATTTCCCTTAATTGGAATAAGTCTTTCATGCAAGTAAAACGTACCTATGCATCGCTTGAGAAATTTTGAAGAAATATGAAGTTTGTAAAACAAAATCAGAGCTTGCAGTTGGATCTTGTTTTTTCAGCTCGCAATAAGCCTTGTGTACGTCATGGTGAACTTTTACCTTACAATATTCGCAGTATAATTTGCGGTCCTTCTAATTGCGGGAAAACTAATTTAATGGTTGGTCTTTTACTTCATGAACAAGGGTTACGGTACCAAAATGTTTATGTTTACTCAAAAACCCTTTTCCAACCTATGTATCGATTTTTAGAAGAAGTATTAGCGTTAGTTCCAACGGTTACATTTCAAAAATATTGTGAAAATGAAGAAATACTTAGCCCAAACGAAGCTAACTATAACTCAATCATGATATTTGATGATGTGGCTTGTGAAAACCAAAACAACATAAGGGATTACTTTGCAATGGGAAGACATAAAAATATTGATAGCTTTTATTTAAATCAAACGTACAGTAAAGTACCAAAACAATTAATAAGGGATAATGCTAATTTAATAATTCTTTTTAAGCAAGATGATGTTAATTTACGTCATGTTTATGATGAGCACGTTGGAACCGATATGTCATGGTCGCAGTTTCGTGAAATTTGCGCTAAAGTATGGAACGCACCTTTCAGCTACTTGGTTATAAACAAGGATTGTAACAAAAATTCTGGATGTTATAGAATGGGGTTTGATACATTCATTACTGTAGATTAATATACTTAAGTACATACTTATTGAATAGTATTCGAATAATCGTTTATTATATTAAATGAATCCAAAGAGAACGGACATGAGCTCGAAAGTCGAGAAAGTTAATGAAGATAAAGTGCTAAAGTAAAAGATACTCCGGTCAGCCGAAGCAGTTAAAAAGAAGGTTAAACTTATTCGCGATGTAAAAACAAACAATGATATGATTCTGGAATCTGTTTTAAAACCAATTACAGAACCGCTTAATGAAATAGTTAAAGTTAAAAATGAGAATAATTACTTCAATACTAATGATGATGATTTTGATGACGGATTGCAATGGGGAAAGTTAGTAAAAAGAATTAAATATAGCCCAAGTGAAGAAAAGAAGGAATCTATAACTGATCAAACGGTTGTGAGGAATTTTTCTCAATCTAGCCTTGTTAATAAAAATGATGAGGATGAGACATCAAAAGATAATGAAAGTGATGTAAGCGATGAAGTGGAAAGTGAACATTTTAATGATCAGGATTCTTCAAATAATATTTCATTTAAGACGACTGATTCTTACGCTTCTCCTCGTGACGATCCTAAATTTCAAAAGCAATATATTACCAACTTAAATATACCTTTTGGTATTCGAACGTAACGGGACAAGCTAATGTTGGGAACCTGTCCGGTATACACTACAAATGACAAAAAACTGAAAGTAAATGGTCATACTTACTATTTAACGCCAGGTTTATTCGAACTGCTATATAAGAAAGTACCGGATTTAGATATTGTAACTGAGGATGACAGATGTAATTATAAAACCTTATTATTAGAAACTAATGCACATAGAAGAGAGTTTAATCCTAATAAACCAATAAAAAGCAACAAAGGCATGAAATATTTATATGTAATAAGACCTCTTTTTAAATTAGCTAAAGAACGTTCAGTAAGTGGTGAAGGACTACCGACGATGAAAAATGTTAAAAACGATGTGTCATATGTATATTGGGATAACCCAAACGAATTAGTAGAAAGGTTAAAATTACTTATAGCTTCTCGTGATGCTGGTAATACAGGATTGGATAATGAAATCATATCTATTATTGAAGAACTACAAGAAGCGGGATTAGTGAACAATGTTAATATATAAAGCAGTTACTTTACTATTATCGTTAGTCGAAGCAGAACTTTTGGCGTAAAAATATATCATAAAATGAACATAGATAAATTTGGTCACCATGTTCATAAACGTTTACGTGTAGCAGGTGTATCTGAAGTCAACGAACTTAAAAGTCAGGCTTTGCTTCGTTCAGAAGACGGAGATTTTGATTTACAATCACTGAGATTAAAAGGCGTTGCTCATCCTTTGTCGGCTGATGATGCAGTAAATAAGGAGTACGTCGATCAGCTCGTTCAGAACATTTATGACAAGAAGTATCTAGATTCTTTAATCAAAGTTATAAATTCTCAAATTCATCAGCTCGCAACTCAGTTGAAATTGAACTTTTATACAAAAAACGAGGTAGATAACATTGTAAAACAATTAAGCAATGGCAAAAGAACAAGTAGTGAACGAGATCCACAGATCAGCTCGTAAAAACTTTAAGCGACGAGCAGTTGTTTTAAAAGGCATTCACGATTTGTGGCAAGCAGATTTGATTGACTTACAAAAATTCCATAAAATAAATAAAGGAAATAAATATATTTTAGTTGTCATTGATGCATTTTCAAAGTACGCGTGGTGTATTCCGACAAAATCGAAAACTAGACAAGAAGTTAAAAATGCATTTCAACAAATTATAAAGTCAGCAATCCAAATTCCTAGAAACTTGCAGACAGACTTTGGAAAAGAATTTTACAATAGTGAATTTGATTGTTATTTAAAATCTTTAGGAATAAATCATTATTCAACTTATTCAATTAAAAAGGCATCAATTGTTGAAAGGTTAATAAAGACGCTTAAAAACAAACTGTACAAATATTTTAGTTTAATTGGAAATTATAAATGGGTTGGAAAACCTTTAGATGATATAGTCAAATCTTATAATGAAACTTTTCATAGTACAACAAAATTTAGACCAAATGATGTTAATTTTGAGAATGAATCGGAAGTAAAGAACAATATTAAGAAACGTCAACAAAATCTATATCATAAATTAAATAAATTCAATGTGGGAGATCGTGTACGTATAAGCAAGTATAAAAGCGCTTTCCATAAAAGTTATACGCCTAATTGGTCAACAGAGCTATTTACTATTAAACAAGTCAGTAACACTCAACCGTTTACGTACCATATAGAAGATCAGCGAGGAAACACTATTCTGGGCACATTTTACGAACAAGAACTTCAAAAAACTAAGTACCCGGACGTTTATCTCATTGAAAAGGTGGTCAAAAAAAAAGGGAATAAATTATACGTTAAGTGGTTAGGACTTAATGATAGTGAGAACAGCTGGATTAATAGAAGTGCCATTGTATGAATATATTTATATAGTTACTCGCACAAAAAATGTCATTAACATATAGGATATGAAAAGAAGAGGACTTTTAAACAGTGTAATTAATCACTTGCCTTTTGAATTACACTTACCTGGTTACAATTATTGCGGACCAGGCACTAAATTGCATAAACGGTTATTAAGAGGTGATAAAGGAGTTAATGAATTGGATGACGCGTGCATGAAACACGATATAGCTTATGATAAACATTCTAACCTAACAGATCGACACCGCGCAGATTTAGAACTTTATAAAATGGCTAAACAGAGGTTGAAGTCGAAAAGTGCTGGAAAAGGAGAAAAACTTGCTTCATGGTTAGTTAGCAAAGTGATGAAATCTAAAATGAAAGCTGGTGCAGGCATAAAATCATTTAAAGGTTTGGTTACAAAGATGCGGAAGGAACTGAAAAGAAACAAATCAAAAGATAAAGGCACTACAATCACCCGAGCTCTTGCGCTCGCAAAGAAAGTATTTACTAGAAACAGTAAAATTCATATTCCGCGTTTAATACCGATTCCGAAAACTGGCGGTATATTACCACTGATGCCTATTTTTGCGGGACTTTCTGCGTTGGGATCATTGGCTGGAGGAGCTGCTGGGATAGCTAAAGCTGTTGGTGATTACAAAGCTGCAAAGAAAAACTTAACCGAATCACAACGTCACAACAAAATGATGGAATCTATTGCATTAGGTAAAGGATTGCACATTAAACCGTACAGAAATGGAAAGGGACTGTGTTTAGAATACTCAAAAAACTAGTCGACAGGCTTCCCAGACGTGCTCTCACTAATACAGATATTTTAAAACACTCTTCAGAATGAGGAATCTCATTTCCGTGGCGTTTATATGAGAGATAATTTGCCAAAGCGTTCGAATAGAGTAGAGTGCGCAATTATTAATTTAGATAGTTCTGAAAACCAAGGGACTCACTGGGTAGCCTATGTCAAAGATAATAATTACTGTGAATATTTCGATAGTTACGGCAATCTTCAGCCTCCAATAGAATTAATAAAGTATTAAAAAATAAAATTATTTCATACAACTATGTCACTTATCAAAAGTTTAATACTGTAAATTGCGGTCATTTATGTTTGAAATATTTAAAACAATTTTGGAGTAACCGTTTAAATATCTCTGTTCAATAAAAACCATATGATTCACACGATGTCTTTCACTTTGTCCATAACTGGAACCTCTTCTACCCTGATCACAAATCATTCACCAGCTTTTCAACTAAATGGTGAATATGAATGCGGGTTACTATATTTTTCGACTTTTAACTCTATACCTAATATAGACTATAGAAATAATATGTTTTATTATGGCCAAAATGAAGTAGTTGAAATTCCTGAAGGGTCATACGAACTTCAAGACCTCGACGATTACCTGAAAAGACATCTGAAAGGATGTTCATTTTCACTGACATGTAATAATAATACATTAAAGACGTCTATATTGTGTTCTAAAAATGTGTATTTTAATAAAGAAAATTCGATTGGTAACTTACTAGGTTTCGGTCAAGAAACTAATCAAGCTAATATATTAACAGAGTCTCCTTTTCCTGTGTCCATTCTCTCTACAACTATAGTGCGAGTTGAATGTGACATTGTGAGTGGTTCATTTATTAACGGAAAACCAAGTCATATTATTCACGAGTTTGTGCCTAATGTACCACCAGGCTATCGGATTATAGAAACACCTAAAAACGTTATTTATTTTCCTCTTAATCAAAACAGTTTAAGCTCTTTAAAGTTAAGAATATTGGATATAAACGATAACTTAATCAATTTACGCGGTGAAGAGATCCAGATATATTTGCATCTCAGGAAAAGATGATAGATTTCAATAAAAGATTAGTTTCGCGCAGTACAATTATTAGTACGCATTGTGCTGTCAAGAAAAGAACACTTAAAAATCAGCTTACGAGGCGAGGCTTTCCAAGGAAAATAAAGAATTTCTTAAAACTATTGGTTTATTAAAATGAGTATTCTAAACTTAACAGAAACTTTCGGCTACGATAACACAATAGAAAGTTTTGAATTCCATTCCTACAAACCTTACGTAACAAGTTTCAATTTTAATGATGAAATCCGTATACCAATAAACCAACAAGATTTATACGTGTTACCTTCTGAGAGTGCCTTATACATAGAGGGAAACATGGTAGTAGTCAACAGAGAAACAAAACTACCGGTGGCCAGTGTTCAGTTTACTAATAACCCTATACTTCATTTGTTTCAAAGTATTCGATATGAGCTTAATGGAATCGAAATAGACAAAATTAAAAATGCTGGAGTTACAAATACTATGAAATCTCTCTTATCTCTAAATGAACATGAATCGAGAATGTCAAAGTCATGGGGTTGGGATGTTAACGGTACAAAAGTTACGCATGGGTCGTTTTCTGTATGCATTCCTTTAAACAAGATTCTTGGCTTTGCAGAGGATTTCAATAAAATAGTTATAAACTGTAAGCATAAACTTATTCTTTTGAGATCCAATACTAATTTAAATAGCGTAACATTAAATACAAATGAATATATAGATAACATTACGATATCTAAAATAGTTATGCCACATATAAAAGTTTCTGATCGGAAAAGGTTAAATTTAATGAAGTGCTTGGAAAAAGATCGTGCTATTCAGGTAGCATTTAGAAACTGGGATCTTTATGAGTATCCACTTTTACCGAAAACATCAAAACATTCCTGGGCAATCAAAACTTCATCTCAAATTGAAAAGCCACGATATGTTGTTATCGGATAAAAAACAGATAGAAAAAATATGACTAACAAAGATATGACACACTTTGATCATTGTCATTTAAGAGATGTAAAAGTTTTTTTAAATTCAACCTATTTTCCGTATGAAAATTCTAATGTTAGTTTCGCAGCAGAAAAAATCGCTTTATTATACGATCAGTATGCTAAATTCCAACAGTCGTATTATAACCGCAGTCAAGCGCCGTTGCTAAGTCCGCAAGAATTTAAGGATAAAGCAAAAGCACCTCTGACTGCTCTCGGCAAAACGAAACCTTAAAAACGGGTTCAATAGATGTGAGAGTTGAATTAGAGTGTGAACAGGACATACCCGGTAATACTGCGGCTTACTGTCTTATTTTGAATGATAGCATTGTAGAATACAAACCGTTGACCAATATTACCCGAAGGATATCATGAGCTCAGACTGCTTGTTTGTAGATCTCCAGGGGTTTAAATCATTTTCAAATGAATTTATTCTTAAAGAATTTGCGTATAGTACAAATGAATACACGCAAGTATTTTTAATAAAACCCCCGTATGCATTTTTTACTTTATCGGAAAAAGAAAAAAGTAATGTTATATGGATAGAGAAAAACCTCGGTATCTTATGGCGTGAAGGATTCATTGATTATAGAGAGTTTAAAAGAATGACTTATAATCACTTAGAAAATAAGAAAATATTTGTAAAAGGGTTAGAAAAAATTAAATGGGTTAAAGATTTGTGTGATAATTGTACTGTAATAGACTTGGGTGAAAAAGGCCTTCGTAATTTTCAATCAATGCATCAAAAAGATTGTAAAAACAGCGGCACATTATAATTGTTTAATTCATAAAAAAACTTGTGCGTTAAAAAATGTATTATGCATTAAAAAATGGTACTTTGAAAATAATTTAGAATTGTATTCTCATATCTGATTTCAAAATAAATGATATTATTGACAAACATATTTTTTATTTCACCTATTCAAAAAGAATTATCAATTACCGAAAAGTTTTTCCACTAAATTCAATTAATATCGGTGTCAGTCGAAATGAAGAAAAACGTGTCGGTAAAAAAAAAAACTCTTAAGGTCACTTGCAGTTCCTTCTTAGTCCAGTAATGTTAAAATATATGATAGGTACTATTACTGTTAAATCTAGTTTAAAAGTTATATCGAAATTTAAAAATGCTGCAAGGGGCCATTAATAACTGCAAAATGAATCAACAAGTTATTTTCATTATATTTATTTACTTACTATGTTAATTACAACAAAATTAAACTAAACTACAAACTAGCACTGTATCCACTCAGTTTTTTTTTAATTTTATGTATCACACTTTCGGCATGATCTATAACTTCATCGTAATTATCGTCCGCCAAATATTGAGCACTCAACATCACTTTGTCTTCATCATCACTGTCTTTGTTCAGGTCAATTATCTGTATTTTTAGTAGTCTCGTACCTTTCCCTGCTTTATTATTTATTATAAATGATGGCAGACGGTCGTGACTACTTCTTTTAAAAACTTTATTGGAAAAATTTCGTTTTGATCTTTTTTCTTTATTTTTTTTCTGGATTCCGCTTTTAAGTTTCTTCACCAGCTCGCTGTCTTCTTCTTCTTCCACTAGGAATTCCTCCAATGGATCCTGAGCATATTGCGAAAATAGGAAAGTGTCTTGTGTTCCTTCCATATTCTGAAACAAGATAAATCAAAATAAATATTTTAATATTTTGCTTGCTATTTGTAGACAAAAAAAATAAAAATAAAAATGCAAGACGATAACATTTACATAAATAGATCGAGTCTAACTTGAATAAATTGTTAATATATAAATATATCAAATGTTTGCTTACCACACCGGGGCTGAGG
Source organism: Acleris cristana (assembly GCA_948252455.1). Classification (NCBI taxonomy): domain Eukaryota; kingdom Metazoa; phylum Arthropoda; class Insecta; order Lepidoptera; family Tortricidae; genus Acleris; species Acleris cristana. The sequence continues at coordinate 56,286,566 of OX411771.1, forward strand.
ATATGAAGCTCGTAACAACTTGTAAAAACTTGTAACTTCGTTCTGAAGATAGACTGATGTTTGGCTGAGTATTATATGAGCCTTTATTTATAACGATTAGAATTCATGAATCGACAAAATTACACCACAATTGACGAACAATTTCAGTCAGTATCGTATAACGCGGTCATAGCTGACTCGACAAGGCGTCAGCAGCTAACCTGCTGATTGAGAAACATGCTAATTTTAATATTTCATTTTAAGTAAGTATTTTTATCGGCTAATTAGAAAGACAATAAATTTTAGAATACCGGTGTTTTTAATTTTCACGCAAACTTTGATTATCATTGAAGAAAATCTATTTTTAACATTTAACTGTCTTTCTTTCTTTAGCTAATAAATTCACTTAATTAAAAAAAGAAATATAAATCATTTTAATGAATAGGTTTGTATTTTACTCATATAAATTAAAGTTCATTCATTTCACAAATAGCTCACTAATTAGTTTGGAGTTAAATAAAAAAATAAAAATAAACATACACCTCTTGTGAAATGGAGAACCAATTATTTATGAGTAATTAGGTAATTAAAAATCCAAACACAAATTGCACTAGGCATATGTACGTTTATTCAAATAGCAGTACTAATAGGTATTTACATAACATATAATCATAAATTGTTTCTTAATACTAACATATTACTTATTTTAACGGTATACATTTCTGGTAAAGTTGTAGATTTACAATTCAATTTATTTAACGAGATTTGAATACATTCGCTTATAATTTATAAAAACTACAATATCGATCTATGACCCCATGCTTTAGTTGAAATTTTGTCTTTTAATGTAAGTCGCTTATCGTCTTTACTGGATAACGCAATTTTGTTAACAGTTTGCGTAAAGATTTCATGTTTAATAGATTTAAATAATATATTTTTTTTCCTAATAACCGTATTCTTGAACAGAACATCCTTATAGTCATCTAATGTTAATTCTCGGACACCAGGCTTTTTTACTCCTTTTGCTTTTTTGAGTAATGAATTTTCGCTTTTGATACAATACAACTTGGAACGTAGCCCTACAAACTCAGTGATAAGCTCGCCCCCTAACTCGTCTTTAAATAATCCCGGAACCTTTTTATTTATCAAGGGTATCTGAAACTCATTTGATTTGTTATAATTACTTGTATCAAAATAATGTATAAACTGATTTTTCAAATCGTCGTAAAAGTCAGTGGTTTTAATATTATAAATGAAACTGTCAGTATCTGTATAACAGAGAGAAACACTTTCATTATAATAAGGTTTTATTACAGAGTAGTGGAATTGATACATGTGACTCTTAGAAAGCTCGAGTATCGCGAATCCTATGTATATCGGTTTATCTAAGACAACTCTCTCCGGTTTCATTTGAACAGCGACTAAATTATCCGAAAATGTCGTGGCGCTGTGAAAATTTGGTCGTGCTATTAATTTACTTGCTGTTACAAACTTCTTTGTAGAGTTTCTCTCATCACTCCACTGATTTACTAACTTAACATCTACACGTCGTTCACTATCCTCGAGAGTCTTGCCAAAAACAGCGTTATTTTTTAATTTAAAAAGATTCTGTTGAAATGGAGTTTTTGCATTTTTTCTTAGTTCTGTATTTAAATCTATATATTTTTTCAAAAAGGGGCTTTGTCGGAAGGTGATTACCCGGTGAATTTTATTAAGAGTCAAACCATTACGCAAGCACGTTTTTAAATGTACATAATGAATGACGTACTCATATTTATCATACAAATTTGGGATTAATTTCGAATTTTTCCCTCCTGGAGGTACAAATTTTTGTGCACAGAAGGGATAATCGTTATGCAAATGATGTAACTCTTTAGGGTAAACTAAGTCGACCTCAAGAATAAATCCAAATTCTGCATCGTCTGAAATTGACATAAAGTCTAATTGCTCTATTTCCTCAGAATCTAGAAAGCGAAAATCAGATATGGGTAATGAATGACTCATACTATATCCGTATAAGTTGTTACAATCAATGTATACAAGAAACGAGTCGGGTTTACTGTCATCATAAGTTTTCATATATTTATTATTAGCAAGAGCATGTCTGGTAGAGCACATGCAAATTCCGCCTCGAATGCCTTTTTGAATAAGACGAATGATTTCTAAATCAGATATCAACTCTAATTTTACGCCAGTTTTCAATAACATCGCGTCAAATGACAAACTCGGCACGGTTAAATAGAATGCAGGATCTAATTCATAATGAATCTTACAAATTTTTCGAAAATTTTCAAATATGTCTGACAAAAGCAAAACGTCAGTTTTAATATAGAGATCTGTATATTCACCCATGTTTCTTATTTGAAATGTCTCCCATACACGTTGAGCGTGCTCATAGTCAGAGTCTGTAATTTGTTCCGCAGAAAGCGAGTTATAAAACGAACTCTTTTCAGGTAGCTCAATTTCTGTAAATTTATCCCAGCCGGTCATATAATCGTAAGGATATACTCCTTTGCGTAGTAATAAATTAAACTCTTCTAATCGAGGATAAAAGTTACTTAAGTGGAAAAACTCTGATCTACATAAACCCTTAGCTAACTCTTCTAAACTAGCACCTAGAAATTTAAATGAATCTACAAACCGTATTTGCACATACTGATCATTAGATAACCTTAAAAATTTTGTAAATGAAATATAGTTTTCTTTATTTTTAGGTATTACTTTTATAGGTCCAGAACATTTACCCAGTTCTTTGATAAATAAATGACAGTCGTATCCAGACAAATTGTGGAAAAATATAGGAATAAGTTTAGGCACTCGAAAACGTAAGTTACAGTATTGATGGGCCGCTCCGCGATAAAACCCTGTTAAATGACAGTGATCTCTAACTTTATCACCAAACAAAGGGGTTTTGCAAATGTGACAATTTTTTGCATTTTTGTACGCTAAAGCATCTTCATCGTCGAAAATCATAGGAACCTCTTTATTTAAGATCTCATGTATTTCATTTACATGTCTGTACAAGTACTCTAAAAACTTGGATACGCAATCGGGTCCGCGATACTGAATAAAACGATTCAGACTTCCGTCATAAGAACAAACTATGTAATACGCAAAAGCTGCAGGCTTATGAATTTGTTTATTTGAGGTGAAGCTAATCGATGGTGCTTGCTCGCAACCCTGGTAAGGTTCAAGAATAGTTTCAAAGTCAGCGTACACTACAAATGGTACGTCTTGTTTACGATCGAAATTTTTAAATTGCAGATATGTACCTTTATCTGGAAGTACAGTAGCAATTCCACTACAAACATGCATATCATATTTGTATTCTGATACAAAAAATATGAGACAGTCTTCGCAAAAATAAAGTTTACCATGATGCTTAGTAATTTGAGAACGTACAAGACGCGACAAGTCACGAATCAAAACATAATGCGAGTTATTACCGCGCTCGATTAAAAGTAAATTGATCCTATGTTTCCTTTTGTACTCGGACCTGTAAAGAGGTCCTACAACAGTTCGATTGTTTTTTAAAGAATACACATTAATACTGATATCAGTATTATCGGATTCAAATGTCTTAATATCAGCAAAGGTGACAGGGAAACTCATATTATCAGTTTTTAAAACAGTCTTAAAATAGGGATACGACGATGTACGCTCACTATGATGTGAGGACGGGTAAATGGCGGCAACAATGCACCAGAGAAAACAATAGTCATCGTTATTGCGAATATTTATGCAAGCCTTTTTATTTTTTATTAATTTAGGCAAATCCACGTAAGATGACGCTTTTAATGGATCAAATTTATTGACATTTATTTCTAAATACAAATTTGATAAAAATGTCCAACCAGAATCGCGGTCTTCAAATTCCTCTACCTTTTTTCTTATAGTTATAAAGAATTTTTGAAAAAGCTTCTCCAAATCATAATTTTGATGCACAGAAAAATTTTTTGTTGCGAAAGACTTAATTTCTTGCCTGTCATCTTTGAATAAAAGAAAATTGCAAAAGTATTCGAAATTAACTTTAAGGCTCACTTGTTTTTGAAGCGCATTTTGTAAAATTCTTAAAAATTTGCATTTCAAAGAGTTCAAAAATACGTCAGGTAAACAAGTTTTAAAATCATCAGTAGCAATTATCCTATATGACGATATGCGACCTTTAAAAGCTGAGGAAATTTGATAAACCTCATCGTTTAGTTCTACAACGGAATTATTTTTATGTTTATTACTTTTTAAGTGACCCACCCACTGTTTCCTTTCTACTCTGATGGAGCACTCTGAGCAAAAAGGCATATTTATGTAAGTTTATTCAGATTACAACACAATAAAAAATAATAAGAGCAAACAGACATTTTACGCAAACGTTAAAATAATACTGAATTACTTGTTGTTAGAGTAAAATTTAACGTCAGCCTCTACAAAAAGTTCTTGAAGTCGTTGAACAAATTTTTGCAACGAGTTCCACTGTGGTGTTTCACTGTTGATTTGAGCCTTAACTGCAAGAAGGGCTTTCTTCCAACGCTGATCGGGCAACTCACCGCGAATGTCTTCGGTGTGAGACACCTTCAGCTCCACGAAGAAGTCTCCCTTCAGAACGCATGCTCGTTTCGTTGCTCCTGTCGGCAGTCGGTTGATTATAGACGAGTCGAGCGCATTTGAAGAAACAGAGGGTTTCGGCGTAATATTAAAATCTTCCGGGAATATACCAAACAAATCATGAGGGTTTTGGTTTCCTTTTATCTTCGATGCGGCAGAACTGTAAAAAACAATTAAATCAGTACAACCACCTTGATGTTAGAAGGTTTACTAGAATTACCTTTTAAAAAGATAATGAATAAGATAGTAAAAACAAATACCTGGTTGATGATGATTTTCGTTTCTTAATGGTTTTTTTCGATTTGAGATTATCTTGGCTTACGCTGTCCTCTGAATCAGATCTAAAACAGGATATATGGATAATTATTAATCGTTTTTGTTTAAAAACATACATTAACAGTGAAAACAAGTCAACGGGAAATATACCTATTTGCTGCACTTCTTTTTTGTTTTCCAAATTTTGAGGTGACGGGGGTCACGTTAGCAGCAACGATGCTTTCAAATTCGGTATCAGACCTATAAATAATAAATAATTGATATAATTAAATCACTGAAACATTTTAAAGTTATTTGGGAAAAAAGTGTACTTACTCACATTTTAACAGTAGCGAGATGAAACAGCAGGAGGTGGTAATGCACTGGGCGGTAAGCTGGCGGACGAGGTGTAGGGCAGCGGTGGCGGTAGCTGGAAGTCTCGGAGCACAAAAAGAACGCAGTTGTGGAAGTTGACAAATAAATAGCGAATTCTTGATGACTTTGTTACATGCGCCAGGGGTGTTACTTGAGTAATTTTGCATAAAGCAGTTAATATCGCTATTATTAATTTAATATTATTGCTATTTCTATTGCACTGGAAGAACCAGTGAGAGAAGATTCCATCTTCACATCCATATTGTGGTAATTAACATTATTTTTATTATAAGTAGTGTAAATTGGTTTTTTTCTTTAAGCTTACATGTTGTGATAGTTTGAATGTTTATTCCAGTAACTGTTAACATTTAACTAGGGTTTCTCACTGGTAAAATAATTATATCAAGTTTAATGAACGAAATGTATTCAAAATGTTCGACACAATTAAAAGTATTGTTACCAATTATAACATTATTTGATACATTTACGATAGTGCCAGCCCTCAAAATGTATATTCTTGCATATTTTTAATGGGGCCACCGGCGTTGTGCAATTTCCTTCACATCGATTGAAAAAAACATGTTGCGTAATTGACCAATGCCTAATTAATAAAATGCAGGAATATTTGTTAAATCAACAAATGAAAAAAAAAATATATATTAATTTAAATTATTTACGCAAATGTACTGGAAACAGAAAAAGTATTTTCCCGAACAAGCGAACTTGACAAATCGATTTCTTAATCCAGAAAACACCTGTAATTGTAAATTTATTGTAATTCCAACATTGAATACAAAAATTAAATATTACCAATATAAAGAATTTAACAATGGTTTCATCATAAGCGCCCTCTATAGGCTAAGTACTGAACTAATATAATAGCTTAATGAATGCATTACACTTTCATATAAGTTGCAAATGGTTTCGATTAATTCCGATAGATTAAGCAAAATATTCGTTATTCTACGCCACCTATGTTCATTTGCGTGAAATCATCACAATAATAGCGAGCGTCCATGGTTGAAATGTGATCGCGGATCTCATACCGCCCGGTCTTCGAGTTCTAATTACAATTACGCAAAACATTGTATGTCGCATGCGATTATATTTTTAGCTAAGCTTAATTTTGCACACAATAAAACTGATTTTACATCAATATGTTAAAGTGAGATATGTTTTTTTAGAAATGTATTAATATATAACGTTCCTATAGATGGCATTACAATAGCATTAAAATTAACTGGAGCACATTTATGCGTTGTTTTCTTGCGTTTTGGTTTTACAAACCAAAAATCAGTTGAACTAACGAATTGTTTATAAAACATCTTATAGTTTCGTAATTTTAATGATGATAAGACTGGTTTTATACAACCGAAAACCAGTTAAAACCTACATCACGCTATTGAAGTTTTTATACTCAGGTTGATATATATAGTAAGAACTTTACCAAATGCATAAGTGTCTTAGTACTCCTTGTGACCTACCGGCTTGGTTGTGCTAAGTCCCAGCTTGTCAATCTCGATGCTCGATTTGATCACCCTTGCACTGAGTATTGCTGAACTATCTCGAATATTTGGGAGGGATTCTGTTACTATGCGGTGGTAGATAACGGATGAACTCGTCCCTGGTGAAGGATGCAAACTCACCATGTACACAAAAGCGGTCATACGACCACCGGGAACTAAGCGTCCTGGGTGACCCGATCTTGTCTGTGGAGCCTGATCACCTTCACGACAAGTTGTACAAACGCGTCTGCGCTCCGGCCAAGTGCGAGGTGTTTAAGCTTTTGCATTTTACGAAATCAACTAATATTCTTAGTTTAACTTGGACTTTAAGAATGTATAAAATCTATACCTCCATTTTACGCAAACCCAATTTTGAAATCCACAAATAATGTCAGGCATTTGGATCATACGAGTGGGGAGGACGAATTCGCTCGATATCGAAAAAGGTGGGACAGAATGCATGCATGAATTTCATTTTGCGCAAACCCAATTTACGTTACGACTTGTTATTTGTTCAATACGCATGCGAGAGATAATCTTTTTATTTTAAGCACAAACCCAATTTCCGTTACATGTCGCGAAACGCGCACGTTAGCGCGATTATTTAATTTTGCGCAAACCCAAATTTTGAAATCCACAAATATCGCTCGATATCGAAAAAGGTGGAACAGAATGCATGCATGAATTTCATTCTGCGCAAACCCAAATTTTGAAATCCACAAAATAATATTGGGCATTTGGATCACACGAGTGAGGAGGGCGAAATTTTCGCCCGATCGAACGAGGTGGGCCAGAATGCCCAATATTATACTACTGTCACGTTTTGGAAACAAAAACCTTTTTTTGTTTTATCACCTCATATCAATTCGAGGTCAACTTGCTTGTGCGAAAAACATGAAAATATAAAATTTAAGTATGAGACATTAAGGAATTATTGCTAGGAATCGTATGCGACATTAAAAATGTTGAATGTATGTATAATTCATGCAACGAATGCAAAAGTAGAATGTAACGCTCGTGTGATAGATGAGGAAAGAAAACCAATAATTACTAAATTACAATTTTAATTAAGCTAAATATCTAAATTACACTAAAGCGTCACTGGTAGGTAGTTAGAAAAATTATCTCAGGGATCATGAGTTCTAATTTACACTGAGTTGTTTAGGTAAGCTGTGAACACTTCTCACTGTCTAAATGGACATCACTTCCCTGTCGGCGCCTGCTCAGCAGGGGGAAGTGCAGTGGAGTAGTGACGTCACAGGCGGTAGGTGGTGTGGTGCGGCAGCATCATTTGGACGCGGTCCCGGCCATCTGCAGACTTGACCGGTCGCGGGGTCCCTGGAAATCCCGTTTTGGACACTTAGCAAAAAGTCTAGTTTTCCGTTACTGACTGCACCATCCGGCCGGAAATGAAGATGGAAGCATTACTAGCGGGGTGACGACCATAAGCATTAAATAGCGATCAATGATTGTCACGTTGGTAAATGCCCGGCTGGCTTTACCAAGTGACAAAACGAAATAGACGGAATAACATAAACAGAAAGTTTGTAGAATAAGTTGAAGATATATGGAGTGTTCCAGGACGTATGATGAGGAGCTCAATGAAACAGGTTAGTAAATATCACAGTCTTTATTCCTTTGCAGCTCTATACATGAATTAATTGTGAACATAACTAATTAATTGTGAATTAATTGTGAACATAACTTTGCTCATAATTATTACTCTACCAAAAAATATGTTTAGCTCAGCGGAAGGCTGGTCGTTTTACACAAGTAAAGGTTCTTATGTTATAATTCACAATTCTTAGATAGTAATTTGTTAGTCCCTATTTATAGAGTTGCCACCAATTCCAATTTGAGTTCAAATAACTATTATTGATATCCTAATTCTCCTCATGCTGGCAACACCGGCCGGTCAAGACGTCAAAATCGGCCACCGATTTTGTTAAATGTATTTTAAGTAGTTTTAATGATTAAATTGTTAATATTTGGGACTAAAACCGAAGATAAACACGCAAATGTTTAGTGTAAATGTTATTAAGGCCATAAGTGCTGTGAAGAAAGTATTATCACGAGTGCAAAATTTGACAAGTAACTGGGTCAACGACTTCGTGATTTGAAAAATATTTCAAAAAAGTACACCGTCTGCCGTGCTGATTGATCATCAACGAAACCAGGGGAGTATTGATATTCCATAATCTTGTTATTACTTACCTCTGTGTTAAATTTTTAACGAAAATACTGTCCACCTAGCTAAGAAACTTAACAAAATTTAGTGACACTGACAGGAGAAAGGAATTTAGACGAGTCAGATTTTAGTACCTAGTAACTTAAATAGGTTGTGGCTTATTTAAAGCCTTAATTAAAGATTAAGTATATTAATAATAATAATAATAATAATAATAATAATAATAATAAATTTTATTTCGGGCAACGAGGCCCATATTTACAAATACCTTATAGACTAACATACATAACAATATAAAACTTAAAACTAACACCGATATAACAGAACAGTGTAGTCCTGTTCTGCCAAAAAATTAATACACTTTCGCGGTGTCCGCTAGCCGGCGGCCACGAAAACGCCGAAAGATGACACCCCTCGGCCAGAATTCCTCCTTTAAAAACGTCGACAGATCTTTGGTCGGTACTCTCACCACAAATGACTTAAAATTCACCTTGTGGCGGGGCTCCAACCACTCGACCCTAAGGGTAACTCCGGTCTTAACTCGTACATACTCTACGAGATCCTTCGCCTCCGTAGAGTAATGTAACCGGGACACGTACAACTGCGTCGTAGGCGTAGCAGGACACAGCAAGTCCAAGTCAAGTAAAAGTGTCATTAGTATTACAATAGTAAAATTATGGTAATAATTATTCAATCAAAATAAATATCTTTAAGAGATTATTGTGTGATATTAACACAGTGAGATTTTTAGACTTGAATTGACCTTAAATTATAATTAGGCTATTAGGTGTATCTTTTTTGGGCACTGGTACTGTTCTTTGTCATTATGTTTCCAGCTACCAGCAAGCCTACTACCCGTCGGGACGTCCTTGTTGACAAACTCCGGAACACACAGTTAGAGCTGAAGACAGTTAAAGAGCTCAATGCACGGCTGCTGCAGGAGCGTGACGAGAGTGAAGAGGAGGTTCTGCGTGTTATAAACCATAACAAAACCCTCAAAAGTTCTCTCGCCAAGCTGGACTTGGATTTTGACCATATGCGAGAACAACGGGATCGCCTCCAGGCCAGCATGGACCAGTTCCAGCAGTGCCGGGAGACGCATGAAGAGGCGCTACGGCGGATTCGGGACCTGGAACAGCTTCTGGAGGAGCGACCAGTTAAACAAGACACTACTTGTGCCAGATGTGTTGCGGAGGAGTCGGCCTACAATGTAAGCTTGTTTGCGGAGCTCAATACTTCTGACTGTGAAGTTAACAAATGCCTAGAAACGGTAGACCTTACTAACTCTTTAGACCTTATTGATCCAAAACCTTCTAACATTACTGTGAGGGGATCAAACAAAATTAAAAAGTATTTAAGATTAAGTAGATTTATAAAAAAATCTAAAGTTCTACTCCGATGTAATAAAAGTTTTATGAAATTAGCACCTATTAGATATAGTAATGTAGCCTTACATAATGACCTATTAAATTGTCAACACGAACTAGAGTGTATTATGCATGATTTTGATGCCAATGCCAAACAACTTAAGGTATTGGAATTTGCTCTGCAAGATGTAACTAATAAGTATACATTGTCTTGCAAACAAATGGAGGAGTACATAGGCTTCATGAATAGCATCATCGATCTAGGTAATACCAACATGGACAAACTGGACTCGCTGGTAGGTAAATCGCGCGATAGCTACGGCGGCTCTCCCTGGCAAAACCGGAGGCAGAGCCTGCCGGCCTCGCCGTCACCGGCACCGGCGCCGCGCCGCGCCCGCCCCGCGCCCCCCGCGCCGGCCCGGGCCCCGGCCGCCGCGCCCCGCGCGCCCCGCCCGGCCCCCCGGGCAGCGCCGGGCGCGGGGCCGCCGCGAGCTCCGTCGGCAGCGGCTGCAGCGCAGCAAGGGGACCCTCCAAGCTGCGCGCCCGCGCCGCCCGGACCGCGCGCGCCTTGCGTGCCACCGACTGGGCGAGTCTCGCTCGGTACTTTGCCGAACCCGGTGCGCAGGATCGTCACATACACGGATGAGGTAGGTATCGGGTTCGGGTCTAAAATGGTAAAGTACCTCGGTCATAACGACGTAGTGAACAACTGTTTACCAGGAATGTCTATGGACCACCTGATCTCCCGAATCTCCGCCGACACATTCAGTCGTGAGACAACGTTAGTAGTGTTATTAGGAAATAGTTTGAGGTTTAGTAAATATGACTTATTTGATTTGTCTGAGGCCCTCACTGAAGTTAGCAAAGGTGATATAGGTAAAATAATTATTTGCGCTTGTCTGTTTTCCCACAGATTAACAAATAAATGTAATAGAAATATTGATTATTTTAACTCGATTTTATATAAAATGTCATTATATAATTCAAAAATTTCATATTTCGATACGAATAAATTTGTAAAAAAGTTCGATTTGACGCATAACTATTGTTATTTACCACGTAGGTACTTAGATGAGTGTGCTAATTTGTTAGCATATAATATTTTAGACCCCGCTATGACTAGCATAGCGAGTGACTGTAGAACGGAGCCTGCGCTGAGTTTTATTAGCGCCGGCCCCGCACTGGAGCTGCCGGTGGATTTAAACTGACAGCTTCGACAACGGCCGCGGCTGTCGTCGTTCGCAGCGGCAGTCGCGGCGGCCTCGTGCCTGCCCACAGGTCGACAAACATTAAAAATAAATTGTGTAATAATGTAATAAATATAATTCATCAGAATATTCAGGGATTTTCTAGTAAGGAACTAGAAATTAGTTTGTTGATTGATAGTGCTAATATACACGTTCTATGTGTTACTGAACATTGGCTTAAGGGTCATGAGTGCATGTTTAATTTTAATAATCATGACATTGTTAGCATGTTTGCTAGACAATCTTGCAGTCGGGGCGGATCCCTGATTATGGTCAAACGAAACATTAAATGTAAGGAACGTAAAGATATTGTTGCGAAGTCAGTTGAACGTCATATTGAACTTGCGTGTGTTGAATTGGAACAATTTATTATTATTTGCGTATACAGACCCCCTACGGCGGATTACAAGCTTTTTGAGAGCATTTTGGAAAATGTTCTTAGTTGTGTTTTTAATACTAAAAAGTGTATTGTTGTATGTGGTGATTTTAATGTTAATCTGCTAGACGAATCACCCACGTCTATTAACTTACTGAGTGCTTTTAAATCTTTTAATTTAGTCAATCTGTTCTATGAGCCAACTAGAATTACAGCAACTAGTGCTACGTGTATTGATAATATATTTAGTAATTTTGACCCTATTCAGAAATCCGTAATCAATATCTTAAGTTCGGATCACTGCGGCCAGCAAGCTTCCTTTACGGGGAAGACTGATAAAGGGCCCCAAGAGTTTATACTTAGACAAATTACTGAAAATCGATTAGAATTATTTAATAACAAGGTCACTAACCAACTGAGTTATATGACGTGTACTGGGGAAGATCCGGATAGTTTATGTACTTCTTTATTTAATTGTATTATTAAGGAATTTGATGCCTGCTTTAGTCTGAAAAAGGTAAAAGCCAAGCAAGGTACGAAATTTTGTGATTGGGCTACACCGGAGATTCATAAAAAGAGGCACAAATTGTATGAGTTGTATGGTATAAGAGCTGTCGATCATAGGCCTGAGTTTCTAGAGTACGTCAAAAATTATTCTAAGGAATTCAAGCAGATTTGTGCTACCGCGAAGTCTGAGTATTATTCGAACAAAATTTGTAAATCTGACAACAAGATTAAAACCGTTTGGAACGTAATTAACACTGAAACTGGTAGAACTAGAATTAGAGACCCGCACTACAGCCTGCAAGTTGAAGATACTTTAGTAAATTCGGACCTTGATGTGGCAAAAGAATTCGAGCGGTTTTTTACGAGCATACCTTTGGAGACTACTAAATCTTTACTATCATCTCCTGATAAGGCTGAAATATTGTTAAGATCTAATGTTAAGGAATGCACGAATGTGTTTAAATTTTATCATGTCACCTCTAAAGTTGTGATCAAAACGTTTAGGTCTCTTAATATCAAAAAGACTGAAGATCTTTGGGGCCTCTCTGTTACAGTACTTAATTCCATTTTAGAGGCAACTGCGCCTTACCTAGCTACTATGTTTAACAAGTGTGTCGATATTGGAGTATTTCCTGATCTGATGAAACATAGTAAGATCATACCCTTGTTTAAGTCAGGGGCAAAATCAGACCCCACAAATTTCAGACCGATTTCGATACTACCAGCACTAAGTAAAGTTTTTGAGAAATTAATTCTTAATCAAATATCCTCACACTTTAATCAACATAGGCTACTTCATAGCAGTCAATTTGGATTTACCAAGGGACGATCTACTACCGATGCCGGTTCCACTTTGGTAAAACATATCTTTGATGCCTGGGAAAAATCACTAGATGTAATTGGAGTGTTTTGTGATCTATCCAAGGCATTTGATTGTGTTGATCATATTACGTTAGTGCGGAAGTTAAGCTACTATGGCATAAAAAACGGTGCACTTGATCTTATTACATCTTACCTTGCTCACAGAACTCAGCGGGTAGACATTAACAGAACACAATCCTCTGGTTCATCTGTTGCTATGGGAGTGCCTCAAGGCTCTATTCTAGGCCCGTTCTTATTTTTAATCTATATTAACGATCTCCCGTATGTAGTACGCGATAAACATGAAATAGTCTTGTTTGCTGACGATACCTCTCTTATATTCAAAGCGGATAGGAAACAGAATAATTTTAATGACATCAATGTTGCGTTGTCTACAATTGTTGACTGGTTTACAGCCAACAACTTACTTTTAAATGCCAAAAAAACCAAGTGCATTAAATTTTCTCTGTCTAACGTTTTCACGTTAGTATGAATGCGGATAGAATACGACTGAAGGATGAGACACTGGACTTCGAACATAGAACAGTATTTTTAGGTGTCACTCTGGACTCGAAACTGCAATGGAGTGCGCATATATCCACACTTGCAGGTAAACTAAGTTCGGCGGCTTATGCGGTAAAGCGGATTCGACAACTGACTGACGTCGAGACGGCGAGACTTGTGTACTATAGTTATTTCCATAGTGTTATGAGCTACGGAATTTTGCTATGGGGAAAAGCGGCTGACATCCAAATCATCTTTGTACTACAGAAGCGGGCTGTACGTGCAATTTATCAATTAGGGTCTCGTGTTTCGCTGAGGGATAAATTTGAAGAAATCAATATTCTTACAGTCGCGTCTCAATATATCTTTGAGAATATCATGTATGTACGTAAACACATACATGAGTTTAGGCATAACCGCGACGTTCATAATTTAAATACTAGAAACAGGGATAAGCTCGCTATTCCAGGTCACCGTCTCCGTAAGGTAAGCACTTCGTTTGCGGGGAACTGTATACGTTTTTACAACAAGATACCATCTGATATCGTCAATATGCCGTTCAATAAATTTAAGTCTCACATCAAGCGCTGCTTGTTGGGTAGGGCATATTACTCTGTAAATGACTTCATTAGTGACCAAGATGTATTTAAATAGTATCTACGATAGTTACAATATTTGTACCTTGATTAACATAGCCTTTAAGCAAACTGCGTATTCAAGCACTAAATTTTATGTTCACTGTCTGTATTATTATTATTTTTTAACTTTACTAGTTCTTGTGTGTACAAGACGCTTTTAAATGAGAACACACTGTGATGTTTCTCGCCGGACAGCTGTTTCACACAATATTACCTTTATGTTGGTTGTCCGGCAGCATGAGCATGACATGCTCGCTTAAAGGTCTTTGCTTACGGCGGCGTCGTTGATCGGGTCGCCACTTTCCCGAACACATGGTTGAGAGAGGCGATGGCTGAGATACGCGTCATACTCGTGAACGGGTGCTGTTTGTGGGGTCCGGTCTGTTCACGTTTGCAAGGACTTTTTGTTAAATTAAGCATTCTACCTAGTTATGGCTTTTGACGTAGAGACCTCGTCGTGTTGTTCTCATAGTCTTTATTATTAGTTTAAGGTTTATTGACCTTACATTTGTAATAATTTTATTTTTGCTAGTTTTAAGAATTTATTGTTTATTACTTTATTACCTTATTATTACTTAATGTAACTTACTTTTAAGTATTATTTTGTTATTATTATTGAAAAAATGACCTTCTGCTGGAGTTTCTTGCGGCGCTTCTTCTCCGCAATGATGGTCTTGTCCGAAGCGCTGGTAGATTCACTCATGTTACCGACGTGTAAAAGAGCCCTCATGTGGCCTATTTACTGAATAAATATTTTGAATTTTGATTTTTTTTTTGAATTCCCTAATTACAAATATAATTTCCACAGACCTTAATCTGAAGAAAACCTTCCTTCCGGGACGATCGACTTGATGTAGTCCCAGGTCGGCAGACTGGCGGAGCGGTCCCAGCACACTGTGTCGCAAGCCACAGTATCCTCGGGCAGCTCACAGCAGCTTGTGAAGGTCTACTGAATCCTCGTGCCTATGGCACGCCTACTAAAGGTTGGTTTAAACCTTTATATCCTACTTCATTACTTATATGTTTTCTGAATGATCAGGAACCTAAACATGAATTTATTACTTACAGATCTAAAGAGAGTTCCTGCCAAATACTAAATGTCTATATAAGCTACTTCATAGCTTTACTGAACCTGAATATAGTTGGAGCCTGAATCAGAATAACGGAATGCAAAATAAATCATCCAACCATAACGGCAAATCAGTAAGCTAAATTATTCTGAAAGTATCTAAACAGAATAACAGAAAACAGAAACTATGTAGACGAAAAAATTAAATCAGTACATACTGAAGATATCCAGAAACTAAAGAACCTACTGACAAAACTAGAAACTTAAGCGAAGCCCTAAAAAATACTGAAAATACTAGAAAACCAGAAAATATCCAGACACTAACTGAAAACCCAGTCCAGCTGTAAAGACAGAGATAAATTGCTCTGATTAGCACTACGATTAAGAAATATATAAGACATGTGGGCTGACATTTAAGGTTAACAAAATTATGAATCTTACCGGAAAACTTCAAGGAAAACCCCTGGTAATCTCGACGCTAAGACATTCCCTCCTCTTCCACGTGTGAGAAACAATAACTGAAAATTCACCATTTGGTCAGAGAATTGCATATTAAATTACAACAAATGCCTCCATCAGAAAGATGTTATTAATTATTACTTACAAGTTCCTTTCACCGAAATATGACTGAAAGTATGTACTATATCTCCACAGCAGGTGCTTGGTTACTTTATTGAGGATGGCTCCTCCGCTGTCATTCAGCTTAAGCCTGATTTTGTAATGGGCTATCATCTTGGACATCTTGATGAAAGATACTTAGTCAAAACATAGATGCAACCAAAATGCATACAATGTAGCTATACAATTTAGGTAGTCTGGGTAATTAGGTACCCAATTAATATATTACCTACATGAAAGTACTACATTAAATTAACTTTTGACTGAAATGTGTTTGTTTAATTCTTGTATGTACAATTACTGCCAAAAGAAATCTTTGTATTGTTTTGTTTACTTAATAAATGTAATTAACTATTGACTCCATTTATTGATTAATTACAAATATTTATTATTCCCCTAATTCAAGGTATTTTACCCTAACGCAGCAACACCAACCTGCAAATCTATGGTGTTGACGTTTGACAATCAAAAGTAATGAACAGTAATGCCATTAACACCTTAAATATTTCCCCAGTCTTTAGGTTCCGTTTCACGCAAGATATACAACGTTACAATACCCCCCATCCCAATGAAAGGTTTAACGTAGGTAAACCGATCGCTGCCCTCAGCGACCTTATCATAAACATCCCCTAAAGACTGAAGAAAAGTGATAACTGACATTAAAGTTCCAAATTTTCCAAAACTAAAGCACACGACAACGCAATCCTAATAAAACTAAACTATGTAACAACCATGTTACATATAAAACTAACTGAAACCTAACAAACAGTAACTATCCTATTAGCTTCTCCAACACAACGGCAATGTTGTGTTGTAGAGGCTAATTTCCAACAGCCAGGACCTATGTTCAGCATTCTCCAATATAATTCTCTACTTGTCCGGGCGAAACCCTAATAAGTAGTCTAAGACTACTGTCTGAAACTCGAAAAAATCGAAACACCGAAAACTATACTAAAACCGTACCCTTATCAAAATATCAAAAAACTCAATATTTCTCAGACTTAACCGAAGCTGGGGCACTACTTTGAAATTCGACGCTCGCAACGAAGCCCGCAACGCAGATCGATCGAACGACGAAGGTGAAGGCTACTATGAAGTAACTTCGAATTGTTCACTTACGTTTCGGAGCCATAGATCACCTTCGATCCTAGAGGAATTGAGCAACTTGAAGGGAAAGAACGAATGAATAAAAAGTATGGTTTACACTCATAGCACTTAAAAACCGGTAATCAGATTTTTGTCCTAAATCGCCGATTAACAATTTATATCTTACTTGTACAATAACAAACAAAGTACCAAGGATAGTTTAATAAAATAAAATCTCCAAATAACGCTTGTTTTTTAATATTTAAAAATATTCTGACGTATCATTAAGTGTAAAAAATAATCTATCTGTCATATCCATGTGTCAAGCAACGAAATTTTGTTTTGTAAGTTTTCTTTTTATATTTAAACTTAATTTCCAATAACATCCCAATATTATATTATAAAACAGTTAAACTCGAGTCAAGACTTGGTGGTTTTTAAATTTGTATTGTATCTATTGTTTAGTTAACTGATATATTTGTTGGTTCTCTTGCTTACTTACTTTAGTACTAGTTTACCGAAAGATTTGAATGAAAACATTGTACTTATGGATTGCAGCAACCATCATCTTCTTCCCCTGTTACCCACGAGCGATTTGAAATGCTGATCATGCTCGTGGTTTTGTCAGGAGCGTGTAAGGAGGAGTACGCTCCCGCACCCTGTGGGAGCAAATTACTGTTACGTTAAACAGTCTCGGTGGTGCGGTCCTGTCGCCAATGCAACGGCAGAAGGTAAAATATCACGACATGGTATTATTTTTTATTTTCCTGTGCCGATGCAGGTGCATTCTCAATAAAATAAAAACAATACAACATTGTCTCATTTCCAGGGTGATGATGCGATCCCAATCGCCAAAAGAGGTCATCGGGTAAAACTTGCCCTATAAGAATGGATGAGAAAGTGTCAGTTTCACTCTTGGACTGTGACCAATCATCCATACCCTAGGAACATTACAGCTCCTGTCATTTCAGCACCAATCATGTAAGCATAACCTTCTTATGACTTGGCAGAAGTGTATGGGGCTAGCCCTTGTGCTTCTGTTTAGTCCACCAGAATAAATACTCTTTAACCATACAATTGTCCATGTGTTTGATATCCATGGATTTGTTTTTAGGGTTCTGTACCCAAAGAGTAAAAACGGGACCCTATTTCTAACACTCCGCTGTCCATCTGTCCGACTCTCTGTTGGTATCTCATGACCAATTATATTTAGACAGTTGAAATTTTCGCAGATGATGTATTTATTTTGGGGCTATTGTTATAAATATTTAAGGGAGGCTCCTGTACAACAAACATGATAAGTTCACACATCTTGTTAAATTAAAAAATGGCATCTGATTAAAATGTTATGTTAATGAAAGTATTGTTAACAAAGAAAAACAATGATTACAAATATTATTCTAATGTGGTAGCATAAAATTTCATTTAGTTACAGTATATATTAGTATAAACTACTTGTAGAAATCGAAAGTGCCCATTATCTTTGCAAGGGGGTTTATATATAATTTTAGGTATTTCATGGATTAACTGACTGTTATTATGTGCTGTGTTTTTTCTAGGTAAATATATTGATCCCATTACATTTTTTATAATATTGTAATTATCTGTTCACATAAGGCACCAGTCGGTGGTGATCTTGGCTGCTCAAACAGGCCAGGCTGGATATGGAAGATTCCAAAATCACCAAGTTAACCATTTGCGCAGAACTAACAAAATCAAGACAAGCGGTGCTCATTGACTCCAACACAAGGAAAATAAAATTAAAATCGAAAAATAATAAAAGTTATTTTATTACACATAACACAAAATTGAATTACCCTCCTACATGGTACTGCTCATTTTTCAGTACTTGCTGAAAATTATTACAACTTCCTATTAGAATAGAATAGAAAACATTTATTTCGCTTAATTATAAATTATTACAGTGTGTAAAAAGTAGTGCTGCGAAAATGGTATCCACTCAGCTATATGTCGTACGACCTATCGGAGGTGCGACACGCTGGTTTTCTGTGGACCCGCGGACTAAGACTACTGATTAAGTCTAGCATTACCTACTTGCAATCATGAGAGGTGCAGTGGTTACCTTCCACAAAAACAAAATTACAAATCCACCCTCTCTCTCTTGGCAATATAAGTATACATGAATGGTCCTTTAATACAAATATAGAAGAAAAAGTACGACATAAAAATATGAAAAAAAACTATAACAAATTGTATGAGGACTATTCCAATATTTTGTCTATAGTTAAGCCTGAAAAAGTACCTCACCGCCTGTTTCACAATCGACAAGTAAAGCATATTTGACAGATAAAATTAGCGCTCTCTTTCTGACACTTGAAAATAGACCAGGAGAGAACCAACTTTAAATGGCAGATAAATTTACTGGTCGATTGTGAAACAGGCCCTTAGTATAACATTATCCATTCCATACTTTCCATACTAATATTATAAATGTGAAAGTGTGTCTGTCTGACTGTCTGTCTGTTACCTCTTCACGCTTAAACCGCTGAACCGATTTAGATGAAATTTGGTATGGATCTCCATCAGCTTGAGTCCCAGGGAAGGACATAGGCTAGTTTTTATCCCGGAAAATTAGATAGATCCCGAGGCAGCAGCGATAAATGACTTCTACGCGGACGGAGTCGCGGGCAAAAGCTAGTTTATATATATATTTCATAACTAGCATTGTTTTTTGGGAGCATTATGATGGCCATGATTAGACTATCTCGTGCCTACACTGAACACCAATCAGGAATCAATCAATGAATCAGTGGAGATTGAAACAATTGAAATAATTTCTCTACATCCCTATCCAGGGTTAGGCTTATAAGGACTATATTGCAAAACGACTATGAAAACAAAAGACTTAGTTTCATAAGATCTTGGTTTGAGAAACCATGTCTCTCTTTGTTAAGTTCTTACTCAGCAAATATACCTAGCCACAGTTATAACCTCAGTGATATTTATATAAATTTTGATAGTATATTATCTAAATATCTCGGTATATACTTTGATGATCGACTAACATTAACTACGACCATGTAATATCCAGGTGTACATAGCTTTCTCAATTCTGACACATACAAGTTTTAATATTAATCCCTAGTGCGAAGTATACTTGAATATGGAGCGTTTATTTGGTCCCACCATTACAAGGTTCATAGTGAACGCATAAAGCGAGTGCAAATAACTTTTATAAATGTTCTGTGCTATCTTCGACTTGGACGCAAATTCAGCTCATATGCTAGCCGACTAGAGCATTTTCAACTGCCGATATTAGCAGCACGTCGTAAATGCAGTGAGCTAATGTACCTGCATATCCTCCACTCACATATCGACTGTTCTTCCTTGCTAGCTTTACTTAACTTTACCACACGCTACAAAGCGTGAAACTTGACGCACAAAGTATTCCACCTACAAATACTTAAAAATAATACATCTTTTTACAATCGTATTATTAGAATGTGCCTAACTTAAAATGAAATCACATATATTTAACTGTAAGCTTCTCACTTTCAAAAGAATTGTACAAACATTATTTATAAAGAAAAATAACCAATTTTTGATTTGTATAACCTGATAGTAATTAAAACTTAAATATGAGTACTAATAAAATTAATGCCTTCTAACATTATTTAACTAACATGAATGTTTGTCTTACTGTGCACACATAGTTTAGAGTAATAGTCTAGACCTTAAAACTCTGTTTTTAGCATTATGTAACAAAGACTGTAACTTGTTTTGTGAGCCTTAAATAAATAAATAAATAAAATAAAACAACCTTGACGCTATGCCTAATTAGGCATTACTTACAACATAGACATTTTGCATCCTAGGGCATTGTACAAAAAAGGCGTTTAGTTGGTTGTTATCCAACTTGCTTACATAGTTGTTTTGCAATCTAGTCATTAAAAGCCTAACCCCCTCATCCAACAAAAGTATGGTTAATAAAAACACCAACAAGTACTCCGAAAATTGAAGTTCATCATTCATGTTGCCTTAGTGAATCATAAGCAGCAGTTTTAAAATAAAGTAAGTATAATTTTTGTCAAAGGATAAACATTTGAAAAATTCGCTTAATATGGTCAGATGTCTCGGACGACATACTATTAATTATCAATTAATTAAAACTAAGATTTATCTATTTCGCACCCCCTGTGCAACGCCTCTGCGGTGGAGGAGACATGGACGTCGGTGACAGCACCAGGCTGCATGTTGCTCTAGCTCGTGACGTCGTCAGCTACAGCTCGCATGCAGATATTGTACAGCATACTGCATTCAATGGTGATCCTGCAGATCGTGCCAGCCATCTCGGGGGTAGTGCAGAATGCGTTCGGCCAAAAGGCATCTCCACTGCCCTGTGACAAATAAAATATATAATTAATTATAAATTCTGATTATGCTGTGACTTTGGACACATTGGTGTTTTAGTGGTGGTCCCACAAACTCTTACGCTGCAACTCAAAACATTATTATGAATAATGAAAAATAATCATTTTGACTTAACTAGGTACAATGTATAGAAAAGTCATACAAACATAATATCTTTTAGGATGACATTATGATGAGTGCGAATGATAATGAGAAAAATATAATAGCCATAGTATGTACTTACCCAGTTTTAATAATGCTGCGCTTGTTTGGGGGAACCTCACATGGGGCAGAAAAAGGGCCTTGTAACATCACACAGGCAACAAGTCATCACCTCTTCACCCAGCATCATCTCTTCTAACCCTGCCCTGGTAATCTACAATACCATAAAATTTAAGGCAACTCCAATCTGTAATAAATCAAATGAAATAGTTTTATCTCTCTTAATTGATCTGCATATTTGAACAAAAAAAAGGTAGACAAACATGCATACATTACATCACGCCTGTTTCCCAGAGGGGTAGACATTATACCTCATTAATAACAACACCAAAAGTAAACATATTTTCTTAAAAATAAGCATCGCTAAAACACTTTAAATACGTACCTAAGGGTTTTTTTGATTGAATAGGTAGGGTTGATGCCTCGGCTATTAAGCTTGGCTAGTAATAGCCTCTAACACCACTCGATTTAATCTGAAAGTGTTGACAAATTCCCCAAAAAGCCTCGAGTGTCACCCGCCGCCAAACTCGTCATGTACGCGCATCACTTTGCGGAGTACTTCGTTGAGCAAAAAACGTGACATCGTTCAATCTAAAATATAAACTTAACTCGATTTAATAAAAAAAGCTTAGGAAATAATATTTTACAGTAATAAAACCAAAAATCACTCACACTCACGCAATGAAAACAATGGATCGAAGGTCAAACGATAACACTTTAGTTAACGTGAGATTTGACGTTTCTCCCCGAAGAACTTTGTGTCAAAATCCGAAACCGCCGCCGAAGTTCGATTTTCATAGTAGGTCAATAGAAGCAACAAACGTCAAACGACGAACTTCGAATCCGAAGACGGGCCCCGAAGGTGTTCATAGTAGCAAACGGTGAAATCGAAGAACGGAACTTCGAACTTCGAATTTCAAAGTAGTGCCCCTGTATCTGAGCAATTCGAAAATACAAAACATCTCAGCGCGCGTCTGAGGAGACAAAATAATATCCCGAGCGTACGTCCCGGAATAACGAAAAGTACCGAAATACACCGAAATCGCATCCACACATGTACCGCAACCAGTCAGTGTTGAATGCGAATACAGAAAACATAACATAATAATGATAAGGAATTACCTCCTAACACGGTAAACTTAAACACATATTAAAGACTGAATACTCAAGATGTTATTGAGTTAAGATTGAGCCGCCCTAAATATTATACTAACATACTTTAACTTTCATACATCTCGCTCTTAAACGGTAGTGATACAGTAATAACTGTTCATCACGCCTTACAATTTGTGATTAAATATTTAACTCAATATTCAACACTAAATGCTAACTACAATCTTATAAGTACCGAATCTCTGTTAAACTTTCAAGTCCTTAATGTGCCAAGAACCTATCGGATGTCCATCCATCCGCTCTAACTCGTAAACTAAAGGCGATAATACTGTCTTAACTCTTCATTTCTCGTACTTAGGCGCGAGCTTTGCCATTTTAAATTTCGAAGCATCGCTTTGTACAAAGCAACGTTTCCAAACAGTATCACCTACTGAAAATTTAGCAGAACGACGTCTTAAATTATAATGCCTAGCATTATTTGCATGTGCTTTTAGAAGTTGAGCACGTACTTGTCCGAAAATACCCTTCAAGGTACCAAATTCACCGGCATATTCTTCACGGGGAATGGCTGCGCTATACTCCTCCTCAGAGTCCTTGTAAAACAAGCCATTTATGACTGGCTCCCGTGCGTATACCAAGAAGAAAGGAGAGAACCCAGTGGACTCGTTAACTGCACTGTTCAAAGCGAACTGTATCCGGTGCAGTTGTTCGTCCCAAGAACGGTGGTTCTCCTCTACGTACGACGCTACGGCAGTCATAACTGTCTTGTTATACCGCTCAACTCAATTTACCTGGGGTGTATAGCGAGGCCCATAATGAATTTTCGGAATGTTGTAACGTTTCAAAAGAAATTTAAATTCTGATCCCGTGAATTGCACTCCATTATCTGCAATCACGGTTTCAGGCACACCATGTGCTAAAATGACGTTATTTTCGAAATGTTTAGCAACTAGAGCGCTAGTTGCACGACGAAGCGGAAAAAGTAACGTGAACTTCGAAAAGCAACATGTCACCACAAACAAAAATGTGAAACCTGAACGGGAGCGAGGAAGAGGACCCACTAAATCTATAGAGACCACCTGAAACGGTCTGTGACATACTTTTGGCTGACCCATCAACCCTGGAGTTTGTCGCTGCGAGTTGAGTTTGTAAGCACAACACACGTCGCAAGCCTTAACAAAATCGACAACATCCTTGTGCATGCCAGGCCAAAAGTATGTCAGAGATAGCCGCCGGTGTGTCTTAAACACGCCAAAATGCGCGGCTGTGGACTCGCAATGGTTCTCCTCGATCACCCTCCTTCGGTCACCCTTCTTCACAACCTCCTTCCAATCAAACTCCCTAAGTAAGTTATACTTACTTTTACAAAAACGGAAAAGCTTTCCCTGCTTAACACGAAAATTCGGAAAGTTAGCAGGAAAAGTCCTACATCCACTCAAAACCTTGTCATACCACTCGTCTTTCTCGGCATCACCATCCAAAATATTTAGGGCGTCTACCTTCATGAGCCTAGACAACGCATCAGGGATAACGTTGTCGGTGCCTTTCCTGTGCTCAATATCAAAATTATATTGAGACAGTCGACACCCCCAACGAGCCAATCTTCCTGATGGGTTCTCTAGGTTCATGAACCACTTCAGAGACGCGTGGTCCGTGACCACCTTAAAACGACGAGATCCTAAATAAGACTGAAATTTCTCCACTGAGAACAGAACAGCCAGAGCCTCCCTTTCGGTAGCGCTATAATTACGTTTCGCCTTATTTAAGGAACGGCTTTCGTACGCGATCGGGTGCTCGTGGTCATCAATGATTTGTGAGACCATTCCGCCCAATCCGTAAGAAGAAGCGTCGCAGTGCACAACGAAAGGCTTGTCAAAATCCGGCACTGCCAAAATAGGTGCTGAAACCAACGCGTTCTTCAACGAATTGAAGGCGACTTCAGCCTCTTCAGACCATTGAAAAGCCGGAACGTTCTTTCCCTTGGCGTTAAGTCTATTTAAAGGAGCGGCTATGGTCGAAAAGTTGCGAATAAATCGCCGGTACCATGAGCACGTTCCTAAAAATATCTTTACCTCCTTAGGAGTAGTAGGAATGGGGAAATTTAAGATGGCCGCAACCTTTTCAGGATCAGTCTGCAACCCGAACTCGTCTACGACGTAACCGAGATATCTAAGAGACTGCCTGAAATTGGACTTTGCAAAATTAACGGTCAAATTCGCCATCTTTAATTTCTCCAAAACCCTATTCAGAAGTACTAAATGTGTCTGAAAATCGGAAGTACATATCACAATATCATCAATATAGCAGAAGGCAAGACCATTTTCAATGTCACTGGTCAGGTTGTGATCGATTAGCCTATCCATAAGGCGCTGCTGTCTAGCAGGCGCTCCGCACAACCCGAATGGCATAACCTTGAACTTAAACAAACCACAACCAGGGACAGTGAAACTCGTCTTCTCTTGTGACTCCTTATTTAACGGTATCTGCCAGAATGAGGAACTTAAATCAATCGACGTCAGGTATTTCGCTTCCTTTAAACTGTCCAGAATTTGCGGAATATACGGAATGGAATACGAATCCCCTTTCGTGATTGTATTTAATTTCCTACAATCTAGGCAGAAACGCCAATCGCCGTTTGCCTTGCGAACTAAAAGAGCAGGGTTATTCCAAGGGCTTTCACACGGAGTGACAACGTCCAATTGCAGCATCCTATCGAGCTCCGAACTTAACGCTGCACGCTTTTCCGGCGACAGTGGATACTGCCGGGTCCTAATCGGCATAGCGTCTCCGGTCTCGATACTATGCTCAATTAAGGCGGTCCTACCTAACCCTTTCTCCTCGAACGAAATCTCCCTAAATTTCCCTACTACTGCATCGGCAAGTTCCTTCTGCGGCGTACTTAAATGGTCGTAAGACTGAATCATATTAACTTGCTCAGTAATACCGTTAACGTTCTTAAAATATGAGTCCGGCGTTATTATGTAATCGATGTTGTCAAATATCTCTGGCGCCAATCGAAACGATGTCCAAAAGTCTATACCTAAAATGACGTCCGAAACAATGCTGGGTATTACATAAAATTTAATGACGTGTGTGACGTCCTTAAATGTCAACGGAACAAAAATACACCCAATTGTTTGGACCTCGACGCCATTTGCAACATTACATGTCGTCGGCTCACATGATTGTACTCTAAATCCAAATTTCTCAAAATCCAGATGTGCATTATTGCCTAAAATCGATACCGAAGCTCCCGAATCTAATAAACCGAAAATCTCAAAGTCATAAACTTTAAACTTTAAATAAGGCTGAATATCATCTTTATTTGGTTTAAACATGATCGTAGCAATCGAATTATAATTACAAAATTTAGAAATAGATTTACTGTTTTTAAATTTGCTACGATCAAAACAATTTAGTTTTTTGAAGTCGGAACGTGTAGTGTCGGCTTTATACGTTTAGTACAATTCGGACAGTTGGCAATAACAACATCTGTCAAACCACAACCAAAACATCTGATTTTACCATCACGGGCCCTTGCCCTGCAAAGTCTAAAATTATGATTAGGCCGTCCGCACTTGTAACAAACCGGTGGCTGTACGTGTGTGGATCGAAACTGCGTTTGTTGTTTACCCCGAGATGCTGCAGTACTATGCTGCGCAAACGCACAAGTTGTTTTCTTGCAGTTGCTAGGAGACGACGATGAACCTGAATTTACCGAATGAACCGGCTTGGAGTTGCTCTTGTAAACAAATTCGTCCGACAAAATGTTTGTGGCGGTCTTGGAAGGCTCCGTGAATAACTCTGCACGCTGTTTAGCACCTTCCAATCTGCGACAATGATCCTTCAGCTGTGACACCGATGTTATGTGCACTAAAGCCAAATGTTGTGCTAATGTTGGCCTAATATTGTGCAAAAGGATCTCCAATTTCATCTCCTCAGACAACGCAACCTTAAGACGGGAAAACAAACACGCCATAACCGAAAAATAAATGTGTATAGGTTCAGTTATACCTTGTGTTCTTAACCTAATCTCCCCTAATAACCTGTAATCATAGTCAACAGGATCAAACTCCTCTAACAACAATTCCTTAATATCCTTCCAGCTAGAAACCTGTTGTCTTATACCTCTGTACCATAATAAGGCTTGATCTGTAAACAGTTGTGCCGCTGAATGAAACAATTTGATGTCTGATACACCAAAAGCTAACTTAAGTTCTTCAATACGATCTACAAATGATCTGGGATCAGTGCATCCATTGAACTTGACTCCCCATTTTGAAACATTCTTGTCACCGGTGCATTCAACATGCATCTCAGTGACCTCCGAAGGAGTAACTACACTTTGGTCTGAAGTCGGCACAAGTGATTCAATCCTAACTAAAAGTGATTCTAATTTGTTACTAAATTCTGATTTTAATTGTAAGTTGCCTGCATCAAAGTCAACTTGAATTCTTAAAAGTCTGTAATACAGATGTGCACCTAATGCTCTAGATCTGTTTAGTGAAAAACTGTCCTTGTCTTTAATATACTTGTCTACTAAACTTGTTAACTGCTTTAACTTCTCTGAAACTACCCTTAACTCAACCTTTGCATCTAAACTTGTTTCAAGAACTGCCTCAGATGGACATTCTATACTTAAAGATCTTAATTGTTTCCGAAGACCATCAACAGTACTAGGTGGTGTTTCTGATCTTATCTCAACTTCATAGATTAACTCATCTTTATGCAGTGAATGAAACTGAATAGTTCTATCCATATTGTTATGTTTTAACAATGTACTCTAAATCAGAATTGTTGGCAAAAGCTAAATGTTATTACAATTTCTGTATACTAAAATTATTATATATCTTAATAAATATCTTGCAATTACTATGTGTTCTTTTCTTTTCTTAAAAAACAGTTATGAAAACAAAACTAAGGTGAAATAATTATCAATTGTTTTTCAAAATTTACTACTATGCCCAAACAAAATTTTCAATACAAAAGGTAGGTAATATGGCCTTGAATTGTCAAATTTGACATAAGTACTCAAATGTAAGTTTGTAAAAAAGAAAACTTTTACTACAAATTTAACTTTTCTTAATTCTCAAAAGCAAATTAGTTCTATAATTATATTTATAAATTTGTATTTAGAAATTATGCAAAATGGCTTTAAATTTTAATTAATTTATTAAAAAGTATGTCAACAGTATTTCCAAAACCACAGATAATAATATCGTGCTTTCAGCAATACCAAACAAGCACAGCAACCCTTACGCAAAAATTATGAACACAGTCTATGACCTAGTATTCAAGATTTTCAAGTTTGACAAGTGTTTTAACCTCAAATTTCCTAACAGTTTCCACATATTTTATCAATATAAGCTGAAAACAACTTAAATACACAAAATATCGACAAATACAGTGTAAAATACGTAAACAAAACACGACAGAACATAAATATAGTCTCTAGACTAGAAACTTCAAGCTATTTGGACAGTTGGTGGCAAACTATAAAAATCTCAGAAAACTCCACAAAAATGATCAAAAAAGGTCTCAAAAATGCTCAAAATTATACGGAAGTGGGCGCCATTTGTCACGTTGCTAAATGCCCGGCTAGGTTTTACCAAGTGACAAAACGAAATAGACGGAATAACATAAACAGAAAGTTTGTAGAATAAGTTGAAGATATATGTATGGAGTGTTCCAGGACGTATGATGAGGAGCTCAATGAAACAGGTTAGTAAATATCACAGTCTTTATTCCTATGCAGCTCTATACATGATGTTAATTAATTGTGA
Source organism: Acleris cristana (assembly GCA_948252455.1). NCBI lineage: Eukaryota > Metazoa > Arthropoda > Insecta > Lepidoptera > Tortricidae > Acleris > Acleris cristana. The sequence continues at coordinate 56,315,232 of OX411771.1, forward strand.
ACATAACTTTGCTCATAATTCTTACTCTACCAAAAAATATGTTTAGCTCAGCGGAAGGCTGGTCGTTTTACACAAGTAAAGGTTCTTATGTTATAATTCACAATTCTTAGATAGTAATTTGTTAGTCCCTATTTATAGAGTTGCCACCAATTCCAATTTGAGTTCAAATAACTATTATTGATATCCTAATTCCCTAATTACAAATATAATTTCCACAGACCTTAATCTGAAGAAAACCTTCCTTCCGGGACGATCGACTTGATGTAGTCCCAGGTCGGCAGACTGGCGGAGCGGTCCCAGCACACTGTGTCGCAAGCCACAGTATCCTCGGGCAGCTCACAGCAGCTTGTGAAGGTCTACTGAATCCTCGTGCCTATGGCACGCCTACTAAAGGTTGGTTTAAACCTTTATATTCTACTTCATTACTTATATGTTTTCTGAATGATCAGGAACCTAAACATGAATTTATTACTTACAGATCTAAAGAGAGTTCCTGCCAAATACTAAATGTCTATATAAGCTACTTCATAGCTTTACTGAACCTGAATATAGTTGGAGCCTGAATCAGAATAACGGAATGCAAAATAAATCATCCAACCATAACGGCAAATCAGTAAGCTAAATTATTCTGAAAGTATCTAAACAGAATAACAGAAAACAGAAACTATGTAGACGAAAAAATTAAATCAGTACATACTGAAGATATCCAGAAACTAAAGAACCTACTGACAAAACTAGAAACTTAAGCGAAGCCCTAAAAAATACTGAAAATACTAGAAAACCAGAAAATATCCAGACACTAACTGAAAACCCAGTCCAGCTGTAAAGACAGAGATAAATTGCTCTGATTAGCACTTCGATTAAGAAATATATAAGACATGTGGGCTGACATTTAAGGTTAACAAAATTATGAATCTTACCGGAAAACTTCAAGAAAAACCCCTGGTAATCTCGACGCTAAGACATTCCCTCCTCTTCCACGTGTGAGAAACAATAACTGAAAATTCACCATTTGGTCAGAGAATTGCATATTAAATTACAACAAATGCCTCCATCAGAAAGATGTTATTAATTATTACTTACAAGTTCCTTTCACCGAAATATGACTGAAAGTATGTACTATATCTCCACAGCAGGTGCTTGGTTACTTTATTGAGGATGGCTCCTCCGCTGTCATTCAGCTTAAGCCTGATTTTGTAATGGGCTATCATCTTGGACATCTTGATGAAAGATACTTAGTCAAAACATAGATGCAACCAAAATGCATACAATGTAGCTATACAATTTAGGTAGTCTGGGTAATTAGGTACCCAATTAATATATTACCTACATGAAAGTACTACATTAAATTAACTTTTGACTGAAATGTGTTTGTTTAATTCTTGTATGTACAATTACTGCCAAAAGAAATCTTTGTATTGTTTTGTTTACTTAATAAATGTAATTAACTATTGACTCCATTTATTGATTAATTACAAATATTTATTATTCCCCTAATTCAAGGTATTTTACCCTAACGCAGCAACACCAACCTGCAAATCTATGGTGTTGACGTTTGACAATCAAAAGTAATGAACAGTAATGCCATTAACACCTTAAATATTTCCCCAGTCTTTAGGTTCCGTTTCACGCAAGATATACAACGTTACATGATGTGGCAGCAGCATACAAAATCAGCCTTAAGAATGAAAGCAAGTGAAAGTGAAAGAGAAAAGTGAACAATTTAATAATTTCCGTAGATTGGAAATTATTTAAAAGATTATTTTAATACTATGTAAATAGCTGGGGTTTATTTAACATTAATGAGAACTGCTTAATTACGCTAAAACGCTAAGTGCGAATGTAGTTTTTTTCCATGGAGGTAGACCCATATTACGCTAGCGAGAACAAAGAATTCACATTACTTGGAATATTTAGCTGTTATAATTTCTTAATACTAATTAAATGATTCTAGCAACATGATAGGTAAATTGCAGTAAAATTAGGCATGTATGAAACAAACTACTGATTCACATTAGTATAGTTAAAAGTAATAAATTTCAACACTCACCCAGTGAAAACACAACACTTGATTTTAAATTACATTACTTTTGTAGCAATAAATATTTAAGTGAAATAATATGCGAACGGTTCAGTAAGACCTGATATGAATCAGATTGACCGTTTCATTGTAGTTTGTAAGTGCGCAGTTGACCGTTCGCTAGCGCTGTCCAGTGTGAAAGTGAGGTCCCCTCTGCCCTCGCGCGGTGACCTTCCGTGACTATGCAATGACATGGCATTATCACTCTCAACAGTTACTGTCGGAATCGAATAGCAAAATAACGACTATCAACTTGTTCACCCAGATTAACTTAAGGAACTCTAGGTTTAGGTATTGTAAATATTAGTTAGTGTAAGTATTAGGTAACCGTTACTCTTAAGTTTGTAAATAGATTATCATCAAGATAAAATTGTTTACTTTTTAGAACGCTGTGACGATTCCGTCACATACCCCCTCTTTTTAGGTAGAATTTTGCCTAAGTAAAATTCTCTAAGTCTTTCTATCTTTATCTCTAAAGCTATTAGTTTCACACACGTTCTTCAACTGCATACTTCTCTCACTCATTATACTTTCATACATCATCTTTCTATAGCGCCTTAACACATTCAGCTGTACCTTAGCATCTTTTAAACAGAGTATTTGTTTAGTAAAAAAAACTCTCTAATAGCTAAAGATGGTTCTTAATTATGTAAAGTCTCTTTTTTTTTTTTTAAATTAGTTATCCTGTTTAGTTAGTCTTTGTAGAAGAAAACATTCTAACTATGGTAGGTGGATACTGTAATTAGCTTTAACCTCATCTTAATTGTTGTGGTAAATCTTGTAGAGAATTTCCACAATACAAGTTGGCTTATTGCGAAGTAGATTTATTTATAAATACGAGACAATAGTGTGTAGTTAATGGATAGATATTTATTACTTAGGATTTATAATTAGTTAATTTTATGTCCTTTATATGCCAATCCCCTATATCATTGCCTTGCGCATCTTCCAGAACAAAGACAAGAGGTGACTTTTTAGCAATTATTCGACATTTAGCAAATTTAGGTGCTAGTTTCTTTGCAAATCTGTTATCTTTATCACTTTGGTAGTAGGAACGTTTCCAGACATAATCTCCTACACTAAAATCAACCTGTTTTCTACGTAGATTATAATTGTGACAGTTTCTAGAATGTGCTTTTATTAAGGAATGTTGAGTTTGGTCGAATATTTTCCGTAATACACCTAAGTTGCATATTCCTCTCTTGGCGAAATATCAGATCGTTAGTAGTATCTGTGTCCAGATAATGGGTGCCACAGGTCACTAATTCTCGACCGTAGACTAGGAACGATGGTGTAAAACCAGTCACTTCGTTAGTAGAAGAATTTACAGCAAACTGTATTTTAGGTACGTTAGTATCCCAAGATCTGTGATCGTCATTTTCGACAAAAGAAGAAATTGCTGTCATTATCGTTTTATTGTAACGTTCAACTGTATTAACTTGGGGGCTGTATTTAGGCGTAAATCTGACATTAGGAATCTTATATTTAGCGAACAATTGTTTTAACGTATTACTAACAAATTGTTTCCCATTGTCCATTAAAACTGTGCTTGGAATTCCGTGGACAAGGAATACTTGATCTTCGAGAATGCGTGAAAGAATCTCGGCTGTTGCACGTCGTATAGGAAACAGAAGGCAGTATTTTGCAAAGCAGCAAGTAACCACAAACAGGAAAGTATTCTGTCTCCTAGATGGCGGCAGAGGACCGACTAGATCCATACTAATCATCTGAAAAGGTCTGCAGCATTCTTTCGGGCGTCCCATAGTACCTAGTGTAGTGTGATTAGCATGTTTATAGGATTTATAGATATCGCAATTACCTACAAAATTAGTCACGTCGCGATGCATGTCAGGCCAGAAATATTTGAGACAAAGACGTTTGTATGTTTTTAGTATACCGAAATGACCAGCTGTGGGACATGCATGATTTTCCTCGAGCACCTTTAGTCGGTTTTCGAGAGGAACCACCTCTTTCCAATCAAATTCTCTAGCTAGCGAATTTAGACTTTTCTTGTAGCGGAAAAGTTTATTGTTAATAACTTGATAGTCTAGAAATGATGTAGGTGTATTCTGACAACCATGAAGTATATTTAGATACCAAGGGTCGGTAGTATTCTGGATTGAATTAGATGTTGATGTACTCAAAGCTGAAACTGGTATACGAGAAAGACTATCAGGAACTACATTATCAGAACCACGGCGATGTCTAATCTCGCAGTCAAAGGCAGAAAATCTTACACCCCATCTTGCTAGACGACCTGTAGGGTTGTTTATATTTAAAAACCACTTTAGCGCAATGTGGTCGGTGTAGACGATAAACCGTTGACCATTTTCTAGATAGCAGCGCCAGTGCTCGACTGCTGTTAGAACGGCCAACGCTTCGCGCTCTGTAGCACTGTAATTCTGTTCCTGTTTAGTTAAGGACTTGCTCATATAAGCAATAACCCTTTCAGCACCATCCAGAGTCTGCGTAAGGACACCACCAATACCTACATCACTAGCGTCCGTATGTACCTCAAATGGTTTTGAGTAATCGGGACAAGACAATACTGGGGTAGTAATTAGGCATTGTTTTAAAGTTTTAAAGGCCTCGTCAGCTTCCGTAGACCATTTAAACGGACGTGCATTTTTGGCTTGCGAAGTTAACTTGTTTAATGGAGAAGCTAAAGAACTAAAATTTGGTATAAATCTGCGATACCACGAAGCGGTGCCAAGGAATCTACGTACTTCTTTACGGTTTTTAGGTGTAGGATAGTCTATAATCACTTGCACTTTCTCAGGATCCGCGTGCAAACCATTAGAATCAACAACATAGCCTAAATACCGCAATTGTTTTCGAAAGAATTGGCTCTTCTCGTAGTTGATAGTTAGGTTAGCAGACTTTAGCCTTTCCATCACGCGTACTAGTAGCGATATATGTTGATCGAATGTTGGTGACACAATGATAATATCGTCTATGAACACGAAAACTTTGTGCTCGAATTCTGGACTATAAAACAATTGATCTACAAGCCGCTGTTGCGTTGCCGGAGCATTTGTCAGACCAAACGCCATAGATCTAAATTGGAAACTTCCCCGTGTAGGTATATAAAATGCGGTTTTGCACCTATCCTCTTCTTTAATTAATATTTGCCAGAAACTTTTAGATAAGTCTAGACTAGTGAGATATTTGGCGTCGCGTAGATTATCCAAAATCTCTGAAATGTATGGTAAGCTATAAGCGTCTTTTTTTGTAATAGCATTGAGCTTACGGCTATCTAAGCAAAATCTCAGCTGACCGTTCTTTTTAGGAGTCAGGAGTACCGGTGAGGACCAAGCACTTTCACATGGTTCGACTACATCCTCTTTCAGCATTTCATCGAGCTGTTCAATTAAAATTCGCTGTTTCTCTAATGGCATCCTATAGTACCGTTGACGAATGGGGGCAGCATTCCCAGTGTCAATGGAATGTGTAATTAAAGAAGTTCTACCTAGACCACGTTCTTCGTAGGATATATCTCGAAATTGTGAAATAATGTGATCAGCTGTGATCTTTTGGTCTTCAGATAAGTGTTCGTAACTACACAGATTAGCGTTATTGTCCACAGCCAGATCACCGACGGCAATTTCAGATTCAGTAAGCATAATAACAGAAGCTAGATGTTTAGGAAATAAACTGAAATTATTCCAGAAGTCCATGCCTAGAATTAAAGAATTTTGGCTTTCAGGGACAACGTAGATTTCCAAAATCTTTGTTTGTTCCAAGAATTTTGTAGGTACTCGTATTATACCAATACTTTTTAATTTTTGACCACCAGCAGCAATAAATTGTAAAGGTTTACCTTGTTGTAGCACAAAACCGATACTAGTAAAATATTTGTGTGCGTTGTTACCAAGTATAGTCACTGAGGACCCAGTGTCGAGTAAACCAATTAGTGGTTTATCGTGTAATTCAACCGAAACATGAGGACGAGAGTAATCTGATTGTATGTTGTGGATTAAATAAACAGAGTAGCACGAAAAGAAATTTGTGATAAATTTCAGCCAGTTAGTCCATTCAGAAGTATCCGATTTAGTCACATCAGACTCATCGTATACGCCATCACTGCAATCCACAGCGTTTAGTTTTTTTGACTAGATGACTTATTGCAATTTGAGCACTCCGGATAACGAACGCCTTTTTTGCCACATTTGAAACATATCAGAAAATGTGGTTGCTGACACTGTCCTAGAGAGTGAGTGTCCACGCGACATCTTGGGCAATATAGTTTTTTAGTGTTTATGTTAGTCGGAGAGCTCAAGGCATTAACATTTAGATTTTTAGGTTGTTCAGATGGTTTTTTGTAATTAGTATTGTAATTAAGATTAGGCCTATAATTTCTGTACTTGTCGTTATAGTCATGCCTGTAGTTAGAGTTGTTGTAATTATTAGTATTTCGACTGAACGATGTGCTAGGAGCTTGCCGAGTATAAGCAAATTCGCGTGCTAGAGTATCCGAACTCGCTTTAGGCGGATCGTGAAATTGTGCCATACGTGACTGTATATTTTCATAGCTGCGGCACAGGTCTTTCAGGGCGTCTATAGAAATAATGTTCGGAGAAGCTGCAAGAGTGCTGGCATAAATTGGACGGATATTATGTAGTAGTATTTCCAATTTATCCTCCTCCGATAGCTGTTTCGTTAGACGGGAAAACATTCCGTGCATGACCGCGATGTAAATTGAGATATTCTCCTGCTCACCCTGCGTACGCATCCTAATCTCAGAGAGTAGGCGATAGTCATAGTCACTTTGACTAAAGTCTTGTTTCAGAAGCAAAACTAGATCATCCCAAGTCTCTACCTTATCCTTGATGCAACGGTACCAATGAAGAGCATCATGAGTAAAAATCTCATATGCAAAATTTAGCAGCTTGTCTTTAGGCATGCTCCTAGAGAAAACTAATTCCTCAGCCTTTTGTATAAACGACCTAACGCAGGTCTTGCCTGAATATTTAAGCTTGCCAACGACATCAGAAACCATTTTCTTCTCACATGTAACTGTGATGAGATCTGACAGCGGTTCTGTATTTGAAGACGTAGATGGCACGTCTATTTTCAGCTTTTTCAGTTCTACTAAGTTCTGTTTAAAAATTTGTGAGTATTCCACATAGATGGCATCTATAGCTTCAGACCTATTCACCCTAACAAGCCTGTAGTAAATATGGTGTAACATAGTTTCAGTTCGCAAATAAACATTTTTATCATATCTAGATTTAAGAGCGATAATATTTTCCCTAGTTTTGACTAAAGTATCCTTAACCTGGGCTAAGTCGACAATCGGTTCCAAGTGAGACTCTAGAATATCCTCCGACGGTAGCAGCGGAGCTAATTTTACAATCTGTTTTCTAAGCTCCTGAACAGACTCTCCTGTAGAACCTCCTCTAACACCAACCTCATATTCAAGCTCAGCCTTTTGCAGCGAAATATATTTAATTGGGTAAGAAATTTTGTTTTATGGTGGGTGTGTCTTGCAATTTATCGAGAGATCAATTAACATTAATCAACAGAAGCATATAAGAGAAGAACCACCAGCGCAGTAATCAACTTAAGATTAAATACCCGGATCACCAAAAATGTGGGTAGACATAAAAACGCGGTAGTACAAAGGATTGTGGGTAGACAATATAAATAAATTGTAACAGAAAAAATAATGAAAACCACAATTTTGATGACCGAATAGATTGAACTTATAGCTAGCGTTTACCAACACCAATGATTACTAGAAAATACTAAAAACAAGTGGAAGTGTACACAGCTTAGTGAAATTCCTAATGAGTTGGCGCCATTGTAACGCTCGTGTGATAGATGAGGAAAGAAAACCAATAATTACTAAATTACAATTTTAATTAAGCTAAATATCTAAATTACACTAAAGCGTCACTGGTAGGTAGTTTTAAGTTTAGTAAAATTATCTCAGGGATCATGAGTTCTAATTTACACTGAGTTGTTTAGGTAAGCTGTGAACACTTCTCACTGTCTAAATGGACATCACTTCCCTGTCGGCGACTGCTCAGCAGGGGGAAGGGCAGTGGAGTAGTGACGTCACAGGCGGTAGGTGGTGTGGTGCGGCAGCATCATTTGGACGCGGTCCCGGCCATCTGCAGACTTGACCGGTCGCGGGGTCCCTGGAAATCCCGTTTTGGACACTTAGCAAAAAGTCTAGTTTTCCGTTACTGACTGCAACATCCGGCCGGAAATGAAGATGGAAGCACTACTAGCGAGGTGACGACCATAAGCATTAAATAGCGATCAATGATGTGGCAGCAGCATACAAAATCAGCCTTAAGAATGAAAGCAAGTGAAAGTGAAAGAGAAAAGTGAACAATTTAATAATTTCCGTAGATTGGAAATTATTTAAAAGATTATTTTAATACTATGTAAATAGCTGGGGTTTATTTAACATTAATGAGAACTGCTTAATTACGCTAAAACGCTAAGTGCGAATGTAGTTTTTTTCCATGGAGGTAGACCCATATTACGCTAGCGAGAACAAAGAATTCACATTACTTGGAATATTTAGCTGTTATAATTTCTTATTACTAATTAAATGATTCTAGCAAATTATAGGTAAATTGCAGTAAAATTAGGCATGTATGAAACAAACTACTGATTCACATTAGTATAGTTAAAAGCAATAAATTTCAACACTCACCCAGTGAAAACACAACACTTGATTTTAAATTACATTACTTTTGTAGCAATAAATATTTAAGTGAAATAATATGCGAACGGTTCAGTAAGACCTGATATGAATCAGATTGACCGTTTCATTGTAGTTTGTAAGTGCGCAGTTGACCGTTCGCTAGCGCTGTCCAGTGTGAAAGTGAGGTCCCCTCTGCCCTCGCGTGGTGACCTTCCGTGACTATGCAATGACATGGCATTATCACTCTCAACAGTTACTGTCGGAATCGAATAGCAAAATAACGACTGTCAACTATTTCACCCAGATTAACTTAAGGAACTCTAGGTTTAGGTATTGTAAATATTAGTTAGTGTAAGTATTAGGTAACCGTTACTCTTAAGTTTGTAAATAGATTATCATCAAGATAAAATTGTTTACTTTTTAGAATGCTGTGACGATTCCGTCACAAGAACACCAAAATTTGTAGTAGATCAAGACATGTAGGAGAAAACGGTTAATTGGTACCAGTGGGAACGTCAGGATCATGTGTACAATAAAAAAGGAACCACAACTCAAACAAAAAAGACTGTACCGGCAACAAAGACTGACATGGTACAAAAATTAATGGACGATTTTGCACATGATATTATTGTTTTTAAGATACATTATTATAATAATGTTCATCAGCAACATGAATACCAAAAAGTGGTTACAAATATGAAAGCTAATGAAGCCCTCATAGTTTGTGACTTTTCAGAGAACTATCAATGTAAATTTCCTGAAGTTGGTTAGTTAGTCTTTGACGTTACTAAACTTAACAGCGCATTCCGTCGTTCCATCGTGAAAAATTGACTATAATTACAAAGCAATGAAGAATAAACTTTAAAGTAAAAAATAAGTATACTAGTGGTTATTAAGAATATTAATTTAAACGGTGCATAATTAGAAAGTGTGTAATTAGAGCGCATTTAAAGTTTAAAGTGCTAACTAATTTGTGACCTTTATTGCTTACCCTCTAACCGAAAAACTAAATCCCGCAGAGTGGTGCAAGCTACAATCACACCTGAATGCAAAACGTAAGTCTGCAAATAGAGAGTGCGGAGCGGTCGCCTTATCTGTGCGGTGCTGACAAAGCGCTACGACGACTTGCGTCAAAGAACGATAGCTCAGAAGCGACACTGCGATTTGTGATTCACTTGCGCCTCTGGGAGGGAGTTCTTTTTGTTTTTTGTTGTTGTTGTTAGTGACACTATTTCACTATACTCAAAGGAATAAAATGATTTGCAAGAAATGCAATGCATCTTTGGACCAGAGCGAATTGATTAAATGTACGACATGCCAGGAGAATCTACACTATACTTGTGCTGGATTGTCGGAATCTGACTATAAGAAAATTCTACCAATTAACCTCAAGAAATGGAAGTCCTCTAAATGCAAGTTGGTGAAAAAGCCAGTCGGTGCGGCTTCTTGCTCTCCGAAAACCCCGGTAGCACTTGCCTTGAATGAGCAGGCTTACAACTGTAATACTGATATGCCGTCAATTGTAAGTATCGACTTAGAAGCCTTAATGAAAAATATGAATGGGAAATTTGATCAACTCGTTAAAAAAACAATCCTCAGGTTACCCAAAGACGATGTTCTATGCTGATAGATTATCCGACACACCAGAGGACACGGCTGAACTGTTTTCAGACTTCTTTAAATCAGTATTTGAACCATGTGAAACGATTAATTATCACGACCTCGAAATTATACCTTCGTCTGATTCAGCCATTAACATAGCAGATATTTCACTGAGTCAAACTAAGATCTTTAAGAAGTTAAAGGATACTGACATCAATAAAGGTGCTGGCCCTGACAAGATTAGTCCATATTTTATTAAAAATACAGCAACAGCTTTAGTCTACCCTTTATATCTAATTTTTAATAAATGTCTCTCATCTGGCATTTTTCCACAACGTTGGAAAATATCTCATGTCACCCCAATTCATAAGTCTGGCTCCAAGTCATTGGTTACAAATTATAGGCCAATATCCGTCCAGTCTTGCATTCCCAAGATGTTTGAGGGTTTAATACATGATGTTGTCTACCCCTTAGTTGAACACAATCTGCTTCCGGAACAACATGGATTCATGAAGAACAAATCTACTGTCAGCAATCTCTTATTATATAGCAATTATCTTTTTCAGTCCATGGATAAGAGGGAACAGGTGGATGTCATATTTACAGACTTTCAGAAAGCATTCGATAAGGTTGGTCATCTTCTGTTATTAAAAAAATAGCATACAATGGCATCCGCGGCAATCTGCTGCGTTGGATCATTTCTTACCTAACTAATAGAACCCAAGCTATAGTTGTTAATGAATACAAGTCGCTTCAAACCGAGGTGTCATCTGGGGTCATTCAGGGGTCAATTTTGGGCCCATTACTATATATTTTTTTCATTAACGATATTAAACTTTGTTTTCAAAATTCTAACTTTGCCATGTTCGCCGACGACCTTAAAATTTACAAAACTATAAAAACGGCCAACGATTGTAGAGCGGTCCAAAATGATTTAAATATGTTTTATAATTATTGCTTAAATAATAAATTACATCTTGCCGTTGACAAATGTATGCAAATAACGTTTACTAAAAACCGCAAAAATATAGTAAAATATGACTATAGTTTGGGTAGCTCTTTAGTTAATAAGGTTAAAATCTGTCGTGACCTGGGAGTATCCTTATGACGAAAGACTAGCTTTTAATGTCCATGTAAATAAAATTATTTCAAAAGCTAAAAGCATGTCGGGTTTCGTGTTACGATCAGCAAAGCCTTTTAAAAAAGCTTCCTCATATCTGCTGCTATACAAATCGCTAGTGAGACCACACCTCGAGTATGCGTCAGTTATATGGAATCCTATATATGCGAAATATTCCAAAGCTATAGAAATGGTCCAAAAAAAGTTTCTGAGATCGATGCATCGAAGACTGACAGGAAGAAAACTATCGTATGTTGACCTACTCAAAAAATATAATTTACACGCACTTTAAGCTAGGAGAAAACTCGCAGATGCCACAACGTTGTACAATATCTGCAGGGAACAGTACAAAAACGCAGAACTACTTGAGCTCATCCGCTTTAGGGCCCCTGCGCGAAGCGCGCGTCCGTCGCGACGCTTCGCCTTGTTCGCCGTCCCGCTGTCCGCGAGCCGCGCTGGCTCACGCTCACCCCTCCGACGCATCTAGTCGCTGGTCTCAGTTGACATATTCAATGCGTCAAAACCTAACTTTAAAAAAATTGCACTCGAGCTGCTATTCCTTTTAGTTTCTAATATTTCTATTCAAAAATTGGGTGATGGTGTTTATTATTATAATCTATTATAGTCTGTTTCTTTTTTCCAAACGATGGATTTAGTTTAGGTAAGTGTAGAACAAACAACATTTTAATGTATCTTAGTGAAAGCTGTTGAGGGAGTAAGTGGATGTTATTTATTGATATTCATAAGAGATAATGTATTTGTACTCACTTATTGCTGTTTGCTTTCCTTAATAAATAAATAAAAAGAGATTCAGTCCATGCATTTTGGGGCCTCAAGATCACAAATCAGCCTTCATCAATCATGGATCAAAATCTTTCTGCACGTTTTTTGATAATCTCAGTCACCAACCTCCAGCAATATGGGCCCACCTAACACCAATTTTGCGTACACCGCGTATTGCGTATTTATTTATTTATTGATATAAAATCACAATATATAACAAATTTTAAACATTATTATGTTTATTCATCACCGGACAACAACAGATTTACATTTTTATAATTGTAACTGTTAAATAATACACCAAACATTACATTCACTCAGTAAATTGAAAAATAAAAAGTAAGGGTCAAAAAAGAACGTGAAATAATTAATATGTAGTTATCATGAAATTGCAATCGTTTGTTTTAACCAATTACTTGTGTTATTTGACACAAGTTTTTTCGTAATCAGACCAAATAATAACTCAATATATAAAATTACTCACGGTTTAAATTACCAGTTTTGTTTGTGATAAATGATACAACTCACTAAAATCCTTTATATTATTAAGTCCGTTCGTCTTATGAAATATTACTTATTTAATTCCCTACAACTTATGTATAAAAGTTACAATTCTAACTCTAGAAATAATAAAAAAAAGTAGCTTTTAAAAAAAAGTTGTATCAGGTATCACCAGAGCTTCTTGATGTCATTTTTTTGTGTTAAGTAATACAATTCGAGTTGTATCATCTTACATGACTACATGGAGCTCAATCTGAAATGTAAAATGATACATTAAGCACGTTTCTTCGAATATCTCAAAATCTATAACTAGTATCAATACTTTTGTCAAAGCAGTTAATAAAGTGATATTATATGTAATAAAAATCGATAGCAATGTTTAAAGAAAAGTCACCATTCAAGAGCAGTATTTTTTTAAAACTTGTTTTCGCTCTCCTGTAAAATCGTGTTTTTCGAGTTGTATCACTAAACTTGTCACAGGAGGCACAGAATTATGGATTGCAATTTTATTGTTCTAACCTTTACGGGGGTCAATAGTAGTGTAAATTCAGAATCGCGACTGAATTCCGTTCCTGCGTCAGCCGCCATCTTGAATTTTAAGGGGAAACCGTTTTTGCTCAATATCTCGGCCATTTTCAACTTTACAACAAAAATAGTAGGGACTTAAGTTGTTGCAAATGCGATTTCCTACAACTTCTTCCTTGCAAATATCATCGTGCGATTGATATTTTTCAAGTTAAGGGGGAGAAGACTTTGTCACTATTTTCCCTCTGACCAGTCAGTTCAGTTCAGTTTTTCTAGTTTTATGTTCTTTCCAGTATGAAATCTCGTCTTCGATTTAAGAGATGATGTTCGTGACACCTATGGCTGGCTCGGTGAAAGAAAACGCCCTTTTGGTGGTAATGAGGCAGGCAGGCTTGAGAGGCAGGGATTTGTTTTCCAGCTTGTTCTTGTTCGAACTCCGTCGGTTGAATACAAATTTTCGGCCGGATGGCGGCCATTTTATACTATTTTTTGCATATCCCCACTCTCTCAACCTGCCCCACCCAGCAAACTTTATTTATCAAATAAACATTCTTAAATCTAACATAATTCTTATTATTTACATTTATTTCGATAGTTTTCCTAACATTATCCATCATTAATTATCATATATTAAGCGCACGCCACCCGTCTTACGACTGCGCGCGGTTTTCTGGGTCGGGCATATTTACGTGCCTCGTCCCCCGCTTCCGCGGTATATATACTCGCCCTACTCCCGCGGGCCCGCAGTCGTAAGCGTGTTGGCATGCCTTTAGGTTCTAACTAGTGAAACACAACGAATTCGTATATTTATTCTAGGTAAGTATGGCTAATTGGACGGTATAACAAATAATCAACTTTTCTTAACTTAACATTATCCTACAAATTAAAAACAATAACAAACTATTTTTATAATCACTATATACACTTAAGCGTTGTCCTGCACATTTATAATCACTATATACACTTAAAACGTTGTCCTGCACATCTCTCCCGCCGTGCATCGCTCGGGTGAGCGTTGCATTAACTTGCGTGCAGGTCCACCGCTTCCGTAGGCAGGATCACCAGCTTCTTTGTTGGTCTCCGGAACACTCCTCCCTTGGTTGTCACGTCGACTGCTCTCGTCACGCCATCGGGACCCGGGTACAGCGCGGTGACTCGCCCGCGCGGCCACACATTGCGCGGTAGCGTGCCGTCGGCAATGAGAACGACATCTCCGACGCGGATGGGCTGCCCTTGACCATAGGGCTCCCGCCGATACTGGAGTTCAGGTAGGTACTCCCGGAGCCATCGGCCCCAGAAGTGGTCTGTTAGGCGTTGGCTCGTTCTCCAGGTGGCGCGGCCGATGAGCGCGGTGTCGTCGAAGCTCCCGGGTGTCGGGGCTCGTGCTGACCCGCCAAGGAGGAAGTGGTTCGGGGTGATGGTGTACTGATCCCCCCCAATAAATCAATTTTATAATTAATTATTTTTATATTGGCCTCACGATCGACTAATGTCTAAGAACCCTACATTGTAAACCGAATAGTAAACCAAAGAACTTTAATGAGCGAGAGATTATTATTACTAGTCTATTATGAAGTTCCTAATTACTCCTTCTTACTGATTACTTTTAGAGAATACCATTAAACTTGCCAGCTAACATCTATATGTTGTTAAGTCAAAATTAAAAGTATAAACTATTCAGTAATGAATTATATTAATAAAATTCCTAATTGAAATAAGGTTCAAATTATTATAATAGTCTACTGGAAAGAATTAATTAACCTAACTTTGTATTATTAACCAAGGAACAGAGTTATAGCTAGCATGAATATAGAAGTCTTATCATAAACCATAATCATTCTACTGTTGAAACAAAATATATATTAAGCGACTTAGAATATTACTTGAAGCTTCAGATATTAACTACATAACTAAGAACAAACTCTTGGGTTAATTCAAATATCTTACTAGATTTACTTTTATAAAATGGCAATAATATATTAGCGGTTAAGGAACGGCCCCATCACCCGCCGTACCGCTGCTCTTCAACCATAACCTCAGAGCCCGCCCACTAATATATCTTTTATTATTTAGTATAACACATTATTCTATTAGTGTTAAATTTAGTAGACTAATTCTAGTCAATTAGGTAAACTTGATTCTACTAGTCTCTCCAAAAGGATCCTTTGAGAAGAGAGACCGAGACAAACTCAAAGGATTAAACTATTTAATTCAATTATTCATTTTACTTTTGAACACAAAATAATATATTAGAACAATATAATATCAATGCTTAACTTTAGGCTTTATTCTTATTTCTTAGCCTGTTACTTCTTACTTACTTATAGAATTTAACTCAATATGCCTATGACAAACTTTGTGTGTCTTTCTCTATAATTGATAGTCATAACTACCAAACTATTTAGTAGTATACCTACTGTAATTATCATGTAAATGTAACCCTACTAGGCGGGTTCTACAACCTTTATACTCTGGATTGTAGTATGAATTATTGAATCACTCAGATTACTATAATTCAATTTCAGTACTATATCCCTAGTACATAAACTGTTTAGTTTAAAATTTAAAAAAATAATAAATTAGTGTTTCCTCACCATTCATAACTTAGTCTGAGACACTATTGTGTAAATTTTACATATACCATCTACTTCACTGAAGTTGCCAACACTAAATTATATCTAAAATTAATTAGCCCTAGTAAGTAGCCCTATAATTGATTTAATGCGCTTACAGATATCCTGTTTCAACTCTTAATTTAACTAAATTAGTAGCCCTTTGGTTTTATCGCTAAATAACTTCTTTAATAACCTTAATATTCTCACAAAGGTGGTGTGTTCTTGAACTACATAGTGTATACTCAACACTAGGGTTCCTTCAGACAACAACTAAGCATATGTGTAAGTACAGTGACCACTGATTGTCCTTGGACAGAGACAGTAAGCCGTAGCTAGGTATGTACCGCACATCTATAGCTGTTAAAGGTGTATTGAAAGGACAGACCAACTCGTAAATATCACTTTGAATTTTACCTATACAAAAGGACTACGTTAACCTAGATTTATTTGCCTTACCTGATGTTTAAAGATAATGTATAGCTTATAATGATGACGATTTAATTCTTACAACTAGAACCTCTTCGGAATAATATCTAAATATGATAAGCCTAACTTTTCTTTTAGCAGGTATGTAACCATACTTATTTACCCTTACTATCCTAGAAAGTTAATAATAATACCATAGACTCTCGTTGTGCTTAGATGACTTCTATGACAACAACCTGGTGTAAATACACATAGCTAACTAATTACTTTTATTCGTTTGAGACAGTTTTAACGTGAACTCTTTAATTTACCCTTACTATCCTAGAAAGTTAATAATAGGTAACACCGTAGACTAATAAGTTTCGTTACGTGCTTAGATGACTTCTATGACAACAACCTTGTGTAAATACACATAGTTATCTAATTACTTTTATTCGTTTGGGACAGTTTTAACGTGAACTCTTTAATTTACCCTTACTATTCTAGAAAGTTAATAAAAATACCGTAGACTAATAAGTTTCGTTACGTGCTTAGATGACCTCTATGACAACAACCTTGTGTAAATACACATAGCTAACTAATTACTTTTATTCGTTTAGGACAGTTTTTACGTGAACTCTTTTTATACACACTAACTGATAAAACATGTTTGCGGGCGTCTCCCTAGTTAGCCGCCTAGGTTTATCACTAAGGTTAGACGCGAATAATTCTTAAACTTAGACTTCTACCTATCTGCTAATTATAACCACTACAATACCTTTCATGTTAAACGAACTCCCTAATCATACCAACACGGGTTTATCGGACAACATACATACTCCGCAGTCTAGCGCTTTAGTTATTTCCTAACTAGACGGACGGTCTTAGAATTTGACGTTTCTGACAGGAATAGATAGACCTAACCACAGACTATCAAGATTACATTCAATAAGTAAGTTTCGATACCCTAGATTGAATATTTGCCTAATATGAATTTAATTTAAAAGGCTTACTTTTGTAACATGAATTAATTATTACTAGTTCCTAATTTTCCTATTGGCTTTAGAAGGCTAATTTAAGTCTTCTCGGTTCAATATTTATAATTCTTACGTCGACAGAGCTTGTTTTACTATGCCAGTAGTAGAACAAACTTTGTCTACATATACCTAGCTAGTCACATTACGTGTTTATAAGCTTACCTCGGTGTAAAGGAAAAGCTACTGACTACCTATAACCCCTAACCACCTATTAATCTATTGTTTTAGAGCAATTAAAAGTCCAAAATGACTTTTACAGTTACGTTAAACGTGTGAGTAGTGTAAAGGAATTCCGGTGTAAGAAAACCTTTGCTAGACCAACTAAGACCTAACATAACCTCGATTTCGGAAGTAAAACTTCCTGTGTGTAGTCCTAAGACCCTTCGACCGGCTATTTCTAGCCTTTAGTTGGCTTCCAGGTGGGGAAAATACCTACGGTGGTCTATAAATACATATATAAATAAGTGGATCAACGTCAAGAGTAATTCATATGTCCACACAACAATCGCAAACTGATTTCGGATCCACTTCTACGGGCCCTGAAGAGGAGACATAATGAGTTACAAACGACGATGCCTGGTATACCGAAAAAAGGTGTCAGGAAACCTTGTACGCGTACCTTCCAAACTCACTCAGTTAATGAGTTAAAACCGTCCGTTTCCTGATTGTGGAAATCTTCAGGTCTCAACTCACAACCAAAATGTGAGTGTAGGTATTCATTTTCGTAAACTACAACTGCCTGGAGCTCTGCGTAACCGACTACCATTTGTGGCGTCGTTACAGAGTTCTGGAAAACAAAAGAAGGTTAATAAACATGTTAAAACAATCCCGGAACACACAAACACCAGTTATTAAAACATTCTCACAATGCTAGCAAAAGAAAGTCCACTACAACATTCCTGTGTAGCGATAATCGTTAACTTGTAGCGTTACTCGAACGCAACGTGAAGCGACGAACAAAATAATATCACCTATAATAATACGAGCACAACACAAATAAATAAAAACCAACAAGGCAAAAATGGACGATACGTGACACCTCTCAGCAAAATATCAACTCACCCCTTCGACGACCGGAATAAAAAAGCCCCGCTCAGACCCTCGCCAGACTTTATATAGAAAACCCTGAGCATGCGTAGAAACCCCTAATTTTCGGCCCCGCTGTATGAAACCTGCGTATATGACCGCTTGGATGCGTAAACTTTTCCCGCAAAAGAAATTTCAATTATTCAACTTTAGTGTCTATTTCATCATTTCAAGTAACAAATAAAGCTCACTTTCGTTTGAACTCATCTCTCCTCATATTAGCGTCTCTCTAGCGTCCCTGCGTATTAAGAAGCTGGGATGCGCAGAAGTTTTCCCGCAATAATGCATTTACTTTTCTAATGACAATGATTATTCTAACATAACATGTAACAAACAAAGTTCATTATCCTTTGAATTTGACCCCTACTCATTTTAGCAACATAGCGGTCATAATTCTTCTTTTTTTTTTTCAACTTCCAGCCTATTCGATCCTTATTTATTAGGTTTTACAACTATAATGTTACCTCATTACAAAATAATTTGTGCAATTCTTTCCTCTTTAATTTATCTTACTAACATAGTGAAATAAACCTATTTATTTCCTAAATTCTAATTAGAATGATCTGTTTTTTTTTATTTAATTTCAACCATTTCCTTCGCTTGCTCCACAGCGCCATCTAAGTAATTCAAAGTGAACCCATTTCTCTGCTAGTCGCCAAGGATTAACCTGTCAATTTTAAATGTCTAATCGTTTAGTTCATTATACTTTGAACTTGTCTCCTACTCTCCTTAGCATTATAACCGTCATTTCTTTTTTAATTCAACTTCCAGCCAATTCTTTATTACAAAATAATTTGTGCAAACTTTCCCTCTTTAATTTATTTTACTAACATAACGAAACAAATTTATTTATTTCTAAATTCTAATTAGAATGATCTGTTTTTATTTAATTTCTTTTATTTCACACCTCAGCGCCATCTAGGTAACTCAAAGTGAACCCATTTTTCCGCTAGTCGCTCAGAATTAATCTGTCAAATTTTAATGTCTAATCGTTTAAATAGTTGTCAATGTTTTCCAGAGAGAGCGCTGTTTTCAGTTTGTTTAGAAAATCTAATGACTAATTTCTAGCTGTCTGATGGCGAAGATAAACCTGAGTTTTTAAAATGGATTTTAATAAAGGACACTACACACGTGTACCAGTACAGCTCACCCCCACAATGACTAAGAAAGACTTTGATGTTATCTGTAAGAGACATTGGAAAACAAAAGGATGACCTCCTTTAACTAGATCCCCATATCAAAATTTTGAATTTTCAATTCTTTGATATACTAACCAATTAGAAATAGGTATGTATTTATCATAACTAATTTTACACAATGAATCACGTCCTTTATATTTTATATAATCCGTCCTGATGTGTGTTAATAATTTGCAAAACTCAAACTACACCAATGCAGTTAGAGATATAATCACATTGTTCCCTCAGATGTTCTTATACCTCCATCACTGCACCGATTATAGGAGTAAAAGAAAATACCTTCAGACTCCACTTTTTCAATTAGAACTTAGTCACATTACCCGACTATTGTTCATATCCAACATTGCTCTGGTAAAAGAAACAGTTGAGTCCTCTCATACAAATCGATAATACCTTCCCTATGGTGTTTACCTTAAAGTACATGATTCAGAGTGCCAATTATAGTCAAAGTTCTTTAATCTTAGCTTTTACTCCTTTTTTTATTATTCTCAAATACCTATTTCCTTACCCTAACCTTATATGGGAAACCAAATCTGTTGACATCTGTTCCGACCACTATGCTTTAATGTGTTGTGTATTTAACCAATCACAAGACAAACTAACGACACCTTAGGTAGAAGCTTGGATCTATGATTCCTAGTATTAATTTATGATGATATGTTCCTCTAATTTTATTAGTTCGCAAAAGTAGCACTTACTTGTGAGATAAGTGTATTCTAGTAATAATTTTCCTGGGAATCAATCGAAATCTGTACGCTCACATCGCCCGAACTCAAATTTCTTTTCCACAATGCCCGGAATAAGAGATTCCTCCGAGAAAATCTACTTGCAAACTAATATAATGTTAAGCAAGTACTAATATCTTCAAAAGTCAAAACCAAAAACCATTCCTCACCCCCACAAAATTAATCGTCTGTTATCTCCTTTTTGGTGCATGTGTTACTTTCAACAACTAAATAGTTCAACTTCAGCTATATTAGCACACTCAATATTGTGACTATTAAGCATGTCAATACACCCAGATACCTTTTTTTTATTATTATTATTTAACATTTAACTTTGAACCTTTCATCACTGAAAGTAGGTGTGTATTTTTTTGTTATAACCTTCTTACACTTGTATAGTATTAATTATCAAGAACTACCCCTTCCAATGGGTCGAATCGTGAATACGATTTTAACCTAACACATAAATTCTTGACAATTAGTTGTGTATAATTCCCCTCCCAGAGGTTCAGATATCGACAGATCCAGCCTGGTTACAATTCAAAAACGTCTACTCCAAAATGGTCCCATTATAATTAAACCTCAAACCATACTTCATCCTCTGAATTCATCTCAAACTATGATACCACACTCTCATTTTACTTTCTCTCCACACTCTAAGGAAATTGTGTTCCTATAATATCCATAACCAAATTTGAGTAGTCGTCCCTATAAATTCTTAACCAGATTTCTTTGCAAGAAATCTCCCTTCCCTTAACCTTATTATTCATTAATTAATTTCACCTTATTATGATACAAGTCATTTTCGCAATTAAATTTTGTTTAATTACAACCTCTCCCTATTCCTCAAGTTAATCTCGCCAGCAAACAACCTAATTATTTTATTATTATTATTATTATTATTCTAGTATGCTTAATCGCCTTATTCTAAAACTTAATTTTATTTATTTTTATCCGTTATTTAGATTTTCTGTTTTTAATTTTAAATTTTATTTGTCCTACTTATATTAAATAAGAAAATCCACCTTCATACAACTACTAGATCTACTAATACCACACTACGTCCAATTTGAATTTAATACTCAAATAGTTACATATATTATGTCCAGTACATAATTCCAGTGTTTCCCTAAATATTTTAAAAGTATAAAAACACTATACTTGGCGTATATTTTTCACCATATCTAACAAGTGAAATTACTATTATAGTTATTCATATATACATCTAGTCTGATTGTATATCTCTCAGAGGATCTAGCATGAGATTCTCAAAGTATATACATAACATCCGATGTATATTTCTCTGCGGATCCAGCAAGAGAAAACTTCGATAAAAGTTCTTATATATGTATGATACTATATATATTTACATATACATTGTCTAGTATATATTTCTCAAGAAAGACAAAATTCAGTCATTTACACTACGCGTAAATCAGATGTAGTTACTCCGCGAATTTAGCATGGAAAACTTTGATAATAACTCGATAGTTTTGATCCTTTAACCTAATGTGTACTAAATACCATTTAATTTGACTCATTCTAATACAAAACCATTACATTTTATTATTATAACCACTGACAGTCAAACCCTTCGAAGCTAATTAATTTTGACACTAACTTATTATAACTTACGCCATGATTACCAAGTTAATTCCCGGCTCGCGTAATTATTTTTGCACTATATAAAAGTTTCTTTCACTAAACTTTGAATAAAATATTCATAACTAAAAACATTATGACAGATAAACACAAACAAACTCTGACAGCTCCCTATTTTGACACTGTCACCTATTACGATTTACATCTCACATTGACGGTCCAACTCGCAGGCAACAACTTCAAAAAGGGATTTTATCGTAATCTGTATAAAGGTACGGCCACAATGTTTTGTTATTCGTTGACCATCCTTGCCTTAAATATCTCCGCATCCATCACAACCAATAAAAATAAAGTTACCGCACGTAGAGATACATAGCAACTATAGCTAAATAAATGTGAGATTATTGTTATTTTTTTTTTTCACTCAACATTTTCAGACCTGTTTTTTTTCTACTTGAACGTGTTTAGGTTTCTGAACGGACAAAGACGGTCGCCTTACATCCCTATTATCTGTGGACACTACTGCAAAATAATAACTTGACAGCTTATTGTTCGTTACCATCTCTATGACTAATATTGTTTGTTTATCAAAATAAAACAGAAGTCCCGTGTTTTACGTACTTAACCAATATCGAACATTCCTGACATTGGCACCAGGCCCTGAGATTGCCATTAAAGAGAAGAACAAGAAGTATTATATAATTAATTTATCACCCGGTGTGATTAGCAAACCAAAATGGCTAATGTGTTCCTGCCTGTTAATAACTTGAACCATATTACAACCTACTTATAATACGTAAGTATACAATCCTATTCTATGTCTATGTGAGATATACCTACCTATAACTTATTTATATTACCTAACCTTAATTCATGTCGATGCGCATAACTCCTTTATTTAGCATAATTCTAAACTTAAATTTACTAATAAAGGTACCCTAGTCTTTCTAGTAATAAATATAGTTATTAGATAAGAAGTTTACTTAATGTTGTTTTCAGTAACTAACGGAATATTCTGCTTTTATTTCAGCAATATTGAGAGATGACACCCTCTGCAGTTATAATAGAGTTCATTACCCTGTTAACATAATGTGTAATCGCCTGCAAGTTTTAACCAATCTAGCAGTAACTATTCTACATGTGAAACCATTGCAATTTGCAAGCTACCCGGTCTGGCTTCCTGCTAAGTGAACGATTGTGATTTGTGTTGTGCTAAACCTTATTTTCCTTTGTACTAATCCTTTGTTATGTACTGTTCATGGATTACATAATATTGTCTTATGATTTACTTATTTTACCTTGAACCAAGCATGATTTGTTTCTTTTATGTATCAGCTGGGATGTTATGTTTACCGCTGTTTTTATAAATAAAATCTGGTTGTCTAGTGTTGCACAGTATATATGCTAATTTCATCTGTGTACTTGAACTTCTCCCTCTCTGAAAGGTTATGAATGATTCATGATAATGTAATCTTTACATTGTTTTTTTTCATTACTAAAAATACATCAAAAACAATGTTTATGCCTAACTTCTTATACAATATGACTAAATATTGCCTGATGTTTATGTTATGATCTTAGTACCTTACTAACAAACAATTATCACCCCCCCATATGCAAATCTCTTAATCAGTTTTAAATTTGTCAAACATATCTATAAGATGGGTAAGTATAGTCCATTTTATTAATCGTACCCAAAAACCAGCTTGGTCTTGTAAATTCAAATAATATACCAGCTTTTACTTATTACAAGTTCAATTCTAAAAATCTTCTAATTTATCTCATCTAACCAATTCAAATATCTACCTACCTACCTATATATAAACGTTTTCGGGTCTAGCTATGCGATTTGTTTTATTTTTTATTAATTGATTTAATAAGTATAATCGATACGATCAATAAAGTTCTAAGTATACTTATGGAATGTATGTTATAGAATCCTAATTACTAACAGTTAACTTAGAATCAGTAGTTAAATAACCAACTTGGGTATTTAACATGTAACATGTCATACAATATTTTTTTTTAATAGTATTTGTATGTCTAAATAATTTAATGATTTTAAATTATTTCAAATGACTATCGAATTTCCAATCATCGAATAAATCTCCCGTAAAACGTAACGCAATATTTATTTATTGCATTACCTATGAGCCACACGCGACTTTTTCTTTTAAATTACTCCTAAATCCGTCATATGGCAAGTAATTAGTCTTTTATTTAAAAACGTA
Source organism: Acleris cristana (assembly GCA_948252455.1). Lineage (NCBI taxonomy): Eukaryota > Metazoa > Arthropoda > Insecta > Lepidoptera > Tortricidae > Acleris > Acleris cristana. The sequence goes on from OX411771.1 coordinate 56,339,404, forward strand.
TTATATAAAATGTAGGGCCTTTGATTCTAAAATTAATATACTGGTATGGAACTAATATTTACCCCTTTTTTTTATGTGACAAAGCGTGTATTTTATCTCCGCTTCGTTTCACATTATAAAAACGCCCCTAACTACTGTCAATGCGATGACCACGGATTGGTCAAATAGATGATAAAGATAACGATTTCGACCAATCCTAGCGTTCAGTGAAGTTAGACGATAGGACAACGTAACACGGTTTTATTAAACGTTTTTAAACGACCACCGAGTTCGTAAATTGTAACATTACTATCTATGTATAACATTACTTTTCAACTCACTACAGGATCTCATTAGTGAAAAGATCAAACATACATTAACTCGTTGAAATTTTAATACAGACTTGTAAAATTATAATTAACATGAAGTCATGAAGTTACCGAGTCACGTCCAACACTCCACATCTCTAATAAAACCCGGTTAAGTTCTAGTGACCCTAAGAACAATCAGTGATTATAAGTGAAAAGTGCGTTACAAAATGTGATTTAATGAAAACACGGTGCCTCAGTGAACTCAGTCAAGTGCCATTACGCTGTCGCGGGCAATCGTCATGGACGTATTTTAGTGAAATTGCGGACATGCATTTCAGAACAAAATGGATCGGATAGCCTGCATAAAATTCACCTATAGATTTAGCTAAATACTTCGATTAGACTTAACCTAACCTATTGTAATACAGAAAATTAAAATTAATGATATTCAATTTGTGTTGTTAAGTTATTTACCTAATGAAACGACCTCAACTAAGTTAGGTATAAATAATAAACTCAAGCTCACTCCTTTTACACGGACATCAAATTGTGACGAAAGACATAGTATAAATATTTATACTATATCTAAGATCACGTAATAAATAATAATTTAGGTTTCACATCCTGGTCTAGGCATCCCAAACTGTACTGACCCCCCTAAAAATACAGTTTTTAACTTTATATTTTTAAATTTAAGTTGGCCTCACGATCGACTAATGTCTAAGAACCCTACATTGTGAACCGAATAGTAAACCAAAGAACTTTAATGAGCGAGAGATTATTATTACTAGTCTATTATGAAGTTCCTAATTACTCCTTCCTACTGATTACTTTTAGAGAATACCATTAAACTTGCCAGCTAACATCTATATGTTGTTAAGTCAAAATTAAAAGTATAAACTATTCAGTAATGAATTATATTAATAAAATTCCTAATTGAAATAAGGTTCAAATTATTATAATAGTCTACTGGAAAGAATTAATTAACCTAACTTTGTATTATTAACCAAGGAACAGAGTTATAGCTAGCATGAATATAGAAGTCTTATCATAAACCATAATCATTCTACTGTTGAAACAAAATATATATTAAGTGACTTAGAATATTACTTGAAGCTTCAGATATTAACTACATAACTAAGAACAAACTCTTGGGTTAATTCAAATATCTTACTAGATTTACTTTTATAAAATGGCAATAATATATTAGCGGTTAAGGAACGGCCCCATCACCCGCCGTACCGCTGCTCTTCAACCATATCCTCAGAGCCCGCCCACTAATATATCTTTTATTATTTAGTATAGGGTAATTCCATGATAACTTACGTTACAATTTGAACTTTTCGTTGCAATGCATAAATGGTTTATGTGTATATTCATAATAAATCCTTTTTCTTTTTTGTACGTATAAATACAACATTGGAAGCTCTTTCTATTTAATTTTATATCAGCCGAAACCCAACAATAGTCTCACCCCAGCACACTATAATGTACTGGTAACTTGCGTTACATGAAAAGGACACGAAGTTTTGTGACTTCATTGTAAGTGAATATTTCTCTGATATTTACGATCGATTTTGTTTTTCATCGATGGAAACGATTAGGTCAGGAATCTAAGTTTTTTAATGTGACAAGATATATTAGTAAACTTTACAGACAAAAATTAAAAAAATACATAACATTGGTAACTTGCGTTACGCGGAAATAGTAACTTTCGTTACTTCCGAACACTTACTTGAATATGCATCGTTGCTTACTTAAACATAAAAAAATATTAACAAAAATGGGATGATTTGCCGTTTACTCCTCAGCCTTGATATTTTCATCGCGTCATTCTTTCAAGTCTTTGGATATTAGACTCTTTTGAAGTTGATTGTTTCTCCAGAATATGACGTGAAACTTTGACACTCCAGGAACAGCTGGAGCCTTTAAAAAGCATTCTTCCAATTGAAGAAGTCGTGCTCTTTCGTCAATTTCCTCCGTTGGGACTACAACCACTTTCACCTTCGAGTCTTTCGCTGCTGAAGCAAACTGCTCGGCATTTAACACAATAGCTTTTCTTTTTATAACTTTTCCACGTACCAACCTTTTCAAAGCTCCTCCGATTCCATCAACCGGGCCTTTTCCATGCGACGTAGCAAAGTAGTTCCATATCAGGTGAAGGTTATGCTTTTTTTCCAGCTGTTTAATACATTCGACGACGTATTTGTTTTTAAACTGGGAAGCCGGGCCGTCCGACCACAACTGTACTTCCTTGATGTTTGCTGGTAAATCTTCTAGTATTCGGTCGATGTATACAATCGCAGTCTTTTTATCATGATGGCGATCATCAGAAACTAGAACTATCGGATGCTGCTTACCTGTCATCCACAACGAAACTGTAAACAAAGTCACCTGAGGCTGCACCCAGTGAAAGCTCTGCACTTCATCCTGAGCTAGGCACGTGTAATTTTCGGAATAGTCCACCTGAATCAGCACTTTATCCGAATCAGCTGATATATTAGAAAATTCCATTTTGTGATTATGGTAGGAGGAGGCTTGATTACGTTTGATGTAAGCATGCTCAAAAAACTTTGGAGCCATTTCGGATATGTTCTGGATCAATTCATTTACTGTACCACTTACCTGAATTTTACTTAGTTTGTTATTGTGATTTGCCCATACAAACCAACTTATTTCGATCTCCGGGCTCGTATTGTCGCAACATTCCAAATACTCATCAAGTTTGTTTTTAAGCAACTCCTTGCAGATATTACAGTGTTTCAACCAGCATTCTTTTGTAGGAACTGTGCAAACGAATTCACTTAAAAAATTATGATCGTAGCACGGGCTTCCTATCATCCTATGCAATGCATTCACAGCCAGCGAGAAATTTTCATGGTATTTACATAGACAAACATTATGGGGCAACTTATTAGACAAGTAAACGTGCTTTGGTCGGAGCTCAGCAAACTTGCTGCGTCCCATAATATTTCCAAACTCTCCCACAAATAGGCTATGAGTTTCAGTCACTGAGGAAAATAAATGACGGATCTGCATTTTTTCCTTTTCTCCTTTTTCATTGCCAACTGTGATATAGTCTTTTAAGCCAGGAGCTTGGCGGCTTATGTCATCGCGTTGATAGAATATTTGTACATCACGAATTGTCTTCTCGTCTAATCCATAAGCACCACGTGAAGTAACGGGATTTTCCTTCGGACATTCACTCAAAAGTCTTTCAAGCACCAAACGCTTTTTAATTGGACAGCCAGGCAATGCTTTTCGGGCACGAACTACAGCTTTACCGATAGATTGCGGGGTAAAACGGATAAAAGTTTCACTTGCAGTTGTGTTTTCCTGTTCCTTCTGTTTTTTCAGAAGTCGATGCTTTGTTACTCTTGCCTTGATTTTCCTTCTATTTTCTTTCACACATTTCGCTTTTTTCGATGATGGTAGACGCTCAAATTCTTCCCTTTTCTTTTGTCTTGTTTTACGACATGCCTGTTTCGTTTTTTCTTTATATTCCTCATATTTCCCGTTCTCCTTTAACTTCTCTCTTCTTCTTCTCATCTTTTCAGCAGCACTGAGTGGCATTGCAACTAAAAAAAACATCTTTATAAAGGTAACTGTTGTTACTTTCATGTAACGTAAGTTACCAGTAACTTTCGTTACAAACTTTGAAAGCGGATTTAAAAAAAACGGTTCTTCTAAGAAACAAATTAATAAAGCAATATCACTCGCCCTAATAATATTTAAGATATGCAGGAGAATTATCCAGCTAACTTTGATATAATATAATATATTTGAAAATGAATACATAATGGTAACTTTCGTTTCAATTATCGACTACATATTTTCCAGCAGCTATAACTTTGGCAAAATTTTATAAAATTTGTATCCGTTTGTGGTTTTACATACAGTAATAACAGTATTAGAAATAGTATTGTAGTACTTACCGAAACCTTTATAAACACTTGGAATAATTAATGATCTTTTGGTCCGTTTTTCAAATAATATTAATACAATTTCTAAGGGTAATGATTATGACATTAATATGCCAACAACACAATGACAAATACGAGGAAAAAGTTTATAATAGCCTTATTTGAACTATAAACAAATGATAAGACAGCAAATAGTATTGATATACCCACTTTAAAAAAAACATATTTTTTACTCTCTATCATGGAATTACCCTATAACACATTATTCTATTAGTGTTAAATTTAGTAGACTAATTCTAGTCAATTAGGTAAACTTGATTCTACTAGTCTCTCCAAAAGGATCCTTTGAGAAGAGAGACCGAGACAAACTCAAAGGATTAAACTATTTAATTCAATTATTCATTTTACTTTTGAACACAAAATAATATATTAGAACAATATAATATCAATGCTTAACTTTAGGCTTTATTCTTATTTCTTAGCCTGTTACTTCTTACTTACTTATAGAATTTAACTCAATATGCCTATGACAAACTTTGTGTGTCTTTCTCTATAATTGATAGTCATAACTACCAAACTATTTAGTAGTATACCTACTGTAATTATCATGTAAATGTAACCCTACTAGGCGGGTTCTACAACCTTTATACTCTGGATTGTAGTATGAATTATTGAATCACTCAGATTACTATAATTCAATTTCAGTACTATATCCCTAGTACATAAACTGTTTAGTTTAAAATTTAAAAAAATAATAAATTAGTGTTTCCTCACCATTCATAACTTAGTCTGAGACACTATTGTGTAAATTTTACATATACCATCTACTTCACTGAAGTTGCCAACACTAAATTATATCTAAAATTAATTAGCCCTAGTAAGTAGCCCTATAATTGATTTAATGCGCTTACAGATATCCTGTTTCAACTCTTAATTTAACTAAATTAGTAGCCCTTTGGTTTTATCGCTAAATAACTTCTTTAATAACCTTAATATTCTCACAAAGGTGGTGTGTTCTTGAACTACATAGTGTATACTCAACACTAGGGTTCCTTCAGACAACAACTAAGCATATGTGTAAGTACAGTGACCACTGATTGTCCTTGGACAGAGACAGTAAGCCGTAGCTAGGTATGTACCGCACATCTATAGCTGTTAAAGGTGTATTGAAAGGACAGACCAACTCGTAAATATCACTTTGAATTTTACCTATACAAAAGGACTACGTTAACCTAGATTTATTTGCCTTACCTGATGTTTAAAGATAATGTATAGCTTATAATGATGACGATTTAATTCTTACAACTAGAACCTCTTCGGAATAATATCTAAATATGATAAGCCTAACTTTTCTTTTAGCAGGTATGTAACCATACTTATTTACCCTTACTATCCTAGAAAGTTAATAATAATACCATAGACTCTCGTTGTGCTTAGATGACTTCTATGACAACAACCTGGTGTAAATACACATAGCTAACTAATTACTTTTATTCGTTTGAGACAGTTTTAACGTGAACTCTTTAATTTACCCTTACTATCCTAGAAAGTTAATAATAGGTAACACCGTAGACTAATAAGTTTCGTTACGTGCTTAGATGACTTCTATGACAACAACCTTGTGTAAATACACATAGTTATCTAATTACTTTTATTCGTTTGGGACAGTTTTAACGTGAACTCTTTAATTTACCCTTACTATTCTAGAAAGTTAATAAAAATACCGTAGACTAATAAGTTTCGTTACGTGCTTAGATGACCTCTATGACAACAACCTTGTGTAAATACACATAGCTAACTAATTACTTTTATTCGTTTAGGACAGTTTTTACGTGAACTCTTTTTATACACACTAACTGATAAAACATGTTTGCGGGCGTCTCCCTAGTTAGCCGCCTAGGTTTATCACTAAGGTTAGACGCGAATAATTCTTAAACTTAGACTTCTACCTATCTGCTAATTATAACCACTACAATACCTTTCATGTTAAACGAACTCCCTAATCATACCAACACGGGTTTATCGGACAACATACATACTCCGCAGTCTAGCGCTTTAGTTATTTCCTAACTAGACGGACGGTCTTAGAATTTGACGTTTCTGACAGGAATAGATAGACCTAACCACAGACTATCAAGATTACATTCAATAAGTAAGTTTCGATACCCTAGATTGAATATTTGCCTAATATTAATTTAATTTAAAAGGCTTACTTTTGTAACATGAATTAATTATTACTAGTTCCTAATTTTCCTATTGGCTTTAGAAGGCTAATTTAAGTCTTCTCGGTTCAATATTTATAATTCTTACGTCGACAGAGCTTGTTTTACTATGCCAGTAGTAGAACAAACTTTGTCTACATATACCTAGCTAGTCACATTACGTGTTTATAAGCTTACCTCGGTGTAAAGGAAAAGCTACTGACTACCTATAACCCCTAACCACCTATTAATCTATTGTTTTAGAGCAATTAAAAGTCCAAAATGACTTTTACAGTTACGTTAAACGTGTGAGTAGTGTAAAGGAATTCCGGTGTAAGAAAACCTTTGCTAGACCAACTAAGACCTAACATAACCTCGATTTCAGAAGTAAAACTTCCTGTGTGTAGTCCTAAGACCCTTCGACCGGCTATTTCTAGCCTTTAGTTGGCTTCCAGGTGGGGAAAATACCTACGGTGGTCTATAAATACATATATAAATAAGTGGATCAACGTCAAGAGTAATTCATATGTCCACACAACAATCGCAAACTGATTTCGGATCCACTTCTACGGGCCCTGAAGAGGAGACATAATGAGTTACAAACGACGATGCCTGGTATACCGAAAAAAGGTGTCAGGAAACCTTGTACGCGTACCTTCCAAACTCACTCAGTTAATGAGTTAAAACCGTCCGTTTCCTGATTGTGGAAATCTTCAGGTCTCAACTCACAACCAAAATGTGAGTGTAGGTATTCATTTTCGTAAACTACAACTGCCTGGAGCTCTGCGTAACCGACTACCATTTGTGGCGTCGTTACAGAGTTCTGGAAAACAAAAGAAGGTTAATAAACATGTTAAAACAATCCCGGAACACACAAACACCAGTTATTAAAACATTCTCACAATGCTAGCAAAAGAAAGTCCACTACAACATTCCTGTGTAGCGATAATCGTTAACTTGTAGCGTTACTCGAACGCAACGTGAAGCGACGAACAAAATAATATCACCTATAATAATACGAGCACAACACAAATAAATAAAAACCAACAAGGCAAAAATGGACGATACGTGACACCTCTCAGCAAAATATCAACTCACCCCTTCGACGACCGGAATAAAAAAGCCCCGCTCAGACCCTCGCCAGACTTTATATAGAAAACCCTGAGCATGCGTAGAAACCCCTAATTTTCGGCCCCGCTGTATGAAACCTGCGTATATGACCGCTTGGATGCGTAAACTTTTCCCGCAAAAGAAATTTCAATTATTCAACTTTAGTGTCTATTTCATCATTTCAAGTAACAAATAAAGCTCACTTTCGTTTGAACTCATCTCTCCTCATATTAGCGTCTCTCTAGCGTCCCTGCGTATTAAGAAGCTGGGATGCGCAGAAGTTTTCCCGCAATAATGCATTTACTTTTCTAATGACAATGATTATTCTAACATAACATGTAACAAACAAAGTTCATTATCCTTTGAATTTGACCCCTACTCATTTTAGCAACATAGCGGTCATAATTCTTCTTTTTTTTTTTCAACTTCCAGCCTATTCGATCCTTATTTATTAGGTTTTACAACTATAATGTTACCTCATTACAAAATAATTTGTGCAATTCTTTCCTCTTTAATTTATCTTACTAACATAGTGAAATAAACCTATTTATTTCCTAAATTCTAATTAGAATGATCTGTTTTTTTTTATTTAATTTCAACCATTTCCTTCGCTTGCTCCACAGCGCCATCTAAGTAATTCAAAGTGAACCCATTTCTCTGCTAGTCGCCAAGGATTAACCTGTCAATTTTAAATGTCTAATCGTTTAGTTCATTATACTTTGAACTTGTCTCCTACTCTCCTTAGCATTATAACCGTCATTTCTTTTTTAATTCAACTTCCAGCCAATTCTTTATTACAAAATAATTTGTGCAAACTTTCCCTCTTTAATTTATTTTACTAACATAACGAAACAAATTTATTTATTTCTAAATTCTAATTAGAATGATCTGTTTTTATTTAATTTCTTTTATTTCACACCTCAGCGCCATCTAGGTAACTCAAAGTGAACCCATTTTTCCGCTAGTCGCTCAGAATTAATCTGTCAAATTTTAATGTCTAATCGTTTAAATAGTTGTCAATGTTTTCCAGAGAGAGCGCTGTTTTCAGTTTGTTTAGAAAATCTAATGACTAATTTCTAGCTGTCTGATGGCGAAGATAAACCTGAGTTTTTAAAATGGATTTTAATAAAGGACACTACACACGTGTACCAGTACAGCTCACCCCCACAATGACTAAGAAAGACTTTGATGTTATCTGTAAGAGACATTGGAAAACAAAAGGATGACCTCCTTTAACTAGATCCCCATATCAAAATTTTGAATTTTCAATTCTTTGATATACTAACCAATTAGAAATAGGTATGTATTTATCATAACTAATTTTACACAATGAATCACGTCCTTTATATTTTATATAATCCGTCCTGATGTGTGTTAATAATTTGCAAAACTCAAACTACACCAATGCAGTTAGAGATATAATCACATTGTTCCCTCAGATGTTCTTATACCTCCATCACTGCACCGATTATAGGAGTAAAAGAAAATACCTTCAGACTCCACTTTTTCAATTAGAACTTAGTCACATTACCCGACTATTGTTCATATCCAACATTGCTCTGGTAAAAGAAACAGTTGAGTCCTCTCATACAAATCGATAATACCTTCCCTATGGTGTTTACCTTAAAGTACATGATTCAGAGTGCCAATTATAGTCAAAGTTCTTTAATCTTAGCTTTTACTCCTTTTTTTATTATTCTCAAATACCTATTTCCTTACCCTAACCTTATATGGGAAACCAAATCTGTTGACATCTGTTCCGACCACTATGCTTTAATGTGTTGTGTATTTAACCAATCACAAGACAAACTAACGACACCTTAGGTAGAAGCTTGGATCTATGATTCCTAGTATTAATTTATGATGATATGTTCCTCTAATTTTATTAGTTCGCAAAAGTAGCACTTACTTGTGAGATAAGTGTATTCTAGTAATAATTTTCCTGGGAATCAATCGAAATCTGTACGCTCACATCGCCCGAACTCAAATTTCTTTTCCACAATGCCCGGAATAAGAGATTCCTCCGAGAAAATCTACTTGCAAACTAATATAATGTTAAGCAAGTACTAATATCTTCAAAAGTCAAAACCAAAAACCATTCCTCACCCCCACAAAATTAATCGTCTGTTATCTCCTTTTTGGTGCATGTGTTACTTTCAACAACTAAATAGTTCAACTTCAGCTATATTAGCACACTCAATATTGTGACTATTAAGCATGTCAATACACCCAGATACCTTTTTTTTATTATTATTATTTAACATTTAACTTTGAACCTTTCATCACTGAAAGTAGGTGTGTATTTTTTTGTTATAACCTTCTTACACTTGTATAGTATTAATTATCAAGAACTACCCCTTCCAATGGGTCGAATCGTGAATACGATTTTAACCTAACACATAAATTCTTGACAATTAGTTGTGTATAATTCCCCTCCCAGAGGTTCAGATATCGACAGATCCAGCCTGGTTACAATTCAAAAACGTCTACTCCAAAATGGTCCCATTATAATTAAACCTCAAACCATACTTCATCCTCTGAATTCATCTCAAACTATGATACCACACTCTCATTTTACTTTCTCTCCACACTCTAAGGAAATTGTGTTCCTATAATATCCATAACCAAATTTGAGTAGTCGTCCCTATAAATTCTTAACCAGATTTCTTTGCAAGAAATCTCCCTTCCCTTAACCTTATTATTCATTAATTAATTTCACCTTATTATGATACAAGTCATTTTCGCAATTAAATTTTGTTTAATTACAACCTCTCCCTATTCCTCAAGTTAATCTCGCCAGCAAACAACCTAATTATTTTATTATTATTATTATTATTATTCTAGTATGCTTAATCGCCTTATTCTAAAACTTAATTTTATTTATTTTTATCCGTTATTTAGATTTTCTGTTTTTAATTTTAAATTTTATTTGTCCTACTTATATTAAATAAGAAAATCCACCTTCATACAACTACTAGATCTACTAATACCACACTACGTCCAATTTGAATTTAATACTCAAATAGTTACATATATTATGTCCAGTACATAATTCCAGTGTTTCCCTAAATATTTTAAAAGTATAAAAACACTATACTTGGCGTATATTTTTCACCATATCTAACAAGTGAAATTACTATTATAGTTATTCATATATACATCTAGTCTGATTGTATATCTCTCAGAGGATCTAGCATGAGATTCTCAAAGTATATACATAACATCCGATGTATATTTCTCTGCGGATCCAGCAAGAGAAAACTTCGATAAAAGTTCTTATATATGTATGATACTATATATATTTACATATACATTGTCTAGTATATATTTCTCAAGAAAGACAAAATTCAGTCATTTACACTACGCGTAAATCAGATGTAGTTACTCCGCGAATTTAGCATGGAAAACTTTGATAATAACTCGATAGTTTTGATCCTTTAACCTAATGTGTACTAAATACCATTTAATTTGACTCATTCTAATACAAAACCATTACATTTTATTATTATAACCACTGACAGTCAAACCCTTCGAAGCTAATTAATTTTGACACTAACTTATTATAACTTACGCCATGATTACCAAGTTAATTCCCGGCTCGCGTAATTATTTTTGCACTATATAAAAGTTTCTTTCACTAAACTTTGAATAAAATATTCATAACTAAAAACATTATGACAGATAAACACAAACAAACTCTGACAGCTCCCTATTTTGACACTGTCACCTATTACGATTTACATCTCACATTGACGGTCCAACTCGCAGGCAACAACTTCAAAAAGGGATTTTATCGTAATCTGTATAAAGGTACGGCCACAATGTTTTGTTATTCGTTGACCATCCTTGCCTTAAATATCTCCGCATCCATCACAACCAATAAAAATAAAGTTACCGCACGTAGAGATACATAGCAACTATAGCTAAATAAATGTGAGATTATTGTTATTTTTTTTTTTCACTCAACATTTTCAGACCTGTTTTTTTTCTACTTGAACGTGTTTAGGTTTCTGAACGGACAAAGACGGTCGCCTTACATCCCTATTATCTGTGGACACTACTGCAAAATAATAACTTGACAGCTTATTGTTCGTTACCATCTCTATGACTAATATTGTTTGTTTATCAAAATAAAACAGAAGTCCCGTGTTTTACGTACTTAACCAATATCGAACATTCCTGACATTGGCACCAGGCCCTGAGATTGCCATTAAAGAGAAGAACAAGAAGTATTATATAATTAATTTATCACCCGGTGTGATTAGCAAACCAAAATGGCTAATGTGTTCCTGCCTGTTAATAACTTGAACCATATTACAACCTACTTATAATACGTAAGTATACAATCCTATTCTATGTCTATGTGAGATATACCTACCTATAACTTATTTATATTACCTAACCTTAATTCATGTCGATGCGCATAACTCCTTTATTTAGCATAATTCTAAACTTAAATTTACTAATAAAGGTACCCTAGTCTTTCTAGTAATAAATATAGTTATTAGATAAGAAGTTTACTTAATGTTGTTTTCAGTAACTAACGGAATATTCTGCTTTTATTTCAGCAATATTGAGAGATGACACCCTCTGCAGTTATAATAGAGTTCATTACCCTGTTAACATAATGTGTAATCGCCTGCAAGTTTTAACCAATCTAGCAGTAACTATTCTACATGTGAAACCATTGCAATTTGCAAGCTACCCGGTCTGGCTTCCTGCTAAGTGAACGATTGTGATTTGTGTTGTGCTAAACCTTATTTTCCTTTGTACTAATCCTTTGTTATGTACTGTTCATGGATTACATAATATTGTCTTATGATTTACTTATTTTACCTTGAACCAAGCATGATTTGTTTCTTTTATGTATCAGCTGGGATGTTATGTTTACCGCTGTTTTTATAAATAAAATCTGGTTGTCTAGTGTTGCACAGTATATATGCTAATTTCATCTGTGTACTTGAACTTCTCCCTCTCTGAAAGGTTATGAATGATTCATGATAATGTAATCTTTACATTGTTTTTTTTCATTACTAAAAATACATCAAAAACAATGTTTATGCCTAACTTCTTATACAATATGACTAAATATTGCCTGATGTTTATGTTATGATCTTAGTACCTTACTAACAAACAATTATCACCCCCCCATATGCAAATCTCTTAATCAGTTTTAAATTTGTCAAACATATCTATAAGATGGGTAAGTATAGTCCATTTTATTAATCGTACCCAAAAACCAGCTTGGTCTTGTAAATTCAAATAATATACCAGCTTTTACTTATTACAAGTTCAATTCTAAAAATCTTCTAATTTATCTCATCTAACCAATTCAAATATCTACCTACCTACCTATATATAAACGTTTTCGGGTCTAGCTATGCGATTTGTTTTATTTTTTATTAATTGATTTAATAAGTATAATCGATACGATCAATAAAGTTCTAAGTATACTTATGGAATGTATGTTATAGAATCCTAATTACTAACAGTTAACTTAGAATCAGTAGTTAAATAACCAACTTGGGTATTTAACATGTAACATGTCATACAATATTTTTTTTTAATAGTATTTGTATGTCTAAATAATTTAATGATTTTAAATTATTTCAAATGACTATCGAATTTCCAATCATCGAATAAATCTCCCGTAAAACGTAACGCAATATTTATTTATTGCATTACCTATGAGCCACACGCGACTTTTTCTTTTAAATTACTCCTAAATCCGTCATATGGCAAGTAATTAGTCTTTTATTTAAAAACGTATTATATAAAATGTAGGGCCTTTGATTCTAAAATTAATATACTGGTATGGAACTAATATTTACCCCTTTTTTTTATGTGACAAAGCGTGTATTTTATCTCCGCTTCGTTTCACATTATAAAAACGCCCCTAACTACTGTCAATGCGATGACCACGGATTGGTCAAATAGATGATAAAGATAACGATTTCGACCAATCCTAGCGTTCAGTGAAGTTAGACGATAGGACAACGTAACACGGTTTTATTAAACGTTTTTAAACGACCACCGAGTTCGTAAATTGTAACATTACTATCTATGTATAACATTACTTTTCAACTCACTACAGGATCTCATTAGTGAAAAGATCAAACATACATTAACTCGTTGAAATTTTAATACAGACTTGTAAAATTATAATTAACATGAAGTCATGAAGTTACCGAGTCACGTCCAACACTCCACATCTCTAATAAAACCCGGTTAAGTTCTAGTGACCCTAAGAACAATCAGTGATTATAAGTGAAAAGTGCGTTACAAAATGTGATTTAATGAAAACACGGTGCCTCAGTGAACTCAGTCAAGTGCCATTACGCTGTCGCGGGCAATCGTCATGGACGTATTTTAGTGAAATTGCGGACATGCATTTCAGAACAAAATGGATCGGATAGCCTGCATAAAATTCACCTATAGATTTAGCTAAATACTTCGATTAGACTTAACCTAACCTATTGTAATACAGAAAATTAAAATTAATGATATTCAATTTGTGTTGTTAAGTTATTTACCTAATGAAACGACCTCAACTAAGTTAGGTATAAATAATAAACTCAAGCTCACTCCTTTTACACGGACATCAAATTGTGACGAAAGACATAGTATAAATATTTATACTATATCTAAGATCACGTAATAAATAATAATTTAGGTTTCACATCCTGGTCTAGGCATCCCAAACTGTACTGACCCCCCTAAAAATACAGTTTTTAACTTTATATTTTTAAATTTAAGTTGGCCTCACGATCGACTAATGTCTAAGAACCCTACATTGTGAACCGAATAGTAAACCAAAGAACTTTAATGAGCGAGAGATTATTATTACTAGTCTATTATGAAGTTCCTAATTACTCCTTCCTACTGATTACTTTTAGAGAATACCATTAAACTTGCCAGCTAACATCTATATGTTGTTAAGTCAAAATTAAAAGTATAAACTATTCAGTAATGAATTATATTAATAAAATTCCTAATTGAAATAAGGTTCAAATTATTATAATAGTCTACTGGAAAGAATTAATTAACCTAACTTTGTATTATTAACCAAGGAACAGAGTTATAGCTAGCATGAATATAGAAGTCTTATCATAAACCATAATCATTCTACTGTTGAAACAAAATATATATTAAGTGACTTAGAATATTACTTGAAGCTTCAGATATTAACTACATAACTAAGAACAAACTCTTGGGTTAATTCAAATATCTTACTAGATTTACTTTTATAAAATGGCAATAATATATTAGCGGTTAAGGAACGGCCCCATCACCCGCCGTACCGCTGCTCTTCAACCATATCCTCAGAGCCCGCCCACTAATATATCTTTTATTATTTAGTATAGGGTAATTCCATGATAACTTACGTTACAATTTGAACTTTTCGTTGCAATGCATAAATGGTTTATGTGTATATTCATAATAAATCCTTTTTCTTTTTTGTACGTATAAATACAACATTGGAAGCTCTTTCTATTTAATTTTATATCAGCCGAAACCCAACAATAGTCTCACCCCAGCACACTATAATGTACTGGTAACTTGCGTTACATGAAAAGGACACGAAGTTTTGTGACTTCATTGTAAGTGAATATTTCTCTGATATTTACGATCGATTTTGTTTTTCATCGATGGAAACGATTAGGTCAGGAATCTAAGTTTTTTAATGTGACAAGATATATTAGTAAACTTTACAGACAAAAATTAAAAAAATACATAACATTGGTAACTTGCGTTACGCGGAAATAGTAACTTTCGTTACTTCCGAACACTTACTTGAATATGCATCGTTGCTTACTTAAACATAAAAAAATATTAACAAAAATGGGATGATTTGCCGTTTACTCCTCAGCCTTGATATTTTCATCGCGTCATTCTTTCAAGTCTTTGGATATTAGACTCTTTTGAAGTTGATTGTTTCTCCAGAATATGACGTGAAACTTTGACACTCCAGGAACAGCTGGAGCCTTTAAAAAGCATTCTTCCAATTGAAGAAGTCGTGCTCTTTCGTCAATTTCCTCCGTTGGGACTACAACCACTTTCACCTTCGAGTCTTTCGCTGCTGAAGCAAACTGCTCGGCATTTAACACAATAGCTTTTCTTTTTATAACTTTTCCACGTACCAACCTTTTCAAAGCTCCTCCGATTCCATCAACCGGGCCTTTTCCATGCGACGTAGCAAAGTAGTTCCATATCAGGTGAAGGTTATGCTTTTTTTCCAGCTGTTTAATACATTCGACGACGTATTTGTTTTTAAACTGGGAAGCCGGGCCGTCCGACCACAACTGTACTTCCTTGATGTTTGCTGGTAAATCTTCTAGTATTCGGTCGATGTATACAATCGCAGTCTTTTTATCATGATGGCGATCATCAGAAACTAGAACTATCGGATGCTGCTTACCTGTCATCCACAACGAAACTGTAAACAAAGTCACCTGAGGCTGCACCCAGTGAAAGCTCTGCACTTCATCCTGAGCTAGGCACGTGTAATTTTCGGAATAGTCCACCTGAATCAGCACTTTATCCGAATCAGCTGATATATTAGAAAATTCCATTTTGTGATTATGGTAGGAGGAGGCTTGATTACGTTTGATGTAAGCATGCTCAAAAAACTTTGGAGCCATTTCGGATATGTTCTGGATCAATTCATTTACTGTACCACTTACCTGAATTTTACTTAGTTTGTTATTGTGATTTGCCCATACAAACCAACTTATTTCGATCTCCGGGCTCGTATTGTCGCAACATTCCAAATACTCATCAAGTTTGTTTTTAAGCAACTCCTTGCAGATATTACAGTGTTTCAACCAGCATTCTTTTGTAGGAACTGTGCAAACGAATTCACTTAAAAAATTATGATCGTAGCACGGGCTTCCTATCATCCTATGCAATGCATTCACAGCCAGCGAGAAATTTTCATGGTATTTACATAGACAAACATTATGGGGCAACTTATTAGACAAGTAAACGTGCTTTGGTCGGAGCTCAGCAAACTTGCTGCATCCCATAATATTTCCAAACTCTCCCACAAATAGGCTATGAGTTTCAGTCACTGAGGAAAATAAATGACGGATCTGCATTTTTTCCTTTTCTCCTTTTTCATTGCCAACTGTGATATAGTCTTTTAAGCCAGGAGCTTGGCGGCTTATGTCATCGCGTTGATAGAATATTTGTACATCACGAATTGTCTTCTCGTCTAATCCATAAGCACCACGTGAAGTAACGGGATTTTCCTTCGGACATTCACTCAAAAGTCTTTCAAGCACCAAACGCTTTTTAATTGGACAGCCAGGCAATGCTTTTCGGGCACGAACTACAGCTTTACCGATAGATTGCGGGGTAAAACGGATAAAAGTTTCACTTGCAGTTGTGTTTTCCTGTTCCTTCTGTTTTTTCAGAAGTCGATGCTTTGTTACTCTTGCCTTGATTTTCCTTCTATTTTCTTTCACACATTTCGCTTTTTTCGATGATGGTAGACGCTCAAATTCTTCCCTTTTCTTTTGTCTTGTTTTACGACATGCCTGTTTCGTTTTTTCTTTATATTCCTCATATTTCCCGTTCTCCTTTAACTTCTCTCTTCTTCTTCTCATCTTTTCAGCAGCACTGAGTGGCATTGCAACTAAAAAAAACATCTTTATAAAGGTAACTGTTGTTACTTTCATGTAACGTAAGTTACCAGTAACTTTCGTTACAAACTTTGAAAGCGGATTTAAAAAAAACGGTTCTTCTAAGAAACAAATTAATAAAGCAATATCACTCGCCCTAATAATATTTAAGATATGCAGGAGAATTATCCAGCTAACTTTGATATAATATAATATATTTGAAAATGAATACATAATGGTAACTTTCGTTTCAATTATCGACTACATATTTTCCAGCAGCTATAACTTTGGCAAAATTTTATAAAATTTGTATCCGTTTGTGGTTTTACATACAGTAATAACAGTATTAGAAATAGTATTGTAGTACTTACCGAAACCTTTATTAACACTTGGAATAATTAATGATCTTTTGGTCCGTTTTTCAAATAATATTAATACAATTTCTAAGGGTAATGATTATGACATTAATATGCCAACAACACAATGACAAATACGAGGAAAAAGTTTATAATAGCCTTATTTGAACTATAAACAAATGATAAGACAGCAAATAGTATTGATATACCCACTTTAAAAAAAACATATTTTTTACTCTCTATCATGGAATTACCCTATAACACATTATTCTATTAGTGTTAAATTTAGTAGACTAATTCTAGTCAATTAGGTAAACTTGATTCTACTAGTCTCTCCAAAAGGATCCTTTGAGAAGAGAGACCGAGACAAACTCAAAGGATTAAACTATTTAATTCAATTATTCATTTTACTTTTGAACACAAAATAATATATTAGAACAATATAATATCAATGCTTAACTTTAGGCTTTATTCTTATTTCTTAGCCTGTTACTTCTTACTTACTTATAGAATTTAACTCAATATGCCTATGACAAACTTTGTGTGTCTTTCTCTATAATTGATAGTCATAACTACCAAACTATTTAGTAGTATACCTACTGTAATTATCATGTAAATGTAACCCTACTAGGCGGGTTCTACAACCTTTATACTCTGGATTGTAGTATGAATTATTGAATCACTCAGATTACTATAATTCAATTTCAGTACTATATCCCTAGTACATAAACTGTTTAGTTTAAAATTTAAAAAAATAATAAATTAGTGTTTCCTCACCATTCATAACTTAGTCTGAGACACTATTGTGTAAATTTTACATATACCATCTACTTCACTGAAGTTGCCAACACTAAATTATATCTAAAATTAATTAGCCCTAGTAAGTAGCCCTATAATTGATTTAATGCGCTTACAGATATCCTGTTTCAACTCTTAATTTAACTAAATTAGTAGCCCTTTGGTTTTATCGCTAAATAACTTCTTTAATAACCTTAATATTCTCACAAAGGTGGTGTGTTCTTGAACTACATAGTGTATACTCAACACTAGGGTTCCTTCAGACAACAACTAAGCATATGTGTAAGTACAGTGACCACTGATTGTCCTTGGACAGAGACAGTAAGCCGTAGCTAGGTATGTACCGCACATCTATAGCTGTTAAAGGTGTATTGAAAGGACAGACCAACTCGTAAATATCACTTTGAATTTTACCTATACAAAAGGACTACGTTAACCTAGATTTATTTGCCTTACCTGATGTTTAAAGATAATGTATAGCTTATAATGATGACGATTTAATTCTTACAACTAGAACCTCTTCGGAATAATATCTAAATATGATAAGCCTAACTTTTCTTTTAGCAGGTATGTAACCATACTTATTTACCCTTACTATCCTAGAAAGTTAATAATAATACCATAGACTCTCGTTGTGCTTAGATGACTTCTATGACAACAACCTGGTGTAAATACACATAGCTAACTAATTACTTTTATTCGTTTGAGACAGTTTTAACGTGAACTCTTTAATTTACCCTTACTATCCTAGAAAGTTAATAATAGGTAACACCGTAGACTAATAAGTTTCGTTACGTGCTTAGATGACTTCTATGACAACAACCTTGTGTAAATACACATAGTTATCTAATTACTTTTATTCGTTTGGGACAGTTTTAACGTGAACTCTTTAATTTACCCTTACTATTCTAGAAAGTTAATAAAAATACCGTAGACTAATAAGTTTCGTTACGTGCTTAGATGACCTCTATGACAACAACCTTGTGTAAATACACATAGCTAACTAATTACTTTTATTCGTTTAGGACAGTTTTTACGTGAACTCTTTTTATACACACTAACTGATAAAACATGTTTGCGGGCGTCTCCCTAGTTAGCCGCCTAGGTTTATCACTAAGGTTAGACGCGAATAATTCTTAAACTTAGACTTCTACCTATCTGCTAATTATAACCACTACAATACCTTTCATGTTAAACGAACTCCCTAATCATACCAACACGGGTTTATCGGACAACATACATACTCCGCAGTCTAGCGCTTTAGTTATTTCCTAACTAGACGGACGGTCTTAGAATTTGACGTTTCTGACAGGAATAGATAGACCTAACCACAGACTATCAAGATTACATTCAATAAGTAAGTTTCGATACCCTAGATTGAATATTTGCCTAATATTAATTTAATTTAAAAGGCTTACTTTTGTAACATGAATTAATTATTACTAGTTCCTAATTTTCCTATTGGCTTTAGAAGGCTAATTTAAGTCTTCTCGGTTCAATATTTATAATTCTTACGTCGACAGAGCTTGTTTTACTATGCCAGTAGTAGAACAAACTTTGTCTACATATACCTAGCTAGTCACATTACGTGTTTATAAGCTTACCTCGGTGTAAAGGAAAAGCTACTGACTACCTATAACCCCTAACCACCTATTAATCTATTGTTTTAGAGCAATTAAAAGTCCAAAATGACTTTTACAGTTACGTTAAACGTGTGAGTAGTGTAAAGGAATTCCGGTGTAAGAAAACCTTTGCTAGACCAACTAAGACCTAACATAACCTCGATTTCAGAAGTAAAACTTCCTGTGTGTAGTCCTAAGACCCTTCGACCGGCTATTTCTAGCCTTTAGTTGGCTTCCAGGTGGGGAAAATACCTACGGTGGTCTATAAATACATATATAAATAAGTGGATCAACGTCAAGAGTAATTCATATGTCCACACAACAATCGCAAACTGATTTCGGATCCACTTCTACGGGCCCTGAAGAGGAGACATAATGAGTTACAAACGACGATGCCTGGTATACCGAAAAAAGGTGTCAGGAAACCTTGTACGCGTACCTTCCAAACTCACTCAGTTAATGAGTTAAAACCGTCCGTTTCCTGATTGTGGAAATCTTCAGGTCTCAACTCACAACCAAAATGTGAGTGTAGGTATTCATTTTCGTAAACTACAACTGCCTGGAGCTCTGCGTAACCGACTACCATTTGTGGCGTCGTTACAGAGTTCTGGAAAACAAAAGAAGGTTAATAAACATGTTAAAACAATCCCGGAACACACAAACACCAGTTATTAAAACATTCTCACAATGCTAGCAAAAGAAAGTCCACTACAACATTC
The DNA here is from genome assembly GCA_948252455.1 of Acleris cristana. Classification (NCBI taxonomy): domain Eukaryota; kingdom Metazoa; phylum Arthropoda; class Insecta; order Lepidoptera; family Tortricidae; genus Acleris; species Acleris cristana. The sequence continues at coordinate 56,360,046 of OX411771.1, forward strand.
CTGTGTAGCGATAATCGTTAACTTGTAGCGTTACTCGAACGCAACGTGAAGCGACGAACAAAATAATATCACCTATAATAATACGAGCACAACACAAATAAATAAAAACCAACAAGGCAAAAATGGACGATACGTGACACCTCTCAGCAAAATATCAACTCACCCCTTCGACGACCGGAATAAAAAAGCCCCGCTCAGACCCTCGCCAGACTTTATATAGAAAACCCTGAGCATGCGTAGAAACCCCTAATTTTCGGCCCCGCTGTATGAAACCTGCGTATATGACCGCTTGGATGCGTAAACTTTTCCCGCAAAAGAAATTTCAATTATTCAACTTTAGTGTCTATTTCATCATTTCAAGTAACAAATAAAGCTCACTTTCGTTTGAACTCATCTCTCCTCATATTAGCGTCTCTCTAGCGTCCCTGCGTATTAAGAAGCTGGGATGCGCAGAAGTTTTCCCGCAATAATGCATTTACTTTTCTAATGACAATGATTATTCTAACATAACATGTAACAAACAAAGTTCATTATCCTTTGAATTTGACCCCTACTCATTTTAGCAACATAGCGGTCATAATTCTTCTTTTTTTTTTTCAACTTCCAGCCTATTCGATCCTTATTTATTAGGTTTTACAACTATAATGTTACCTCATTACAAATTAATTTGTGCAATTCTTTCCTCTTTAATTTATCTTACTAACATAGTGAAATAAACCTATTTATTTCCTAAATTCTAATTAGAATGATCTGTTTTTTTTTTATTTAATTTCAACCATTTCCTTCGCTTGCTCCACAGCGCCATCTAAGTAATTCAAAGTGAACCTATTTCTCTGCTAGTCGCCCAGGATTAACCTGTCAATTTTAAATGTCTAATCGTTTAGTTCATTATACTTTGAACTTGTCTCCTACTCTCCTTAGCATTATAACCGTCATTTCTTTTTTAATTCAACTTCCAGCCAATTCTTTATTACAAAATAATTTGTGCAAACTTTCCCTCTTTAATTTATTTTACTAACATAACGAAACAAATTTATTTATTTCTAAATTCTAATTAGAATGATCTGTTTTTATTTAATTTCTTTTATTTCACACCTCAGCGCCATCTAGGTAACTCAAAGTGAACCCATTTTTCCGCTAGTCGCTCAGAATTAATCTGTCAAATTTTAATGTCTAATCGTTTAAATAGTTGTCAATGTTTTCCAGAGAGAGCGCTGTTTTCAGTTTGTTTAGAAAATCTAATGACTAATTTCTAGCTGTCTGATGGCGAAGATAAACATGAGTTTTTAAAATGGATTTTAATAAAGGACACTACACACGTGTACCAGTACAATGGCTTCCGGCTCGTCGGGCTCCACAGGTACGTGGGTGAGCGGGCGGCTGTTCACGGTGTACTCCACCTCGGTGAGTAGGGTGACGAGGGTCTCTTCGTTGGGGTGACGCTCATGCAGCACGGCTTGTAGGGCTGCTTTGACGGCCCTGACCATCCGTTCCCAGGCTCCCCCCATGAAGGGGGCTCCGGCAGGTATGAACTTCCAGCTGATGGCTCGCGAGGCGTTTGACTCTTCATAGGCCTCCCGTAGCTCCCGGTGTGCAGCGTGAAAGTTGGTGCCATTGTCCGACCAAATTTCGGTTGGGCACCCTCGGCGCGCGACCACACGCCGGAGGTCCATCACGGCGGAGTCCCCACTGAGACTCGGTACCACCTCTAGGTGCACGGCGCGCATTGTTAAGCACGTGAATAGTGCAACGTACCTCTTTTGAGTGCCGCGACCTACGGTCACGGTTATCGGGCCGAAATAATCGAGGCCCGTGTAGGTGAACCGGCGTTGATGGTGAACGAGGCGACATCGTGGGTGGTCGCCGGTCGGCGGTACAGTCGGCTTCGTTTTCTTTATTCTACAGGGCAGGCATCGGTGCACTATCATTCGTGCTACTGGGCGGAGGCGTAGAATATATTGCGTATTGTTGTTTGCACTCGTTAATCGTAGCTTCAACTCCGTTGTGTGATATCTGTCTATGTACAGTCAGCGTCAGAGTTAAGTATACCCCTTGCTTGTAAAACTGGACTGACCGAGTCACGTGACTACAACGATGCGTCACGTGACTCCGTCGGAGCTAGCACTCGCTGGAACATTTTGTTATTACTTTACGAGTAATGTTTCCAGATTTCTTCAAATACGACTTTAATTTATTTTTTTTAACGACTTTCAATATTAACCAAGAATACTTTACCCCCAGAAACATACAAAAAGACATATTAATCTCGGGGATCGAACAAACGGGTCACCGGCTGCAAGATAAACTTTTTCCTGCTCTGTATGCCACTGTGCTACCGTAACACTATGACATAACGTCGAAATGAAGTATTAGTTATTAATTTGTTTTAGCTCGATAATGCATCCTTGTCTAACGTCAATATGGAACTATTTTTATCTTTGTTTCTTATTTCAATACTGCATTTGATCGTATAGGACGACGGTCATTTCATCTGAGACTTAAAACTGAATGAGAACGCTTTAATTATGTTAACAATAGGGCCGCAAATTGAATGATTATTTTATTTGTTCCGTTTACTTATTGAATTTGAGGGTAAGTTGTCATATTATAAGATCACTTTTAGAAATCTCTTAATACGTGTTGTGTAGCGTGCAGTAACCTTCACTTATTAATATACTTCTTTAAAAGTCTTATAATGGTTCGACTGACGACTTTTTTAAAAGCTAAAATAGTTGTTCTCTGGGAACAAAACCAGAGTATTAAAAAAATAGCCCGTGATATGAATATAACGGTTAGTGAAATTATGACCAGGACGAGTAGTTCTCGTTTTATTTGCAAAACTTCAAATCTTAGTGTTTTGTTGTTTTTTAAAAAGTGTTCCTTATAAGCGTTAATATTTATTTTCTAGAGAAGAACCGTTCAGAAGTGGATAAGGAGATATCAGGAGACGGGTAATGTGAAGTGTGATGTCTCCGGCCCGCGTCCTCGAGTATACACCGATGAATTTGAACGACACCGTGATATTGTCAACATTCACACGGAGGCTCCATTTACGACCACTCGTTCAAGTGCTCAAACATTTGGGGTTTCGCTCAGTACGGTTCGGCGACATTTGCATGCAGCGAATATCCATAACTACAAGCCTGCTAGAAAAATACCTCTCACTGATGCTCACCGAACCGCTAGAATCGATTTTGCCGAACGTTACCTTAATTTTGATTGGATAAACGAGATTGTGATCTTTACAGATGAGAAGTGTTTTAAATCTGATAAAGATGGCAAAAAAATATTATGGAGAAGAAGTGGGGAGCGGTATAACGCTAAAAATATGTTAGATTTGAGAACTAGTGGAAGAATTACATTGGGTAATCAATTTGACTTATTTTTGCATATAAATATATGATAATTTTAGTGTTTTATATAAGTATACTTAATCTAAAATTACTATAATTTCATTTTTATTTTCTTCTTAGGTTTCCACTATAATATATAATAAAATGCAAACTCAAATGACATAATAAAAAATATACTATTCCGAGGTTTTCAGTCCATTTCAGGGCCCATAGTCACGGACAGACACGAACGACGAGGAGGACTCTTTTTTTGTAATTTGAGTTTGCATTTTATACACATTTGCATTTTTATTGTTGTTTGCAGCCTATTGGGGCTGGATGTCATCCATGGGCCCGGGAGAACTCGTGGAAGTGTGTGGCCGCATGAACAGCCAGCGTTACTTGGAGGTGTTGAAGGACGTCATGCTGCCGTCGGTGCGAGTTGCATATCCCGAGGGCCGAATCCACCTCGTCCAAGACAACAGTGCAGTGCACCGCTCACGACTCGTCCAGGAGTGGCTGTCATCTCAGGATGATATTTATGTTTTCAATTGGCCGTCTAAAAGCCCTGACCTGAACCCAATTGAAAACTTGTGGGGTCAAATGGTTTTGAATTGGGACCCTAGTGACGTCAAATCAAAACAACAATTAGATCAAGAGGTCAACAGAACTTGAGAGTTGATACGAAACAGTAGTGCATGTTCGAACATGGTCATGCACATGAGTAGCCGGCTCCAACAGATCATTAACAATGACGGTCACCCACTTCGATATTGATTTGATGTTTAAACTATGCGAATAATAGTTTTTTTATGTGTAATTTGTCAATTTGTTTGCTTTTTTCAAAGATCGTGATACTTATTTACGAGAGATGAAAATTGTTAGACTGCTTGATAGTTTGACATGTTGGTTCTCTTTCACGTGTAAAAAAGTTCACGGTTTTATAAAAGTAAATAAGTAGGTATAGGTAATGAGTCGTATTTCCAGCAATATAATATTTAAAAACTTTTTAATTTGGTGGCATACTTTATTGCGAGACTTTTTTTTACCCACACAAACATTGCATCAATTATTCCAATGTTATTGTGAACTTAGCTACGCTTTTTTTATATCCGGATAGTTTTTAATATTTCTAGGAATACCTACTCTCCTACAGTAATTTGAATTAATACCATAGATTCATGTTATCGTTTAACAAAACAATAATAAAATTAAACTTTTAATTATTGTTTTTTTATATTTTCATAATTACCTATACTACGACTGACTATTTAGAAATTAGTTTCCCCTTTGAGACACTAAATTATAATTAAAACACTGTATAAATAATAAAAAAAAGTTTTGCAAGCTTTTTTCTTACCTAGTTAAAATAAAAGGAAAATAAAAACATTTATAAACTATAAACGAGCTTTCTTTCAATAAATACTAAACTTATTATTCAAGAATAAAGGCCCATTTACTTTATACAACTGTCTTGCCCATTTCATACAATAGAATTGAGGAAATAAAAAAATGCTTAGTTTACAATGATATATAGGTTTTTTATTCCCTCAATTTTATTGTATGGAACGTGCAAGAAAGTTGTATAATGTAAATAGGCCTTAAAGAAGAACATAAAAAAAAACAAAAAACATTTTTTCAGCGAAGATTATGTGTAAAAAAAAACAAAAAGTTCAATTCCAGCCCGAGGATTCGAACCTGCGACCTCTCCATGTCGGTTGCGTGATATCTCAGCTAGCTACCACTAGAGCAAGACGCCTTGTACGTCACACGACGAAATTCTTATACTCTTACTACTTCTTATATTTTTCTTAGGGGGTATACTTAACTCTGACGCTTACTGTACATAGTCTATGTACAGTCGGGTCGCCGGGTGGTCACCGTCGAGTACCGGCGGACGTTTCTGTAGGTTTGCGATGTCCACGGCGGCGCCTATACGGGTCTTCACTGTGATTATTCCGTTTATCAACTCGACCGCCAGGTGGCGCAGTCGACTATGCGGTCCCGGCGTCTTATCGTTTTGTAGCTTATCGATGTCGTCACTGAAGGCGGAGTATTGACCCGCTCGAACGATCAGCTGTTCGGCTCTATGTAAGTATGATGCGTCGAGTAACTTGAATTTCTTGTTAGTGTGGGATTTCTTTGACGGCGCCGGCGGCGTTGACGACGCGTTTTTGTTTCGTTTATTCCATTCCGGATCGGCTTGTTTGTTGCGTAGCGTTCTTTTGTAGTGGGCGCGCACTCGTCGGGTTCGGCAGAGGTCGATGAACTGTAGTACACGACCTATTGTGCGTAATAGGCGCTCCCACTTCGAGAAGCGTTCCGGCGGCGGCAACCAGGCGTAGGGGCTTGATTTCTTAGCGGCGGAGATTGTATGTACCTTTTCTTCGTTTGAGTCGTCTTCGTGTGGCTTTGACGGTTCGGCGGGCCATGTCGAGGGGTCGGCGCTTAGAAATTCCGGCCCCGTGAACCATCTGTGACTGCTGTTGAAGTTGTGCGGCACCTCCCGCGTGGCTTCGTCGGCGACGTTGAGTTTCGTAGGTACCCATCGCCACTCTTTTATCGCGGTTGCCTCCTCTATTGCGGCGATGCGATGTGCGACGTAAGGGCGGTAGGTACGTGCCCCGGTTCTCAGCCACGCGAGCACCATGCGGCTGTCGGTCCAGAAGGTCTTCGTCTCGGGCTTAAAATCGTGCTCCTCTATCACGGCGGTTGCCATGCGGCTCCCCATCACGGCGGCTTGGAGCTCTAGGCGGGGAATGGACGTCACTTTGAGAGGGGCGACCTTGGCTTTGGCGGCTATAAGCGCCACATGCACCCTCCCGTCGCTCGTAGTCGTCCGCCAGTATAGCGCGCTCGTGTACGCGGATGCGCTCGCGTCCACGAAAACGTGCAGCTGTCTTGACGTTGCTTCGCTGTAGTGGGGGTAGGGGCGTGGTATAGCGACGTCTCGTAGCGCTCGTAGGTGTTGCGTCCACGCCACCCACTGGCGCGCCAAGTCGGGCTCCAGCTCTTCGTCCCAGTCCGTGCCGCGCCTCCACACTTCCTGTAGGAGCTTCTTAGGTATGATGGTGACCGGCGATGCCAGACCGAGGGGATCGAAGACTGACATCACGATTTTCAACACGTGACGTTTCGTCGGCTCTGTGTTGTCTAGAGCTCCGGGCGGCAATCGGGTGAGGTCCAAGTTAAAGGCGATTTCATCCGTCGACGGTTTCCAAATCTGTCCCAATACTCGTTCGGTCTTCAATTCAGTTTTGTTTAAGTCTATGTGGGTTGGGTTGGCGGCCTCCCCGGAGAGTGTTTCAAGCACGTTCGTTGAGTTTGAAGTCCACTGACGTAACTCATAATGGGCCTCTTTGTGGATGTCGCGTACATTGCTCGCTACGCGAATCGCTTCATCTTCTGACTCGAAACTTTGCAAGTAATCGTCGACGTAATGGTTACGTATTATCGCTCGCACGGCGTCGGGATGAGTTTCTTGATGCTTCTGCGCGTTAATATTCTTGACGTATATCGCGATCGATGGTGAACATGTCGCGCCAAATATGTGTGACGTCATCCGGTATTCTGTAGGTGCGTTGTCGTCGCGTCGGTCGCCCCGCCATAGGTACCGTAGGGCGTCTCTGTCTTCTTTCTTGACTTTTACTTGCATAAACATTTCTTTTACTCAAAAATGCTATGTAATCTTGCCATAACACCAGTAAAAAGGAGCCAGTAGGTTCACGTTCCTGGACAACTGGAAAAGTGTCCAGTAAAGTTGAGGAATTTCGAAATTGGAATCAAAAAATGTCCAGTAAGTAAGTATGGAAATTCCATAACATATCATATTATTTGAATTTGGAACTATCTGTAAAGACTGTGACAACCTTCAAAAAGGCTACTTATACTACATGAAAAGCTGATCAGTCAGCTCCAAAAGTACCAGGGCATCAGAAACCAAAAGCGTTATCTCGTTCAGACCAGACATCGCGCGATTTCTCTTCATTTCAGCATCGCTTGCTCCGCACCATCTCAGTTTTATGTGCGCCTAGTACATCTCGGCCGGTATGACGAGTTGTGAATCGTTAATTTAAAAAAAAAAATCCGGGTAAGCGACCGGCTAAGAGTCGGACTAGCGCCCTGAGGGTTGTGCACATGTGGTCATCAATATTTTAACATATTTTTTTTTAAATCATTCTACTTGTTCTATTTTTGAGTAAAGCACTATTACTCAAAAATGCTATGTAATCTTGCCATAACACCAGTAAAAAGGAGCCAGTAGGTTGACGTTCCTGGACAACTGGAAAAGTGTCCAGTAAAGTTGAGGTATTTCGAATTTGGAATCAAAAAGTGTCCAGTAAGTAAGTATGGAAATTCCATAACATATCATATTATTTGAATTTGGAACTATCTGTAAAGACTGTGACAGCCTTCAAAAAGGCTACTTATACTACATGAAAAGCTGATCATTCAGCTCCAAAAGTACCAGGGCATCATAAACCAAAAGCGTTATCTCGTTCAGACCAGACATCGCGCGATTTCTCTTCATTTCAGCATCGCTTGCTCCGCACCATCTCAGTTTTATGTGCGCCTAGTACATCTCGGCCGGTATGACGAGTTGTGAATCGTTAAAAAAAAATAAAAAACCGGGTAAGCGACCTGCTAAGAGTCGGACTAGCGCCCTGAGGGTTCTGCACATGTGGTCATCATAGTACATTACTGCAAAGACCAGTAAGTGAGCCTTCCTGGACGAGTAGGAGTTAAAAGGCCGAACCGCTAGGTGAGGCCTTTTATAGATACGAGTCCAGGATGGCTCTTAATGGGCGAGGCATGTATAGTGCTTTTCTCAAAAATAAAACAAGTATATTGTATTTTAAAAAAGTATAATTAAACGTATTAAGAAATATTAAATGTCACATTATTCATGTTGGGACAGTTTTCAATCGAAATTGTAATAGATTTCCCCGGCATACTTATGTTGGTTTGTTTAATGTCAGATTTTTTTTTGTGGGAATCCAACACTGGGCCATTATCAGATGGCTCAGTGTTGGACAGTTGAAGAGGAACGGATTCTTGTTGAACGGTGGATGGCTGCGGGCTTAAAAAAAATTGTTCTTGGTTAGAGGTGGATGGCTCTGGCATACTTATGTTGGTTTGTTTAGTATCCGATTTTTTGTTGGTAGCGGGGGGGGTTGATGGCCTAATATTGTACAGCTGAAAAGGACCGGATTCTTGGCGTGAGGTGGATGGCTGTGGGTTTAAAAACATTTTTTGTTGGTTAGAGGTGGGTGGCTCCGGAATACTGTGAGATTCTAGTTTGATGTGAGTATTGATTTTTTTTGTTATGTCTGCTTTATTTTCGACGGAGTCCTCTATATAACCTTCGGCAACTCTGTCAGATTTCCATCCACCGTGCCTTTTCACCGTTAAAAGATTTGCCCCTGAGTCCGCTAGAAGAATGGCAGACGACCGACGGAAACAATGTCCGGTGTAGGCTTCTGGATTTGATAAATTCAGATATGTAGCGATATCTTTTGGCATCGCTGCTATTTTATGTCAACCAATGTTCTGCTTAGTACACCGTCCATTTTTATAATTCACTAATAAATTATCGGATTTCAATTCCTTAGGGCGAAGTGCTTGGTATTTTTTTACAATATTTGCAGACTCGTCACGAATGACAAACGAGCGATCGAGTTTCGTTTTCGTCTCGCGTAACTTAATTATTATTATATCGTTATGGTATTCTACGTCTGATATTTTTATGTTTGCAATCTCCAGACTTCTACACGCACCATTAATACCGATGATAAGGACAACCTATAACAAAACAAAAATACAATTTTATTGTGACAAAGAAATGGCAATTACCCCTTGGATGAATAGTCACTAAAGATAATGGACAAAACTGTCGCTAGATATAGTAATATGACTTAATTAGCGAAAGTATTTACCTTGGTCATTAAATATTTGTCATCCGGGGCCTCATTTAAAAACTGTTGTATATTTTGGCTACTAAATATCTTAGATTTCTTGCATTGGTAGCCATCAGACTGTCTCTTTAACCACGCCGTTAAATTGGTGTAACTCCTTAAGTTTAGATTATTTTTGTTATGTAACACACACCGAAGCATGGAATACGTGGGCCATAAGGAAGACGGTTTCATCGTTTGACGAAGGTAGCTAAAATAAGCCAAAAACACAGTCTCTGACAAACTTTTAGTATTTTGTTCACTCCTCCAACTTATGAATTTTTCGTACGCCTTCAAGTATCTTTCCTTGGACTTAGGCGGAAGGAGATTATTGATTGCTACTTCCGCCTCTGCTATTAAATTTGGAGGAATAAAGTCAGTTTCAGACTCTTCTGAACTCATTTCGGCAAGTACTTCACGAAACACGAATAAAATTAACAGAGATTGCCAAAAGATTCCCGCTTTTACTTCGATGTGACTTTTTTTAATCGCAAATTTTCCTGTGCGGACGACTATTTTCTATTATGCCATCTTCATAAAATGTTCAGTTGCTTTTTGTTGGGTAAGTAGAATTATCATAATAATTTATTTCAACATAATATTTACTTAATTAATAAATTAATGTACTTTTCGTATATTTTCCTACAAGTCTACAAAAACCACCGAACGATTGAACTTATTTTACCTGTGGCCCGTTTCACGAAGCAACAAGTTACAAATTACAAGCGGAACTCCCTTTCTAGCAAAAGGAGTTAGAAAGAGACTTCCGCTTGTAATTTGTAACTTGTAGCTTCGTGAAACGGGCCTCTGGCAGCATACCTGGGTTTTACATACTGGCAACACCGACCTCGTTTCTTTTTTTTTTTTTTATAATACCTTGTTGTAGTATCAATCTGCCCTACATCTGTAGAGCTGAATGTTCAGTTTTTCATCAATTAAAAATGTAATATAAATATGAAACTTTAAACGATAAAGCGTTTTTTTTATTGAATGGTTGTTTTTGTGAAAATCCTTATTGAGAAAATACACTGGTCTGAATTAATTTTTATTTCATGTGGCTTTATCTTGCTACTTCTTTAGTCTTTTCAAAGGCTGTCACAGGTCTGTACAGATAGTTCCAAATTCAAATAATATGGTATGTTATGGATTTTCCATACTTACTTACTGGACACTTTTTGGTTTCCTAATTCAAAATCACTCTACTTACTGGACACTTTTGAGAGTGCTCCAGGAACTTTAACCTACTGGCTCCTATTTGATGATGTTAAGACAAGATTACATAGCATTTTTGAGAAAATATTTTAACATATTTTTTTTTAAATCATTCTACTTGTTCTATTTTTGAGTAAAGCACTATACAATGCTTCGACCATTAAGAGCCATCGGGCTTCTACCTCATACTCGTCCAGGAAGGCTCACTTACTGGTCTTTGCAGTAATGTACTATACATGCTTCGACCATTAAGAGCCATCCTGGACTCGTATGTATAAAAGCCCTCGCCTGGCGGCTCGGGCTTTTACCTCATACTCGTCTAGGAAGGCTCACTTACTGGTCTTTGCAGTAATGTACTATAATGTCCGCGCCGACGGCGACGGCGTGTTGACGGAAGCGCATGAGTACCCCCGGAAGAGATTGGAGTAGGTCGGGCCCGGTGAGGAGGCGGTCGTTGAGTGACACGCCCCTTGTGGTTGCGGCGGCGTCGTGAACTATGCGTACTTTGCCCGGCTTCATAGGGTTTAGTACGGCGAAGTGTGGTAGGTACCACACTCTCTTCGACTTGTTAGGCGGTGCGGGCTCGGCATACCCTTTGAGTAGTAGTGCATCCATCTCTTCGTTGTATCTTCGTTTTAGCTTCTCGTCTTTGTCTAGCTTCTTTTCAATGTTCTGAAGTCTTCTTAATGTGTTTTCATAGTTGTCGGGTAGACGTGCGTCGTCATCCTTCCATAGTAGCGGAGCTTCATAGTGACCGTCGGCAGTAGTGCTCATCGATCGTGCGAGTATGTTCCGTGCGCGCTCGTCCGGGCTTGATTGAGGTAATTTCGGCTCGATTAATAGTGATTCGAGCGCGAAATATTTGCCGAGCTGCGCATCCATGTTGTCATCTCGCTCCCTCCTTTCTTGCGTAGTCACGTGATGCGTCGCGTGTACTTGCTTGCCAATAGTGCGTGTGTGCGCGCCGTGTAGCACCCAGCCGAGCGGTGTGAGTGACGCTACCGGCTGGTGCTGTTGACCCCGTCGTGTCTCGCTGCTGACTAGTAGGTGCCAATTATCTTGTCCAATTAGCACCTTAGGTTTCGCTGTCTCGTATCTGAGGTGATTTTCTATGTCGCGTAGATGCGGGCTGTTGCGGAGATCTTCATTGTTAACAGACTGTGGCGATAGGCGGAGATCTTCGATTGTGCGCGCGCGAATCTTGTGGCACTGATTTGTGCCACGTATGTTGAGCGTGACACGACGTGATTGTGCCGCGTCGATTTTTTCTATGGTGATAGCTTCTATCAATAGAGGCTCGATGGGCCCATCGAGGCCCGCCTCCCTGGCGATGTCTTCGTGTACCAATGTAATGGTTGAGCCGTCGTCGAGAAGTGCGTGTGTGTTCACCTCTCCCGCCGGTCCGGAAATAGTGACGGGAATTATCTTCAAATATGCCTTCGAGTCCCTGGCTGCCCACGTAGATGTGACGGCTTCGGATTTTGCTTCCTTTTTCATGTAGTGTAGTAACTTGTGATGAAAATGTTCGCAGCCGTCTCTTTCGCACTTGATGCGCTTGCATGAGTGCGTCCTTGTTCGATAGCGCAGGCAGCGGAAACATAAGCGTTGTTCTTTGGCGATCTTCCATCTGTCTTCGAGTGGCTTGTCTATAAATTTATTGCATTTATTGATGTGGTGGTCGACGTCGTTGCAACAGGCGCATTTGCTTGTGGGTTTTTCGGTGGTCAGTAAGAAGGTTTTCTGTGTTCTTCTCGCTGGGTGAGTACTTGCGGTGTCTATGTTCTCCGGCTGGGCGTATAGTTAGTGCACAGTACTCGGCTTCGCGTTGCAGGAACGTAGATAGCTTCAGTAATTCGGGCTCTTCGTTTCTTTGTGTAGTTGCGTAGTCGAACCATCTATATCGTAGTGCAGGTGTAAGCTTCTCCATCATGGCTCGTGTGGTTTCCGGACTGTAGAGGTAGTGGGCGCGGTTAAGCGCGTTGAGTGTAGCTACGGCGTTAGCTACACGACTGGCGAACACGCATATGTCGCGCGGGCCGTCGTTGAGGCGTGGCATGGCGCGTAATCTCTCCAACTCGGCGAGTGCTATGGCGTCTGGGCGGCCAAAGCGGGCTTCTAGGCTTCTCATGACTTCATCGGCGCGGGCGTTGTATATGAGTAAATTCTCGACGGCTTCTTTTGCTCTTCCTTTGAGACATCTTCTTAATCTTGATATTTTCTCAAGATCGGTGTAATTCGTGGCGGTTTCATCGTATGCGGCTTTGAAAGATAGCCACTCTTGATGGGAGCCGCTAAACTGCGGCAGCTCGGCGAGATATCGCGGTGTTTCTCTATGACCGGCACGTGCGGCGATAGCGATAGCTGATGCGAGCTCGCTCAAGTCGATTTTCTGTTGATTCTTCGGTATGACGGCGTTGTCTTCTTGCGTATTCGCTTGTGAATACGCATTCCACGGCGGTGGATAACTCGCTTGTTCGTTACGAGGCGTTGGCGCGGGCGGCGCGGGGATGAAGACTGGAGCGGCGGCGGAGAGGGGGGCACTTTTCCCGGGTTCTTCAACGGTCCCGGGGGGGGGGGGCCGGCACGCGCGGCAGTGGCGTTGGGTCCTGTGTCCTCGGCGGTGTGCTTCGCTTGAGTCGATGTATTGTTCGGCTCAGGCTCCTCCTCGTTGTGTGGTGCGTCGGCGATGGCTAGTACATGGCGGCTATTAGATTCGAGCCATTCGTCGATGCGGTGCTCCGGCATGGTGGTCGACATGACCGTTTCAGCGTCTTCATTGTCTGTGTCCTCGGTTTCTATGACGGCGATGCGCGCTTGTGCGAGTTCGAGTTTGATCTTGAGTACTTCTTCCCGCGCTTGTGCGAGACGGCGTGTGCGGCGGCTTGAAGTGGTTCTGATTGATCTAGACGACGGAGGTGGTGCGGCAGGACGCGGGCTTGACTGTGGGGTGTCCTGCCGCGGCGGTGCCGCGGGATCCTGGCTTGGCTGTGGGGTTTCCCGCGGCGTTGTCGAGTCCGTTGACTCGTTTGCAGTGGCGGTTTCAGCCGACGACGAAGTTTGTTCGGAGCTCCCGAACATGAGTTGTCCGAGTGTACGTTTCCCTGACGCAGATCTTGTGATCGGCATTTTCTTTCTTCAAAATATATTCTTCAAATTATCCGGTTCGATTGGACCAACATGTAACAGTAAAAAGTAAAAGTAAAAATCATTTATTCACTACACACACAAGACACACAGAAAAAAGTAAAACCAGAAAACAACAATAAACAAGTAGTTGGTGTCTTCGCGGCAGTGAATCGGACACTGGCTCAGCATAATGCTGAGATGTGCGTGACACCTATGGCTGGCTCGGTGAAAGAAAACGCCCTTTTGGTGGTAATGAGGCAGGCAGGCTTGAGAGGCAGGGATTTGTTTTCCAGCTTGTTCTTGTTCGAACTCCGTCGGTTGAATACAAATTTTCGGCCGGATGGCGGCCATTTTATACTATTTTTTGCATATCCCCAATCTCTCAACCTGCCCCACCCCGCAAACTTTATTTATCAAATAAACATTCTTAAATCTAAAATAATTCTTATTATTTACATTTATTTCGATAGTTTTCCTAACATTATACATCATTAATTATCATATATTAAGCGCACGCCACCCGTCTTACGACTGCGCGCGGTTTTCTGGGTCGGGCATATTTACGTGCCTCGTCCCCCGCTTCCGCGGTATATATACTCGCCCTACTCCCGCGGGCCCGCAGTCGTAAGCGTGTTGGCATGCCCTTAGGTTCTAACTAGTGAAACACAACGAATTCGTATATTTATTCTCGGTAAGTATGGCTAATTGGACGGTATAACAAATAATCAACTTTTCTTAACTTAACATTATCCTACAAATTACAAACAATAACAAACTATTTTTATAATCACTATATACATTTAAGCGTTGTCCTGCACATTTATAATCACTATATACACTTAAAACGTTGTCCTGCACAGATGAGATAACCTGCATTCAGATATTCTCGGACAAATCAAATGTGGAAAACAGAAAAATCTTGTATTCCATTTTCGTAGTGTTCCTTAAAGATCTTAAGTTATCTACATAAAAATAATTGATCTGCATGAACTAAACAAGTAGGCATCGTGAAAATACATGTTGTTCAGATTTTGGTTTTCTGCTGTTCCGCAAGTCCACAAGCCAAGTATTTTTTCATAATATAAGAATAATAATGCAGCTTTCCCTAACGTTAAAATCGACTAGGCTTCATAGATCCAAATTATGTAGGTATTTCATGCGCTTTCAGGCTAAACTATACGGACTTATCATTCACCTGTAGTTTTTGACAACCCAAGGTTCTGTGTTATCCTTATCGCAGACCCTAAATCAAAGAAAAAAGAACATTTAACTTTTGACATAATTATTGGCAGAACTCATCGACAGTAAAATATCGACAGAGTCAATCATTGTCTTCGTTTACTTCAAAAGGACGTTATCTCGTGCACTGACACGTTGTCCCTGTGTGTGGATGCACTTGTGCGCGTATAGTTTATGCTAGTGTTTGATAATTTTGGCGTGTGCGTGCGTAACGATGTGATTGAAATTTGCATTAATGTTAACACTGTTTGTGTGCATTTCCTCGTCTCCCGCGCAGAAAGCTACAGACTTTTTTACGTGGAAATTGATGCGCGTAGCCACTCCGGTTGATTAAATGCTCTAAGATGTAGGGTTAGTGTAGATAAGCATTCTTAGACTTAAATAAATTAAGTGAAAACGAACAATTTTAACGTTCATTGACGTTGCATAACAATTATTTCTATACAGTGCGCTTCTAAATTTAGGCATTTGTAGCTTCGTAGGATCTCTTGGTCTTAATTTCGTTTTTTTTATTTCTTATTAAATAGCTCAGGATTTGTCCTTACAAATATACCTATCTCCATGATGTACATCGATGTTAGAGTCAATAAATTTAAACGCTTAAACAAAGGTCTGCATGGCTCTCGAGGCCTTACATCGCAGATTGCCCTAAGACACTTTTTTTGGCACACAAATGCACGACTCACGTCCTTGGAGTTTCCCCAGACAACTATTCCGTACCTTAGCTACATAGCCGTGGTAAGCTATGAGCGCGGTTGATTCACCAGCTATACGTTTAAGTCTCCTGAGGGCGTATATAAATTTTCCCAGTCGAGTACATATGTTATCTACATGGTAGTTCCAGTTACAGTGTTGGTCCACAATAATTCCTAAAAACTTTGTATTACAGGTTTCTTCCTGGGCTTGCCTTTGTAGGTTACATTCATTTTAGACCTTTTACTTTTAATGTTACTGAACTGTATGTATTTACTTTTTGATACATTAAGATGCAAATAATTGTCTTCTAGCCATTTATTAATAATTTTTATAGCACAATTTATATTATTCACATGGGTTACATTTTGCCTACTTTCATTTGAAACTAAAATTGAAATGTCAACAATATTGTTTTATAATTATAGTATGAATCTTCCCAGGTGAATTTTTCGCTTCGAGCCCTAATCTTTCAAACAATGGCCATTGTCTCTATTATCGCAAAGCCGCTAGCTACCGAGTTAGCACGTGCCACTACAACATTCATATTGAAAAACAAACGGTATCGTCATATTATTAAGGTTCAAATTTAATGTCACTGATATTCTGGATATTACGTTTTGGTAGTGTAGGACGTTAGACCGCCCCGAGGCAATACGGCACTCATATTATTTTGATACTTGGTGTTAAAAGCTGCATGCTGGCCTGGAGGCGATCCCGTTGTTCTCGCATATAGTCAAAATCCAAGTCCAGCTTGGCGAGAGAACTTTTGAGGGTTTTGTTATGGTTTATAACACGCAGAACCTCCTCTTCACTCTCGTCACGCTCCTGCAGCAGCCGTGCATTGAGCTCTTTAACTGTCTTCAGCTCTAACTGTGTGTTCCGGAGTTTGTCAACAAGGACGTCCCGACGGGTAGTAGGCTTGCTGGTAGCTGGAAACATAATGACAAAGAACAGTACCAGTGCGCAAAAAAGATACACCTAATAGCCTAATTATAATTTAAGGTCAATTCAAGTCTAAAAATCTCACTGTGTTAATATCACACAATAATCACTTAAAGATATTTATTTTGATTTAATAATTATTGTACCATAATTTTACTATTGTAATACTAATGACACTTTAATATACGTAATCTTTAATTAAGGCTTTAAATAAGCCACAACCTATTTAAGTTACTACTAAAATCTGACTCGTCTAAATTCCTTTCTCCTGTCAGTGTCACTAAATTTTGTTAAGTTTCTTAGCTAGGTGGACAGTATTTTCGTTAAAAATTTAACACAGAGGTAAGTAATAACAAGATTATGGAATATCAATACTCCCCTGGTTTCGTTGATGATCAATCAGCACGGCAAACGGTGTACTTTTTTAAAATATTTTTCAAATCACGAAGTCGTTGACCCAGTTACTTGTCAAATTTTGCACTCGTGATAATACTTTCTTCACAGCACTTATGGCCTTAATAACATTTACACTGAACATTTGCGTGTTTATCTTCGGTTTTAGTCCCAAATATTAACAATTTAATCATTAAAACTACTTAAAATACATTTAACAAAACCGGTGGCCGATTTTGACGTCTTGACCGGCCGGTGTTGCAAGCCCAAAATTTTCACAATTGACTGAACCTCTACACATCATTTTTAACAAATCCCTTAGCTGCGGAGTATTCCCCACTAAATGGAAAACTGCATATATTACCCCTATTCACAAAAAAGATGACCACGGAGACATAGCCAATTATAGACCTATTTCTATCCTTTCTTCCGTAGGTAAATTATTCGAGTCACTAGTACAAAAACGGTTATACTCGCACCTTAAACCAAATATCAGCTGCCACCAGCATGGCTTTCTACCGAGGAGATCAACCACTTCGAACCTCCTTGGTTATGTCAGGGACATACTCGAGGCGTACGAAAACAAAAAAGAAGTTCACGCAATTTATACCGATTTTTCCAAGGCATTCGACGTGGTTGACCATGGTATTCTTGTCCAAAAGCTCGGACACGCTGGAATTTGCGGCTCTCTCTTGAGATGGTGCGAATCATACCTTCAGAATAGAAATCAATTGGTCATTGTTCGAGGTTTCAAGTCCCAAGCTAGGATCGTGCCCTCAGGCGTGCCTCAGGGATCGCATCTTGGCCCTCTGTTTTTCTTAATTTTCATCAATGACCTTTGTTCTAATCTAACTTCTAAGTATAAATTATTTGCAGACGATCTTAAAATTTAGAGAATAATGAACTCCGTCGTCGATCGTGAATCCCTACAAAGTGACCTGAACTCTGTCAATCTCTGGTGCCGCAAAAATTATATGGTTTTAAACTCGATAAAATGCTTTCACATCAAATTCTCGCGAAAGAAAAAGATCACAAACTACAACTATTTTGTAAATGACGAACTAATTAAAGAAGTCACAAGCATACGCGATCTGGGTGTTGTTGTGGATCAGAAATTACATTTTCGTGAACACATAGATTACATTGCAAAGAAGGGCTCGCGTTTGGCAGGATTTGTTATACGGCAAACAAAAACTTTCAAGGAACCAGAAATACCAATGATTTTGTTTAACTGCTATGTCCGTAGCCTGTTGGAATACTGCAGCCCTGTTTGGAGTCCTTCCTACGCAGTTCACATCAATAGGCTAGAAAAACTTCAAAAAAAGTTTTTATATTGTTTGTGTTACGCCAATAATCGCTGCCGAAACTTAACATCTTACGATTCGAGACTCGAACACTACAAAATGATCCCGCTTGTAACAAGGCGCAAAGCTGCTGACATAATTTGCCTACACAAAATAATAAACGGGGCAGTGGACAGCCCTGATCTTCTTAAAAATGTAAAATTTTCTGTACCACGAATTAGTAGCCGCCTGCATAACCGTAAAACCTTTAGTCTCCCGCCATGTCGCACTAACTACAGCCGTCATTCACCATTGGTTCGCATGTGTGCAACCTACAACGATGATTGTCAGGAGCTAGACATCTTCAGTGCATCGGTCAAAAACATTAAACAATTTTTCTTTTCTAAACTGTAAATCGCCTAGTGCCTGCTATACGGACACATCTCAAAAAAACAATATTAAGAGAAATCGCCGATCAAAGTTTTGCGAGTTGAGTGTGCGGCAGAAAAATGGGTCTAATTCCTTAAGTTTTGGCTCAATAACACTGTGGTTTAGGTTATTTTGTTGTTCATTATATAGAACTTCAAATCAATGTGTAATTGTTTTTCAAGTATGCACAGTTTTTAAAGTACTGGACTTCAAATATAGTCACTTCGTGTTGTGGCCATATCGCAGAAAGTATTTTACGAAATTTCGAGATGTGTCCAAAATCGCAGAAGAATTAAATGACGATAATAAGCATAATATCATACAAAAACACATTTAAAAAATTAAAATAAATGTAAAACACGAAAAATAATTATCAGATACATCATAATCATCTTTGGCAGAGTTACAACATTATTAAATGAGATAATCAATGTCTCGAAGTTTGCCTACCGCGTAAATTCTTTTGACAGATAGGTACATAATTTAAATTACCTATGTTTGAATATCTGCCCAGCTAAAATCCAGTCTCCTACTGTGTGCACGACAGACAGTGACCAGATGCTGCGCCAGAAACTAATCATAGCAGCAGCATCCGGTAGATGTCCGTCGCTAACTTCTTGATCGGTTCCTTCCCACTTTCGGTACTCCTTCCTCTGATCACTATCCACACGCTCTCTATAGCGACGAATATGGCTTACCCACGCGCAAACTTTCTGCTTCAGGTTATCGATACGTTCCGTGACACAGGCCATATAATGCTGGGACCTACTACCAGCAAAAGCCTGGTTCACGAAACGCATGACTCGGGAGCGTCCATTGCCCCCCTGAAGCAGATTAGCTTTCCTATTAGAGTCCACTTATCATTATGCCACTCAATTCGCACTTGCCAAGCGGGGACAGACCCGCGAGCGCGCGGAGCTCGGCCGGTGTCCGAAAACTTGACTCGAGCTACGCGGCACGCAGCTATGGCCCCGCAGTACAAAATTGAGCGGGTATAGATAATATCCTCGCTGGCTTGTAAATATGACGCCAGCAAGGCGTTTAGGGCTCCCATAAGTGCTAAATTTCGTTTACTGGCAGGCAAGCGTGGTAAACGAGGCCTAGAGGTGGGTATGGACCGATACTGCGCGATCGCGTCTTCCAAAGCCCTCCTCAATTGCTCATTTACCTGGCTAGTTACGCTTATATTCGCACAATCCTCAACGTCGCTAACGGGATCATCCTGCACTGACATCAGTGCGTGTTGGGCAACTGGCATCGAAGCCGATAACGCAGCAGGAGGGTCCCGTGATGAAGCGGAGGTTGTACGAATAGGTAGCGATTCAAGGCGTAGCCGATCAAGTATAGACTGATCCAGTCGCCGAAGCCGCTGAATGGCCCGCACTTGATCCGATAGTCGTTGGGCGGTAACGGTGATGGCTGGTTAAAGAGTCTGATACAGGAGCAGCATTCGTTCACGGTAAGCAGTGAGGTTAGTTCCTCCCTCTGTAGCCCCGTAGTATGGTCGCATGCAATTTTCATTATTTGATGTTGACCATCGCATGCGGCGCACTAAACCACCGGTGGCGGGAGCCTTGCGCGGAGCAAGATGCCCCGCAAGCCCCAAGTGTGCCGGCAGCGGTGGTCGCCCGTCACGCAGGTGGTCGCGACGGCGGAGGCGACGGCGGAGGCGGCGGCCCGCGCTCGTCGCTCGACTCGCTGGTGTCGGGTGCAGTGGCGAACTCATCACCCGACGACGATGGCGAGGAGCTGAACGAAGCGGGCTGGGGTGGAGGGTGTGCGTTCGCATTATCCGCTTCTGTTCTATACGTTCTTGATCTTGTTATCATGTTTTTTGCATGTCATGGTATTAAGGACGGCGATCTCAAGCAGTCAGTGAAGGAGCGCTTCTTCTGCCGCTTGACAAAAGTTCTTAACAGTCTTTTGTCGGAGGGTAATAAGGTGCACGCCTTCAATAGTTGGGTGATGCCGCTGCTCACATACTCCTTTGGCATACTAAGGTGGACTCTATTGCTTAAATCACATCGCATGTTGCACCCACGCTCTTCTGTCATGAGATTGTACATCACGAGGAAATGTGGAGGTCGAGGCATTTTAAATGCTTAGAATCTCCGCAACCGCGAGGTGTGCAATCTCAGGGATTATTTCCTTGGCAATGAGTGTGGGATGCATCGTGGTTGCAGTAGACAGGAGCCTCACCCCTCTCTCCTTGGTAAACGAAAACTGGCGCAGACCAATGTTGTTGAGCACTGAAGACCGCAAGAACGTATGGAAAAGCAAGGAGCTACAGGATCTGTCATCACGTACAGGACTATTGTCACCAATAAGCCTGATATTGTATTGACAGATCGATGTGATTTTTATTTCGTTTATATTTTGACGCATTCATTGTAATCACGATCCCATTTAAGCACTGTTTCCACCAAACGGCCCGCAACGGCTCGGAACGGAAAGAATTTTATGGTCTTTAAACGATATTAAATCATGTTCACAGTAAGTATTTAAAGTCTATATAACCAAGCCGCGCACAGCAACTTGACGCGGGCGACTCCCGCGACACGCGATCGTAGCCGAAAGTATGCTGCGACGCGCGATCGGCTTCGTCATAAATAGACAATAATAATTTTAATAGACGCGTTCGGCTGTCGCCGCATCCGTCCGTATCCTTTCCGATCCGAAGCGATGCGAGCCGTTTGGTGGAAATCATCCTTTACTGTTGTGCGATGTGGACGTAACTCAAAACTTTGTTCCGAACGTTTATGCTACACGGCCGCAACCCCAAAGTGGCCGTATTGCAGGTAAGGGATAGTCGATTTTTGGAAATTTGCATAAAGCCACAAGTGCATTAAGAGGCTTTAGAGGATAGTTTTCCTTATTTTTTGAGTTAAGGTGGTAAATTAAACCCGTCTGACCACGAATCTGCAATAATATCAAAAATGAAAAATTTTGAGATGAGGCCGTATAGCAGGCACTAGGCGAAATAATCAAATAGCACAATAATGCATTACTTTGTTATTTTCTAAATTTTTGGTTTTGTGTGTTAATTTTACTAATTACTTATCACATTTATCACTAAGTATTGAGTGCGATTACTCGTGTGCATATTGTGTTCGCACCTAAAAGGGCATGCAGCCAAACTTGTTTGTTTAGTTTTATTTTATTTATAAGTCATAATGCTGTAACGTCCAGTTTGCGAACCTAATAAAAATAAACTAATAACTCGGAGGACGATTTTTTCAACATTGCGGTCTCAACAGAAGGTAACAAGCCATATTTTATTAAGGTTCGAGCGGACGATAAACAATTTGAGTGGGAAATCGATACGGGCAGTAGGATTTCCGCGATAAATGAACAATGTTATGAACAATTTTTTAAGCAAAAAAAAATACAACTGAACCGTTTAATATTACGTAGTTATTCGGGCTCACGAATTGAACCGCTAGGGTCGCTTAAGGTAAACGTAAGTTTAAAAACCACAAAAGTGGATAATCTAGAATTGTACGTTATTAAAGGTGGCGGCAGGCCATTATTAGGCAGAGATTGGCTTAGCGCGCTTGGAATTAGTGAAATTAAAATAAATCAGATCGCAGAAGATCAGTTTGTGAGCCAGCTATGTAAAGAATACCCAGACGTGTTTTGTGACAAACTGGGAACATGTAAAAAGATGCTTAATTTAGAACTAACGGATTGCGAAAGTGTGTACGTGCGCGCCCGGCCTGTGCCGCTAGCGCTGCGCGCGCGTGTGGAGTGCGAGCTCGAGCGGCTGGAGCGCGACGGCACCATCTACCGCGTGGACCATTCGGACTTCGGCACGCCGATCGTGCCGGTTGTAAAGAGTAAGGCCTGGTTCCCACTATGCCGGACCGGCAATTTTGCCGGATGCCGGTAAGGGTAGTGGCTGTACAATTTATATGAAGCTGTTCATATTATGCCGTGTGAACAGCGTCATAAGCCACTAGCCTTACCGGCATCCGGCAAAATTGAATTTGCGGCTCTCTCTTGAGATGGTGCGAATCATACCTTCAGAATAGAAATCAATTGGTCATTGTTCGAGGTTTCAAGTCCCAAGCTAGGATCGTGCCCTCAGGCGTGCCTCAGGGATCGCATCTTGGCCCTCTGTTTTTCTTAATTTTCATCAATGACCTTTGTTCTAATCTAACTTCTAAGTATAAATTATTTGCAGACGATCTTAAAATTTAGAGAATAATGAACTCCGTCGTCGATCGTGAATCCCTACAAAGTGACCTGAACTCTGTCAATCTCTGGTGCCGCAAAAATTATATGGTTTTAAACTCGATAAAATGCTTTCACATCAAATTCTCGCGAAAGAAAAAGATCACAAACTACAACTATTTTGTAAATGACGAACTAATTAAAGAAGTCACAAGCATACGCGATCTGGGTGTTGTTGTGGATCAGAAATTACATTTTCGTGAACACATAGATTACATTGCAAAGAAGGGCTCGCGTTTGGCAGGATTTGTTATACGGCAAACAAAAACTTTCAAGGAACCAGAAATACCAATGATTTTGTTTAACTGCTATGTCCGTAGCCTGTTGGAATACTGCAGCCCTGTTTGGAGTCCTTCCTACGCAGTTCACATCAATAGGCTAGAAAAACTTCAAAAAAAGTTTTTATATTGTTTGTGTTACGCCAATAATCGCTGCCGAAACTTAACATCTTACGATTCGAGACTCGAACACTACAAAATGATCCCGCTTGTAACAAGGCGCAAAGCTGCTGACATAATTTGCCTACACAAAATAATAAACGGGGCAGTGGACAGCCCTGATCTTCTTAAAAATGTAAAATTTTCTGTACCACGAATTAGTAGCCGCCTGCATAACCGTAAAACCTTTAGTCTCCCGCCATGTCGCACTAACTACAGCCGTCATTCACCATTGGTTCGCATGTGTGCAACCTACAACGATGATTGTCAGGAGCTAGACATCTTCAGTGCATCGGTCAAAAACATTAAACAATTTTTCTTTTCTAAACTGTAAATCGCCTAGTGCCTGCTATACGGACACATCTCAAAAAAACAATATTAAGAGAAATCGCCGATCAAAGTTTTGCGAGTTGAGTGTGCGGCAGAAAAATGGGTCTAATTCCTTAAGTTTTGGCTCAATAACACTGTGGTTTAGGTTATTTTGTTGTTCATTATATAGAACTTCAAATCAATGTGTAATTGTTTTTCAAGTATGCACAGTTTTTAAAGTACTGGACTTCAAATATAGTCACTTCGTGTTGTGGCCATATCGCAGAAAGTATTTTACGAAATTTCGAGATGTGTCCAAAATCGCAGAAGAATTAAATGACGATAATAAGCATAATATCATACAAAAACACATTTAAAAAATTAAAATAAATGTAAAACACGAAAAATAATTATCAGATACATCATAATCATCTTTGGCAGAGTTACAACATTATTAAATGAGATAATCAATGTCTCGAAGTTTGCCTACCGCGTAAATTCTTTTGACAGATAGGTACATAATTTAAATTACCTATGTTTGAATATCTGCCCAGCTAAAATCCAGTCTCCTACTGTGTGCACGACAGACAGTGACCAGATGCTGCGCCAGAAACTAATCATAGCAGCAGCATCCGGTAGATGTCCGTCGCTAACTTCTTGATCGGTTCCTTCCCACTTTCGGTACTCCTTCCTCTGATCACTATCCACACGCTCTCTATAGCGACGAATATGGCTTACCCACGCGCAAACTTTCTGCTTCAGGTTATCGATACGTTCCGTGACACAGGCCATATAATGCTGGGACCTACTACCAGCAAAAGCCTGGTTCACGAAACGCATGACTCGGGAGCGTCCATTGCCCCCCTGAAGCAGATTAGCTTTCCTATTAGAGTCCACTTATCATTATGCCACTCAATTCGCACTTGCCAAGCGGGGACAGACCCGCGAGCGCGCGGAGCTCGGCCGGTGTCCGAAAACTTGACTCGAGCTACGCGGCACGCAGCTATGGCCCCGCAGTACAAAATTGAGCGGGTATAGATAATATCCTCGCTGGCTTGTAAATATGACGCCAGCAAGGCGTTTAGGGCTCCCATAAGTGCTAAATTTCGTTTACTGGCAGGCAAGCGTGGTAAACGAGGCCTAGAGGTGGGTATGGACCGATACTGCGCGATCGCGTCTTCCAAAGCCCTCCTCAATTGCTCATTTACCTGGCTAGTTACGCTTATATTCGCACAATCCTCAACGTCGCTAACGGGATCATCCTGCACTGACATCAGTGCGTGTTGGGCAACTGGCATCGAAGCCGATAACGCAGCAGGAGGGTCCCGTGATGAAGCGGAGGTTGTACGAATAGGTAGCGATTCAAGGCGTAGCCGATCAAGTATAGACTGATCCAGTCGCCGAAGCCGCTGAATGGCCCGCACTTGATCCGATAGTCGTTGGGCGGTAACGGTGATGGCTGGTTAAAGAGTCTGATACAGGAGCAGCATTCGTTCACGGTAAGCAGTGAGGTTAGTTCCTCCCTCTGTAGCCCCGTAGTATGGTCGCATGCAATTTTCATTATTTGATGTTGACCATCGCATGCGGCGCACTAAACCACCGGTGGCGGGAGCCTTGCGCGGAGCAAGATGCCCCGCAAGCCCCAAGTGTGCCGGCAGCGGTGGTCGCCCGTCACGCAGGTGGTCGCGACGGCGGAGGCGACGGCGGAGGCGGCGGCCCGCGCTCGTCGCTCGACTCGCTGGTGTCGGGTGCAGTGGCGAACTCATCACCCGACGACGATGGCGAGGAGCTGAACGAAGCGGGCTGGGGTGGAGGGTGTGCGTTCGCATTATCCGCTTCTGTTCTATACGTTCTTGATCTTGTTATCATGTTTTTTGCATGTCATGGTATTAAGGACGGCGATCTCAAGCAGTCAGTGAAGGAGCGCTTCTTCTGCCGCTTGACAAAAGTTCTTAACAGTCTTTTGTCGGAGGGTAATAAGGTGCACGCCTTCAATAGTTGGGTGATGCCGCTGCTCACATACTCCTTTGGCATACTAAGGTGGACTCTATTGCTTAAATCACATCGCATGTTGCACCCACGCTCTTCTGTCATGAGATTGTACATCACGAGGAAATGTGGAGGTCGAGGCATTTTAAATGCTTAGAATCTCCGCAACCGCGAGGTGTGCAATCTCAGGGATTATTTCCTTGGCAATGAGTGTGGGATGCATCGTGGTTGCAGTAGACAGGAGCCTCACCCCTCTCTCCTTGGTAAACGAAAACTGGCGCAGACCAATGTTGTTGAGCACTGAAGACCGCAAGAACGTATGGAAAAGCAAGGAGCTACAGGATCTGTCATCACGTACAGGACTATTGTCACCAATAAGCCTGATATTGTATTGACAGATCGATGTGATTTTTATTTCGTTTATATTTTGACGCATTCATTGTAATCACGATCCCATTTAAGCACTGTTTCCACCAAACGGCCCGCAACGGCTCGGAACGGAAAGAATTTTATGGTCTTTAAACGATATTAAATCATGTTCACAGTAAGTATTTAAAGTCTATATAACCAAGCCGCGCACAGCAACTTGACGCGGGCGACTCCCGCGACACGCGATCGTAGCCGAAAGTATGCTGCGACGCGCGATCGGCTTCGTCATAAATAGACAATAATAATTTTAATAGACGCGTTCGGCTGTCGCCGCATCCGTCCGTATCCTTTCCGATCCGAAGCGATGCGAGCCGTTTGGTGGAAATCATCCTTTACTGTTGTGCGATGTGGACGTAACTCAAAACTTTGTTCCGAACGTTTATGCTACACGGCCGCAACCCCAAAGTGGCCGTATTGCAGGTAAGGGATAGTCGATTTTTGGAAATTTGCATAAAGCCACAAGTGCATTAAGAGGCTTTAGAGGATAGTTTTCCTTATTTTTTGAGTTAAGGTGGTAAATTAAACCCGTCTGACCACGAATCTGCAATAATATCAAAAATGAAAAATTTTGAGATGAGGCCGTATAGCAGGCACTAGGCGAAATAATCAAATAGCACAATAATGCATTACTTTGTTATTTTCTAAATTTTTGGTTTTGTGTGTTAATTTTACTAATTACTTATCACATTTATCACTAAGTATTGAGTGCGATTACTCGTGTGCATATTGTGTTCGCACCTAAAAGGGCATGCAGCCAAACTTGTTTGTTTAGTTTTATTTTATTTATAAGTCATAATGCTGTAACGTCCAGTTTGCGAACCTAATAAAAATAAACTAATAACTCGGAGGACGATTTTTTCAACATTGCGGTCTCAACAGAAGGTAACAAGCCATATTTTATTAAGGTTCGAGCGGACGATAAACAATTTGAGTGGGAAATCGATACGGGCAGTAGGATTTCCGCGATAAATGAACAATGTTATGAACAATTTTTTAAGCAAAAAAAAATACAACTGAACCGTTTAATATTACGTAGTTATTCGGGCTCACGAATTGAACCGCTAGGGTCGCTTAAGGTAAACGTAAGTTTAAAAACCACAAAAGTGGATAATCTAGAATTGTACGTTATTAAAGGTGGCGGCAGGCCATTATTAGGCAGAGATTGGCTTAGCGCGCTTGGAATTAGTGAAATTAAAATAAATCAGATCGCAGAAGATCAGTTTGTGAGCCAGCTATGTAAAGAATACCCAGACGTGTTTTGTGACAAACTGGGAACATGTAAAAAGATGCTTAATTTAGAACTAACGGATTGCGAAAGTGTGTACGTGCGCGCCCGGCCTGTGCCGCTAGCGCTGCGCGCGCGTGTGGAGTGCGAGCTCGAGCGGCTGGAGCGCGACGGCACCATCTACCGCGTGGACCATTCGGACTTCGGCACGCCGATCGTGCCGGTTGTAAAGAGTAAGGCCTGGTTCCCACTATGCCGGACCGGCAATTTTGCCGGATGCCGGTAAGGGTAGTGGCTGTACAATTTATATGAAGCTGTTCATATTATGCCGTGTGAACAGCGTCATAAGCCACTAGCCTTACCGGCATCCGGCAAAATTGCCGGTCCGGCATAGTGGGAACCGGGCCTAACGGGGAGCTCAGGCTGTGTGGGGATTACAAAATTACAATTAATCCGAAACTTAAACGTCATTTTTATCCCCTTCCGCGGATAGAGGAGTTATTCGCGAACTTAAGCAACGGGGAGAAATTTACGAAAATCGACCTTAGGCACGCTTACGAACAGTTGATTTTAACGGAAGATTCACAAAGATTTACGGCGATAACGACACATACCGGTACTTATTCATATAGGCGCACGCCGTATGGCCTATCGTGTGTACCGGAGAAGTTTCAAAAGTTGATGGAAGAAACATTACGGGGGGTTTCTGGTACCGTGGTGTTCTTAGATGATATTTGCGTTACGGGTCCCGATCGCCACACACACTTGCGCAATCTGAGAATGGTATTAGATAGACTAAAGCATATGGGTTTAACTGTTAAGTTGGAAAAATGTAAATTCCTACAGGAAAAAGTGCATTACTTAGGGTTTATTATTGATAAAAATGGTTTACACCCGGATCCCATAAAACTCGAGGCGATTACCAGTTTGCCTGCACCGACGGACGTCACGCAATTAAAAAGCTTCCTTGGCCTTCTGAACTATTACGGCAAATTCATACCGAACTTGAGTACCTTATTACACCCGTTACACGCGCTGTTAAAAACAAAAGTAAGTTGGAACTGGAATAGTAGTTGCTTGCGCGCGTTCAAGGGTGCGAAGGAGGCGCTGACGAGCGACCGAGTGCTAGCGCACTATGACGATGGGCAGGGGCTGGTGCTGGCCGTGGACAGCAGCGCGTACGGGCTGGGCGCCGTGCTGGCGCGCCGGTACGCCGACGGCAGCGAGCGGCCCGTCAGCTGAGCCTCCCGCACGCTCAATGACGCGGAGAAAAACTATAGCCAGCTTGACAAAGAGGCGCTGGCGATTTTTTATGGGGTGACCAAGCATCACCAGTACCTCTTTGGTAGGCAATTCGTACTACGCACAGACCACAAGCCCTTAATGTACATTTTTGGAGAAAAAAAAGGCATACCACAGACGGCGGCCAGCAGGCTGCAGCGCTGGGCTGCGCGGCTGGCGGGCTATGACTATAAAATTGAATTTGTCAGATCGGCCGATAACGGACCAGCAGACTCTCTTTCGAGGCTGCCATTGCCATACGAGCGTGGCGCCACGCCCAGTACGGCATTCATCAATACTGTATTAGATTCATTACCGATTAGTTTTAAGGACGTAGCTAAGGAAACTAATAACGATCCTCTATTGAGTAAGGTGTTAGGATATATTATGTTTGGTTGGCCTTTATCCCCTAGCTGTGAGGAGGAAAAGCCTTTTTTTTGTAGGAAAGAGGAACTGTACACGGAATTAGGGTGTATCTTGTTTAAATACTTAAACAATACGGATTGTGATTCCGGAAAAATTAAGATCTGAAGTTTTACAAGAAATTCATGCTGGTCATTTAGGCATGAACAAAATGAAAAGTATTGCTCGTAATTACGAGTACTGGCCGAACGTGGACGCGGACATCGAGGCGTGCGCGCGCGCGTGCTCTGCGTGCCGCGCCGTGCGCGACGCGCCCGCGCACGCGCCGCTGCACCCGTGGGAGTTCCCGTTGCACCCGTGGCGGCGAGTCCATGCTGATTTTTTCGATTGCGCGGGTAAACGTTTTCTTGTCATCATTGACGCGCACTCGAAATGGATGGAGACTTTGTTAATGGCCAGTACTACTGCGACATCCACACTTAAAGCTTTTCGAACAGTTTTCGCTCAATTTGGTCTTCCATCACAGCTAGTGACCGATAATGGGCCGCCATTTTCCTCAGACGAGTTTAAGTTGTACTGTACCAAAAATTTGATTAAGCGGCACCGTACAGGCCACAAGGCAATGGGGAAGCAGAAAATGCGGTAAAAACAGTTAAAAACGCGATTAAACGGGCGGTTTTTGAGGGTGAAGACATCTTGGTCGCATAAACAGATTTTTATTTCAATATCGGAATAGTGAGCACGCGACGACCGGAGTCGCTCCGGCAGTGGCGCTGCTCGGGCGGCGGCTGCGCGGACGCCTCGACGCGTTGCGGCCCGACCCGGCGGCCGCGGTGCGCGACTCTCAGGCCAAACAAGTATTAGCCGCCGGAGGTCGGCTCAAGGAGCTCCGCGTCGGGGAGTCAGTGCTCACGCGCGATTACTCACAAGGGGGGAGGAAGTGGTCAGAGGGACAGATTGCGGCCACCACAGGTCCTGTGTCGTACAAAGTTGATATGGGTAACGGGACTGTGTGGCGCAGGCACCAAGACCAAATTATACCCCTGGTAGGGAAGAGCCGTTACTCGCTGTCGCGTACGAGTACTTTACCCCCAGACGCGAACATAATGGCAGCTGGTGCCGGCGGGGAGTCAGCCGCGGAGGTGGCTGCCGAGCCCGCGGGAGACGGAGCAGAGAGGCCTGACGCGGTGAAGTCAGATGCCGAGTCAGAGTACGGGGACGCGGTGGAAGACTCGGGACCGGGGGATCTTATTGATAGTTCAAACGCTTACACTCCGTTACCGCCGGCCGCCTCCGCACGGTACATTCGGGCACACCGGAGAGCTCACACAAAAAAATAACTTGTGCTAGTGTAGGGTGGGTTGTAGTTAATAGTTTACCTTAAATATGATAGTGTGTAAGTTACCTACTTGTGTTTAGTAGTGTGTACCTTTAGTGCTTATAAGTTAAGTGACTTATGTATGTACCTGTAGTGTATGTGGAATAAACGCCCTGCCGTTGGCAACACTTCCTGCCTGTCAACTGGATGTGACATTAGATCTGTCATGGCGGTAGGTCGGTGGGTCGCGGTGTGAGCGTGTGGGGCAAACGCAATACTGTGGTTTTATTACCTATCCAATAACCTACTTGATCCTAAACCTTAGGACATTACATTGGCGACGAGGTAAAGAACGTGAGTAAATGCATAAATTGTTAATACCTGCAAGAGGAAAAAAAACAAAGAATGGAGGTTGGATCCATGGTTCAAATTATGAGTTCATGTTTGTCGTAAGTCGTAGCTCTATTAGCTTAGAACATAACGTAAACAAACTGACACACGCTTAGTCTAACTACTTAATCCAAAATAAGGTGTCAGCTACACGGAAAACAATCGGTTGCTTCTAACAAGATTGTGATTGTTGTGCATAGGTTTCTTGATTCCATACGAGCCTAATAAAGACGTTGGATGCATCAACTAAGATGTTATTTCAATCACTAAGGAACTTGCTGTTGTTATTGTCAGCTTTGTTTAATGTGACCGGTATCATTGAAGTTGTAGCCATTTTATGTCAACTAAGAGAAAATCTTTCTTGGTTGGCTCACATTTTGAGTACCCGCCAAAACAAAATGTGCTCATTGTTGTGTAGTTGGTATCGGTTTAAAGTAAGAACTACATATTTGCGATGTTACGACTACATCAAGATGTACTAAGTACCTATGTTGGAAAAAATAGAACGAAGGTTACAGATTAAATAAATATTACATCGTTAATTTTAATGCTACACATCAATAAAATATTTAGTGCTTGTTAGTATAGTCAAATGTAACAAGAAAAACGGAGGAGGAAACTTCCTTGACTTTCTCATAAACTTTTAACTGTGTCTGGTTATGCAATAAACAATAAACAATTTAATCGAACGTCCAATGGATAAAAGGTATATCGATAACAATACTAAGGTGTGATACTTCCCCATAAAGAAGTATAAAAGGGTGAATGTTTCAATCATAAATAAATGTATACTGGTTCTTTTGTTACATTTTGTCGTGGCTGTAAACAATTATATAGAAATATAGTTATTCACCTGTCTATACGTGTACTATATTACAATAAAATAATAACCACCATAGCATTTATTATCCACCAGCTAGCCTGATACCATGGCGGTAAGTTATGTGCATTAAATACTATTAATTTTTGACACAAGTACGATGCACATGTAACCGACCTTATGCTATGGCGATAACAGAATAACTTAGGGAATAATCTCCTCGACTAGCTGGAAAATAAGTAAATAATAAAATAAAATAAAAACAACTCATAAGCATGTAGGTACTATGATTCTGAAGTCACTGTTTAAAACCATTAGACAATGAAATTGGAAAACTGTGATGCAGTAATCTGATAATTTCCTGACAAGTATTTAATGTTAATTATCAAATAGCACGACATTTCTGTTGCAGTAATTAAAAAAAAAAGCTTGTGACATAATTTTGCAGCCAAAGAGGTCTGTTTCCCTGTCACCACATATTATTTTAAGATGACTTGTGCCACACACTAGTAAGTATGTTACTCTGCCCTATCAACTTTGTACAGTCAACGTCAAAAGTAAGCGATTAAAATTTCATAACATGTTCTCGCATGATGCCCCAGATATAACAGATAAGTACCAAATATACCAAATACCAAATATACCAAAGTGTCATTTTCCACTGAATATTCTTTAGTTAAAAGAAAATGATCATAATAAAATAACACGGAAACAAAATGACAAATCAATATGTCAATGCGAAATACAAGATGTCATAACTGTCTCTGTACAGGAAACGAATAAAGCATGATGAAATTAAATTTGTGCCTAAGTGTCCACAAGAAGACAATTTACTTTTATGGTAATGGCTGAATACCCACTTCTGTTTTCTTTAAAATATTTATTGAAGTTATTGGTCTAGCCTGATTCAACGACGCCTCACCCTCATTTTCAGTTTAATTTGACAAGGTTTCTTGCTATTCTATCTCGGTCGGTAATCTTACCTGAGTCAAACGTCACACATATACGACCATGAGTTTACAAACAAAAATAAGATTGCCGACTGTATTTCAACATTGCATTGCAAAAATCTTAAATGAAAGCACATATAACGAATTAAAAAGAAAACTATCACGACTAAGTAGACTTGATTGGTTTTTGAGATACGGCGAATAAAATATTTATATCTACTAAAAATTATTTAAGACAGTCAAATTTCATCAGTTCCTTTTGCTGATGACTATACTTTACTATACATTGGTCATGAGATCAATAAATAAAAATACGCTATTAAAAACGGCCAAGTACGATATGGACGTGTGATTGATGATGTAGCGAAATGTTGCCTTGGTGTTGTCTAAGTAACCATTCAAGTGTTGTAAGAACAAAATAGGTTACGCACCTACGTAGGAATGGATAGGTTCCTAAAGGCCATGCTATACGAGTTATAAAATGAAACAAAGGGCCATGCAAAATTGCGCTACAGTAGGTACATCATGAAGTAGGTATACAAAAGTGTTTACCTAATTATGTGAACAAAAAAGTGTCAAATGCTAACAAACAGTAAACCGGTGTCTATTTAATTTGTGAACGTTTTATGTTATCTCAGTCATAACACTCGCTCAATTAGTTGAAATGGAAATTGCAGAAAAATAAAACCTAGCTTAAGTTACTCGGGGACAATGTCGAATTCAAATAATAAAATGATTTTAAAATCGATCCATTGGTTTTGAGTTAATTCGTTACAAACATACAAAATACAAATCTTTCCTCTTTATGTTATTATTAGTTCACGACTTTGAGAGTCCGTCCGCGCCCCGGCGCGGTGGCACCGTAAGGTTGTTCATGTAAAGGTGGATTCACATTGGATGGCCATCAGGAGTGCAGGTGTTATTATATTCATATCATAGAAAACTTAAAATTGTTTGAAAAAAATAATGTTTCTCCATTATAAGACACTAAACTATGGTCACGCCAATACGCTTTAAAAGCTATAATGACCACGCAATGCTTGTTGAAGCACGCAAATTAAATAAAGCTCATAGAGAGCACGCAAATATTTCTTCATACTACAAGGCTATTGCAGTTATTATACTGTTACTTAATAAGTAAAAAGCCATGTGTCAGTAGACACTAAACTATGGTCACGCCAATACGCTTTAAAAGCTATAATGACAACGCAATGCTTGTTAAAGCACGCAAATTAAATAAAGCTCATAGAGAGCACGAAAATATTTGCAATGCTTGTTGAAGCACGCAAAATAAATAAAGCTCATAGAGAGCACGTAAATATTTACAATGCTTGTTAAAGCACGCAAATTAAATAAAGCTCATAGAGAGCACGCAAATATTTACAATGCTTGTTAAAGCACGCAAATTAAATAAAGCTTATAGAGAGTACGCAAATATTTATAAATATCACAATGCTATGTCAATTGTTATACTGTTACTTAACAAGTAATATGACTCATGCAATGTCATTGCGTCCATCGCAGCAGAATACGCAAACGAGCAGGGGCGCGCTATATACTGGAGTGCACAAATGGATAATTATCGGCCGGTGCTAAAGATAAACGTTACTTATTTTCCTTCTCAGTTCATTAAGATTTAATATTATATATGTAGGTGACACGGAAAAGAACAAATTGGTAGACAAACGGCGTTCATACTTGCACTACCTAACACACGAGCGTACATTATATTCTACAACTTGCAATCAATAAATAATTAATTAATATATAGAAATATCTTGCAGTCATAAATATAATAAGGAAAAAAAAACATTTTAGAAGCTGAAGCGTTTTTGAATGTGTCAAAAAGCTAGAATTGACCGATGATCTAAAACCAAGAACTAAAATACCATCTGTATGCACCAGGTGTGGTAAACTCAATCAAAAAGCTGATAGCCAAAATAGTCACAGATAAACCCTGCAAAAAAATAAATAAAAAATGCGGGTACATTCGGCTCAGTGTAAGCGCAAGGTTTAGCGGATAAATGAGAGTAATCTCTTAATTTTAATATAATTTATTAATTGTAACGTATTTTAGAAATGTTACTGCAAAGATTATTTGAGACGCCTATTCCTCAAAATGATTTATAGATGTTCAAAAATTGTTGAAAACAGGTGTTGCCATGTATTGAAAAAAAAGTGTGTGGTGTTTGTTAATACATTTAATTTTTAACACTAATCCAGCAAACAAACACTCGAAGAAAGTTTTCTATACCGGCTAAAGATGTAATAGGTACTTACCTACTTATGGAATTATTTCATGTAGGTATCTAATTATGAATACCATCAGGTTTAAAAGCAAGTGAACGATCCCTAGTCTTCTTTCAGATGACCAAAAAATAAATGAAATGAAGTATTTAGACACAGTTATCTGATAACCTGTGTATTTAAAGATAAGTTGATGAAAAGAATAAATTGAGTATCCAAGTTGATATTGCTCTGATTCTTTCCATCTGAAATTACCTACTACTTGAAATCGGGATTTTTTATTTGCCACGTATATTGTAGATGTTTTATTGTGTATTAACACAAAATAAATCTGTGTGTTAATTTATATTAATTACTACAGATAAAAGTCTTGAAGTAACGTAACACTTTGCAATACTTACCCCAATAGGGTTATACTTAGGTCTTTTGTTCGGTTTTTTTGTATAAATGCAATAAAATAAATAAATAAGTTAATTAATAAGTGATCAGTGCTATAGCTGCATTTATATAATAGTAAGAATATGAATGTTTGGAGTTTGTCTCAGGCATATGCAATATTAGGTACCTACCTACCCAAACTGTTTAAGTAAAATAAATCAAAGATTAAGTAATATAAATTAACTGGCGTATCTGCTCTCTGTATCATCATAATATTATTTACTTAATCTAATTTGTTATTAATGTTATGTAAGATAAGATCAAGACCAATATTTTAAGATGAATGTTGTAAAGAAAAAAACATAAAAGGGACCGACTGTTGAGTTTCTTGCGGCGCTTCTTCTCAACAAGGTCTTCTCTTTGGAAGCGCTGGTAGACTCATGTAATAAAACTAATTATTATTCAAAGGAAGAGATGTAGTGTATGTGGAATAAACGCCCTGCCGTTGGCAACACTTCCTGCCTGTCAACTGGATGTGACATTAGATCTGTCATGGCGGTAGGTCGGTGGGTCGCGGTGTGAGCGTGTGGGGCAAACGCAATACTGTGGTTTTATTACCTATCCAATAACCTACTTGATCCTAAACCTTAGGACGTTACAGTACCTTAGAATTGGTGGTGGGATATGTAGGGTATGCATCGAATTGCTTACTACGCGTGGGTAGATTATTAAATAAATCAGTTAGCTTCCAGCCGGCCTTTCATTAACTTTTCAATATTGAGCAGGATCAATTGACAAATAATAACATTCCAAAACAGGTGTATGTGGAGAAAGATTAAGAAATGAACCAGATGCTCGGAAATTACACAAATGTTCCATCTACACTACAGTAATTCCCAACCCGCAATAGGCGAGTGAGACGACCACAGCCCATTCCATCACGTTTATGGGACCTTGCGATACTTTTTTTATTTATATCACGATGATTATTTTAGAATCTACTTAACAACCCTATTTACATAGAAATGGGACAAAAACATAGAAATGCTATAAATCCACAATCCCTTAAGATTAATGATTGAAATTTTGAGTCATTATAAACATCCTTAATATAAATGTACTTAGGTAAGTAATAAAGATATAAAAAAACGCCAAAATTGTAAGACCTGTTTTAAAAATCTAATTTATAAAATAAACAAAATATTCTTAAGAATCCCATTTATCAAAGAAGCAGTAGTGCTGGGATTTGCACAAAGAAGAGAAAGCATTTCCTAAAATCGAAAAAAACAATATCAGAGTATTACTGCTAATAGGTTAAGTAATAAAACTATAAACCATACACGATTAACGAACTATATATAAATGTATATACGATTTCTAAAGATCGTAGACCGCTTTTTTTTTTATTATAGAGTAAAATATAAACACTATAGGCAAGTGAGATTTTGACCCTAGGCTTTAAAATAATGTAAAGCTGTTAGTAAAATTATAAAACGAAGGTACTTACACAAAACTCAGCAAAAATCCCACACTGTAGGTATACTGTGATCATAAATGAATTCCCCGCCTGCAATACCTTTTCCAATATTCAAGTTAAATTTAAATTGTTATAAATATCAATAAGTAAATTGCTCTTACAATTTTCTATAAATTATCAAGCTTGTTTTTCGCTTTTCAGTTGTTTTTTATTGCAGTCGGGTTTTTTGTTTTTTAAATAATTCAATTTATTTCACTCTTTTTAGTTTTTATTAATAAAAAAGTGGTTTAATTAATTATTACTAAGCGATATATGAGCTCTGGAGCTCAATTTTTTTAATGTCGCGAAGCTACAAGTGACAAATTACAAACGAAACTCTCTTTCTAGCAAAAGGAGTTTAACATTTACGTATTTTTTGACTTTCCTGTCAAAATGATAGTATCAAAGTGTTATGATGTATATATATTTGAAATGGGCTATTTAATAGCTTTTGTTTGATACCCATATTGTTAAAATATTTTTTTTTATTCCCCCTCCATTTTTTTTTCGCGGACGCCATATTGAAATATTATATACCCTATGTTACTTCGGCAATTAAGACGAATCGAATAACAACTAGTATGTTAAAATCCGTCAAGCCGTTTAGGCTGCAGAGCGTGCCCAGAAATAGACATACATACATACATACATAAATACATACATACATACATACATACGCTCGAAAAACATAACCCTCCTTCTGACGCAGTCGGGTAAAAAGCAACAAGATCTCATAAGCAATTTTAAGTGTTTTTAATGTTTAAATATTTTTTTTTAATAATAGGTTGCATTTCAGTTTAAATCTATAATAATATTATAATAAAGTTGTAGACGGGAGAAAATCTGTACATTCGAGATATTTACTCAAAAATACTATAGGGGCCCTCAGAATGAGCAGCAGAACACGTTTCTACAATTTTTAGAGTTGGTGTCTGTTTGTCTGTTTAATTTTGTTTATCCTCGCATTAATTGAAAATCACTGAACCAATGTTAATGCGGTTTTCACTATAACGTTTCAACAAACAGTGACTAGGGTTATATATTATAATAAAAAAAACAGATATGATAATATACGGGGGAAAAGAGGGATCAAAGTTAGTATGGAAAAAAGTTACCGGATTGAGCTGGTCACTTGAAACTTTGTATAATTACTCTTCGTAACAATTTAAACTATACTTATTTCAGGAATTCTCGATTTAAGTTAAAACTAACGGTGTCAAATTGTTGCTTAAAAACATTGTATTAATTGCGTAATATCGAGAGTTTGAAATACATCTTTAAGACAATATTTGGACAACCAAACTGCTATTATTAACTTAGCTTAGGTTTTACAATTTTGATTATAGTGAAAAGAGAAACCTTACAATTTCATCATATGTCACAAATACCTAGATTTTTTGGGTGTTAGTTGTTTATCAATTATCAATCAGATTTTGTAATAAAATTATGTTTCGTTGCATAGTCAGATCGGTTCCTTAATCTGATTAATTCCGCGTAGCTAACTTTCCAGTCATTTTTAACAATCGCATATTTTCCATTTAGGATTTTCCACTCTCACAAAATTTCCCATTGTTATTAAGTCGAAATATGTAGATAGGTTTAGGTAGGTTATGTTAGTTTTCCAGAAGGCCTAAAGGGCCATAGCACCCAGAAATAGCTCCATCGACTCAGTGACATTGATTTTGAATTGAGAAAACAAGCAAGTGGGGAAAATCCAAAATGGAAAATTCGCAATTGGCAGGCCGGTGACACTCGCGCTTATTGCCTACAAAATTTTCGGCCGCCTCGAGGATGCTAATCAGTTGAGTGTCATGCGCGCGCTCGTCTTGACGCACGCCACCGCGCCGTACGCTACCAAAGCTCCTAATTCCGGTTTTTGTAGAATATGGCTACTTGAAAAGCCAAACGATACTGCGCAGCATACGGGTGCTTGAATAGTGATAGGAACG
Source organism: Acleris cristana (assembly GCA_948252455.1). Classification (NCBI taxonomy): domain Eukaryota; kingdom Metazoa; phylum Arthropoda; class Insecta; order Lepidoptera; family Tortricidae; genus Acleris; species Acleris cristana. Next base: position 56,398,486 of record OX411771.1, read on the forward strand.
TCGACCTGTCATTTTTTACACTGCCGTAGGATATCGAAAGGTAAGATTATTATTAATATTATTTATAACTTTGATCTAGGTAGGTAATTATGAGTAGCTGTACTTAATTAATGACCCAAGCATTACAGTTTTGAATCCTCGACGCAAAAAGAGAGATATAATTATTATTTATTTTGTTAACGACCCGTCCGTAGTTTTACAGCTTTCAATAACCTACCTACCTTAAAGAGCGTTCAGTGTAAGTAGATCTCCCAGTAATAGTGACTGCCTACTAAAGCAAGGTCAGCATATACTTGTTTTTAGTTAAACACTTAAAAATATTAAAAAATGGCTGCATTTCTCTTTGCCTCTCGTTTATGAGGTATTAATGTCGTCGCGTGTCGCATGTTTGTATTGTAAACGCCAAAAATGTTAAACGGAAAATACCTAGTAGATAAGTTAGCTAAGTTTCCAAGATGTTCAACATTTTTCTCGACTTTACATCTTGCAAAATGTTAATTATTACCAAAAATAGGTAGTTTATTATTTCAGTACGTCGGTCTTACGTACAGTCGAGTTCATAAATATGTATACACTTTAGTACCTTGTCACTTTAATCGTTGCGACAATTTATATATGGCAGTTTAAACATTACATTAAACACAGACAAGGTACTAAAGTAACAAATACAAATAGGTACAAAGAAAATAGTCCTGTTTGTGTACCAATTACAGGTGTGCAACAGTATTAGCACAGTCGGGGATCAATAAAACTAAAAACTAGACATTTATCACATTACAGAAAAATTACCAAGAAAATATAAAAATAGAATTAACATACATTTTGAAGTTTAAAACAGCACAAAACTACGATAAAACTAGTCTACGTCTTATTAGGTAGATAGAAAGGGAGATCCGAGCAAACAACAAACAAGTCGCGAACAACATTTGCGATGTACTATTTTTTCTCGTCATTTAACTCAAGCGAACTACATAAGAAAACTACAATTAATAATAAATTCATTTTTTTTTTATTACAACTGCCACAGAATAAGTAATAATACAAGTAACTGCCAACCCTGCGAAGTGGGCGGAGTCAGTAAAGCTCATGACGGGCGAAATAATACAGATTCTCGCGGCGCAGATTTAAGGTGCATTTTGCCTCGTTAGGAGCGCCCCGACTATCGATCGCAGAAATGTAACGAAGGTCACTTCATGCCGTGCACTTATTATTATTATCGTTACCGCGTTCTGAGTAGGTTTAAATTAGCATTTTTGCTGTCACAGAGAGTCGCTTCTGTACTTGTACTATTACTTATTCTGTGCAATTGGTAAAAAAACAATGCTATTGGGGATAAAATAAAATGGGGAAAAATGCGAATGGAAACTTTGCTACGTGGAATTAGTCAGGGTAACCGATCTATGTTCTCATTTCGTTAGTTGTAAGCCAAAAAAAACGGTCAAGTGCGAGTCGGACTCGCGCACCGAGTGTTCCGTATTTAAGATAATATGCTTGATAACCGCAAAAGAAAATACTATTTTTGTTTTGAGCGTTATTTTCTATGCAATAAGGTCCTTTTTGAGTAGCCTAAATTTTAACACACATTTTCTATGTTTTTTGTTTATATCTTAAAAACTGTAAATAATAAGCACTTCATTTTATTATTCCCATAAAATATAATTAAGGCTTTTTTCAGATTTAATACATACGGAGATAGAAGGCCGCGTCGCGTCGCAGGCGTGGCCTTCATGTATAATAGTAGTCTTTAGCTTCTATACATTTTGGTTGAAAATTCATTAAAGGGGCGCCGCGACGCCGACGCGCTTGCGTCTTACGTCTCTTCTGTGTGGCCCGCGCCTCAGATTGACGTTGACAGCGTGCCATATCCAGATTGGAACAAATTTTTCGCCATTTTCAAGGCGAATTCAAGGCGTATTATTTATATAGGTTTTTATTTAATAATATTGCGGTTATTATGATCGATCACTAGGAAAGAATTACACACAGTCATTTTATTTATCGGTGGTTGGTTAATGAAAAATGGTCGGTTATTTAATTCTAAAAGTGGGTATATAATGTAGGTCTTAAAAAAAATAGTTTCATCCACTTTCTACCCGTTAATAGCCGAATAAATTATAGGTCAAGTAATAGAAATGTACATCAGTTAAGTAGCTTATGAAAAAAGTCACCTTGCTAAATTCAATTAGGTTATGTCATGCGTCCAATAAAATAATAATTTAAATGTCAATCTAATAATGATAAATCGTGGAGCCAGATGATACAATTTAAGTCATCAGTGTCATCTCATCAGTCATCAACTCATCACTATACCATATAAATACAATCTTATCGTATCTTACTAATATTTATAAATAAATGAGAAAGTTTGGACGTTTAGATGTTTGGATGTTTGTAACTCAATCACGCTTCAACCACTGAACAGATCGGGATGATACTTGGCACACTATCCTTCCAATATCCTTCTAATTTTATCCATTATCCTGCATAATTTTCCGAAATATTTTACAAGTTATCCTTCCACTATGAATATTTTACTAATTGAAACCCTGCGATCCTTCTAACTACTCAAAATCAAGTTCGCCTTTGTACATCCCTGTTATATTTTTGTCTATTTTATAATTGTTATCTCTTTTGTTTGTACAATAAAGTGTTTACATACATACATACATACATACATTTTATTTAAATTCGTACGCCAAATTCCGAATTACAACTTGCCTCTATTTCATCTTCACTTGAATCACTATCCTCTACTCCCTTGAAAGTCAACCACGGGTGTACTCTATCTACCGGATGCACACCTTTGTAACTTGCCTTTCCCTTTTTTTTAGTTAATGGCGTATCCTCCACCATATATCTATCCTTTGGTAAAACTTCGGCCACTCTATAAGGACCATAACACTTAGATTTCGAATGGCATCAAAAACGGTGCACTTGATCTTATTACATCTTACCTTGCTCACAGAACTCAGCGGGTAGGCATTAAGAGAACACAATCCTCTGGTTCATCTGTTGCTATGGGAGTGCCTCAAGGCTCTATTCTAGGCCCGTTCTTATTTTTAATCTATATTAACGATCTCCCCTATTTAGTACGCGATAAACATGAAATAGTCTTGTTTGCTGACATGACATCAATGTTGCGTTGTCTACAATTGTTGACTGGTTTACAGCCAACAACTTACTTTTAAATGCCAAAAAACCAAGTGCATTAAATTTTCTCTGTCCAACGTGAAAAGTATGAATTCGGATAGAATACGACTGAAGGATGAGACACTGGACTTCGAACATAGAACAGTATTTTTAGGTGTCACTCTGGACTCGAAACTGCAATGGAGTGCGCATATCGATGGTCCCACCGAATAAACGTGTATGTGAAAAAATATGATTTTACAGGAAAAAATAAATACGTTAGAACTGTAATTACGAACAACTGTGACAACATAGGTATATAAGATGTATATACAAAAGATAGGTAAAAAAATAATCTTTCTATTAACATTTTAATAAGTTAAGTATGAAAGCTAGTTTTCGAGAAAATTGAGAAAAAGCATGGTATTTTTTTATTCTAGTGAAGGTAAGCGCAGATACTTTGTGTTTTGAACGTTTACACGTTTTTTCGTGTTATAAGGGGCGTCTTCTTTAAATGTAATGCAAAGTAACGTTAGTTTTCGCGTAAAATCAAGACTATTACCTTGATGGGTACTAAGCTCTTGCATGTTTCTTTAGGTAGAAATATACGATTGTTCTAAACAGTAACTTACTTTTCCAAGATTTTGTAAGGTAATTAATGATGTGCAAATATACTTAACAATAACTAAGGCATTCTAATTATTGTTTTGTAACTAAAACTGCCTTGTTTTTTACTGTTAAATTTATCAAATCTTTTGTTATTTTGCTTTATAACAAAAATGCTTATATTAACCGATTTATAAATAAAACAGATTCTAAACGGGGTTTTATCATCGACATAAATACAGAAGGCTTCGTCAAGATGCATTACGTTAACGTTAGCGGCTTTGGAAAAAAGTATCTTATTTTATTATTGTGTCTTATTAAAACAATAAAACATATTTACCATATGCGAACACTAAGTAAGGATAGCCGGCTGGCCCAAGTAGAAGCAAAAATGCTAAGATACAAGCTACAGATACTCGGTCTCAGAGAGGTTCGCAGGAAGATGAAGAAACCGCCCGTGAAAATGTAGTGAGATTCCTCTTTACTGATGCGGCGAAGAATAGTCTTTTTGACTGGAATCCCTTCTCTGAGTGAATCATAACAGCCCGCTTTAACAGCAAAGCCCGAAAAATCACCACCGTTCAATGCTACGCACCTATGAACATGGTTTCGAAAGAGAATAAAGAGGATTTCTATAAAGCCCTCAACTCGACTTTGAAGAAAATCCGCAGACAAGATAAAGTCATTGTATTGTCAAGACATGAACAACGATGGATGCTAAAGATATATGGGAAGTAGCGGTTCTTGGAGTTCTGTCAAGGTAACGATCTGACCATCGGAGGTAATTTATTCATATATGGAGAACACCTTAAAAATACATGGAATTCACCCGATGGAGTCTCGGAAAATCAAATTGACCACCTTGCCATCAGCGCTAAATGGCGCTTATCGCTGCCCGATGTTCGCAACCGCCGAGGGGCGGACATCGATGGTGATCACCACCTAGTGGTTGCTGAAGTGCGGCTCAAAGTAGCTGTCGCTTAAACTGCTGGCGGGACAACCAAAGTTTGAGGTCAGCAAGTTATGCGCTACTCAATGCGCTGTCAACAGTGCTGGACGACCTGAGGCTGCAATACCGCCAGATGAGAAAAACCATCTACCGGAGTACAAGGCGTGACCGACGGGTATGGACAGATGTTGTAGCCGATAATGCCCAACGTGCCACTGACTCTAGCAATCTCAGGGAGTTGTATAAGGAGGCGACACTGACCAAAAATTAGAACCGGAAGAAGAAGCCCCAGAAAGACAAGAAGGGCCAACTAATAGTGACATCTGAGGGACAGTTTCAGCGCTAGCGGGAGCTCTTTGAGGAGATCTTCCGAGTCCTCGACGACCCTATGAGCACATCTGCACCTGATTTCAGTTTGCCTCTGCATAGCCCAAACATAAAAATTTCTCCGCCCACAGAAGCGGAAGTAGCGAATGCCGTCAGATTGCTCAAAAATGGCAAGGCCCCCGAAGTTGACCTGATCACAGCGGAAATTCTTTAAGCCGACCTGCCTTTCGCCGTGATCGCGCTGACGCCGCCGACGCCACTCTTAGGAGAAAAAAATAATACCGGACGATTGAAATAAAGGCCTTACTTGGCCTACACTGTGCCAAAAAAGGGAGACCTCCTTTCGGCTCATTCTAAGGTGAACTCCAAGATCATTTTAGATTGGCTGTCAGGGGCCGTTGAACCTCTTATTCTTCTTCAAATTATAATTATATATTATGCAGGGAGCACGCTGGATTCCGACCTAGTCGATCTTGCAAGGATGAAATCAACACACTGCGCATCATATTAGAATGGGCATCAGAATGGCAGAGGGAAATGTATTTAACCTTTGTAGATTTAGGGTGGTCTTATATCTGGAACTGACTGCGTAGGATTAGTGTTCCCGACAAAATCACGAACCTCATTAAGGCCATCTACAACAACTATTTTTGTAGAGTGACGTGTAAGGCCTCATCTCGGAGGACATACCGATACATGCGGGTGTACGACAGGGGTGTCTTCGCTCACCTCTCTTTCTTGTTGTTCTGGATAGTTTACAGTAGCGTGTCGCGTCAGAAACTGGAGGAACCGACTAGGACATCGCCGCGAGAATCGCCAGAGTCTTTAAGTAGTATCTACGATAGTTACAATATTTGTACCTCGATTAACATAGCCTTTAAGCAAACTGCGTATTCAAGCACTCAATTTTATGTTCACTGTCTGTATTATTATTTTTTCCCTTTACTAGTTCTTAAGTGTACAAGACGCTTTTAAATGAGAACACACTGTGATGTTTCTCGCCGGACAGCTGTTTAACACAATATTACTTTTATGTTGGTTGTCCGGCAGCATGAGCGTGACATGCTCGCTCAAAGGTCTTTGCTTACGGCGGCGTCGTTGATCGGGTCGCCACTTTCCCGAACACATGGTTGAGAGAGGCGATGGCTGAGATACGCGTCATACTCGTGAACGGGTGCTGTTTGTGGGGTCCGGTCTGTTCACGTTTGCAAGGACTTATTGTTAAATTAATAAATCTACCTAGTTATGGCTTTTGACGTAGAGACCTCGTCGTGTTGTTCTCATAGTCTTTATTATTAGTTCAAGGTTTATTGATATTACATTTGTAATTATTTTATTGTTGCTAGTTTTAAGAATTTATTGTTTATTACTTTATTACCTTATTATTACTTAATGTAACTTACTTTTAAGTATTATTTTGTTATTATGATTGAAAAAATGACCTTCTGCTGGAGTTTCTTGCGGCGCTTCTTCCGAAGCGCTGGTAGATTTACTCATGTTACCGACGTGTAAAAGAGCCCTCATGTGGCCTATTTACTGAATAAATATTTTGAATTTTGAATTTTGAGTTTGAATTTAATTTTTTACTTTTGCCCGGATATAGGGTATTCCCTTCTACTCTGACCAGATCTCCTACAGATAAACAACGCGGTTAACATCTACCTTTATCAAATCTTTCTTTTTGCTTTGCCTGTGACTCTATTATATGCCTCTCAACATCTGATCTAATTCCTTCAAAATCAACCTCTCGTTCCGCTATTAAATCATCATCATGCAAAACTGTTACTATTTTACCTTCTGTCATACCTTTCAATTTAAGGCCAAATAATACTTCTGCCGGAGTTTTCCCCGTCCCCTTGTTAACTGTATTGTTAAGTCCTCATTGTACTTCTATCACTTTTTCATCCCATAATTCTTCACTTCGACCGTGATTCATGGCAGTTAATGCGTCCAAGGTAGTGCGGTTGTACCGCTCCACTTGCGCATTTGCACGTGGGGTGGCAACGGCATTCATTATGTGATGTACACCTAACTCTTTTAAAAAGGATTTGATCTTCTTACCAGTAAAAGAGGAATAGTAGGCAAACCAAATGTGCTAAATTATTCCCTAAAGATTCTGATTGTTACAGTTGCTTTGGTACTTCTTACTGGTTTCAAAACAGTAAACTTTGTAAAGGCTTCGATAATGACCAAGAGATACCGATGCTTAGATTTGCTCAGATTAAAGGGGCCCAAATGGGCGTTGGTATCTTTGGAATAGGATGTAAAAATCCAGATTTCTTACCCGAAGGGGCTTTACTAAGAGCACACTCCAAACAGGCTCCCACGTATTTTTTTATAAATTTTCGCATTTTAGGGACTCAATAATTTTCACTGACTTTTTCAAAAGTTTTTTCAATAGGGAAGTGACCTATATCGTCATGACACGTCCGTAAAATTTGCCATCTCACTCCTCTGGGTACTAACTATTTGGGTCCACAACAAACAAACAAACATTATTACATACACTATACATACATACATACATTATTAAACAATTATTTTATTATTTTTTGTTTATTTTTTAAACAATAATTGTTCTTAACTTCAACAACATTATTGTAGTTGGAATCCGATAGTATGTCTCTTATCCTATTAACCTCGCTGTCGTCCGTTTTAAGCCAAGCATCATCTATTATAAATACTGTAGGAAAGTCCAAATGATCGATTTCAGCTGTTACCGGGTTTCTGCTTAACGCATCGACATGAGTCATACCCTTTCCAGACTTGTATTTTACGTCACAATCAAATTCTTGAATTAGACTCTTCCAACGGGCAACCCTAGGTAACATGTCCCTTTTTGTGAATGTTACCCGCAACGAGTTGCCATCCGTTACAATTGTAAATGGCATTCCCAGTAAATACGTTCTAAATTTTGTCAAAAAAGAAACAACTGCTAAAGTCTCTACTTCATAAGCCGAAAAATGTTGTTCTCCTGGTGAAGTCTGACGACTATAGTACGCAACAGGTTTCAAATCCCATCCCATTTGTCTCTGCAGTAGTATCCCTCCTACACCCCACTTGCTTGCATCAGTATGCAATTCAATATATAGTACAGGCTTATACAGAGCTAAAATGGGACGAGATACTAACTGCGTCTTAAGTTGTTCAAAAGCTTGCTGTTGTGCAACTTCCCATACCCACGGAGCATTATTTTTCAACAGGCTAGTCAATAACCTGGCTATTGACGCAAAATCCTTAATAAATTTGCGAAAGAAACTTGCCAAGCCAATGAATTGCCTAACGTTATGTACATTTTTCGGTACGGGAAAGTTGTCAACAGCTTCGGTCTTTTTTGCACCGGGCCTAATGCCATCTACTGAAACCTCGAATCCTAAAAATTCAACGCATGATTGGAAAAACTTACACTTTGTCAATTTCAACATTAGATTAGAAGTTCTTACATTTTTGAAGATCGTTTCCAACCGTTGTAGTCCTTCATCGATTGTTTTTGAAGGCACTAGGATGTCATCCATATACGCTACGGCTGTGTTAAATCTTAGAGACCCTAACGCTTTATTTACCGTGCGTTGAAATACCGCTGGCGCATTTGCTAGACCAAACGGCATCCTATTAAATTCCCATTGGCCGTCTGGTGTAACAGATGCGGTTTTAGGTTTAGATTCTTCAGACAACTCTATTTGGTAGTAACCACTAGCGAGATCTAATGCTGAGTAATAACTATTATCTGCTAACCTATTCATCTGGTCTTCCAAAGAGGGCAATGGATAATGCTGTTTAACAGTTTTCTTATTAAGCTGCCTATGGTCAATGCCATGCTCTTGTGCCCAGTCTTTTTCCTAACTAAAATTATTGGGCTCGCATATGGTGAATTTGATTCACGAACAATCCCAGAGGCAATTAGTTCGTCAACCATTCCTTGAACTTCCTGCCTCTCACTCACGGACATGCGATATGGTCTATATACTACGGGCTCATTATCCTTCAAATCTATACTCATCTTTTCTATGTTGGTACACCTTAACTCTTGTAAACAAGTCGCAAAACAATCCCGATATGAGTTAACTAAATCAAGAAGTCTAAGTTTATCATTTTGGGGAATGTTACCAACGTTCAACTCATCCAAGATAAATGGTTCATACTGTTTAATTTTAGTTTCGAATTTACTGATTTTATGAATACCGAAAGACTCCAGTAAAACTTCAGCTCGAACAATTAGTTCGTCCCTTTTAAAATCTACTGATTTTGATATAGGGTTTACGAAAATAACGCCTTTGCCCTGAACAAGCTGGTAAACACCTTCTTCTAAAAAATATTCCTTCCCAATTTGTCCCCTATAGCCCCCACTTACATAAATAGAACCGGTATAGCCCGTATCGCAGTACACGTCAATAAGTTCAGTCTCCTGTAAAGTAAGGTCCTGACAAAGTTTTAAATCTATTCGTTTCTTTTCCTTGTCATTACTTGCATTTACATTTTCGAACAATAATTCTTTACTCATTTTTATAATCTTCACGTAAGGTTATTCAATGATAGTTTGTCCAATGAGAACTGGGTACTTTAGAAACACATCAGGAATAACCACACATATAACTTTAGACTTAACATTTTGGATGTTTATCTCTGCCACACATGACACAATAGTTTCTACTATTGCCTCACCAAATCCTAACATCGGATATGTATCAGTGACATCCCATTGTTTGAAAATGTTCTTAGCTGCACTCTCGCGTATCAAAGTCAATTCACTACCCATATCAATGAATGAGTCAGTTGACAAACCATTAATGAGTATATTTTGAACATATTTCTGGGGTCCTAGTGAAAAGGGGGTTAAGTCTAAAATAGCGATTTTACACCAGAGTGAAAAAAAGGTATTTTTATTTTAAAAAAATCATAACTTTTGAACGAAACACGATACACATTAACCAAAACTAGTGATGTTATTGCAAATTTTAAAAAAAGAAACCTGTTATTAAAATATTACCATATCTTGTATACTTCCCGTAATACAGGGGTACAAGTACTTCAATGAAATGCCTTTTTTTGGTGAAAAACGTTATAACTCTGACTTGAACTTTTTTACACTATGAATACGTTTTGTGAAAAAAGACACTATACTATTTTGATCTGCTTATAACTTTTAATGTAAATGAATAACTTCAACATTTTCAATATTAATGAAATAAATTGAAATGAAAAGAATATTATATTATATTTATTCACGTAGTTGTTTGGTATATTTACAGGTATAAGTGATTTTATAGTTATTCACAAAAGAACATCTGGCCCACTTATACCCGTTTATGTATGGTTATTATTCTGAGGTTTACATTATAAACAATAAAAATGCATTGCTTTAAACACGTTTATTTGTTGTAAATCAACGATTGCTGTCACAATGACAATAATTAGTTTCGTAGAAACGCGATATAATCTAGAAAAATAACAAATTTTAACCAACAGCTACATTATTTGTTCTTGTTTTACAATAATTAGTTTCGTAGTCTAGAAAAAACTCGATATAATCTAGAAAAATAACAAATTTTAATCAACAGCTACATTATTTTTTTGGTTCAAGAAAAAGAACTAATCTCAGTCTTTTTTCAGTCATTTTACAACAAAAGAATATAATAGTATTATAATTCAATAATAATCAGTTGATACTAAGAACAGAGTCGTACTTACTTATATAGATTATAAGTAAGTACGACTTGGTTCTTTGAAACAACTGATTATTATTAGAAAATGAAGCACTTACATATTACTATTACTAATCTCACTTTTTTCCGTAATTTTACAATAAAATAATGTAATAGTATCATAATTCAATAATAATCAGTTTTTACTAAGAACTGAGTCGTATTTATAAATAAAACGAGGCACTTACCTATTACATACCATTAATAATCTCACTTTTTCACCACAAAAGATTCCTTTTACAACAAAAGATAAAAATAGTATCACAATTCAACAATAATCAGTTGATACTAAGAACTTACGACTTAGTTAACCTTAAAAAAAACAACTATAGTAATAAAGGAAGACATTCTATTGCACCTGCCTACTCTAAAATTATTATTTATTTCAACGATTAAGTTTTGTTAACATCGATAAACTTTGTAGCAAAAAATGATTTTAAACAATACTAAGTTAACCGGGTACCAAGTAAAGTAATTGTAGTTTTAATACTACGATTCAGACTCCGATAAATCTGGCTAAATGTTTGGAAGGTCATTGTCATCTTTGACATTGATATAGTAATCTTTGACACTAGGGTCTATTAGAGGCAATAGAGATACAAGTCTGTTCTCTTCTCTGCGGAGATTGCTAACGGACCATTGTATAACTTTGGAATATTAGTAGGTAAATGGGAGTGGGGGTCTCCTTTTAACAGAAAAATTACAAATTAATCAACAGTCAAATAATAAATCTTTTCTTTTTTTACTTATCGTTTAAGAAAAAAGCTAATCTTGGTTTTTTTCAGTCATTTTTCAACAAAAGAATATAATAGAATTATAATTAAATAACAATCAGTTGATACTAAGAAGAGAGTCCTACTTACTCATATAGTTTATAAGTAAGTACGACTCAGTTCTTTTTAACAACTGATTATTAGTAGAAAACAAAGCACTTACATTATTACTATTACAAATCTCACTTTTTTCAGTCATATTACAATAAAATAATGTAATAGTATCAAAATTCAATAATAATCAGTTGTTACTAAGAACTGAGTCGAACTTACTTATACATACTCGTAAAACGAGGTACTTACCTATTACTATTACTAATCTCACTTTTTTCACAACAAAAGATTTCTTTTACAACAAATGATTAAAATAGTATCACAATTCAACAATAATCAGTCGACACTAAGAACTTGCGACTTAGTTTTCTAAACTAACCATTTTAACCTCAAAAAAACAACTATAATAAAGGACGAGATCCTATTGCACCTACCTACTCTAAATTATTATTTATTTCAACGATTAAATTCGGTTAACAACGATAAACTTAGTAGCAAAAAATTATTTTAAACAATATTAAGTTGACTGGGTACCAAGTACAGTTATTAATTTATAGTTTTAATTCTCCGATTCAGACTCCGATAAATCCGGATGAATGTTTGGAAGGTCCTTGTCATCTTTGAGATTGATATAGAAATCTTTGACACTAGGGTCTATTAGCGGCAATAGAGATAGTAAGTCTTTTTTCTTTTCTGCAGAGATTGCTATTGGACCATTGTATTGCCTTGGAATATTAGTAAATGGGAGTGGGGGTCTCATTTTAGTCCTTTTCCTTTCAAAATCAACGTAATCATATTCTTCATGACCAGACCTTTTGAAATACCTTTGGGAATTCGTTTTTAATGAATTTGAATACTTCACATTCTGTAATCATGAACTTTTTCTTTTTATCATCCACTTTTTTCTGTTGTAGAGGACCTTTAAGTAACGATACCATATCTAAAAAATCGTCTTGACTCATTTCAATCACAGTAAATGGATTTTTAGGCGAGCAACTTCTTACTAGCTGATACCAATCGCGGGGATGGTGTATAAGCATTTGGGTTCGCTTTTTGGTTTTTTCAATTAATGCATGATCGACATCACAATCCATGTGAGAGTGTCCAGGTACGAAAAATTTATGTGTTATTGATTCCACATGAGTTTTATGAACTGCAACTAAAAGAGTTGCCATTATTATAGAATTTTTATTTTGCCCCGAACATGAGTCTGAATAAAGAATTAAATGCTTTATGTTTTCTGGAACAAAAGTATTTATATAGTTATGAATGCAGGAACCTATTTGATTAGCACCTCTGCCAGCTAATGCTTCGTGCCACATGAAACAGTATACTTTTTTATTCGTACAGTCTCTTAAGGTTAAATTATATGTCCACAGTTGTCGTTTATAAAATACAGACCCAGTTGTTAAAAATGGAGTGGGTAGACACTGCTGTAGATCAAAACATATAACAAGAGTATCTCCGGCCTGTAACGACATTTTCTTGTCATCTCCCTTTGACTTGTATACTTTTTCTGCTCTTTCGTGATGTTCTTTTAAAGTTTGTTCATACTTAGCCTTTTCATCACCCTCACTTACTTTAATTTGATTATTGAGGGTGTCACATTTTGAACACGTGTCAAGCGATGGTTTTTTAAATGACAAATTCTGTGATTTGAACACCCATGAATAAATCGTTTCTGAGACTGGGTTAGTAACTTTTTCACAATATAATTGGTGCATTTTCCTAATATTGAGATCTGGAGAGAGATATTTCTTCGATGTTTGTGATCGACTGTAGTGGCTTTGGTATGCAGGGAAGCTTAAAATTTGCTCTTTAACTTCTTCTAGTCTGGGTTCACTGATTGCTTTGTAACTAGGTTGTTTACCACGACTGTTCTTTGGTTCTTTGTCTAAACGGCATGCTACAAGTTTCTCACATGTTATTTGTATAAATTTACTCGTTTCATCTAATGTATTAATGAGGCAACCTTTGCAGATTTTGTGACTTTCACCTCCCGATTTCAGACTATAGTAGAATGAAAAGTTTCTAACTTTTGTACTTTTTGGATTCATTTTTGCAGTCTTTTTTGGTTCTATAACTATAGAGGACTTCATAAAATCTACTCTTTTATCATATACCCCCAATCCCCAATAATGGTCGAATACTTTTTCTCTAAAGGCCTCAGAAATCCGATCAATGCATTTCATTCGACATTGTTGTAAAGGTCTTTGACACCGAGCTTTAATAACTTTTCCTTTATTTGTTTCGTATCTCTGTCCTGTATTCTTGCATCGTTTTCTATTTTCTCTATCCTTTCTCCGTTCTTTTTTACTTGTTCGTGTTTTTTTTTTCTTTCCACCTACAACTCCTTCTTTTTCCCAAAAACTTAAGTTACTTTCATTTTCGTCGGAATCTTCAATAATGACATCTTTAGACTTATTATTTTGTGTTTTATTTTTTTTGGTATATTCGATTGAGCTTGATGAATCGGTATTTGGAATATAATCGTCACTACACCCAGAAGTAAAATCCATCGGAGCTGAATCTGAATGGTCCCCCGAGACGTTCATGTAAGATGTGGATGGCTGAGGATCATCGTAAACATTTGTTAGTAGGTTTACAGTATTGGTATTTGCAATACTGTTAAGGTTCGGTCTGGGTATTTGAAGACTGTTGGGAGGAAATGCTTGCGATGCAGGTCCTTTGATATTATAGTTGGATTCCGGCGTGGGTATTTCAGAACTTATTGGGGAAGCTGGAGTCCAAGCCGGTTTTTCGGTATTATTGATAGGTTCTAGTGTAGGAATTTGGAAACTGGTAGCAGGAGCTGCAATGAATGTTGGTTCTTCAGTATAATAGTAAGGTTCTGATGAGGGTATTTGAAGGCTGGTAAGGGGAGCTACAATCGATGCTGGTTCTTGAGTATAATAATAAGGTTCTGATGTGGGTATTTGAAGGCTGGTAAGGGGAGCTAGAGTCGATGCTGGTTCTTCAGTATAATAGTTTGGTTCCGATGTGGGTATTTGAATACTGCTGAGGAGAGCAGCAGTACAAGCCGGTTTTTCGGTATTTTTCTTAGGTTTCGGTGTAGAAATATGAGAACTGGTGGCGGAAGCTGCAGTCGGTGTCAGTTGCTCAGTATTATGAACATAATTTGAATATTCAACGGGTCTCAAATCTTCGATATTATGAACAGGTTTTTCCCACGTCAGTTCAGAAAATAAAGCAGGAGAAACAGTTGAATCATGTTCCATTGGAGTGGCTGTGTTACTGCTACTTTCATCAATACCATGCTTTTTTAAGGCACTTTTTATCAACAATCTAGCTCTGCTGTGCATGATTATCTGTAAAGAGTGAAAATCAAGGTCTTGTATTTCAGTATTTAACATAATTTGGTTGGAAAACGCAGAAGAAAAAACTCATTTTGTTATGAACTTTATTATCTATAGAATAAAGTCCATAACTTCATTTTATTTTTGGCGTATAATAAAAGTAATTATCTTAAAATCAGAAATTTTTCAGATTTTTTGGTCCATAAACCTCCGAGATAGAGGACAGTCATTTTTTGTAAACGTTTGGCTATAAATCAAAAAGTACGTAACGGAATATTATTAAAAAAAATGTTTTGAAATGTGCAGACTGAGTCCTTTCATTATGATACCCCTTTTGCCCTTTTTTTATTTTTTTAACTAAAAACAGATGCGGGCAAGCATGTTATATAACTACGCCAAATTTCAAGTTGAGTTCTATAGTTTCTGAGAAAAACTGATGTGACATACAGATAGATAGACAGACAGACAGACAGACAGACAGACAGACAGACAGAAACACAGACAGACAGACAGACAGACAAACAGACAGACAGACAGACAGACAGACAGACAGACAAAAAGACACCGAAATCTCACCATAAGGGTTCTTTTTTACCATTTTGGTACGGAACCTTAAAACCATTATATAAAATTAATATTATGTTAATTGACCGTTATTATATCGACCGTCGATACGAGTAAAATCGTAACTACAAAACAGAGGTTTTCAGGAGAGCGAAAAAACGTATTTTGCAACTTCAAACCGCGATATTTTACTTATTAGTTTATGTTTTCGTACAAATGTACATATCATGTTTCTCAGAATTTGGTGCTCTATAATTCTAAATTTTCATTTTTTTTCTAAACTGTTTATTTTAAATTTTAGATCGAGTTACGATCACGTATTTTGCGTTATCGACTATCGAGTATTATTGTATATTACAATACCATCTTACAGCTCTAAGTTTTGCCATTATTTGTTAGGCCAATATCATCGTATCTAAAGAAACCATGTTACTTGCAACAGATTCGCGGCTATTTTATTGTATTTTATGACTTAAAATATAGTAACTCCGGTTAGAAAATATAAAAAATATATATTTATACAGTGAATTGTATTAGTTTCAAGTAGATAGTTGCCAATTATCATTATTGTTCATTTAAAAAATATTTTTACTGAATATTGAAAGAATAAAAAATATTTAGGTACAAAATAGTTTAAACATTTTTTAACTTTTTATTTAATAAATAATAATTAAGAAACAATAAAAGTACTTTAACACCATAATTTGGTAACTACCACCCTCAATAAGTATAGGGTGGTAAGTACTTAGATACTTCAGGACTAATCTGGTTGCCAGCTAAATAGTAATTAATAAATAAACATCAACACTTGCTTTGGCTTAATCAAGTTATTTAGTAACAAATGGGTAACAAAACATAAACTTTCACTTTGGCACTATTAAGTGCTAATATTTAGTATTTTGACTACTTTAATTAAGTATTTTAATTACCTTTCCTCTTCAAAGAGATCACAATGATAAAATAATAGACCAGGTACGTATAACTTTATGACAGTTCAATTAAGTATGTTATGTGTTCATCGATGATCAATATCATTAATACTTAATAGAGTAAGTAGTTATGTTTTTATTTCCAATTGACAGTAACTATATAATTAAATATTACGTAACTACATTACATATGGGAGGATGAGTTTACTAGCGAATCTTAATCTTCAAAAGTATTTTGTTCAGTTTCATTTGAGTGAGGCAAGTTTCTGTAAAAGTCTCTATAGTGTTCATGTATCGCTCCACTGACACAGAGAAAACTTAATTCCTAATATTTTATTTAATTATTAAAAATGTTTAAAAACAATGAAGCGACTCCTAACAAAACATTCATTCAAAGCGTCCTAAGTTAGACTAAAGTCGGCTTTTTGGTTAAAATATTCTAGGACGCCGACTACAGTTTGTTTAACCCAAGATGTCCTGAACAAATGACTCCGTTTAAAGTCGGTTCCTTCTTTTCTTAATTATTTTAATTTTAATTTTGCCCTTTTTAGTGATTATATTATTTAATACTTTCCTACCCTACCTAACTAATATTTTGTCAAAAAACAAGCACAAGTTTAAAGTTTTCCGCAATTAACGCAGCGTGAAAGTTATAGTGCGTTGTATCTAATAACTTACTATCTTAGAAGTATGAGACTTATTTTTTCAAAAGAATTTCGCAAATCGGTGAAGTAGCTTTTTATCAATCCTTTGAAATATTTCAAATCACGCTCAAACCAACGTTAAATACGTATAGCTATACAATACTATACACATCGGGGCCTTTTTACAAAAAAAAAGTCATTTTAAGTAATAGTAACGAAATACCGCTCGGAAATATTTTTTTAATTGTTTCTCTTAACGTACTCTAGCGACTTTTTACCTAACTAAAGAAAGTAGGTATTCACTAACAAAACCAGAATACTTAATATTCGAAAAAAAACAGTTAGTATTACTTAGTAGGCGATTTACACTGAGTAAAAGTTTTACTTGTTTGGTCCAATTAACCTTTTAAACAGGTTTATAATACAATCGCAATAGGTAAATAGTTTTGTTCTTACTGGTACTTCCACCACTCTTCATTCATAACTAGATTCATTGGAACTTTTCCATATAATTTAAGTAATTAACACTCACTCAAAAAAATTTAAAATATTTCCAATACACATAAACAGACGTGCTCCTACATCCACGTCACACGGTGGAAGTAAAAACCATCTTCAAAATTAATTTTTCGAGGCAAAAAATGCAAATGGAAGGAACGGGCCAGTAAAATCATAGTAAATCAATTTAGGCGCAAAACCGAAACACCCATAGCGCGAGCTCTTAAAGTAGAGTAACATTTTAACCACATTTACGTGCTCTGTACTTGCTAAAACGTTGGCACATTAAAATCGTAACTATTTATGCGATGATACTGGCCTGTGATCGTGACAATTGGAAGCGATTTCGGGTAAAATAATATTCTTAAGTCTAGTTACAATGATTTTCTCTTAATGTAATAGTGGATTACTATTGATGAACCTCGACATACGATGTTATGAAATTGGGTATTTTTTTTATTTCACAATGTATCAAAAATGTAAAAATACAGTTTTGTAGATCTTTTTTCGCTTAACTCTCCCTGTAAAAGTCAAAAAAACACTTAAATTTAGTTACGATTTTACTCGTATCGACGGTCGATATTATCATATCTTGTAAACGTTATTAACGACGCACCCGAAAAGAGCTATAAGTCTTCAGAGGTACAAGTGAAAAAGGGTTTAAAATAAAATATACTTCTGATTATGATTTATAACTTTCTGTATGTATTGCAAGCTAAGTCGACTAGTATCCGTTTTCACTAAGACCACAGAATTTTGCATACCTATTAAAATAATAAGATATTGTTAGTACCATACGTACGTACACTAAGGAGCCAATACGAAACTAGATTGTATTTTAACAAAATAAGAGTGACGTTTAATAGTTTTACAGATAATTTAAAATAAACCTATAGCTAAAGACACTACCTTATAAACGATTTTTGTGTAAAAGGGTTCAAGTCTCACAGAAAGTCGAACAAGGTAGTGTCAAAGTAATTAACTCGCTTTTTACCTACACTCTGTAAGATGATTCCTGTGACAGCTCATACTTATAAACACGTATTACACTTGTTTCTTTACATTTACATAAATACTACATCGGTACACACCTAGCGACGCCTTTCAGGAACTTAAATAAATTAATCACCTATTAAGTATTATGTAACTCACTATTTTAGTAAAGTAACTGATTGAAATTACGAAATACGGCTGTCACAGGAATCATCTTAGATGAAACAGATATTAGGCACGAATTTCTTTTCACTGGTAACTAAATTAAAATAAGATCATCAAACAGAATCGTATTGTAAATAACAAAAATACAAGTGATGAGTGTCTCGAAAATTTAGTTTTATAACACAAATAGTTGCCTACTGTATGTGTTATAAAAGGTACAAGTCTTGAACTTGTTTCAACAGAATCTAGGAGTAATAGACAACAGTTTCGGTTTACGTTATTGGAATCCAATAAGTTTAGGTTATTCCATTTACGTTGCAAATTACAATGAAACTTTAAAATTAAATAATCTATAACACGTCAGAAGCTAGTCTACGGTTTGTATAAAAAGGTGTAAGTCGTTAAATCACCTTTAAAAACACATTAGAAACAAATTCATTCAATAAACAATTATTGGTGAAAAAGGGTATAACTCACCGTTCCTCGCGCTCGACCTCACGACTCAGCTACTCGGCGTCGACTGGTTCGATCGTGTGATGCGCCGCCGCAACTGTCGCCCCCGCTCCCCCGAAAGTCCCGAAAATGGTCATTTTGTACCTCTTTACACGGCATCAACATTTTAAACATCGTTCATAAATACTTAAACCCGATTACACCGGCTACCTTATACAATGATAATGTGAAAACCAATATAACATTAGTTAATAATTAAATTGTGCGGCGTCCTTATGTGTAATAAAGTGTAGTTCAACTCACAACCATTTGCACGTGACGAAAATGTCTCTTTTGGGGTTGTGTGCAACGTCATAAAATAATTTAAATCTGTTTTCACATTTACTGTAAAGGAAATGACATACGTAGGTGTTTTTAACCCCTTTAGTAATAACGAAAACATAGTGAAAAAGAACATAACAAGTGTTATTACCTACTGATAGTGATTTAAAGCTCGAACTTAAACCCCTAACGCATAAAAAAATCTTTATTTCAATGGTTTATAATTACATCTGTTTACACCAATGTATTCAGTTTTTTTTCTGATCAAAATGGGCTATATAACTTAAAATGGTACTTTTTAGACTTAACCCTCTTTTCACTAGGACCCCAGATTTATCAGAGTTACTTTTATCAACAGGTTTTTCTATGGTCATTACTGTTTTGTTAGTAGAATTTACTTGGCGAAAACATTCGGAATCTATATGACCGACCGCTGAACATTTATTATACTTCTTTATTGGCTCAGGACATTTTGAAACAGGATGACCTTCCTCCTTATAGTTGTAACACCTGATTTGAGATTTATCACTAAGGATTGTCTAAACAGTGTTTTATTTGTTAATTGAGCCTTCTTAGTGCTAGACGGTTCTGGTTTATACGTTTATACGAACGTTTGTTTTTCGTAAATATGTCAACAGTTTATCACAATCATCAAATTGTGCGGCTTCCACACTCAACCGCACTGACCTATCGTCTATGCCATGTAAAATACATTCTACTGCTCGCCTACCAGTAACTACCTCTAATCGATTAATCAAATTAACTTTCTCGTAGAAATAAGTCTCTAACGATTCACCGAATTTTACCCTCCTATCAAGCATATCTATCATCATTTGTCCATAATTTTCATTTGCCGGAAAGGCACTCCTCAGCTTACATTGCCACTCGGTCCAACTCAATAAAAGAGATGGTAAACCCTCATACCATTTTTTCGTAATACCAACGAGTTTTGGTAGAGCATAATGTATAGTTTGTCTCTCCGTCCACTCATATAAAGTCGCACATTCATTTACCTTCAAAATCCATTTATCAACTGTTTGATTCTTTAAAGAGGGATTGAACTCAGGAATAACGTTGGTATTCGAAAAAGTCTTTTTCCTGATCTAATTACTGTTAGTCATACTGTCGATCATGTCCGCGAATTTTGACATTAACTCCCTATCCATTCTATTAAGTTCATAATTAGAGTGCTCCCTAACTCTACTTCTTGACAGAAAGCTACGGCGACGGTTTCTGTAGCGGTCCCGTGGCGTCAGACGATCTGATCGTTCACGACTACGTGGAATTCGACTAAGACGTGCCACGGTATAACGATGCATTGAGTCATTTCGAGATCTCGATGCCCTAACACGTGATTCTCTATGACGGAATCTACTACGACTTCGATTATGTAAATCTCGCAATTCATCATTATGCTCAGCTAATAAAGGTATCTGTCTACCTTGACTGCGTCTCCTACTACATGTTCCGGTACTGATACTGCCGCTGTACCGCGCTCGTTCCGGCGTCCTCAGCTGCCATTGCCTGCTTCCTCTGCATCTTGTACGCGCTACGCCTCTACCGCTACCACTGCCACTGGGATGCGTTTCATCTGGAGTCCCTGGCCGCCTACGTCAAGATCTTGATCGTCGTACTTCATCCATAATGAAATGAAAATGTGAAATAGCAACGCCGATTACATATTCAAGCAATTTCTTACATCGACTCTACATGACTCTACAATATATCGACACTACAATATATCGACTATATAATATATTGACTCTACAATATATCGACTCTACAACATATTGACTCTACAACATATCGACTCTACAATATATCGACTCTACAATATATCGACTCTACAATATATATCGACTCTACAATATATATCGACTCTACTATATATAACTAATACAAAGTTATCAGATGTCAGTAGAGCCAAGCTTCTAACTCTACACGCCCTAACTCTACAAGCTCTAACTTCACAAATTCTACACCTTACTCAAAAAGTGTCGCTTGGCCGTTTCGTTACTACTGGAACTATTGTTTAACAGAAAAGCCCATGCGACGGTAGCGAAACGGCCAAGCCACATATTTTGACTAAGGTGTAGAGTTTGTGAAGTTAGAGCTTGTAGAGTTAGGGCGTGTAGAGTTAAACGCTTGGCTCTACATGACATCTGATAACTTTTTGACAGTGCGAGCTATATGGTCGTCTTGGCAACATTTTACATGAAAAGGTTTTTGGTGGGATATCTTTTATCCGAAATACACTTCGCATAACAGTTATCGCAGAACAACGTCATACGTTATTTTATCCGGTGTTGCTAGAATTCTTACCTAATGAAATAAATCGTTCAAATCTGTCATGCAACTTGTAAGATAGAAACCTATAGAATAAGAATAGCACGGATAATAAAATGAACTTTGCACCAACGATATTTCTACAGTATTCCCAGATTCTAAATAGCTTTCGGCTGGCTATCACTATCACGCTTGCACTCGCAACTGACAGTATATTTGTCACTCGTTTGTCATAGAAAAACGAAGATTGTCGATAGCTATTAAAAAATTGGTTGTACTGTACTAAGTTTTTAGATCGTGCGTTACGTAAGAGAAAATGAAATAGGGGTAGTTTTCCTCAATCTCCCAAAGAATAGCTGGAAGAGATCCCTTAAAGGGATAAGCTCGCCTTTGTACATTAATGTTCTGTAAAAAAGTGTTTACATACATGCGTACACACGTTGGCGAACATATCGAGATCCATTCAAATTTTTACGTAACCTTGTGAAAATGCCAGTTAAAAAAAAACCTTACTTTTTGCTTTATTTGCTCTTATAAATATACAGTCGAGGAAATTGATTCCTAGACCACTTTGGACTATGTCAAAGTGACACTGTAAATAAAATTTTAAGAAGTCTCTTACGTTTTGATTGATTACGTCACTTTGATATAGTCCAAAGTGGTCTAGGAATCAATTTCCTCGACTGTACTTAATAAGTAATCTAAAAAAGTATAGAGAAATATAGGTGGTGCAAAGTTCATTTTATAGTACGGCTTCTATGCTATATTTAATAAGTCAGACCCCTAGTCTCAATAAGTCTCATACAAACTTCCATCCCGTAGTTTAAGGGGTTGGGGGATAAAAGTTCCAAGTTTTAGAATTTTTATGTTGTTTTTGTACTAATACTAGACATGATCCATTATAACAGTTTAAGATAACTCTGCAAGATTTCAATTGAAACTTGTTTTTAAATTTTAACTCGTAAACATCAGCTGGTAAGACAGAGACGGCACTACCACTGTCAGCTTCGCATAAAAATTGTTCGTCCGCTATCGACACGACCTGCCGCATCGGTTGACCGTCAATACATCGGATATTAAATAAATCATAAATACCTTCAAGACTTAAAAACTCGTCCTCCGCAGCCAAAAAGTTGTTGGTTTTTACGTTAACTGAACACATTCTCTTAAGATGCCCTTTCTTAAAACACTTTTTGCACGTAAAATTTGCAAACCGACACTCTTCCTTGTCATGATTGTTATAACCGCACACACTACAACATTTCTTAGCGGGAGCACGACGAGCTGCGCCGGGGCCGGGGCCCGCGCGCAGCGCGAACACCGACTGCGCCGGCGCCGCCGGGCCGGCCTCCGCGCGCGACCCTTGCACCGCCTGCCGAGCACAGCGCACACTTTGCGCCAGCTCAAGCGCTTTAGCAAATGTTAATGTGCCTAGGCTTTCTGCAAATAACTTTTCTTTTTCCCTTGTATTCTCGAGTCCGAGAACGAAACGGTCTCGCAACGCCGTCCCGAGTTCCGTGTTAAACTCGCAGTACAGCGCCAGACTTCGCACTCGTGCCGCCCATTCTAAAAGGTCTTCCCCGGGACGCTGTTCTGCCTTATAAAATTTATACCTTTCAGCAAAAGAACTACGCTTAGTGGCAAAATGATCTTGCAATTTCTCCACCAAATCCTTATATTCCTTAGTGTCTAGCTCATCCGGGAAAAACAAATCTCTGACGACACGGTAAGTATCTTCGACCAAAGCAGACAACAACAGGGCACGCCGCTTTACTCCTGACTTGTCGGTTTCACTAGTTATATCGTTCGCCGCACAGTACTGAGTAAAACGGCTTATAAAAATATTCCACTCCTGCGTGTGATGATCGAAGGTGAGGCTGCCGCCGAAAATTCCATGACAGTTTGCCATATTAACGTGGGAATCGGTACTCGTCGCCAATTGTCCTGTATTCCAGGATAGATTCCAGGTAATCCAAAGAAACACCGTTTACTTGACACACTCGTTTAATCATCGGAAGCAGACTGCCGTACAAAGATGGCCGCGCGTCAATCCAAAACTTACATATACCTACATATATCACAAGTTTATTAAATTGAAACTGTATTTTTCGTTATACGGCCACATCGCATATAAATTAAGCGCAGTTATGGGGTTATCTATAAAGATTAAATTGTCATATTCTTAATGCGATTGTTTAAAACAAAAAAAACTGTACACCGAGTTGTATATTATTTAATGCTAAAATGTTATTTTACCGGTGTGAAGTTAGCGGCCAAAAGTTAGCGGCCGATTGGGACCAACATTTGGCCGCCAACTTTTGGCCGCTATCTTCACACCGAAATTACCCTACCAAATTAAGAAGTTCTATAGAAAACTGTTTTAACGTAAGAATAGTTCATTTTGCGACTGCAGTGAAAAATCTGAATCGAATTATAACAAGCTATCTGACTTGGGTTTATTGTTAGTTTTAGTTCAAAAGATGTGTGTGTTTTTTCATTATGTAAGAAGCAAACCGACATAAATTAAAAACTGGAATACATGACACGCAGGAATGGCATAAAATCAATGCTATAGCACAAAAGCTTTCTGTAAAAACATCCAGAGGCCCGTTTCACGAAGCTACACGTTACAAATTACAAGCGGAAGTTTCTTTCTAACTCCTTTTGCTAGAAAGAGACTTCCGCTTGTAATTTGTAACTTGTAGCTTCGTGAAACGGGCCGCAGAACTCACTTACCAACATTACTTTGGACACTGTGCCTGTTTAAAAGTTAGCGGCCGATTGAATGAAATAACAAAATGCTCAATAAATCAAAAAAAAAGATAGTTTTATTGAGTGATATTAATTAAAAACACTAATAAATGAGCTTCTGATAAAAGCTAAAAAATTAAAAAAATTGAAATTAGTTCAACATATGTGTGTGTTTGCTTTACAGCGACCTAATTATTTTAGAGGAAAACCGAAATAAATTAAAAACTGGAATACATGACAATCTGGAATGGCATAAAATCAATTCTATAGCACAAGAGCTTTCTGTAAAGGCATCCAGAACTCACTTACCTACATTACTTTTGACACTGTGCCTGTTTAAACGTTTGCGGCCGATTGAATGAAATAACAAAATGCTCAATAAATCAAAAAAATTAAATGATAGTCTTGTTGAGTCATATTAATTAAAAACACTGCAAAATGAGCTTTCGATAAAAGCTTAAAAATTAAAATTTTACTTATTAGTTCAGAAGATGTGTGTGTTTGTTTTACAGCGGCCTAATTATTTTAGAGGAAAACTGAAATAAATAAAAAACTGGAATACATGACACTCTGGAATGGCATAAAATCAATGCTATAGCACAAGAGCTTTCTGTAAAGACATCCAGAACTTATTTACCAACATTACTTTTGACACTGTGCCTGTTCAAAGTTAGCGGCCGATTGAATGAAATAACAAAATTGACAAAAAATAATAAAATAAAATGATAGTTTTTTGAGTGATATTAATTAAAAACACTAATAAGTGAGCTTTTGATAAAAGCTTTAACATCAAAATTTTAGTTATTAGTTCAACAGATGTGTGTGTTGGTTTAAGAGCGGCCTAATTGTCTTAGAGGGAAACTGAAATAAATTATAAACTGGAATACATGACACTCTGGAATGGCATTAAATCAATGCAATAGCACTAGAGCTTTCGGTAAAGGCATCCAGAACTCACTTACCAACATTACTTTTGACACTGTGCCTGTTCAAAAGTTAGCGGCCGATTGAATGAATTAACAAAATTCTCAATAAGTCAAAAAAATCTAAATATAGTCTTGATGAGCGATATTAGGTATTTAAAAACACTGATGAATGAGCTTTTGACAAAAATTTAAAAATTAAAATTTTACTAATTAGTTCAACAGATGTGTGTGTTTGTTTTAGAGCGGCCTAATTATTTTAGAGGAAAACTTAAATAAATGAAAAACTGGAATACATGACACTCTGGAATGGCATAAAATCAATGCTTTAGCACAAGAGCTTTCTGTAAAGGCATCCAGAACTCACTTACCTACATTACTTATGACACTGTGCCTGTTTAAAAGTTAGCGGGATTGATTTTATGCCATTCTAGAGTGTTAATTATTCCAGATTTTCATTTATATCGGTTTTTTCTCAAAATTATTAGGCCGCTGTAAAACAAACACACACATCTTTTGAACTTATTACTAAAATATTATTGTTAAATCTTTTATCAAAAGCTCGTTTATCATTGCTTTTAAAGAATATCACTCAAATAAACTATCTTTTATTTTTTTTGATTAATTGAGAATTTCGTAATTTCATTCAATCGTCTGCTAACTTTTAAACAGGCACAGTGTCAAAAATAATGTTGGTAAGTGAGTTCTGAATGCCTTTACAGAAAGCTCTCGTGCTAATGCATTGATTTTATGCCATTCCAGAGTGTTAATTTATTTACTACTGGGACCTGTACATCCCTGTGACATTTAATTTATGTAGCTTAAGTTTAGTATTGTAATAAGTGATTTATTTGGAAAAAACGGCTTACTGTTGAGTTTCTTGCGGCGCTTCTTCTCAACAGTAATCTCTTTGGAAGCGCTGGTAGACTCAGACTTGTAAAAGTGCCTGCAGGGCCTACTTGCTAAATAAATTGTTTGAATTTGAATTTGAATTTAAGTATTCCAGATTTTCATCAATATCGGTTTTTTCTCAAAATTATTAGGCCGCTGTAAAACAAACACACACATCTTTTGAACTAATTACAAAAATATTTATGTTAAAGCTTTTATCAAAAGCTCGTTTACCATTGTTTTGAATTAATATAACTCAATAAATGTATCTTTTTATTTATTTTATTTATTGAGAATTTGGTTATTTCATTCAATTGGCCGCTAACTTTTAATTGGGCACAGTGTCAAAAGTAATGTTGGTCAGTGAGTTCTGAATGCCTTTACAGAAAGCTCATGTGCTATTGCATTGATTTTATGCCATTCCAGATTGTTATGTATTCCAGATTTTCATCAATATCGGTTTTTTCTCAAAATTATTAGGCCGCTGTAAAACAAACACACATACAAATTAAGTGGTAAAAATAATTATAATTATGGTTAGACATATTTCTTACATACAATGGGGTTTTCAGATGAATTTTTTGTTGAGATTTTACTCTTTTTAGTGTATGTGAGTTTTTTTGTATACATTTTATTTGTTCCGTATGTATCAATTTTGATTGTTCCGTTAGCAATTTTAGCCTCCTTCTTGTCATTATTGTTGGTGTGGATTTACTTGAACTCATTGTGGTTAATCTTGCAGCAAAAATAAGAATATAATATAATTTTACGTAACTTTATTCAGATCGGATATAAACGAAACTTTGGTCTCCTTAAACTTCTTCGGTAAAATATGTAGTCTACTCAAACTTGCTACCACACTGCGCAATATTCATTTACTGGCAACTTAATTTTGCTCGTGATGTTGGTAATGGTGAACCTCTGTCAGGTGTCAGTTGTGAGCCAATCAGCTGATTTTACGTGTGTTAAAGATATTGTTTTAAAATCAAAATCCCCGTTATGAATTAGAAAAATGTTTGAAATTCACGATTTAACGGTTAATTGTTTGTTTTCTCACCATCGAAAATGTTGTGCTGTGAGTTTCAATCGGCTGTTTCGGTCGAAATCCAACGTAAGTGTTCTTAGGTTATGTTTAGCCTCCTGTACACCGACTTTAAACACACTTAGGTAATTTTAAGGAAAATAAATAACACAGAGCTATTCAATAGTTGTTTTCACGGCCAGTGTTGCCAGCGTAAGTGTAACTTATGTAGCTTAAGTAAATTATGTAGCTTAAGTTTAGTATTGTAATAAGTGATTTATTTGGAAATAACGGCTTACTGTTGAGTTTCTTGCGGCGCTTCTTCTCAACAGTAATCTCTTTGGAAGCGCTGGTAGACTCAAACTTGTAAAAGTGCCTGCAGGGCCTACTTGCTAAATAAATTATTTGAATTTGAATTTGAATTTAAATATTCCAGATTTTCATCAATATCGGTTTTTTCTCAAAATTATTAGGCCGCTGTAAAACAAACACACACATCTTTTGAACTAATTACTAAAATATTTATGTTAAAGCTTTTATCAAAAGCTCGTTTACCATTGTTTTGAATTAATATAACTCAATAAATATATCTTTTTATTTTTTTATTTATTGAGAATTTGGTTATTTCATTCAATTGGCCGCTAACTTTTAATTGGGCACAGTGTTAAAAGTAATGTTGGTAAGTGAGTTCTGAATGCCTTTACAGAAAGCTCATGTGCTATTGCATTGATTTTATGCCATTCCAGAGTGTTAAGTATTCCAGATTTTCATCAATATCGGTTTTTTCTCAAAATTATTAGGCCGCTGTAAAACAAACACACACATCTTTTGAACTAATTACTAAAATATTTATAATAAAGCTTTTATCAAAAGCTCGTTTATCATTGCTTTTAATTAATATCACTCAATAAACCTATCTTTTATTTTTTTTGATTTATTGAAAATTTCGTAATATCATTCCATTGGCCGCTAACTTTTAAACGGGCACAGTGTCAAAAGTAATGTTGGTAAGTGAGTTCTGAATGCCTTTACAGAAAGCTCATGTGCTATTGCATTGATTTTATGGCATTCTAGAGTGTTAAGTATTCCAGATTTTCATCAATATCGGTTTTTTCTCAAAATTATTAGGCCGCTGTAAAACAAACACACACATCTTTTGAACTAATTACTAAAATATTTATAATAAAGCTTTTATCAAAAGCTCGTTTATCATTGCTTTCAATTAATATCACTCAATAAACCTATCTTTTATTGTTTTTGATTTATTGAAAATTTCGTAATATCATTCCATTGGCCGCTAACTTTTAAACGGGCAAGGTGTCAAAAGTAATGTTGGTGAGTGAGTTCTGATTGCCTTTGCAGAAAGCTCTCGTGCTACTGCATTGATTTTATGGCATTCTAGAGTGTTAAGTATTTCAGATTTTCATTTATATCGGTTTTTTTTCAAAATTATTAGGCCGCTGTAAAACAAACACACACATCTTTTGAACTAATTACTAAAATATTATTGTTAAATCTTTTATCAAAAGCTCGTTTATCATTGCTTTTAATTAATATCACTCAATAAACCTATCTTTTATTTTTTTTGATTTATTGAAAATTTCGTAATATCATTCCATTGGCCGCTAACTTTTAAACGGGCACAGTGTCAAAAGTAAAGTTGGTAAGTGAGTTCTGAATGCTTTTGCAGAAAGCTCATGTGCTATTGCATTGATTTTATGCCATTCCAGAGTGTTAAGTATTCCAGATTTTCATCAATATCGGTTTTTTCTCAAAATTATTAGGCCGCTGTAAAACAAACACACACATCTTTTGAACTAATTACTAAAATATTATTGTTAAATCTTTTATCAAAAGCTCGTTTATCATTGCTTTCAATTAATATCACTTAATAAACCTATCTTTTATTTTTTTTGATTTATTGAAAATTTCGTAATATCATTCCATTGGCCGCTAACTTTTAAACGGGCACAGTGTCAAAAGTAATGTTGGTAAGTGAGTTCTAAGTGCCTTTACAGAAAGCTCTCGTGCTACTGCATTGATTTTATGCCATTCTAGAGTGTTAAGTATTCCAGATTTTCATTTATATCGGTTTTTTCTCAAAATTATTAGGCCGCTGTAAAACAAACACACACATCTTTTGAACTAATTACTAAAATATTATTGTTAAATCTTTTATCAAAAGCTCGTTTATCATTGCTTTTAAAGAATATCACTCAAATAAACTATCTTTTAATTTTTTTGATTAATTGAGAATTTTGTAATTTCATTCAATCGGCTGCTAACTTTTAAACAGGCACAGTGTCAAAAATAATGTTGGTAAGTTAGTTCTGAATGCCTTTACAGAAAGCTCTCATGCTAATGCATTGATTTTATGCCATTCCAGAGTGTTAAGTATTCCAGATTTTCATCAATATCGGTTTTTTCTCAAAATTATTAGGCCGCTGTAAAACAAACACACACATCTTTTGAACTAATTACTAAAATATTTATGTTAAAGCTTTTATCAAAAGCTCGTTTATCATTGTTTTTAATTAATTTCACTCAATAAAAGTATCTTTTTATTTTTTTGATTTATTGAGAATTTAGTAATTTCATTCAATCGGCCGCTAACTTTTAAACGGGCACAGTGTCAAAAGTAATGTTGGTAAGTGAGTTCTGAATGCCTTTACAGAAAGCTCTCGTGCTACTGCATTGATTTTATGCCATTCCAGAGTGTTAAGTATTCCAGATTTTCATTAATATCGGTTTTTTCTCAAAATTATTAGGCCGCTGTAAAACAAACACACACATCTTTTGAACTGATTACTAAAATATTTATGTTAAAGCTTTTATCAAAAGCTCGTTTATCATGATTTTTAATTAATATCACTCAATAAAAGTATCTTTTCATTTTTTTGATTTATTGAGAAATTAGTAATTTTATTCAATCGGCCGCTAACTTTTAACGGGCACAGTGTCAAAAGTAATGTTGGTAAGTGAGTTCTAAATGCCTTTACAGAAAGCTCTCGTGCTACTGCATTGACTTTATGCCATTGCAGAGTATTAAGTATTCCAGTTTTTCATTTATATCAATTTTTTCTCAAAATAATTAGGCCGCTGTAAAACAAACACACACATCTTTTGAACTGATTACTAAAATATTTATGTTAAAGCTTTTATCAAGAGCTCGTTTATCATTGTTTTTAATTAATATCACTCAATAAAAGTATCTTTTCATTTTTTTGATTTATTGAGAGTTTAGTAATTTCATTCAATCGGCCGCTAACTTTTAAACGGGCACAGTGTCAAAAGTAACGTTGGTAAGTGAGTTCTGAATGCTTTTGCAGAAAGCTCATGTGCTATTGCATTGATTTTATGCCATTCCAGAGTGTTAAGTATTCCAGATTTTCATCAATATCGGTTTTTTCTCAAAATTATTAGGCCGCTGTAAAACAAACACACACATCTTTTGAACTAAAAGTAATGGAACCCAAGTCAGATAGATTTAAATAATTAGATCCAGTTTTTACACTGCAGTCGCAAAATGAATCGTTTATTATTATGTCGAAACAGTTTCTTATAGAACTTCTTTATTTGGTAGGGTAATTTCGTTGTGAAGTTAGCGGCCAAAAGTTGGCGGCCAAATGTTGGCGCCAATCGGCCGCCAACTTTTGGCCGCTAACTTCACACCGGTGGACGCGACTTTGGAGTAAACAATGTATTGTTTGTCATAAAATTTCACTTTTCTTTTGATAGCTGTCATCGCATCCAAATTATGTGCCGCTCCTTTACCAATTTAATAAAATACGGCGTCTTTTCTTTATTCCACTCCATTGCAAATAATTATAAATGAAATAATGAATGCCCTATTTGACAGTTCTTCACTTAGACTAAAAAAATTCAAAACTCAAAACATTACCCCCTCCCCCGCAGACGAACGCGGGGAATGATTTCCATCCGTGACGGATAACATGTTTCTGTGTTTTTAAACAAGAAACATTTTGGCCACGCCCCTTTTCTGTTCGAAAAACATGTTAGATGTTTAAAAAACATCGAAAAGACGGCGCAGCGGACGCGGCTTAAGAATGTAACTAATAATAAATCCATTATCGTTATCGTACAAGGTGGCGTCCTGGGTGAGCGAATTAAACGCGAGTGCGAACCGAAGCGAATGCGATTTGATTTATTATTATTATTTTCGCGCGAAGCGACGCGGCGTCGGTTGTCGGCGGCGGAGGTAGTCCTACGGCGGGGCGATTCGCGCGCACGAGGGACAGGGCAGCCGCGTCGCACCACTTCGCATTGAAATCGCTTGTCACCGCATCTGATCGCTTCACAATTCTGTTCGTTTTGGATCGCCCACGTAGGGTGCAGCCTAACTAGTTCTTTAAATTTAGATACCACGATCAGGTTGTGAATGCAGCCCTTATAATAGATGTTGGGTGGTCGATGGTTACCAATGTAGACTAAATTGGTATGAGTCTCGAAAAGCTACTCGATTGTGTGAATTTGAGCATCGTCAATAACTCGACTAAAAGCGATAAAGGTATCGAAGAATAGAACTATTCAATATATTTATATATACTAGGTTAATTACAATTTAGCTTTAGATTACTTTTTACCTAAGCAATTTTCTTAACTATGTGCTATGTTTTCTTGTATAATAAGTTAAAAGGATTAATAAATGAACAATTAATCGGTCAGTTGAATCAGAATCGAGAGAACTTAAATCGAGTTTTAGCTCACTTCCTTCCTTCAGTTCTGGATTTGCATGTATTAGAAAATCTAGGAGAACCCGTAAATGGGAATTTCCTGACAAAGTAGTATACGAGCTGCACTTGATCGGCACTGACAATTCAATGTCTTCTATCAGGCAAAGCTTACACAAGATAATAACAGCTATGGAAAAATCTGCAGTGGTATTTTTAAAGAGTGACAAGCCAACAAATGCACTTCACATTGTAACACTCGATTTTTGCCCGCGGCATGAGACTGGGGTCGTGTGGTCACTTGGCTCGAGGGCCAATCGCTAGAGGGTTGGGCGCCGTAGAAAGAGCGACCGGCCACAAACAGGATCGATGGTGGAGTTAATTAATAAAGCGTTCGTTCATTCGTTGTAATTTATTAAGTATAGTTCAAGGTTCATATCCCCAATATAGTCTATAATTAGGTTAAGTACAAACAAGAGTGGTAAGAATAGAGGGCGTCCCCCCCTGTTTGGTACTTAAATACTAATCAACCATGCCTTTAGGCTCACACAGCTAGAGGTTGCCAAAATAGATACCAGTGGGTAAGTAAAGAGAGGCCCGGGTTACCTACGAGATTAGCATCAGTAAACCCGTGCCACACTTATCCCCTATTAGGATTATTATCCAGGACAAAAGAGGCGCTTGTTACCTACGCAGTCTAAGGATGGCCAAAGTAGCATAATAGGTTAAAGTAGAAAACAGAAAGTAGGGAAAATAAGGTTAACGTCACGCGGCATCCATGTACGCGGGGCTTCAGGATCCCACGAGAGGTGTGCGCATCACCGCTCGGTTACTCCCTCATGCACAGCCACGTCGCAGCACTCACGGGCACGCAGCATGCAAGACGATAACCTCCGCCTTGAAGTTTCCAGAGTAGCCTTGGAACTTCCAGAATAGCCTTGGAGCTTCCAGGGTAGCCTTGGAGCCCTTAAATGTACAATATAACATTTCAGAAAAGAAACAAACAGACACCTCACCCGACAACTCATCACTTTTAATGAATAAAGTTTACCTTTTCGGGCAGTAAATTAGAAGCAATTGGCTTTTATACTCAGAGACCGCAGAGTTGGGTTAGCAATAACACCGTATTGACCATCTGAAACAGACCGGGCGTACTTTAGAAACAACGTGGCGATTACGTGACGCTATTGCGACGTACACTTTCAACATGAAAATTTACCTTTAAGACGCGCGACAGCGCACGTTAAGACTTAGACACGAGCACAGCAGTTATTCGTGATGAACAAGAGGCATCCTGACCTGAAAGGAATCGAAGTGAGTCTTTACTTAAAAGCCGGCATCGGCGCGACAGTGTGAACAATATACTCGAAAGTTACAGCATACTCACTGTAAAACCCGGCCTCAGGGGCAAAGTAAACGTCTAGACATGATTAGCACCGATATAATTTACTCGGCCACGGCATTCATCGGCTTTTATTCACACGAAATCACAGTAGAAGATCTGAATCATCTCTCGATGACCGGCCTGCAAACGTAAGTGACGCCGTAGTGATGTTACTGCCGCATTCCAATGCATCTGTCTGTCGCTGCCAACCTAGCCGATTCAAATCGAAGAGAAAAGCACTAACACTTTCGATCCTTCCCAGTAAAGAAGGACTTTTGCTTAGCTGAAATTAAGTGAATAAAACATCTGGAACTAGTAAATAAGAATGTAAGATGGAAACCGGTAAATCAATCTGCTCACACGCCGACAGGGCGACGCCTTAGCCTCCTGTCAAACGTCAAGGTGACGTTTCATACTATAACAAAACGACTAAACAAACAATACCGCTGTCCGGGTTTTGCATTGAAAATAACAAGGAATTACTGTTGTAAAACGGGTTAAATATGAGTTCAGAATGTGGATAGAGGAACCAAAATCTAGGATATACAGGCTCCGTGTTGAAATGCGTGAGATAAAGTGAGTACCTGAGTGTGAATCGAACCGGTTTAATGTCGATGGTTTATTATCCAAGACGAGAGAGTAATTTACAAGTTATTAGAAGTACACCGGCTCCTTCAAGTATGGGCGTGAAGCTCGTTCGCTCGTTAAATAGCCGCCACGACACTCAGCCAGGAACCAGCGAGGAAAGCCTCCAAACAAAAGAAAGGATGAACTAAATGATCAGGTATGGTACCGACAGTCCTTGTCGAATACTAGCTGTAAGTAGTCAATGGTAGGCGTCAAAACGGCGCTCTGAGCGAGCCAGGGCTGACGCCTCCCCCGTCTTCATGTAAACCAAGCAAGAAAAAGTGACATCACACTTTTCGGGTGTTACAACATCAGGACACATAAAGACCGCAGGACACTTTTGAAAGGATCCCGTCCACCAATGAGTCGGTTTGAAAGGAAGAGAAAGAGCGAGACGCTACAGAATGGTCCAACTATCAAAAAACCTCGACGCCCATGCCTCTTCTGCGGGCTTACCAATCATATAAGTGCAGACTGTAAAAGAGTCAATACCATAGAGGTGCGAAAGAATAAACTTCAGGGACGATGCCTTAACTGTTTACGCAGGAATCACTCAACTGAAGAATGTCGCAAGAAACTAAAATGTTACCGCTGCAATGGAAGCCACCTTCAGCTATTCTGTCCACAAGGAAAGGGTGAGAAAAGTATTGTTCAAACACATGATGATAATAAAACAGTTTGCAATTTCCCTCATGGTTTCACCTTTTTACAGACGGCAGTAGCAAACATTCGAAATCCACAAAACCATAATTATATCAAGGTTGGCAGAATTCTGTTGGATAGCGGTAGCCAGCGTAGCTACATAACGAAGAAATCTGCTGACACCCTTAAACTTCCTGAAATGTCAATCGATCAACTTGTCATTTGCACCTTTGGATCCTCATCCCCACAAGAAACGTCTAGTCCTTCTACTGAGATTGAAATACTTACAAAACGCGGTATAAAAAGGACAATACAAGTAAATGTACAATACATATAACAGACCAAGTGCCCATAGCCAAATTTTACCATACAAATGCTGATGTATTATTCGCTGATGATAATAGAGTGGGTGAAGGCATAGACATATTCATTGGAAATGACGCCTATTGTTCCTTCATGCGAGAAGAAAAGTATTATGATTTCAGAAAACTTGTATATGATTGATACAGATTTCGGTTACATTATCTCTGGAAATTCTATGAATGAAGATGAAAAGGATACACTGTCTGTGACTACGTACTGTCAGTGCCACACCTCAAGCTGCCCATACTTCTCAGAACCGGACTTGCCACTTAAACTTAAAGGAGCAGCTGCAGCTAGGGATAATCGAAGAGATAGACACACACACTGAAGGAAACATTGATCACCCAATTCACTATCTTCTTCATCATATGGTCAGATAACTGGGGAAACGAGGCAGGATAGTATATGATGCTTCTGCAAAGGTAACTGAACAAAAGAGTTTGAATGACTGCCTTTACAGTGGACCTTACATGTTGGAAGATCTAACAGCACTGCTAATCAGATTTCGAACAAAAAAAAATCGGAATTATAGCAGATGTGGAAAAGGCTTTTCTTCAAGTGGGATTACAAGAAATAGATCGAGATGTCACACGGTTTCTGTGGTTAAAGGATCCAGAGCTAGAGCCTAGAGATGATAATTTATTGTATCTTCGTTTCTGCAGAGTTCCCTTTGGGGTAATAGCTAGCCCTTTTTTACTAACTGCTACTATAAAACATCACATGAACCAATCCGATGATGAAGTGGTAAGGAAGATAGCTGACAATTGTCAATTGTGTTGATGGGAGCTGGCTCAACACAAGAAGCGCAAGAGTGCTACCAGAAGAGCCTTTGATAAATTGTCAATGAACATAAGAGATTTGGTGTCAAACGATAAGGAATTTTCAAATTCAATCCCCAAACAACAGCAGGCAAATCAAACAGGTGAAGCTAAAGTTCTTGGTTTGCAATGGGACATGAAAAAGGACACTTTGAAATTAAAAACAAGAGAAAACCATTTTGACCCTGACATTCCAGTGGATACAAAAAGAAAGGTTCTCTAGGCTCTAGCAAGAATATATGACCCGTGTGGGTTTGTA
Source organism: Acleris cristana (assembly GCA_948252455.1). Lineage (NCBI taxonomy): Eukaryota > Metazoa > Arthropoda > Insecta > Lepidoptera > Tortricidae > Acleris > Acleris cristana. The sequence goes on from OX411771.1 coordinate 56,434,566, forward strand.
TGCCCATTAATATTACCTATGAAACTTCTTTTCCAAAAAAAATGTGAACAGAAATACAAGTGGGATACGGTCCTACCTCAAGAGGTGTTACAAAGAATAAATAATGTTCTTGAGAACCTTAAAACAGTTTCAAGTGTAGAAATCCCTAGACAACTTGGAAAAATGACATCAGACCTAAATACAATTTGTGAACTACATGGGTTCTCCGATGCATCAAAGGATTCCTTTGCTGCTACAGTTTACATACGTATACCAGGGCTTCAAGGAGTATCAGTGTCCATAGTAATGGCAAAGTCTCATGTGACACAAATCAAGAATAAACAGAATGTAAACATTCCGAGACAAGAATTACTTGGATTCCTTATATCAAGCAGATTACTGAAATATGTCAAGTCTAACATTAACCTGACTTTAGAAAAAGAATATTTATGGACAGACAGTTTAGTAATTCTTGGTTGGATGCGATCCAATAAATTACTTCCCCCTTTTGTGACTAACAGGGTAAAAGAAATAAGAAATAATGCACCACAGGCAAAACTTCATTATATACATACAAAGTGTAACCCAGCTGCACCACAGGTGTCGACTATTTTAGACCTTTGTATGTGAACTCTATAAATGGACAAAAAAAACGATGGGTATCATTATTTACATGTTTGACTGTACGGGCAATCCATTTGGAGGTGGTCAACGACCTGATGGCAGAAGAATGCTTACTGGCAATTAGGCGCTTTACTGCAAGTAGAAATATTCCTCAAAAGATATATTCAGACAACGCTACATACTTTAAATTAACTAGCGAAGTGATGGAAAAGCCATACTGCATAAAAAAATGTATTACGTGGAAATTCATACCGCAGTTAGCACCGTGGCACGGAGGATTCTACGAACGTCTAATAGCAATAGTGAAACATTGTCTTAAACTCACTCTGGACAAACATTTACTCAATGACAATCATCTTTTAACAGTAATGAAAGAGGTGGAAGCCGTCGTTAACTCTAGACCACTAACGAAAGTTGGACCTGATGTGGAACACGTATTGCGGCCAGCTGATTTCTTAAGTCTGGGACAATGCCTAACAACAGATCCTCCATTAGTCGAAACGTCAACGGACAATACAAAAACCAAGATGGATCTGATCATAAGTTGGAAGAGAGGTGTCAAGATTTTAGATGAATTTAAACAAATGTTTATAGGGCAGTATCTCACAAGTTTGAGAGAGAGATTCCAGCACGAACCTAAACAGCCTAGAGTCAGATCACATCAACCGCCAAAAATTGGATACTTAGTACAAATCAAGGGTGAAAATAAAAACCGAAACAATTGGAAGGTGGGAAAAATCGTATCCATGGCAGAAGGTTCCGATGCGGAATGTAGAGTACCTAAAGTCAAAGTGGACGACTCTATGTTCACGCGTTCAATTGGCCATCTCTATCCCTTAGAAGCAGATAATGACCCGGAGCCAGCAGTAATTTCCGACATGAGTGAACCTCAGATCCAAATCCTATCTCATCCTATCTCATCCTATCTCATATCTCATCAATAACCTTGCAGCCAACATCCCCTCAGGAATTAGAAACTGTAAACTCCAACGAGAATGATGAACCAATTGTCGCATCAAATGAAGCAACAGTGGTTGAAGCACTGAAAATTAAAAAAAACGAAAATTGATTTTTATTTTTTTTCATCTAAACTACAGAACCGATTTTTTTTAAACTTTCACACATTATGTAAGTTATAAAGATGCATTATTGAAAAAAAAAATGATTTCCAAATATCTCTATAAGTAGTAAAATTTTCACTTTTAAGTTTTCAATTAAAAAAAAAACATTTCCGAGATAGGGACCCACCAATTTTGGTTATATTATGTACAAACTAATATTCTATAACATATATTTTTTTCAAAAATATTCACTTGGAGCAACGGGGTAAAAATACCGTGTGAATGTGAACAGACGCAACCGGGACAACTCGCCCGGTCCCGTATCTGGCGATTTACCGCTCAGTACGAATTTGAATTTCGAACGTGACAAATTGCTAAAAAGGAATACTTATATTATTATTGGCTGTATGCGGCTTGGTTGGAGTTACAAAATTTAAAAATTAAAAAGGCGGGAAACGTGGCGTATTAAAGAGTTGTGTTTCGTTAAATATTTATTTTGCAATGGAAAAAAAGGAGATTATCCGCAAAATATTTTTAAAATCTCCAAGATCGTTACATTACTACGTTCTTAGTAATATCTGCAAACGGCTACGCAAATATGCGATCGATTATATAGAAAAAAGCCTGCTGCCCTTAGAGGAAAACGTAAGTTGCACACTTCTTTTGAAGTTCTTTGTACGATAACTATGTGTGTCACACAATTTTGTTTCGTTTTCAATGATAATATAAGTAAATTCTGAACAAATATGTAGGTACGTTAAATCGATCATAGTCATATTATTAATTTGGCGATTACGTACCTATATTGACTGACTTTATAGTAAGAGTAACCGAGTGCATATGTTATTAATTCTCTGGTCGTTAACTGTAACAATTAATAATGGTACAAATATTGCTTTTTAGGTAGAAATATTAAAAAATATATGTTTCGAGCAAGTACAGCTTCCAACAAGTATTCTCAGAACGCTATTTTTGGAAGTTATGTCGTTTGGCGAGGTGTTTCTGGAAGAAGAAGGAATTGTTTTGATTGACCAATGCTCGCATTGTAAGTTTCATCGAGAGAGTGATGGTTATACACGTTATACTGTGGAATACAACGAATTATTTTGTCAGTGCTGTGCAGGGAAATTATTTTATGTAGAGGACAATATTTAGTGAGTAGGCAAATAGGTAGGTAGGATACTTGTTAATTTGTAATTCAAGTGTAATAATTACTTCAGTAGATACGTTATCACTCAAGTAGAGGCGTTGTGTTTGTTTGAATAATAATTTCACATAATAATCTATTTAAATGTCGACAAATAATCGTACCTGCGACAGCTGTAAGAAACAATACTATAAAATATTAGGTAAGAAGAAAATTTTACTTACACCTGCAGACGTCGATTTATTTTCTATTTCATTAGCACACAGTTTCGGCATTGGTGATTGTATTTGTGGATCCTGTCAAACTAAAGCCTATCGTAAAAAAACACCATTGGTTGATGCGAACACAGACCTTGAAATCAGCAGCGAGGATGAAGACCCAACATTCTCTGTTCATCTGAATAATCCCATTCGTGTTGAATCCGTTGAGTTACCAATCCAAAGAACTATATCTACACACCGCTGTTGTTGTATTTGCTCTAACTTAGTAAACCTACAAAAGATACCTAAAAAAGCTAGACAACAAGCATTCTTTCAGAGAAAAATATATATACCTACAGATAACAGATGTTGTCCTTCACATATCATAAATGGCCAGTTTTATCAAGACGATTTAAATAAGATTGTAATTTATTCGAACACATCCACAGTTAATGTATTAGAAATATCGGAACTGTTTGAATCTTTGGCTGTTCAAACACAATTAAATGTATTTGATAAGATACAAAGTAGAGCACTCGCAGATAATGACTTAAAAGTTTTAACGGGCTTTACATGGAACGAAATTGATGTCATTCATAATAAATTGGTTAGCTTACAAAACAGCATGCAACGTAGTGCTTTACAAGCAATTGTAGTTTTTTTTAGTAAAATTACGTACTGGTAGTAGCAATAAATTAATTTCAACAATGTTACAACTCTCGAGAGAACAAGCTGTTTCCGATTTCGTAGCGAGCGTAATTCTATTATTTGAAAAAGATGTCCTTCCGTATGAGTTTGGGATAAATACACTTAGCCGACAATGGTTAATTGAGAACCCCACAACCGATCTTGCCGCTAAAATATTTAAGGCCACAAATACCTTGATTCTAATTTTTGATGGTACCTATGCTTACCACACCGTTACTGGAGGTTACCCTTATCGAGATAATCAAACATGACATCTCCCCAGCATATGCTCACCTACTGGCTGTCACCGAAATAACCACCGTAGCCCAATTTATAGAATTAGGTAAACGCTACGAAGCATACCTGTGATCCAATCGCCAAGTCGTCTAAGTCACAAAAACAAATAACTATAATAAACAGCCAAAAGCAACAAAACGCACTAGCCCAATTATTTGTAAAAAATGTAAAAAAATTGGACATTCATATAGGCAGTGCCGCACCTTCCCTGGCCTTGGGTGTGATTCTCTCAAAAGCACAGGTGATCGAAGGCAGAGGTGAACGGATGACAGTTCTCACCACCTTTGCTGACATATCATGACATTAACATTTGACTTTTTCTGTCATATTAGTAAAATGACGTTTGACACCTAAGGCTTGTCGCAAATGCTCTAAACTAGCCCTTATTACTTACTAAAGAGTTTTAAAATTACGTATGTAGCATTTTACGGTACTTTAGTAATAAAATGACCTAATACATAACGATTTTACCGACGGCAGTACCTAATCATGTTTTAATTTTCAACTAATTATTGCGTATTCTACACCGAACACGGTAATAGCGATACTAGCGCTCACAGACGTAAGCGGAACTTTTTGTCCCTACTATCACGCAATTCTTAACTTTCTCAATTCGTTCACTCGTTCGACAACGAGATCACTTTTGCTTGTCATTAGTGTCAAATTGAAAAGCTCCTATTTTAGAGGTGAGTTGGTTTAGGGTGCGGTTTCCCTAAACCGAAGCAAAGGTAAAGAGAGAAATGAACCAATCAGACCTGCGTTACGTGTCGTTTTCACTCTTTCACTCAGCATTGTTTGAGTGGAAACGTACCCTGACTTCTCAGACGAAAGATGGCCGCCATCTAAAATAATGGCTGTGTAAATGTGAGTGAAGTGAATTTATTGACCCATGACCCATATCTATTTATTGCTTCATTTTAGCTACTATCTTTACAGGTTCACCCTAATACAATAGTGCCTTAAATTAACTTAATCAATCACATAATTTTAACATGAAAATAATACATTAGACATTTAACAGACAATAAATACAAAGTTACATTTAAAAAGTCATTAGACAAAAAAATAAATCCGTTCTATCGGCTTCTTACTAGTGCATTGTATAGAGCTGAAATAGCTTTTATATTCTTAAAGCTCGCTGCTCGCCTAAGTACAAAGCCCAGTATTCTGTATGTCTTACGACATATGCATACGATATGTTCCCTGAAAGTCAAGTCCCTACTTAAGAGTACTCCTAGATCCTTTACCGAGTCTACCCTTTTTAACCGTACCCCAGTCACTTCGTAGCTATAGTCTAGTGGCGTTCGAGCTCTGCTATATGTCATTATGGCGCATTTGTCCACATTGAATTGCAGCTTGTTTTTCCGACTCCACTCGACCACTCTTTCCACGTCTTGCTGGAGGCGCTTGCAGTCTCCCTCATCCTTGATTGCCAAGAGCAACTTGTCGTCCGCAAAAAGTAGGCATTTGGCACTTTTAACTACGTCAGGGAGATCATTGATCATAATTATGAATTCCAACGGTCCCAAGTTACTCCCCTGACTTACACCAGTTCTGGTGAAATAAGGCTGCGATTTGCAATCCGCATACTCCACATATTGCTGCCTGTCCCTCATGTAACTCGGAAAAAACTGCAACAGTTTAGGAGTGCAGCCAACCGCCGCCATTTTTGACAACAAAATGTCATTGTCGACCAAGTCGAAAGTTTTTTGAAGTCAAAATATGCGACATCGACTTGCACTCCTGCGTCCACATGAGGGACCGCACACGCCATGGCGTTGAGCAAATTAGTCAAATATCAAATGTTTTCTGCACCGCCTACAACAAGTTTCTGCATTGCCCAAAGGTCAACTGGTAGAGAATGCCCTAAGGCATTAAGTTCAACTATTGTACCCATTTTTTTTGTGCAATAAATATTAAATAAATAAATAAATATCAAAAGAAATAATAATATTCCAACAAAATTACAAAAGACCTACTTTTACGTACGTACTTTGTAGCGTCGTGCTACGAAGAAAATGCGTCGGCGTAGCTTCTAAATTACCGACAAGGTTGGACGAGGTGGGATGAGATTTGCATAAAATCATATAAATGAAGGTTGTATTCAACTTTTAAAATTGAAACCCACGGGGGGCAATGAGGGCGAATGAACTAAAAGTCAAGAAGTATCTACCGTGAGCAAATATTTTAACAAAAATATCTTACTGGCGTAGCGGTTAACTTGTCACAAAATAAACCAATATTCCAAAAATATCTCTGTGTCAATTACTTATACATGCCTTGGTTCTGAGTATCCATCACAATAAAAGTTCACAATAATAAGAATACTTCTGGAATTTACGACAAACAACACGTGATAGTTAATTGCGTGAGTCACTGATAAGGAAATAACGAGCTGTAGAAAGGTTCACTTCGGATGCCGATATCGAAATGAAAGTAATTAGTAAACTCCGTTCTTTGTAATTCTCTTCCGATTTACCGTCCCGCGTTTCGACCTGACATAGTTCCAGAAAGATTTTGGATCCTTTGTCAATTGGTTCTGCACTCGTATCTCATATTCCTCGTGCGTACTATTTATTAGCTCTTTAACTTTTGCCCTACAATCTGAAAAAGCCGCATAATCGTCGCTCGATCCGCTCGACTTTTATTGTTTGTGGAGTTTCGCTTTTAGTTGTATACTTTTAATAATATCTTTCGTATAACAATAAGGATACGTGTACTTATTATTTAAAACCTTAACTCGTTTTTTTGGTACGCAGTCATCCATAATACTATAAAGAATGTTATAATAGTTATTTATGTAACTGGTACATAATGAAGCCTCTTAAGGTACGAGAGCCGAAGTTAGAGCGCGAGCTTGCGAGCGCTCTAATCACAGGCACGAGTACCTTAAGAGCTAATTATGTACCGTTGCATACATAACTTTTTCTACAAGCTTAAAATGATAATGATAAAAATAAACAATCGCTAACTTTTCTCGTACACTTTACTCGATTTTTCTGCTAACAAATTACTTGTCATCAAAGACATTTTCACTATTCCGATGCGCGTTAATAGTTTGTGAATTTTATTGATAAATGTTAACAAATTTCATGCAGATTTTACTAAGTAGATACTAAAAACAGTTCTATCAAATTATCATAAACAAGTTGGAATGCCAAACGAAACGCCATTTTGTTGATATCCATATTGAACGTAACCATGGTAACCAAATAACAAATCGATGTATATTAACCATCTATTTTTAGTAATTGAATAAAAATGTTATTTTAAACACATAATTACTCATAAAATAAATTTTGTTTTTAATATAAGTAATTGTAATTGGTGTTAAATGTTTTTAACGGTGTATTAAACAAATTATTAGGATGTCAAGTGTTAACTAAACGCCAAGACTGATATCCAGAATGACCGTTACCATGGTAATAACAATGCTATAATAAATTATAGAACTGTTATTACCATGGCAACGCTCATTATAGAATTATTTTTACTCTTCGGTTACGCTATAGGTGGTATTCTGACACCATTAACGATATCAATATTAGCGGTTTATAGTACGCGAGTAGAAAAAAATAATTTAATGCTTCCTCTGGTTCACGCAACCTATAAAAGGGGGTCCAGTCAACAGTCGTAAATAATAAATACATTGCATTAAAATCAGCCTTCGCAAAATTCCAGTTGTGTGTAACTTTGGAGTTGTTTGCCGACGAGCTATGCACGTCATGTAAACCTGGCAGCTCGGCTACTCCGTCGTGCGCGCTGCGGGCGCTGCGCACGGCCACCGCGAGCGGCGGGTGATGCGCGTCCACCAGCACCAACGCCTCGTCCGCCGCCTCCACCGACACTCCCATCGACATATCCGTTGTACTCAGCACTAAATCTAGTTGCCGATCGTTACAATTAGCTACCTTATTTTTCTGCTCAAATTCACAAAAAACACGAAAATATTCAAAATAGTTGTTTACGTTATCGCTGCTTGAATACATATTAAAATCGCCTACTACTATAAAGCTCCTATATTTCACACACCATTGTTCTATAATTCTAAATAACGTCATATATTCATGCTCATTACTACTGGGTGGTATGTACACCACGCAACATAAAAACAAATACCGGTTATTTAAGTAAACTGCAGCGCCTACTAGTGCGAACGCACAGTTATCTACGTTGACGTCACTCGGTACCGGTACTCGTCGCAGCTCGAAGCGGTGTGTGGCCACGAGAAACGCGCCGCCTTGTTTTCGCCCGTCCGCTCGGTCACATCTTATAATTTGATATCCCGGAGGAATAATTTCTGCATCTTCTATAGATGCGTTACAACCGGATTCTGTTATTGCAAACAAATCCGCCCTTGAGCTTTCTAAGTTATTTGCGAGCAAAAATCCGCGTGTTATTGGCCCGACGTTCTATGAGCACCTACCCACTGATTTAAAATGTGAATCAAATGATGAAACATTTAACCGTCGACTAAAGAACCTTTTATTGGAGAATGCATTTTATTCAGTTAGCGAATTTATTGACATTAAACTGTAGTTCTAGGGTTCTTTAAATTGATGTTGTGTTTGTATTAGGTACTTGACTTAGTATTAGTATAGTTTTCTAGTTTTCTGTTATTTGTCAAATTTAATTATTTAGGTATGTTATGACTGCTACTTTTATTTTGTGTTAATTATTGTACCTATTTTGACGAACATAGATCAATGCATGTAAATTATATGTAATTTATAATGTAATTGTTTTATGCAATAAATAAAACATGACTGACTGCTGAGTTTCTTGCGGCGTTTCTTCTCGGCAGTGGTCTCCTCTTGGGAAGCGCTGGTAGACTCCTGACGTGTAAAGGTGCCCGTGCGGCCTACTTACTGAATAAATGACTTTTATCTTTTTTTTTTTTTTTTTTATAAACTATGAAAACTATTTAATTTAGTCCTAAGACCTCTTGCATTTTGGTAGTATATTTCAATGCTGCTATTTTCCTTCTTTTGTTTTATTTGTTGGTCTCCGAAACCAAATCCACTCGCTGAACTTGGTATTGAACGGCCAGATTTCCGGTTTTAATAACTCTTCATATACGTTTTCCGAAACAGTTATTATAAAAGAAGCATAATTTCTCTCCGTCTTTGGTGTAATTTTTTCCACTTTTACGTTCACTTGTGGTCCACACTCACCTTTAATATGAACTATTAAGTTCTCTGCAGTGGTTTCCTTCTTCAATCCCCATACATGTAAATATTTTTTACTCTCTATAGCCTGTATTTCGTTTATATTGGGGTTATTCCCTTTTAGTATCCTTGCAAGTTGAGATACTCCTTTTTTCATAATAGCGCTATGTTTACGCACCTCTTCTTCAGTTTTACTATTCTCCGTTAAATCCTCTGACGGAAGATTTAGGCGTTATTCCTCTCTCCGAGTACTCGTGGCTAGTTTTGACGATTTTGGTGTATTTTTGTGGACCACCGTCCTTGGTTTTCGAGCGATGTTTTCATCATGTTCGTTCTTTTGCCCACCTTCTTTAATATGTACCCTTGGGTTCGGTTCGATAACGACGGTCTTATCCACTAACTGCACTATCTCACTTGCAGCACTTTCCGCCGGTTTCGTGGCCTCAATTACAATTTTATCTTTGGTGGGGGTCGAGGCCGCCGCTGGTTTGCTTGTGCTGCAAACTACCCGCTTTTGTAGCGTTGAGGCATAGGTATCTTTCTGCATGTTATCATTAAGAGATTTAATATCCTTTTCTGTTCTACCAGCTTCGTTTATGAACGTCTCGAGTTTTTGGCTGTTTATTGACAACTTTTTCAGTTGGTTGTCTAGCGCATTGGTAGCACTAACATTATTTTGCACTAAGGATTTTAAATCTTGCAACTGTTCTTTAGTGGCATGACATATTTGGTAAATATCCTTAATTGTGTTTGATTGGGCATCTAGCCGGTTAATTAGTTCCGATCGCCATTCCCTAAGCTCAGCCAAAACATTTTTTGTGCTGTAATCAATGGTAGGTGACTCTGGCGATCTGATGCGGCTGCTGCCGCCGCGTTGAGTGTTGACGTTTGAGCTAGTCGGGAACACTTTTCTCTGCTCGGTTGTACTGCGTACTTGTGTATTGGAGTCGATACGTCTGGGCTTCGAACCCACGCACTCCGGGCATACCCACTGTTTTTTCTGACCCTCCGTATATGAAATAAAATCTTCTTGTTTCATTCCAAGACACTGTATGTCGTACACTTCTTTGCACTTTTCCTTTGAACATTGCATAGTTAGTTTTTTGGCAATACTCCTACCGCAAACTCGGCAGTTAATAGGCATTTTAACCACAGTAAATAAATAAACACAATTAATAATTACTAATTTTAAACGGTAACAGTCACTTGTTATTCCGGTATAAACCAGTCGTGCGAGACACCGGTCGCCCGTGCTTGCGTCCGTAAGCGGCGGATCTTGCTGGCTGGTTGTTCGAACCGTAGCGTCCAGTGGAACTAGACACTATTAGTATGCACCAATGTCGTAAGCTAGAGGTCTTGATAAAGTGGTTCTATACGCTGCTCTGCGTGGACACGACCAATCGCGACGGTATTCGCCGAATATTATATTTTTTTTTTTTTTTTTGGTAATCGCCTGAAGGGCCAAAGACAATAGTCCTTGCTTTTGTTTACTATTTTTTAAAACATTACTTTGAGAAAAAGAAAAAGGGCAGAGGTGAAAATCCCTTCCGGAGACCTGGGAATGGAGGGCCCAGGTACTGCCGGGGTCGCACCGGCTAAAAAATATTATATATTATTACATATGAGGAAAAAGGTTGTGTGGTGGTTATATTTCACAGCTTCATTCTTTCCAATTAGTTTACATATTGTAGTTGGGCCCCCACGCTACAGCCTTGCACGGATTTTCAAATCAATAGGGAGATTTTTTAAAATCTACTGGCAACACTTTTTCCTTCCACCTCCCTCGGCGTCCCTGCGTTCTGCGTTCATTCTATGTTTCCGTGCTCATAGCCTTCGCACGTACCCCAAGCACTTTTGTAATTTCACGACGAAACCTGGTGTTAGCGATGCCGAACAAAAGAAGACGTCTCACAAACAGCGAAGTTATTAAAAGGAAGATTAGAAAACTAGAATCGCAACTAAAGTACAATCGGTTAATTATTTATTCGGATAGCGAAGATGAAGGTTAGTATTCTATCAATATTGTCTTTTTTCTTAATAAGTATGCTATTATAGCTTTGCCTTCATAAACATTTTTGAGTTCAGTCGAGTAAAAATACGACTTAAGTTACTTTTATGGAAATACCCTCTTTTTTTTCTTTTTACGTTAAATTATTTAATAATTATAACGAATTATGATGAGGAATCATGTATAAAGTTCTAATTTTACCAAATGAAGTGATGCGAGACGCCATCTGGGCTATCTCTGTCATGTAATTCAATAAACCAGTCGTTTATTGGTTGGTTCTGCAAGTGTATGAAAAATAACACGTTGCACAATTTTTTCTTGGATTGATAGTGATGCGAGACGCCAACTGGGCTATCTCTGTCACGTAAGCTGCAGTCGGCAATATCCAGTATTTGTAATGCGAGACGCCAGCTGGGCTATCTCTTTTATTAAAAATAAAAAATAACGGTTGGTTTTAGGATCCGATGGTGATCGTAATGAGATCGCTAGTGAAGAGAAGCCGATAGACCCGATCTGTTTAAGAGCTTTGTCCGCGACCCGGGTCTGCAGTACCCCGGCATTGGACCCGGCCACTGCCCCGGCTCCGGCTCCCGCCGCGACACCGTCTCCGGCCTCCGCCGCGACGCCGGTTACAATATCCTTAGATGTGCCTTCCACATCTCAAGCAGCCTGTAGTCTACCTGCGAATATATCGGACGATACGGATCCAGAATTGGACAATGAAATACTTGCATTACTGGGTGATGCACCGAAGTCAGACATTAAACTTGGGTAACCAACGCATAACGAATTAGCATCCAGATGGCAAGAAATTCTCAAGAAAGGGCTGCAGAAAGAATTAAAAGATAAGATTGTCGAAGGATATCTGATACCAGAAAACTGCACTCTACTTGTCCCACCAATACTAAACCCTGAGGTGAAGGTTGCGTTAGCCGATAATTTAACAAAAAGAGACAATGCTTTGCTAGTAAAACAAAAACAGATGTCCGTCGCTATTTCGGCTGTTAACCAAGCGATCGAAATCGCAATCGCTGAGGGACGAACAACAATTATCAAGCCACGTAGTGACGCGTGTAGACTCATGTGTGATATCAATTTTATTGATAATAGAACACGTCGTGGCTTTGTCATATTAGCCATTAATCCTGAGATGAAAGAAGCTCTTAACGAGTCAAAGCGTGACAAGTTTATTTTTGGAGAAAATATCTCAGAAAAGTTAAAATCGGCCAAAAGCATCAAAAGGTCTGCAGCTGACCTAAAACAGTCACGAATTGAACCTAACAGATCACACGTATTCAAGAAAAATAATTTTATTAGAACAAATAAGAATACTGGAAATAATTATTTAAACTGGAAAACGATGCCTCGGAAGATCACACCAAAAGCAGATGTCGGGAGCGACAGAGCTCGCCAGTCGCAGCGCCCGGGGACGAACAGTGGCTTTCAACGACGGGAAACAGTGGAGCGGCCCTCGACCTCGAGGAGCTGGCCAGCCAACAGGAGGCGATAGATTCACAGGTACCATATGCCGGCTGTCTTAGATATTTTTTGTCCAAATGGGAAGATATAACCGACGACCCAATTATTTTGTCTTGGTTAAGTGGATATAAAATTCCATTTCTGTCTACACCCTATCGTAATAACATACCCAGTGTTTATCCCAAAACGAACCAAGAACATAATTGCTTTTTATACAGCAATAAATTATTTGTTAAAAATACAGGCAATTTCAAAATGTGTTCATGCAAAAAATGAATTTATATCTAGTGTGTTCTTAGTACCTAAGCCAAACGGGGACATGAGATTTATTTAAAATTTAAAAAGCTTAAATAAGTTTCTTAGAACTCATCATTTTAAAATGGAGGATTATCGGACCGCATTTAAGATTATAACTAAAGACTGTTACATGGCATCCATAGATATGAAAGACGCGTATTTTTTAAATCCTGTACATTCGGATCATAAAAAAAATCTGCGGTTCAAGTATAACTATGTTTTATACGAATTTAACTGTCTCCCATTTGGCTTATGTACGCTCCTTACGTGTTGACAAAGATGTTAAAGCCTGTTGTAGAGTTTTTACGCTCGAAAGGATATATTTCAGTTATATATCTGGACGATATATTATGCATAGGTAGAACCTATCAAGAGTGTCAAAACAATGTTGAGGTTACTAAAAAATTGCTAGAAGAACTCGGATTAATCATTAATTATGAAAAAAGTGTTTTGATACCTAGACAACAGTGTAAATTTCTTGGGTTTATTTTTGATTCGCATAATATGACGTTAAATTTACCTGAAAATAAAAGAAATAAAATAAAGAAAGAACTGTTAATACTTAAGTCAAAAACTAAATGTAAGCTGCGCAACTTTGCCGCTTTTGTTGGCCTCTTGACATCTGCTTGTCCTGCTATACAGTATGGCTGGCTTTACACAAAGAAATTCGAACGACATAAATATCAGTGCCTTCTTGAAAACCCTAATTACGATCAAACAATAGACTTGCCTCATCAAATGGAAGATGATGTTAATTGGTGGACCAATAACATAGACTCCAGCTGTAATCTATTAAGGTTTAATAAATTTAAGTTAGAATTTTTTTCGGATGCATCTTTAAGCGGCTGGGGAGCTTGCAGTAATGGTCAAGAGGTCCACGGGTTTTGGAATGAAAAGGAAAATTTGATGCAGATCAATAGTTTAGAATTATTGGCAGCATTTTTCGCCTTAAAAACATTTGCAAGAGACATATCGAACTGTGAGGTAATACTCAGGGTCGATAATGTGACTGCTATTTCTTGTACAGGGTGTCCCAAAAGTACCACGCCACAGTGACACCGGAGGTAGGTCAGCTCAAGAGGAACCTAACCAGCCTAACATGACCTCAGTAAAATATGACTTTATTTTTTTCAAATTGCTAGGCCAATTTAATTTTAATTTGCAATTGGTCTAGCAATTTGAAAAAAAAAAAGTCATATTTTACTGAGGTCATGTTAGGCTGGTTAGGTTCCTCTTGAGCTGACCTACCTCCGGTGTCACTGTGGCGTGGTACTTTTGGGACACCCTGTATAAATCGAATGGGGAGTATTCAATACCCACACTTAAATGAAATCACCCACAATTTATGGCAGTGGTGTGAGAAGCGAAATATAGTAATATTTGCGTCTTACATTAATACAAGAGATAATCGCGTAGCTGATAATCTGTCTCGTAAGAAATTTACTGATACAGAGTGGGAATTGTGTGACAAAGCTTTTCTGAAAATAGTCAAAAACTTTGGTCAACCTGTCATAGATTTGTTTGCCAGCCGGTGTAACGCTAAGTGTCCCATGTACGTGTCATGGAAAAACAATCCTGATGCAGTGGCAGTAGACGCGTTTACCATTTGTTGGACAAGTCGATTCTTTTACGCTTTTCCCCCATTCGCTCTTATACTTAAAACTTTACAAAAAAAAAATTCGGATAAGGCTACTGGGTTACTCGTAGTGCCTTACTGGCCCACTCAGCCGTGGTTTCCAGTTTTACAGAAGATTACTGATTCAGATTTTATAGAATTTGGTCCAAATATTCATTTATTGAAATCCCCTTTCAGACGACCCCACAACCTGAGCAAGACCCTTACCTTGGTTGCCGTGAAATTGTCCGGCGATCATTATTACACAGCTCCTTAAATAATAAATCTGTGGAAATTATATTGTCATCTTTGTCACAACAAACTTACAAGCAATATGATAGTTGTATAAAAAATTGGTTTCAATATTGTAAAACTCATAGCGTCGATTACCTTAAACCACCTGTGCACAGTATTATAATTTTTTTATCTAGTATTTTTGAAAATGGTGCACAGTATGGGACAATTAATTCTCATAAATCAGCAATTACTTTATTGTTAGGTCAATCATACTTTAAAGATGATATTTTAAAGCGATTCATGAAAGGTGTGTTCCGTCTAAAACCGACCACTCCGAAATATAATCTGACGTGGGACCCAGATATAGTATTAAATTACTTGGCTGATAAAGAGCCCAATGATCTACTTGATTTACAAACGCTAACGAAAAAGTTGTCAAAATTATTAGCACTGGTGACTGCACACCGAGTGCAGACTCTTAGTTTGATCAAGTTGAGTAATATTAATATCATAAATGATGTGCAAGTTATTGTTAAGATTCCAGATCTCATCAAAACATCTCGTTTAAATGCTCCGCAACCGGTACTGAAATTGCCATTTTTTAATGAAAACACCGCTATATGTCCAGCCAGATGTTTAATTAGTTATATGAATAAAACAAAAACTTTGCGTTCATCTGATCATGATAATTTATTCATAAGTTATAGAAGAACTTATTCAAAACTCTCATCCCAACGATTAAGTCAATGGATAAAAGATACATTGAAATGTAGTGGGTTAGATATTTCGATTTTTGGTGCACACAGTACTCGGCATGCAGCCACCTCTAAGGCCGGCAGCCTTGGTGTTAGCCTGGATGTGATTCGAAAAACCGCAGGTTGGAGCGAATCATCCGCTGTATTTGCCAAATACTACAATAAAGATATTGTAATTAATAGAAATAATCAATTTGCACAAGCAATATTGTCAAATAATGATTTACATTCTTGATTAGCTTCAATCATTATAGTGCCTTAAGTTATTGTATTAAGTTAAGTATAGCAAGAATTCTGGTTGGGGTGCGCCAAAGTTCATATAAAATTGCAACTCCGATTATTGGAACTTCGAAAATTTTTCTCATAACATTTTACATCATAATGATCACTCCTCATAATCTTCATAAAAAATGTTTATACTAATGATCGGAACTTATACTCATTTGAACTTATAACGCCAATATTCATGGAACTGTACACTTTTCAGAATTTCTTAAATATCTTACGTGTAGATAAAATTAGGTTAGGTTAGGTTAGATTTATAACAATCCTCAAAAAGTAACAGTTTCTTAAAAAAAAACATTATAAGTTGCGATAAGTATGAGCAAAATTTTTCGAAGAAATGAAGTATGAGCAAAATTTTTAGAAGAAATGATGAGTATAGACACAAATCGTTATTTGTATGAAAAATCTAAAACCCAATTTTATATGAGCCAATATGGACCCTTCTGGTTGCAATAAGAACCTTATAAAGATTATATGACTTTTATTTCATAATTTAATTTATCTCCGAACATCCTACAATATGTAAACTAATCGCAAAGAATGAAGCTGTGAAATATAATTAATGATTAAACGAACTTACCTTGGTACGTGAAGTTCGATCATAATTATATGATCAGCTTCATTCGAAGCGATTAATAATAACCCTTCCAGAAATATATTTGAATATTTCCCTCCCTAAATTGTGAAAATATTTCTTTGAACATAATGAACGTAGAACGCAGGGACGCCGAGGGAGGTGGAAGGAAAAAGTGTTGCCAGTAGATTTAAAAAAATCTCCCTACTGATTTGAAAATCCGTGCAAGGCTGTAGCGTGGGGGCCCAACTACAATATGTAAACTAATCGCTTCGAATGAAGCTGATCATATAATTATGATCGAACTTCACGTACCAAGGTAAGTTCGTTTAATCATTAAATATTTGGTATTTATTTTACCAATAGGACCATCATCAGATGAGCTCCCCCACATGTTATTATTGGGTTGTAATTGAATTTGCATTATGCGTACTTACTGAATTTTATTGTAAGAACTCTTCATTCGTTCACTTCATTGTTACAATGGATACCTTATTGATAAATACAAGGGTAAATAGGATGACAAGCTATTACATTCCAAATGATAAATCTCATACATACCACACGTCAGAAGAATTAAAATGTACCTTTTGCCTGTGAAATCTCTGGTTATTCTTGGTGGTATGGAAATGTATTTTAATAAGTGACTGAAATAACAATATGACAATCTTATACAAATTGATTGTAGTCACAAAATAATCTTTAGGTTTGTTTGTACTATGGCTACTAGACAACATACGTATTTATATTAATATTATGTTTATACTAGCTGTCCGCGCCCGGCGCCGCCCGGGAGTATTTTTTTTTCATCCAAAACTTAAGAAATATACTTTTTAGTCCTATTCTCAGACCTACTGAATATACACACAAAATTTCATAAGAATTGGTCAAGCCGTTTCAGAGGAGTTTTGTTACAAACACTGTGACACGATAATTTTATAAAGTTAAAGGGTTCTGCTACTGGACCTGATGGCATACCTCCGTTTTTCGTGAAGGACTGTTTATCTGTTTTAGAGCAGCCTTTACTCTTCTTGTTTAATTTGGCCATTCAGCAAGGTGAGTATCCATCCATTTGGAAAGTATCCAAAGTAACTCCGGTGCCTAAAGATACTTTATCTATTGACGTATCGTCCTTTAGACCGATAGCAGTGCTATCCATTTTTGGAAAACTTTTTGAGGGTCTGATTAATCGACAAATCACTCCACAAATATCACCTTACCTTTCTGACTCGCAGCATGGTTTTCGAACCGGAAGATCAACTGTAACTAAAAACGCGAACTTTGCAAATTATGTCCATCAGCATATGGATGCGGCTCGTCAAATAGATGGGGCCTATTTTGATTTGCAGAAGGCATTTGACCTCGTCGACAATGACATCTTGTTGAGAAAACTTTCTGCTTTTGGTTCTCCAGACTGCTGCTGGTATTCTTTGCCAGCTATTTGCGAGATTGCAAACAGTATGTCGTGATACGTGGACGTTCATCTGGCCAGTACTACACTCGTTCTGGTGTGAGCCAGGGGAGCACGCTAGGTCCTACTCTGTTTCTAGTCATGGTCAATGACCTCCCTAACGTCATTGCAAAGTCCAGGTGCCTTTTATTTGCGGACGACTTAAAGTTGTATTTGGCTGTAAATAGTCCTCTAGATTGTCAAACTTTGCAATCTGATATTGATTCGGTGGTGGATTGGGCGTGCGCAAACAATCTAATGTTTAATGAGGGGAAGTGCAAAATTATAACCTTTACAAGATCTTTCTCTCCCATTGCAGCTACGTATCGGTAAGCCGGATATCCACTAGAGAGGGTTTCAAGTATCCGTGACTTGGGATTACACCTGGATACTAAACTTGACTATCATCAACATATTAATTTGACCTGCAATAGCGCAAACAAATCCCTCGGTTTTATTATGCGTACTGCGGCACAGTTTGCAAGCGTGACGGTCTGTGTCATTTTGTACAACGCTTTTGTGCGAAGCAAGTTAGAATACAACTGCATAATATGGGACCCACTTGAAATAAAATATAATTTGCAAGTGGAAAGAGTTCAACGTAAATTCGCCCGATATTTGTATAAAAAAATCTATGGATATTATCCATTTTTGTTTCCATCGTTATTTGTGTCAGGAATGGTAGGGTTGGAAACGTTACAATTTAGACGTAAGGTCCATCTCTTGAACAAAATAGACAATCCGTTGACTCTTGAGCAGCTTCGCTTATTCGTTCCGCAGCAGTACGTGCGGGCTGGGGCGCGGCGTCGCCACCAGCTGTTTGCGGCTCTCGAAGGAGTCAGGACTCGTAGAGCCAGCAACTCTCCCACGGCTAGGGCGCTAGCGTTGTTAAACACTTTCGTCTCTGAGGTCCAGGATGCTGACGTATTCGCTGATCCCTGGCCAAGATTGTTGAAAAGTATACGCCATTGCCTGAATGTAACATATTTTTCGACACATTTTTAATTTAGTTTGTAGTATCATACTTATCTGTTTTTCTTTTCTTTTTGTACACTCACATTTTTCTGTCCTAACAATGTAGGTGTTTTGGTATTTACTGTTAACCTAT
Source organism: Acleris cristana (assembly GCA_948252455.1). Taxonomy (NCBI): domain Eukaryota; kingdom Metazoa; phylum Arthropoda; class Insecta; order Lepidoptera; family Tortricidae; genus Acleris; species Acleris cristana. The sequence continues at coordinate 56,453,537 of OX411771.1, forward strand.
TATTGTCATTATTAAATAAATAAATAAATAAATATATTAGAGAGATAGGTATGTACCAAAATGAAAATTAAATATACTAACTATATTAGGAGGTAGGCAGAAAAACAAGTCCCAAAATTTAAGTGTGCTTATTTAATATTATAAATAAGTAGTATTTATTTCAAATTAGGGTCAATACATACGGCAATGTTATAGAGGACACTTCACTAATGCTTGCAGCTGTTTTCACCACTCCATAAGTCCAGAATATCCAAAAAGTAATTATATTGCACAAGGTTATATTTCACTTTGCAAAAGAAGCCATAATATTAAAATGGACCACTTGTCGCAACTTCAGAGGAGCTTAGAAGATATGAGGCAGCTTTTTGAGACCAGAATGGCTGCCTTCGAGTCCACTGCACCTGCCCAGGGGTCAGATGTATCTACTGCGGACGAGTACCGCACCTTCAAATCTCTCATTTGGAGTGCAGTGGCAAGTCTACAGTCGCAGATGGGTCTAGTTCTGAAGAGCCTTGAAGAGCAAGAGATGAGATCCCGTTCAAACATGTTGCTGTTGCATGGCGTTCCAGAAGCAGATAATGAAGATGTGGCTCACAAAATCATAAATATCTGGCAACAAAATCTTCTCTCTCCAGATATTCATAGTTCTAATTTTATTGCATGCCTTCGCCTCGGCAAACCTCGTGGTGTCACAAAGCCCCGGCCTATACTGCTTAAATTTACATGCCAAAGAATGCGTGATGCAGTTTGGGCAGCTAAAAAACGGCTAAAGGGATCAAGGCTGACTTTGTCAGAGTTTTTGACCAGCACCCGTCACGCAGTGTTTGTTGAAGCCCGTCGGATCTTCGGGGTGAGGGGCAACTGGACAAGTGACGGACGGATCGTGGTGCTGTGCCAAGACGGCATCCGGCGTAGAGTCACGTCCATGTCGGAGTTGCAAGCACTGCCTGCCTCTGTTTCTGTTTCCAGCGTCGTGTCTACGACGGAGCAAGCGCAGCCTATACAGAAAGGGAACACTACCCTGTCGGCGCCTGAGCTGCGGGTTCGTCCAGCCAAACCCCCAACGGTGAAAAAATGCCCTGTAGTAAGAAAATAACTTCTCTTCCTTTGTTTGTTATCTTAATTTCATTTTTAGTCACAGTCAGGAAAAGTGTTTCCTGACTTTTTTTGGCGGTATACTTACTCGGAATTTATTTCTATTTTTAGCTGCCTTCTTGTTGTACCTACTTCTTTGTTATTTATTAGTTTAGTTTACCGTCAAGTTAATAAAATTTCTCCGTAATTATTTCACTTTCCGCGTCACGTCTGTTGACAGATGTTGTCACTGTCTGTCAATGTCAGACAGATTATCATATGTCTTGTAAGCGGCGTTTTGTTAGTGCATTTGTGGTTATTGTGTATAATTATTGTGATATTTCGTTTAATTTATTTATAAGATTTATAAGTGTTTTTTTTTTATATTTTCTCTTTGTCATAGCAAATCGTAATTAGCTGCCGGCGTGTGAATGGGGTAGCTTTGCGCAGAGGCTACTTTAGGCTACGCGTTGCTTAGTTTTTATACGTAGTATTATTATATATTATATATATATATTTTATAGTTAGGTATCTATTTTCTATATTAATTATATAACTTACCGATAATGTCTGACTTCCTGAATATAAGTATTGACAGTGAATTCTTCTCTTTATCGTCTTCTAGCCTTTACGATTCCCTTAGCGATGTTTCGGACATGCCAGATCTGAATGAGCGGTTAACTTACACATTCAAGTCGGTTGCAAAAAATTTCAACGTCGTTCACATTAATGCACAGAGTGTACCGGCTCACCATTCAGAACTTTTGGCTTCTTTTACTTCAAAAAATATTCACGCAGTACTTATTTCCGAATCTTGGCTAAAGCCCACACTTTCTTCAACCCTTTATCCCTTGCCCGGCTACCGCCTTTTTCGTTGCGACAGAACTGCCACTAGAGATGACGGCTGTGGTATTGTTCGCGGCGGTTGTGTTGCCATATACATTCGTGACAATTTTCCTTGTCAGGTAGTGTCTCAGTCATCTTCCGCCAACTCAAACTCTCCTGAGTATTTATTTCTTGACGTAACTTTGCATCATAGTAAGGTATTGCTGGGAGTTTTCTACAGTCCTTCTTCTAACGTAAACTTTTTCGATACTCTTGAGGGTACTCTTACACTTCTCAGCCCACAGTTTGACCACATTATTGTTATGGGTGATTTTAATACATGTTTGGTTAAAAATGATCATCGTACCTGTAAACTTCTTTCACTCGCTTCTTCTCTTAATTTAAACATTTTACCTCTTAGCCCTACTCACTTTCCTCATTTAACGATTTAACGCAATTTAACGCAGCGGCCTTAACCTCTAACCATGATCTCATATACGCTTCCTTTAAAATTCGTCCTCCTAAACGAAAACATAAATTTATCTTGCGCCGTAATCTCCATGACGTTAATCTGCAGGCGCTTCAGGATGATCTCAGCAATGCGGATTGGCAGAGCATCGAGGCTCTCCCGGATGTGGATGTAAGACTTGCTGCATTCAGTGGTATATTCTTGGCGATTTTCGACAAACATGCGCCGTTGAAACCAACACGTGTAAAACACTTCCCGGCACCATGGCTTACGGCTGATATTAAAGCGCTCATGGCTAAAAGGGATCGAGCCCGTATCAAACAGCGCGCTTTCTTTGAGGGTGACACTGTCTTCTTCTGATAGGCTAGAGCCTAACTGGACTCCACTGCTTCGAATAATACTCCATCATTAAAAGAAGGACTCCCGCTTTGTAAAATAACAAATAAGTCCAAGTTGGTACAAAAATTAAACATATTTTTGTATTGTCACAATTTCGAAAATTAATAAAAATATATAAAAGTAGATGTTAACAGTTGCGTACAAGACTTTGTAGTGACTTTGTCACATAGACGTTCGATGCTTTTATTCTTGTGTACTAATGATGGTGCTTTAATCGCCAGTGACCCTTCTATTATGCTATTTGCTTATCAGAAGTCATTACTGGATCTTGCTAAGACGTATTACAAGTAATTTACAACTTATTACTTATTATTGCTATGATCATTATCATTACTAATCGATGCAATCTCGTAAGTATGTCCAATTTAGATATCGTTATTCCTCATTACCGCAGAAAATAAAACAAAAAAATATATTTTAAGACGTAACATGAGCTCGGAAATCCTGGTGTCAATGTATAATTTTTCATAATTTGAGTAAATTAGATACAAAACATACATATTTCTGTCTTTTATGTTTAAAGTAAGACGTCCGGAACGAACAAAAATAATTAAAAATTTCGCCGATTTTTAAAAAAAAAAACCGCACCTCAGACTGAAATATGTATGTCAAAAAATCAGGAATAATTAGTAATATAACTAGCTGTAAGGATATTTGTGTTTTTTTTGCGGTTCCCGAGATATCCAGTTTTTTCGTTATAGCTCCATACATTTTTTTCGGAAAAAAATTATAACTCATATGTTTTAGTGCTAAATCACGCCAGGATCATAATTTATCATAATAATGGCAAGCATAAGCCATTTCAAGCACAAAAACTTTAAAATGTTAACTTCGATTCCTATGTCTATGAAAGCCGATTTTCAGCCCCGTGTGCGGCGGCATGATCCTTCAGAGGAGAATCATCGAAGCTATGTCGCCTTGCGTAATCGCTGCAGTAGAGTTTGTAGGGATGCTAAGCGTCGATACATTCATAAATCTATCGAAGATTGTCCGCCGGCTAAATTATGGAAATTTCCCAAATCACTAGGGGTGGGCAAAGCACAACCGTGTTCCGCAAACAATTTAGACTTGAATGCTATCAATAAACATTTTTGTACCTCTCCGGTTATCTTAAGCCCTTCCTTAAAACAGCATACTTTAACTCTTCTTGCCAATTCTAAACACCCAGGATCTTCTACTTTTGAATTAGGAAATATTTCACCGCAAGAAGCACTTGCCTAGATCTAAAATCTATTAAGACGAAGGCTGTTGGTGAAGATTCCCTTAGCTTAGACATGCTTTTGCTCGCGGCGGACTGGATTGCTCCTGTCTTGTCTGGTATTATCAACTTCTCCTTTTCCACTGCCACCTTTCCGTCGGTATGGAAGCATGCCCACGTAATTCCACTTCCTAAAACCTCAAGTCCTTCAGCGTTTGATCAATATCGTCCGATTTCCATTCTTCCGACCCTATCCAAGATCATTGAGCATTTCGTTAATCGCCGTATCCTTTCCCATCTCATCAGAAATAATCTCCTTTATCCCTTTCAATCAGGTTTCCGTCCCGGGCATAGCACAGTCACTGCTTTGGTAAAGGTCACTGACGACATTCGTCTTAATATTGAGTGTAGAAAGCTCACTGTTTTGGTACTTATTGATTTCAGTAGCGCCTTTAACTCCGTGGATCATGATATTCTGCTTGGTACGCTTAGTTCTCTTAATCTTTCTTCTTCTTACCTCTTCTGGTTTCAAGCATACCTCTCTGGGAGGCGCCAGCGTGTGAGGCTGGATGACAGTTACTCTGAATGGTGTGAACTGTCTGCCGGTGTCCCCCAGGGTGGGGTGCTCTCTCCCCTTCTCTTTTCAATTTTTATTAACGGCCTCACCAAGTCCCTAGTTTCCTCTTACCATCTGTATGCAGACGATCTGCAGATCTACGCGGCGGCAAGCCTCGATGATTTCCCTGCTCTTGTTAACCAAATTAACGCCGACCTTGAGTCGATTCGTGTTTGGGTGGAATCTTTTAGGTTGAAGGTTAATGCGAGCAAATCTCAGGCTATAGTGATTGAGAGCCCGCATTTTATTGCTAAGTTGTCTGACTTAGTGGTGCCCAGGGTAATCTACGATGGCACTCCAATTCCTTTTTCCATGTCTGTTAAAAACTTGGGCATCACTATGGACCAGACATTATCATGGTCAGCCCACATCAATGGTGTGAGCCGCAAGCTATTTGGGTCGCTTCATTCTCTGAGGCGCCTGCAGAACTTTCTACCTTTGAATACTAAGATAACCCTAGCTCACTCTCTCTTACTTCCCCTTCTTGATTACGGTGACGTTGCTTTTCTGGATCTTAGGGAGGAGTTGCTTGACAAGCTTGAGCGTTTGCAGAATGTCTGTATCAGATACATATTTGGCCTGCGTAAGTATGACCATGTATCTCAGTTCCGCGCGCAGCTGGCCTGGTTACCCATCCGTCGTCGCAGGGATGTACATGTCTTGTCACTTCTTTTTAATGTTCTTTTTCTTCCATCCTCACCTCCCTACCTTTCAGAAAGATTTAGTTATTTAGCTCAAGGTAGCGGGCACCGCTTGCGGTCAAGCGCCAACCTTTCTCTCGCTATCCCGTCAAATAAGACGCTAGTCTATGCTAAATCTTTCTCGGTGCACTCTGTAAAACTGTGGAATGAGCTTCCTTTGAGTTTGAGATAGTTCCCTTCTGTTGGCTCGTTTAAAGGGAATCTTAAAAAAATGTGGCTAAATGAATGAATTTTACTATTCGCTGTTTTATAGTACCACCTGTTTTTAGGTAAGTTTGTTAGTTGGTGTAAGTATATATTGTATATATATTATTATTGTATTTATATATTAGTTTATTTATATAGTACATATATATTTAATGTTATGTAATTGCGTTGTATGTATAAAGTAAAAATATTGTATTGCTTAAACTTGTTTTTTGCCATCCTCGTGCGTTTTCCTCACCCAGTCATTACAAGGTTAGCTGGAAGAGATCCCTTAAAGGGATAAGTTCGCCTTTGTACATAGTTCATATTCATATAAGTGTTCATTTGTTATACGATTTCTTTTTGTGCAATAAAGAGTTTACTTACTTACTTACTTAAAATTAAATATCCATGACTCAATATTGGTCATTCATCCAATATGTGTTCTTACCGGGAATGGAACCTGGACTGCTAGTTTTATAGGTAAAACACTATTTACAAAATAGTTAGTAGGTATCCGTGTAATTAAGAAATTCCTACACTATATTTAGCTTTAATGTTGAAATAGAAGCCTTCATTCCAAATTACCCATAACTTCACCCGATTTTACTTAAATGTTGGCATACAGTGTGTAAATGGTATACAGGCGTTCCTTTTAACTGTGGTTAGAATAGCCCCTAATGAGCACATTTAGGCAGCTTTTGTTAAAATTAAATTAAAAAAAAAATTAACCTTACAAAATAATTTAACACGCAATGTATAACAAAAAAAGCAATTAATTAAAAACGCAATTAATGATGTTTCAAAGTTATGACAGATGGAATTAGATGTACATTGCGGGTCGATGGTATGTTCAAAAATTAATAACGGTGTATACCTACGTTAGAGTAATCAAAATAATTCTTTCGGTTTATGATTATTAGAGTCTTAATCTATGTCCATTTTTAATAAACGCCCTATACCATTTACACACTGTATAAAGACTCACTTGCTACTTTTAAAAACAATTATGTAAATAAAAATATTACACATGTAGGTACCATAGAAGTAGTATGAGGGGTGATCAATAAGTTTTTAGAATCGGTATAAAAAATGGGAGATATGTAAATCATTATATTTGAATTGGAATATGCACACTTTCTATATTTGCAAATATTTATTAAAATAATTTAAATGTTTTATTTTACCCCTATAAAAATATTTTTTCTTTTGGAGGTCAAATTTTGTACCTTTACTAGATCATCATCAGCTTGTGATTTTTATGTAGTGGTTTTTGTTAATTTTTTTCATCAGTTTTTTTTCTTTTAAATCCATAATTATATGGCAGAATAATGTTATATAATTCTCTTAGGTTATTTGATAATTGCTAAAAGCTAATATCACAGTATTTATTTGTAGGCCTCAATGATCCCGGAAAAAGCCGAAAAAGCCACCTTACATTTTGGTGACCGAGCTGGAAATAAAAAAGTCCAGTGCAAACAACTTGTTTATCCTTTAAATCATAAGGGCATCAGGACTTTCTCCACACCGCTCCAAATAATTACAAAACTAACTCTTATTTTTGCCGTCTTGTAAAATTGTTTATACAGATGTTTTTTGTTTAGCTATCACAGAAAAACAAATTAATAATGTAAATTATTGTTTTCTCTAATTTAACGTTTGTTAGTGTCATGGTATAGTCCACATTAAAATAATATTATTATGGTTCATAACAATTCAAAAAACTTATTGATCACATAGTTTAATCATTATGATTTTGGTAACAATGCATAATTCCCTATAGTCACTAATGTTAATGCCATGTTCAATAATTATATCATTATAGTGGAGTTAGCAGAATAAGTACACATAAGCAAGTTACCATTTTTTATAAGATTGTATGTTAACTTCATTTTACTTCATAAATAGCTATTAAATAAGGCCCTCATTTTAGATAAACTGTCATCTTTGCAAAAGTGTAGTATAATTATAGACTTATTTAATCATTTATTAATCATTTCATTAGACAAAATGATCCATAAAATGATCAGATATTGTTAATAAATGCCTCATAAGTATGCCCAGATATCCCATTGATAATATATTTTAATAGCTCATAGAACAAGTGCAAGTGATATCGATATCTTCAGTAACTTGTTGCAAGTCTAGGACCAAGTTGGGAGCTATCTAATATAATTGAATAATTTGTTACCTACCTACCTTAATTTAATTGTACAAAGGTTAGTTAGCTTAATAGCGCTTATTAAATTGTATAAATAGTAGGAGTGCTGAATACATTTGCTCCGGTATCGCACACAGAATTATTTTTTTGTTAATTGTGTAATTTTAACAAATAATCAGATATAACTAATTGTGTTATCATTTCAGAGCAAATTTTTTAAATGTAGACACATGTAAATGAATGGATATTGGAAGACAATTTCACTCAAATTGAATTATTATAATCCCAAAATTAGCTTTAGTACTAGGGAAACTAAATTCTGATACTCACTCTTACTCAAGAGTAAAAAATCCACATGCGGTGGTCCCGGGACTGCTAACCTTTTTAGGCAAGGATTTTAAATTATAGCTTAAACAATATTTTGATATTTGATGTTGACATGTCACATACAGACATTATATACCAGGGTGGATACTGGATCACTCAATGTATGAATACATTTTTTTTTGCTTCAACCGTATTCAGCTACTTAGAAAAAGTTTTTACACCTACGTTACAATCATAATAATATATAAAATATAAAAGAGGTACAGTCGAGTTCATAAATATGTGTACACTTTAGTACCTTGTCACTTTAATTGCTGTGACAATTCATATTATGGCAGTTTTAAGATGCCATTAAATAGACAAGGTACTAAAGTGTACACATATTTATGAACTCGACTGTACATGAATATTTTGTACTGCCCCAAACTCACGGAACTTTAAACAAATGGCCTGATTCCCTCTTTTGTAAAAGTTCCATTAGCTTGGTGTAGTACTAAATATTTTTGTATCTCTTTTATATTTTATATATGTCGGAAATCGTTGTAATACTGGCAACACAAGCTCAGCAGAACGCAAGCGGCGCTATGTGCTGCGTCAGCTTGGATGCTGGCTGCGGCGGCGGTGCGGTGTGAAGGGATAAGGGAAGGCGATTCAGATTTGGTTCGGGACCCACCGCGCGCAGATGCATCTGTTCTGTGATGTGCCGTGAGTTGATTGGGTGTAATAATTGCCCAGAGACCTTTCTATGGTGGTAACATTCATGCTACCAGTGGTTGTGTGATTGACTCCCTAAGTAGTTTGATGGCGTAGTGGTAGCTCGGGTGCCTCCCTGCGTGTCACTGTTTTATTATCTCTGGGCACCCATATCTGCCTGGAAACGCCCACAGAACCTGAAGTGCTTTGGTGTTTAGAGCTCGTTCTCCGACATCAGAAGTGGGATCACCTGGAGATAAAAATGAAGACACGAGTGATGTGCTGTGACTGATCATGAACTGTGTTAGAAATATTCGAACTATAGAGTGTTCAGGTGTGTGTGTGTGTGTGTTAAATCAGATATTAAGGCTGCCTGTGCCGTATGCCGTAGTGCAGTCGTCACATTCGATTGCCTGAATTCAACCCAGAAAAATGTGATGTAGTTGTAGATGAAAAGTGATGACTTATCATAGTAGACCTAACTCTCACAGACAACCCACTTGAAGAATATGGGAGGAAGGAGTTAGTTGGCAAGATCTTGGGTTAACAATTTGAAATGCCGATAAACCGAGGAAGGGTAAAGCTTACGCCGTTTACGTGACAAAGTTGACTTGATTGAAATGATAAAAGTAAAAATAAATCCATGAGACATTGGATGAGTTCTATCGTCATGAAGATGCTGTGGCAGTAGATCACACAACTTCGCGGCAGTCCGTCAGTATCAGCGGAGTATTCGGTGCATCGTAAACACTTGAGCTAAGTGGACACTTTACTGATTTATTTTCATGTTTTGCTAGACGTTTATACGCGAGTAGCAAGATTAAGTAAGATCTTGCAAGTATGGGCTGAGGGCGCTTTGTTGTAGTAAAACTTCATCTCAGTAATTGATCTAAAACAAAGTTGGGATACCTATGTGTTTCCTACTTTAGACAGTTGTCGTCAGGCCAAATTATTCGTCTAGCCCTTTGGTTTAGCTGTCGCATTGTCTGTACTTTGAAGAGAAAACGATAATACCTGACTGTTGGATTGGCACACTCGAAATCTCGAATGTAGCATCTATGTGAATAAAGTAAATAAAGTTAGACTGAACGTTAACTAATGCATTCTTGGGAGATCCCATATTCGCTTTAGCATGATATCCCTTATTGAAGCACAGTAACAAACTATAACTGGGCTTGAAAAATATTTCCACACATATAAAAATCTAGTGTTTCTTCAATGTTCCTATTCACTTTATTCGTTGAAAAACGTTTGAATTGTTCTCCGAAATGCAGCAAATCCATGTTCGAAATGTTTTCGTTTCATCGGCTATGATTTGCGTCACAAAGCCATACACAGGCAATCACTGGCGTTGAATGTTTTATTTGAAAATCTGATACTTATTATATTAGAACTAAAGTCACACAAAGGCCGACTGTTATGGTGTGATATAATAAGTCAAATTGTTGATGGCAAATGACGAGCGGTCTCATATTATGGTTTATGGTACACAAGCTTTGGCGGCGGAATATAATAATAATAATAATAATAATAATAAAAGGTTTATTTCACCTCACAAAGGATATTAAGGGAATAACTTACATAAGCCTAATGACATAAATAAGTAATCCTTTGTGAGGGACTGGAGTCCGAACTAGGAGTGATCCTGTAATACAGATCTCCAGGCCCCCACCCCGGAAACAAGTGGAGTTAATAGCTAGTCTTAGGTTTACGGAACAGTCTTGAGGTAAGTAAAATATAACATAAAAAAAAAAAAAATTAACATAAAAGACATAAAAGAAACATAAAGAAATTAAAAAATCCAAAATTATGCGCGCGGTTATGTGTGTGTGTTGTGTGTGTATTGTGAGTGTAGTGTGTGTTGTGTGTCTGTGTGGGTGTGGGTTGTGTGTGTCTGTATACATTTCATTTTAGAGCTATTAAAGTAAATTTTCTATCTCATCATACGACAACGTGAGTAGCCATTTTGTAATTTTTTCTTTACTCTCTCGAAGGGTGATCTTGTAAATGTTTAGCTTTTTGTTGACTCTATTGTATAAGATTGGGCTTAAAAATTTTGAATGACGACCGGACAGGGCAGTTCGAAAACTTTCAACACTACATACCATGTCGGCACGCCGCCTATTAATAATTAGGTTTTCATTAAACGTTAGTGTTTTTTGCTTCCTTAAGACAACCTGTCGGATATACAAGGATCTGACAGTTAAGACACCGCACTCCTGATAAAGTTGGGTGGTAGGGTGTCTAAATGGTTTCCTAGTCATAACCTTTAGTACTGCGCGTTGAGCTCTTTCAACACGAAGTAGTAAAGTTTTTGCGGCACCACCCCATGCACCCACACAATACGACAAAAGTGACTGCGCCAGTGCAAAATAAACAGTTTTTAAAGTTACAGGTCCAACTGCAGCTCTGAGGTTCTTAAAAACATATAATAATTTTCTTACTTTAGCCGAAAGATTTTGAATTTGTAGATGCCAGCGGAGATAACAGTCAATGGTTATTCCTAAGTATGTGATGCTTTGGGTTTGCGTTAAAAATGCACATGGGCAAACATCTTTAGGTTCGTTGCAAAAATGCACTGCAATCTTAAAGTCTCCGTTTTCTGGCTGAGTTGTTGCATTTGGAGAAAATGTAATAAATTTTGACTTTTCAATATTTAGTGTCAACAAATTTGTTTTCAACCAACCAGCAATACGTCGTAGTATACCCTCCGCGTTCTCCTTAGCGGTTGTCCAATCCTTCCCATTAACGATTAAGGCTGTGTCATCAGCATATGTGACAATTTTAAAATTTTTTAGTTGTAGAGTACACAAATCATTAATATAAATAAGAAATAAGGTAGGCCCTAAAACACTACCCTGTGGAACACCATAGTTTAAAGATATTTCGTTGCTTGCGGTATTATCAATAATAGTACGCTGTGTGCGATTTGAGAGGTAACTACCGAAAATATCCAAAGCCAGTCCTCTGACACCGACCAATTCCATTTTGTACAATAAAGTGGGCGCGGATACAGTGTCAAAAGCTTTAGATAAGTCCAAGAAAATGCCAATAGTTTTACGTTTTTTTTCTAAATTTTGTATAATGTTATCTGTTAGTTCGACAACTGCATCCTCTGTAGACTTGCCACGCCTAAAACCAAATTGGTTAGGTGCTATGATATTTTGTTTATCTAAAAATTCAATGAGCCGTTTGTTAAGATTTTTTTCAAATACTTTAGAAATAGATGTAAGGACTGAAATAGGGCGATAGTTAGTTATGTTATCTTTGGAACCACCTTTGTGTATTGGATGGACTAAGGCTTTTTTGAATACGTCTGGGAAACCACCGGTAGAAATACTAAGGTTAAAGATATACGTTAACACAGGAACAAGTTTAACACGGGTGGCTTTCAATATGGTAGATGAAATTCCATCACTCCCAACTGCGCAGTTATTTTTTAAACCTAGAATAGTATTTTCAACTTCTTCATTATCAACATCGAGAATGACCATGGAGTTTGATTGAGAGGTGTTAGGAATAAATCTATAATTGTCAGCATTACCAGGGCAGTCTCGTCCATTCGATATTTTATTGGCAAGGGTGCTGCCAATAGTTGCAAAGAAAGAGTTGACGCTGTCAGCGGAGGAAATAGGATCTGGTCCGAGAGATAGAAGTTCACGTGAAGGCGCTTTTTCCCTTTGAATATTTACCATTTGCTTCAGAATCCTCCACGTTTCCTTAGGTTTACCTCTGGCCTCCTCCAACCTTCGTTGTTCATATGAAGTTTTAGTTTTTTTTAATATATTGTTACAAAAGTTTCTGTATCCCGCATACGTAGTCTTTAGAATCAAGTTATTTGGATCAGATTTAGTTTTCATATGAAGTTTATCGCGATTTTTAATACATCGTAAGAGGCCAGGGGTAATCCAAGGTTTGAGTATACGCGTTCGACAAGAAGTAAACGGAGGTAAAGTCCGAAATAATGTTATGGAGGATAACATCTTAATAAGCTCCTCAGCTGCCTAGTTGGAATTAGTCAGATCATGAATAGGCGAGAAGTCAGTGTTCAAGATATCATCGATAATCCCAGGTATGTCCAGCCTTCGCATCGGATGTCCAGAACTAATCTTTAGGTTTAATTTAGTGCAAAATAGTACCGGAGCATGATCGGTTACAAAACAGTTAAGTATCATCACGATAGCCTCTCTATTCGTTTTTAGAATAACATGATCAAGACAGTTTTCATTCCTAGTTGGTAGTACATGAGCCGGAAGGAGTCCATGGGATGCAGTGAACAGAAGGTAATCATCTGAGCGAATATCAAAAGAATCGGGAGAAATATTAATGTTTATGTCACCAACAATGGCAAGGGAACGAAAATTGGTCAGCCGGGAAAGAATTTTGTCCAAACTAGAAATAAAATTTTGTATACAGTGAAAAGATGGTGGCCGATATAGAGCTATTATTGCCATATCATTACCAATTTTCAAAACTAGACAGTTAGCGTCCTGAAAGTCAGGGACGGGACAGGGAGGGATATTGATTTGAAGGCTAGTTTTACTAAAACAATAACTCCATCGTTTTGATTACTGTGTTTAGATTTACTCATGTTATAACCAGGAAGATTCGGAATAAAATGAGCAGAATTTAACCAACATTCAGAAAGAATTATGACGTCACACTGAAAACCCAATCTAAACAATAAGATTTGTAAACCATTGTAATTACAGTTAATACTCCTTATATTTAAATGCAGCACTTTGAAGTATTTACTATGCGGTTTGATGAAGTTCATACATTGTTCAGGATCACATGTAAATGATTTAGATATTGAAATTGTATCAATTTCTTCCGTTATTTGTGTTATGTCACCCATAAAGTCAGGAGAAGGAAAAATACGGGCAATCGGTTAAGGGAAAATAGAAAGTGATCGCCCCAAGTCGATTTGGTCACAGTGTGCAGGATTATGTAAACAAAAGGGTTGATGATGAGAGTTGTTTCAAGAGTAGAATTGTTTCGAAATAAATGACGGTGAGAATGTGTGTGTATGAAGGTGAATATGTGGAGAAAGAGTGTATCAACAGTGTAACAAAAAATTAGCGCATATTTTTTGTCTACAGTAACATGCAGAAAATAAACTAGTCATTTATCTCGACGCCTTAGCAGGTCCGGATTCAGATCACCTTCATCGGCTATGTGGAGAGCCGGTCCACCCTCACTCATACGCAGGTAAACCCTGCCGCGGAAGGTCCAGTGGGCACAACCATTAGTGCTAGCGAAACTGCGGGCAAGATGATGAAGTCTTCTAGTTTTGGGAGGAAGGTTTTCAGATATGTAGATCGGTGTCACGGGACCAGCAATGCGAAGATTTGCAGTGCTTAATTTCTTGTCTTTGTTCAACTTGTTGTAATTCTTAGCGGAGGACAGAAGACATTCCTTTTTTAATACGCTAGTAAAGTCCACAATTATTGGCTTGTTCGAGGCAGATTTAGTGTTTACACGAAACACGTCGCGTATATCAGAGCCTTGTATGTCCATGTTTAGAGCTTTGCCTGTATCAATTACAATTTTAGCTAGCTCGTCTTTAGTTTCTACCTTTGCGGCCGGAAAGTTTCTTAACTCGACACTAGAGGACCTGGAAATGCGATCAAAGTTATCAATCCTATCCTCGAGAGTCTGAATGTACTCAAGTTGAGTTTTGCGCTCAGTTTCCAGATTTTTTAGGGATCGTTTCATGTCCTCATATTGGTTTGAGATGAATTCCAGAGATGTGTGAATATCTTTGTTTTGCTGCTTTAATTCATTAACAGAGCTTAGGATAGAATCATATTTTTTGTCCTGCTTGGTTATAAAACACGCGAGCATTTTCTTCATCTCATCTATAAAATGTGAATTCTCTGTACGCAAAACACTAAACTTAGCAGTCTCCTGTTGTGGTGAGCCAAGTACTGCATTTCCCGATGCCTGCGAGGCCGCGATGGGAGCTGGGCATTTCGGCTCGTTGGGTTTTTGTCCCCCAATTTGTATCGGAGTGTTACTGTTGTCCCCGCCCTTGGGGCGAGCTGCCACACACTCACGGCAAATCCACTGCGCACGCGCCGCTGACGAGTCATTAATATAATCCACGCAGTCCTGATGGTACTCTCGCAAACATTTTCTATTTGTGCACTTTATTCTTTTTTGTGTCACAAGGACATTATTTTTGCACGCAGAACATACAATAGCCATTTAAACGTGTCAAATACCCCTCGCGAAGTACCAGGAGCGCATCAGTTGCAAGCGTAGATCAGGTTTAACGCAAAACACAGGAGAGATCACGTCAGGTTGGTCACGATCGACAAATTCATACAGCTTAGCCTGCCGTCCAGCTTAGTGAGACCCTAATGAATCTCTCATGACAAAAAAATAGATCCGACTCTTTCTCTCCAATAATAGACGAATGTTGACGTAGGTAGCAAAGGTAAAGATGTTTCACTCGGCTTAGCCACCAACTCGCAGGTAACAGGGTCGCAGGAATTGTCAGAGGTAGGTCGGAGTATATACCTCTAGCGCGCACTGCGCTCGCGCTCTTGTGCTTGGTCGCCCCGGCTGGATGTCGACTCGCAGGTACCAGGGTCGCAGAAGTTGTCAGAGGTGGGTCGGTGAATATTATTTCTATATTATATATAATATAATTATAATTATACCTCTAGCGCGCGCTGCGATCTCTTGTTCACTGGCAGGATTTGCTGACTCACAGGAGCCGGGTCGCAGAAGTTGACAGAGGTAGGTCAGTGTATATTATACCTCTATCTAGCGCGCACCCCGCAATCTCGCTCGCTGCGCTGGCTGGATGTGCTCACAGGTACCAGGGTCGCAGAAGTTTTCAGAGGTAGGTCAGTATAATACCACAGTTAGTAGCATACTTCTAGCGCGCACTGCACTCCTATTATTTGAAATGTATTTAATTTTGAAATTATGATTTAAATATTTTGATATTAACAGTATAACAGAACTAGAGCACGTCTACACCGTAAGGCGGTCCGGGGGAGAGGATATGAAACACTCATGAAACACTTAACGTCGCTCAGGCAGTTATACACTTGTGAACATTTGAACATGTCTAAGATTCCATTCATAATAAATTATAAGTTGCTAAAGATTTATTTTGTAAAAATATTCCGGTGTTCTTAATTTTTGATGTTGGTTTGCTAGTTTATACTTTTGGTACCTAAAGATATTGGTGGCTTCAAAGTTAAAATGAATTGACTAACAGGTAATAAATAATCAAATGAAGTCAGAAACGAAATTTGATTTTTCTTATGATATTGATTGTTGTCATTTGAAGGGAATTATAATCGAATCATACTTGCAGATAATGTGTTTGCAAATAATTTCTGATGATCTGATGAATGTGATGATCAATAAAATATTGGCAAATTTGATGTCAACCAATGTACTCGTACGAGCGGTGTACATTCTAATTTACGATGTGAATTTGTACTGAGTCGCTACTACATTGATAAATGCACACTACATAAGTGCATTGCACGGTACATCCGCGGTCGCGGTTGATCTCTTTGATTTATTTGATCTGAGTTTTAACTATTCTTGGTAATCGTAACTCTGTAAAGATATTCGGGATTGGTCAACACAACGACTCGCAGTATAAACAGCATCTCTGATAGCTGATAGATCACTAGTGAGCCTTATTCTAAGGTGACAAGATTCGTAAATGGTCGGTTGACTGTTTTGCTGATGGTACCCAAAGCTGTATCAGTTGTTTATGCCAACCACCATTTAATAATGATATTATGAGATATTATTTCAAGCGGTGCTCGATTGAAATCTAAGTAGAAAATGATGATGGTTGAGCTTGAAATTCTAACAAAGGTTGTTACAAAGTTGTGACGTCACGCGCTGGCTCAGGACCGCAGCCTACGCACCCGAGATCACGTAGGCCAGCGTGACGTCACAAATCGAAGCGGCCGCCTCTCCATAGCGAAGTACCGACCCCGCGCCGCGCACCCCGCCCCGCGCACCCCGCCCTCACGGCCTATATAAGCGCCCGGCGCAGGCGCCGCGGCGCACTTCGCGGTGTGCTCGCATAGGGTGCGGATCGCTGGCGGCTCGGGGACTACCGTCTCGCTGCATTCCTACCTTTAGATCAAACTATCGAAGTGTCATTCCCTCTCCTATTCCTTAACCACCGTTCCTAAGGTCCGGACGTGTCTGGCGGCTCGGGGATTACCGTCCCGTCGGCGTTCAGATCTCCTCCCACACCGAAATTCTCTTTCCCAAAGGTCCGGACGTGTCTGGCGGCTCGGGGATTACCGTCTCGTCGGCGTTCAGATCTTTTCCCACGCCTAAACTCTTTCCCAAAAGTCCGGACGTGTCTGGCGGCTCGGGGATTACCGTCTCGTCGGCGTTCAGATCTTTTCCTACACCTAAAACTCTCTTTCCCAAAAGGTTCAACGTGTCTGGCGGCTCGGGGATTACCGTCTCGTCGGCGTTGAAACCATACCGTACTTATTTGGAGTATCTACACCAAACCCCTGGACTCCCCAGGTCCTGTGCGTCTGGCGGCTCGGGGATTACCGTCCCGTCGGCACTGTGACTGAGGGCGTTTAGGCCAGCAGTGTCAGATACTACTAAGGAGCCTCACTCCATCCGCGATTTGGGAAACCTCCTTCACCCTATCTCGGCGCGTCACGCCAAACCTCATATTTGGGAGCTTCACTCCATCTGCGTTTAAGGAACTTCTTCTTCCCGTCACGGCGCCTCACGCCGACCATCTAGTAAGGAGCTTCGCTCCCGTCCCATATCAAAACATAGCTTCCGCCTATGGTCACGTGGACCATCCGTATTTCCGCGAGTGATTTAGGTTAAGTGAATTGTTGTAAATATTTAATTACAGGTGTTGGTTTGGGTAAACCGTTGTTTCCGTGAAAACTCCTATTAGGATCCCTGAACTAGAGGTATTAAAGTCGAGCCCTCCCAGGACTCGGCATTGTCGGCTGTGTGCGTCCGCGCATACCGTCACATTGGCGCCCAACGAAATAACTCACTTCAAGAGTCTCTAGCCCAAGTTCCAGAATCCTAGGGAAAAACCGGGGAAAAAATAATA
Source organism: Acleris cristana (assembly GCA_948252455.1). NCBI lineage: Eukaryota > Metazoa > Arthropoda > Insecta > Lepidoptera > Tortricidae > Acleris > Acleris cristana. The sequence continues at coordinate 56,471,274 of OX411771.1, forward strand.
TATACCCGTAAAAATCCATTACCACACCGCACCTATACATTTATTTCCGACCGTACCGTAGAAATCCCGTTTATATTTCCGAGCGTACCGTAGAAATCCCGTTTTTATTTCCGGCCGTACCGTAAAAATCCCGTTTATATTTCCGACCGTACCGTAAAAATCCCGTTTAAATTTCCGACTGTACCGGAAAAATCCCGTTTACATATCCGACCGTACCGTAAAACATCCCGTTTACATTACCGACCGTACCGTGAAACACCGAAAATAATAACTCAATAAATTACGACTTGTTTAAATGCCAACGTCGTGGATATACGAGTTAAAGAAATCCGAGATAATACAAGAATCACAAGACAGAAACTTGTCAACCGAAAATTTAACGTGGAACAACTAAGGAAAAATTTAGCCAAATACATAAAGAACCAAGAAAGTAACAGTAAGGGAAAGTCCAGCGAAACAACCATCACAATGCCGGACGAACAAAAAAAAACAGAACCCGACAGGGCCATATCAAAAATAATCGAAAAATGGCATATTTGGTTCGATATTACCTCCAATGCAGTAGAATTTATGGAAAGACTCGAAGAATTAAGTCTCGCAGATAAAATAAGGTTAGTAAGTCAACCGACGAACGGCGGTCAAACCGTTCCGAGATAGGCGGAAGCCAAATGCCAGACACAGGTCGGGCTGCAGCGTCCTGTGAATATACTTCCGCCCCACTGCGATCCCCAACACGCTCGCCAAGCGTGGGGATTATGGCACCAACCCCCCCCTTATGGTGTACACCAAAAAACCACGGCCCCTAGTCCCCGGCGGCTCCGCTAGCCCGGCCCAAGGTAGCGGGTTCGGTAACGGCGGAGCAGGGGGTGCTAAGAATCTCCGGCAGAGATCTGGCTACCACCACCAAACGAATCTGGCCCTGGTGACACACAACTGCCGCACGCTCAGGACTGACGAGAAGATCCTAGAATTGGAAGAATGTTTGGACAAGTTACGGTGGGATATCTTAGGGTTATCTGAAGTCCGAAGACAGGGAGAGGACTCGATGATCCTGGAGTCCGGTAACCTGTTCTACTACCGGGAAGGTGACGTCCTGTCACAGGGTGGTGTCGGGTTTATCGTCCGTAAGTCGCTCGTCAACAACGTGGAGTCGATCGGGAGTGTGTCGACAAGGGTGGCGTACCTGATACTCAGAATTACCAAACGGTATTCGCTGAAGGTCATCCAGGTCTACGCCCCGACTTCGACGCATTCTGACGATGAGGTGGAGGCAATGTACGAGGACATCTCGAAAGCCATCCAGACCTCTAAAACGCACTACACGGTGGTGATGGGCGACTTCAACGCAAAGCTGGGCATGAGAGAAGGTAATGAGCTGAGAGTGGGACACTTTGGTGTTGGCAGGCGAAATCCCAGAGGCCAGCGGTTGGCTGAATTCTTGGAGAGGGAAGGACTCTTTATGATGAATTCCTTCTTCAGAAAGAAGCCACATCGCAAATGGACCTGGATTAGCCCGGACGGGTTGACAAAAATGAGATAGACTTCATCTTGTCTACCAAACGCCACATATTCAATGATGCCTCTGTGATCAATAGGCTAAAGACTGGCAGTGATCACCGAATCGTAAGAGGCACATTGAATATCAACACAAGGCTTGAAAGGTCACGACTGATGAAGTCTACGCTCCGTCCAACCCCAGTCCAATGCCAAAACCCCGAAACCTTCCAGCTCGATCTCCAAAACCGCTTCGAATGCCTAGCAGAATGCGAGTCTACGGACGATCTGAACAACGGGTTTGTACAGGCTGTCCAAGCTGCTGGGTCGAAGTTCTTTAAGACCCGCAGCCAGAAAAGAACCCAAAAACTCTCAGACCACACTCTTAAGATCATGGACGAACGGAATGAAATGCGGCTGCAGTCTTCAGTGGACATGCAGAAGTACAGGGGGCTTAACAGACAAGTCTCTAAGTCATTACGGACAGACCTGCGCACCTTTAATACTTCGCGTATTAAAGATGCTATCGAGCGAAACAAGGGCTCTAAGGTGTTCGCTAGGGATTCGTCTGTTGGGCAGACCCAGTTGATGAAACTGAAGACCGAAAATGGCACCGTAATTTCGTCCAAGGCCGAGATTGTGAGTGAGGTTGAGAAGTTCTACGGACAGCTGTACAAATCAACTCGACCCGTTGAAAGTTTGGCTACAGATCCCAGAGCCAAACTCACCCGACATTACACCGAAGACATCCCGGACATCAGCCTGTACGAGATCAGAACGGCCCTGAAGCAACTGAAGAACAATAAGGCGCCAGGGGACGACGGAGTTACGGCTGAGCTTCTGAGAGCGGGTGGAATGCCGATACTTAAAGTCCTCCAGAAGCTCTTTAACTCTGTTATTCTCGAAGGCGGTGTTCCAGAGGCGTGGACCAAAAGTGTGGTGGTCTTGTTCTTTAAGAAAGGCGATAAAACCTTATTGAAGAACTACAGACCCATCTCACTTCTGAGCCACGCTTATAAGTTGTTTTCAAGGGTCATTACAAATCGACTCTCACGCAGGTTCGACGACTTCCAGCCTCCTGAACAAGCCGGTTTTCGGAAAGGCTTTAGTACCATAGACCACATTCACACGCTGCGCCAGATTATACAGAAGACTGAAGAGTATAATCGGCCCTTATGCCTAGCGTTCGTGGACTATGAGAAGGCCTTCGATTCGGTCGAGACATGGGCGGTGCTCGAGTCACTACAGCGGTGCCACATCGACTATCGATATATCGAAGTGCTGAAGTGTTTGTACAAAAATGCCACTATGTCAGTCCGGCTCCAGAACCAGAGCTCGAAACCGATTCAGTTGCAGAAAGGTGTGAGACAGGGAGATGTCATATCTCCGAAACTGTTCACCGCTGCACTGGAAGATGTCTTCAAGCTTCTGGACTGGGAAGGACTTGGCATCAACATCAACGGCGAGTACATCACTCACCTTCGATTCGCGGACGACATCGTAGTCATGGCAGAATCGCTAGAAGACTTGAGTAAGATGCTTGGAGACCTCGATAGAGTTTCCCAACGGGTGGGCCTGAAAATGAACTTGGACAAGACGAAAGTCATGTCCAATGTTCGCGCTTTGCCAATACCGGTTCAAGTTGTTGATCAGTACGTATACTCAACTTGAATGATCAGTACGTATACCTGGGACAAATTGTCCAACTAGGTAAATCCAACTTCAAGAAAGAGGTCGATCGCCGAATCCAACTCGGATGGGCAGCGTTCAGAAAGCTGAAGCGGATCTTCTCGTCCAAAATACCGCAGAGCCTTAAGTCGAAAGTCTTCGACCAGTGTGTGTTGCCAGTGATGACGTATGGATCAGAGACTTGGCCGCTGAATGTGGGCCTCGTAAATAAGCTCAGGGTCACTCAGCGTCCAATGGAAAGAGCTATGCTCGGAGTTTCTTTGCGCGATATGATCCGTAATACGGTAATACGCCAGAGAACCAAGGTCACCGACATAGCTCAGAGAGTTAGCATGCTGAAGTGGCAATGGGCAGGCCACATAGCTCGGAGAACTGATAACCGTTGGGGAAGAAAAGTTCTCGAGTGGCGGCCCCGCACCAGTGGACGGAGTGTTGGACGGCCTCCCACCCGGTGGTCTGACGACCTGGTTAGGATCGCGGGGAGCCGCTGGATGCAAGCGGCTCAAGACCGTGACTTGTGGCGCTCTTTGGGGGAGGCCTTTGTCCAGCAGTGGACGCCCCCGGGCTGATGATGATGATGATGATGATAAAATAAGTAAAACCGAGGTATTGACAGTATTGCCACGTTTACTAAAAGGTAAGGCTCTTGCCTGGTACCGGAACAATAAAGAGATGTGGAAGACATGGAAAGACTTCGAGGAACTTTTCAAACTTTACTTCTTCCCTACCAATTACACAGAAAACCTTTTAGAAAAAATAATGAGCCGGAAACAAAAGTTTAGAGAAAGCATAGTTGAGTACACCACAGACCTCCAAACATTGATGAGAAAACACGGAAATTACTCACCAAGATAAATTATATAGAATATACGAGAACATGCATCCCAACTATAAACTATACAGGGTGTTTTTTTGGTCGACAACTTCCGAAACAGGAGAGATAGTTTAATTAATGCTGAATCCGGATATCACATTAAAAAATTAAAAAGCCTTAGGAGGTCAGAGAAATTGCATTTTCAGTTTATCCCATTATTTCACTTAATTGTGGTTACCGTGCGACGTGTTTACCGAAGACTAATGACGTAATCACCATGCACAATGTTATGATTCATCTTTCCCTTCATACTTGTTACAGGCTTAGGACCGTCAAAGATTACAAACAATGTTTAGGTTAAAAAAATGTAGATTATTGTTGTAAAAATCGTTCTGAAATAGCATTTAACTACAGAATAACGGTATGGATTAAAAAACCGCAAAAGTTGTCTTTAGCGTATTTAAAAAGGGGAATCAGCTTTGTACAATGTACAACGATTGTTAAAAAGTTACAAAATTTAAATTTTTATTTTAGGACACTTTTAATAAATGTTCGAAGTGACGGCCGCCTTCGACTCGCCAGTGTTTAAACTGTTTAAGACTAAAAGAGTACTCGCCCGTGACTGTTCTTCGAAGTAATCGAGAATAGCCTGCTTAACATCCACTGCAAGCCCACTTTGGGCTCTTCCTTGAGCATGGCGTGGCGTTTCAAAAGTGCCCCACTCGTAAAGTTTGCTAGCGATAGACCTTACTGTAGTGTAACACGTAATGGCATGCCGATTAGGAAATCGTTCAGTCCAAATTTTCAAACATGTCCCGATTGTCAAGAAGTAAATTTTCTTGCCGAGACATTTTTTTATTATTTATCAATAAAATGATTTAACACTTCACTTAACAAGCACTCGCTTCGAAACAAACACGGTACTGACGTCGCTTGCGCATAGTTCTGTGAGGGTAGTATCAAACAATAACAATCGTGACGATAAGCGGCCTACCCCCTTCGTAGCTACAGAAACGAGAGACCATGATTTATAATGTAGCGAGGATATTGTTTGGAAATTTCATGAAAAAAAAAAAAAAATATATTTTTTTTGAGCTCAGAATCATGAATATTGTAACCCCTATTGTGGAAGTTGCTGACCAAAAAAACACCCTGTATATAAAGCGAAACGACTTCGAAAGCATATCCGAGCTCATCCAGCTGGCAGGAGAATTCGAAAATATACAAAAAGAAAAGTATAAAGTAATGCAGCCACGTACACATTACCAACAACCACAATCGAGCCAGAAGCCAGGACCATCGAACAAAAATAACATACAACGCCCACAAAACAGGCAGGGGATGACATCACAGATAAACCCAAATTATAACCCCGAAAAATGCTGTTGGAACTGTGGGAAAACAGGTCACGCATCGCGGGAATGCAACAGCAGAAAACAATTATTCTGCAGCCAGTGTGGTAAAACAGGAGTATTAAGCATACATTGCTGCAGGAAATATAGAAAAAACCAAATCGAAGGACAAACGGGAGCCGCAACCGAAACACCGAGGGAAGACAACCGTATTTTTACCGACATTGAGATAATGGGTAACAACTATAAAAGTCTAATAGACACAGGCTCGACCAATTCGTATATCAACGAACAGATATACAGAGAGTGCTTACGTAAAGGAGCGACCGGCGAGAAGAAAACTCGCAACATAATATTGGCCAATGGAAATAAAATTACGATAAGTAACTACATCCAAGCTAATATAAAAATCAATGACAAAACCATAATACATCGCCTCAGAGTATTACCGCAAGCAACTTCGTGCATCATTGGAATGGATATACTGAAAAGGATCGGAATGACAATCCAGTGGCACAATGAGGAACAAAAAATTGAAAAACCGGAACCGAAACCACAAGATGGTACCAAAGTTACGGTTACCGAAATATTACATACAATAAACGAAGAAGAAGGGAATGAAAAATTTAAGGAAATGATCGAAGAAGAATTTAAAAAATGTGAAGAAAGCCCAAAAGGTAACACATAACTTGAACATAAAATCAAACTAAAGCATAACCAACCGATAAAACAAAAATATTATCCGAGGAATCCGATACAACAAAAAATAATAGACGAAAAAGTAAAAACAATGCTGGAACAAGGAATCATAGAAAAGTCAAACAGCCCGTATAGCTCACCGGTGGTATTAGTGAAAAAAGAAAACGGAGAAACAAGATTTTGCATAGACTTCAGGAAAATAAACAAAATCTCAGAGAGAGACGCTTACCCGTTACCACAAATAGATGATACACTAGAAAAACTGAGAAATGCAAAATACTTCTCCAAATTTGATTTAAAAAACGGTTACTGGAATGTTAAACTTGCAGAAGAGAGTAAACCGGTAACAGCATTCACAGTGCTTGGAAGAGGGCTATACCAATTTAAAGTATTACCGTTCGGTTTGCATTCAAGCGGAGCGACATTTCAAAGGCTACTGGATATGGTAATAGGGCCAGAAATGGAACCATACACATATGTATACTTAGACGATATAATAGTCTGCAGCCCAACAATAGAACAACATATTAATTATGTCAGGGACATATTTTGAAGGATAAGAGAGGCACGCCTCCAAATTAATAGAACAAAATGCGAGTTTGGAAAACCGGAAGTAGAATACTTAGGACACGTAGTGACCAAGGATGGTATCAAGACGAATGAAAACAAAGTAAAAGCAATAAAAAACTTGCAGGCACCTAAAACCGTAAAAGACATGAGACGTTTCATAGGAATGACGTCATGGTACAGAAAATTTATTCCAAATTATGCCAAGATCATAGCGCCGTTGACAAAACTATTAAAAAAAGAAGAAAAATTTAAATGGAACACCGACCAAGAGGAAGCATTCCAGGAAATAAAAGAAGTACTGGCACGAGACCCGATATTAATAAGACCAGACTTCACAAAACCGTTCATACTGGAAACGGACGCAAGTAATGTAGGAATCGGAGTAATTTTTTCCCAGGAACAGGAACAGGAACATGAAATCGCACAGAAGGTAATCATGTACGCAAGCCGATCCCTCACACCACCAGAAACACGGTATTCAACCAGCGAAAAGGAGTGTTTGGCGGTGCTTTGGGGAATAAGAAAAATGAAAGCATTCGTGGAAGGATATCATTTCACCGTTATAACCGACCATCAAGCCCTGAAATGGCTGAACACGATGAAAAATCCGTCCGGAAGACTCGCCAGGTGGGCGTTAGAACTACAGCAATATGATTTCGATATCATATACAGGAGTGGAAAACAAAACAAAGTCGCCGATGAACTGTCACGAAATCCAGTAATGACAACACAAGACGAGCCATTAGACTGGTATAAAGTTAAAATAGAAAAGGTTCGAAATAACCCAGGTGAAAATGAAAACTACACAATAAAGGAGGAAAAGTTATATAAAAAAATTATAAACCCAGCATACAGAAATAAAGTAGACTTATTGTCAGAGTGGAAACGATGTATACCGAATGAAGAAAAGATAAAAATACTCGAACAAAACCACGATTCACCGCACGCAGGACACTTAGGAACTGCAAAAACATTGAACCGCATAGCCCAGAGGTACTATTGGCCACGGATGTACAAAGACGTGTCAGTGTACATAAACAAATGCACCGCCTGTCAGAAAAATAAAATAGGCCAAACAAAACCAAACGGCCTCATGCATTTAAAAAACGCTACCGAACCCTGGGAAACGATAACCACAGACTTAATAGGACCTCTCCCAAGGTCATCAAAAGGCTTCAACTGGATCATAGTCTTCCATGATAAATTTACGAAGTGGACGGAAATACGGCCGTTACGAACTGCAACAGCAAATTCCATAATAAAAGCAGTAAAAGAATGCATTATTTATAAGTATGGATGCCCAGGAACAATCCTAAGTGATAACGGAAGACAGTTTACAAGTAAGTTGTTCACAGAAGTACTCCGACAATACGGAATACAACACAGGTTGACAGCCCCCTATTCACCTCAATGTAACCCAACCGAAAGGGTAAACAAAACCTTAGAAACCATGATAGCAACTTTTATAAATAACAACCATAAAAAATGGGATGAATATTTAAACGAATTTAACTTCGCACTAAATACATCAAAACAAGAATCAACAACATATACTCCGGCTTTCTTGTTATTCGGAAGAGAACTCAAACGTCCCGGCGATAGCAACGCATTTCCAGTGCCGACCTTAGGAAAAACTAACAAGCTAAAAGAAATATATAAATTAGTGCAAGAAAACCAAAACCAGGCATCGTACAAACAAAAACAATATTACGATAAGCAACATAAACAATGGCATCCGAAAATAAATGACTTAGTACTTAAAAGAGATTTCCCATTGTCAAATGTAGACAAAAACTTTTGCGCAAAATTGGCCCCAAAATTTTCTGGTCCATATAAAATACTTCAAGAAAAATCACCAGTAAAATTTGTACTTGAAGACACCAATAACCCAAAACGAATAATGACCGCCCACATAAAAGATATAAAGCACTACAACTACTAAGGACATAAGGTCCATATTACTTTGAAAATAAATCTTACCAAAATTAAATTAAATAAAATAGCGTCAACGGAAAAACACCCAAGTAAACCTGGAGGGAGCCAAAATATTGGATACCCTCAACTAATAAAATTATCAAAACCTCAATAAATAGGGCGCGCGTAAAGGGAATTGCTTAGTATGAAGCAATACAGCGGACTACATTATGATGGCACCCGAAATAAGGAAACCGACGAGACCACGCTTAATTACGGGGAAAAGACCCCCTCAGGCGGCAGGACCCCTAGAAGAGGCGGCGGCAGCAGCGCAACAACCGCTCCCGCTACCGGCACCGGAGGCACCGAACTGGCAGGAAGAGGTCCACCAAGTATTGGACGCCATACCACTCGAGCCAGAACAGGTGCTGGAAATAGCGGTCGAGCCAGAAGAATACACGGCGTTCGTCGCGCAGAGTGGGTCAGAACAGGCGGTCGCCGCGCCAAGAAAAAAAAGAAAGAAATCCCGGACAGGGAAAAAACGTAGCGGGGGAAACCGGCAAGGGATAATCCGCCTCCCCCACTACAAAAAAGAAAAGTAAAACTGTATGAAACAGTAAGTAAGAAAATATAAACCGCAACACCGTAACCGTACGAACCGAAAGCATCTATTTTTTTTCATTGAAACCGTAAGACAACATACTCGTAAACGGAAAACCGAAACTAAAAAATTTCAGGTTTTTATTCAACTTCTCAAAAGAAAATTAACCGAAACCGGAAACCGAAACCGGAAACCGGAAACCGGAAAACCGGAACCGGTTTCTATTTTCATAAAACCGAAAAGGCATAACCTTCCTTAACACCATAATATGGAAACTAATACAAAAATTAAGGTTGTGTGGAACACATAATATCTAACTAACACATAATAGCGCATAACTTGTGTCTTACGTTTTGATTTTTACCCAGGTAAAAATCTCCGTAACCAGGGAGGGAGTGTGACGTCACGCGCTGGCTCAGGACCGCAGCCTACGCACCCGAGATCACGTAGGCCAGCGTGACGTCACAAATCGAAGCGGCCGCCTCTCCATGGCGAAGTACCGACCCCGCGCCGCGCACCCCGCCCTCACGGCCTATATAAGCGCCCGGCGCAGGCGCCGCGGCGCACTTCGCGGTGTGCTCGCATAGGGTGCGGATCGCTGGCGGCTAGGGGACTACCGTCTCGCTGCATCCCTACCTTTAGATCAAACTATCGAAGTGTCATTCCCTCTCCTATTCCTTAACCACCGTTCCTAAGGTCCGGACGTGTCTGGCGGCTCGGGGATTACCGTCCCGTCGGCGTTCAGATCTCCTCCCACACCAAAACTCTCTTTCCCAAAGGTCCGGACGTGTCTGGCGGCTCGGGGATTACCGTCCCGTCGGCGTTCAGATCTTTTCTCTACACGCATATCACAAGTTCTCTATAATGCGTTCAGAATCCGTAGACAATGACCAGCATTACTTGATACAATTTTACTATGATATGTTTTCTTATCTGTAGCTGTAATGAAAAATTAAAATTACGATACAACTTTTGATAAAGTAATGTTGTTCAAATTTGGAACATCTTCCAAAACCAACAAAATTCAAACAGGGGGCCAATTCTAGTATCAATTGAACGTCGACGTATATTTGAAGTAAAGTGTCGTACGTCATTTTGATTTCGAATGACATTAGAATAGAGACTTTGTAAGTTTGTCTATGATTTAAAAAAAACATTCATATTCGTGACACAGGTTAGCTTTGCCGCCATGTTTGTTCTGCCGCCTACTGAACGCATCTTAGAGTACTTATAATATGTGTGTAGATAAAGTAATGCAACTGTACATAATTAGGCCTTAAAACACTCGTGTGATCTTATTATGAAACTCGCCTTCAGCTCGTTTCATAAAGCCACACTCGTATTTTAAGGACCCTCTTTATGTATCAGTTACATAAAATACTATTTCCCATGCCTAAACTCTTTCCCAAAAGTCCGGACGTGTCTGGCGGCTCGGGGATTACCGTCTCGTCGGCGTTCAGATCTTTTCCTACACCTAAAACTCTCTTTCCCAAAAGGTTCAACGTGTCTGGCGGCTCGGGGATTACCGTCTCGTCGGCGTTGAAACCATACCGTACTTATTTGGAGTATCTACACCAAACCCCTGGACTCCCCAGGTCCTGTGCGTCTGGCGGCTCGGGGATTACCGTCCCGTCGGCACTGTGACTGAGGGCGTTTAGGCCAGCAGTGTCAGATACTACTAAGGAGCCTCACTCCATCCGCGATTTGGGAAACCTCCTTCACCCTATCTCGGCGCGTCACGCCAAACCTCATATTTGGGAGCTTCACTCCATCTGCGTTTAAGGAACTTCTTCTTCCCGTCACGGCGCCTCACGCCGACCATCTAGTAAGGAGCTTCACTCCCGTCCCATATCAAAACATAGCTTCCGCCTATGGTCACGTGGACCATCCGTATTTCCGCGAGTGATTTAGGTTAAGTGAATTGTTGTAAATATTTAATTACAGGTGTTGGTTTGGGTAAACCGTTGTTTCCGTGAAAACTCCTATTAGGATCCCTGAACTAGGGGTATTAAAGTCGAGCCCTCCCAGGACTCGGCATTGTCGGCTGTGTGCGTCCGCGCATACCGTCACAAAGTAATGACAGAATCCTTTGTTATTTTTCGGGTTGTCAACGTTAGCATTAATGTATTAAATTGCGCTTTAGCGCGAGCCACCGGGTTTACAATGTTGGGGTGGTGTTGGAACAAGCAGTAGTAATTCTTATAATATTATGCAGATTTACTTAAGATAGTTTTTGTTTTTTTTTTGCGGTACGAGTAAGCAGTGTGAGTTGGGCAAGTTGTATTGAAATCAATTACAATGACACACTGAGAAAAACGGGCTACTTACGATAATCAAATGTGTAATGTACTCGCACCAGATACTTACCACGTGCTTTTCACACGTAAATTATAAGAGGCATGCTTATAATTAAGCGGCATGCAGTATTTGGCAGTGTGCGGCATATGCGTAATGGAGCCGGTTACACACTTAATAGTAGTTGATTTTTGTACGTATTTTACTTAGCGCGGCTACGGGAGTTTTTCTCAGTGCATTTACGCATACGAAAAGTAGTGAAATTAATTTCTGTAATGGTACTTGAATACGAATATCCCCAATTTGATCAGTAAGGTAGTTGAAGTATCTAAGTTTGATAGAGATACATAAGGTTACTATTTCTGAATTTGTAGTAAACAAGTCGATTGAGATAAGAATGAAGGAAATGCGTACCTAATGACATAAATGCCTGACCATCAGTTTCAGACTTTGATGTAGAAACTGAACTGACCCAGTCATCATACTGATCAGTTGTGGAAATAATTGACTTTACTGACAGAAAGCTTGCTCGCACTAGCTAGAGTGTCTAGTGAGCGATGAGCGATGAGCCGTTGATGCGCCAGATATTGAGCCGTGGGTGCGGCATGAGATACCGAAGGTGCGGTATAGAAGACCGTGGGTGCGGCATGAGATACCGAAGGTGCGGTATAAGACCGTGGGTGCGGCATGTGATACCTATGATATGGTATGAAAAACCGTGGTTGCGGTATGGAAAACCGTTGAGGCGGTAAAGAAGACCGTTGAGGCGGTACAGAAGACCGTTGAGGCGGTGTGTAAGACCGTTGAGGCGGTATGGATGACCGTTGAGGCGGCATGGATAACCGTTGAGGCGGCATGGAACACCGTTGAAGCGGTAAGGAAGACCGTTGGGGCGGCATGGAGGACCGTCGGTGCGGTATGGAAGACCGCTGGTGCGGCGTAACTCAGAATCGTTGGGGCGAAGGAGTTACTATTGGTGCGGCATAACTCAGAACCGTTGGTGCGATGGAGTTGCCGTTGCGTTGGCGCGGCTCGTATCCTGGCGTTGGAGCGCATGGATTTGGAAGTCAGTTTCGTGAACATACTAGAGCAATGATTGCGTTAAATAAACAGTGATGTTAATACAGCGAACATATTGATGGTCTGGCAAACAAAGTAGTTGATTGAGTAAGAGGTATTAAAACGAATTGTATTCGCTCACACCTAAGGGAATAGGTGACATGATAATGAAAGTTTATAGTGTGTTGCCTTGCCAACGTTGCTTAGGGCGACGCACCCGAGGACGGGTGTATGGTCAGTGATGGCCGTGTCGGAAATCGGTGTAATACTGGCAACACAAGCTCAGCAGAACGCAAGCGGCGCTATGTGCTGCGTCAGCTTGGATGCTGGCTGCGGCGGCGGTGCGGTGTGAAGGGATAAGGGAAGGCGATTCAGATTTGGTTCGGGACCCGCCGCGCGCAGACGCATCTGTTCTGTGACGTGCCGTGAGTTGATTGGGTGTAATAATTGCCCAGAGACCTTTCTATGGTGGTTACATTCATGCTACCAGTGGTTGAGTGATTGACTCCCTAAGTAGTTTGATGGCGTAGTGGTAGCTCGGGTGCCTCCCTGCGTGTCACTGTTTTATTATCTCTGGGCACCCATATCTGCCTGGAAACGCCCACAGAACCTGAAGTGCTTTGGTGTTTAGAGCTCGTTCTCCGACATATATTATTATGAATGTAAGGTACCTAGGTGTAACAAGTTTCTCACATTAGCAAAAGAGGATTAAAGCAAAAAAATATATTTTCATACCTTAAGTGATCCGCCCTTTTATGTACACTGGTAAATGTTATTGCCATATACTTACATAGGTGGTCACAAATACTGTGCGGGTGGTCTCGTAAAGGGTTAATTCCATAAGGTTTGGAAGAAAATCTTTTACATTTGGCATTCCCTACAAAGTTGTAGGTACTGATTTGTATGGACGGATGTGACAGCACTTAGTTTTTAAATCCCTACCTGTAAAATATAAGATCAGCTTTTAATACAGGTTATTGTACCTTTTTAGACTTTAGTCAATTATTACTACATTTACTACCTAGCAATTAAATTGATTAGGTACTTATTTTTAATGGTATGGAAAATATGTGAACACCTAGGTATATATATATTAGTTATTAGCAAGACTTTCCCAGGGTCTGTAATAGTCTGAAGGGGTCCGTTTCTCAAAAGTATTACTTTAATAATATTTGTGTTTTGTTTCATTTTGTAGTTTTATTCACGAGACAGAACACTATAATATTATTCTGCCCCCGATAGTAAAAAGGGCGCATCTAACATTTTTGTCAAAAATGAGTTATTCATATTGCCGTGATCAGCAGAAAAAGACCTACCTACTGATATTTTTAGTTTTTTCCTAGGTAGCCTAGATTAGAAGTTACCATAAGCAAAAAGGGCGTAACTTCACACACTTTGTTACAAAAACTTAAATAAAAAGACGCATTTGAAAAACATGTAAATAATCTTCATAAAAAAGACGTAACTACGGATAATGCGCCCTTTTGTTTTGTCAAACTTTCAACTGTTTAGTAAAAGAAAAGACGCAAGGTATAATCCATCACCGTATACTTCAATAAAAAGACATAAGTACTTGTGCCTTTTCAACTAAGCCAGGACTTGAAATAATTATTTTGACTTAGACGCATCTAACTTAAATATTCAATGAAAAGGGCGCTAGTGACCACTTGCGCCTTTTCAACTTAGCCAGAGCTTGATAATGTTATGTTAACGCAGACGCATCTACACCTAATACTAAGTAGAAAAGACGCAAATGACCACTTGCGCCTTTTCAATAGTGTATTTTGCTAATTCACAAGTTATGCTCATGGGATTTGCGTCTGATTTTGATGTAGGAATTTTTTATGTTTGCGATAATTACAACATTGAAAAGAGGTAGTTAAGCGTGCATTTAAATTTAAATTATGTCAGTAGAATATTAACCCTTAATTTGGCAAGAAGACAAAACATAAAAACTAAGTTAATGACATTATTTTTTGCGGTGTTTATATCTACTGGAAAAATCATAAAAATCCTAAGAATACAAAGTCGGCTTAAATTTCCAGCATGATGGACGTTGCCAAAGATATGCAAAATATGTTTTCTATTTTTAAGAAATAAAACATTAATAAAAATCCGTTTGCAGGTTTAGGGCTGATTTTTCAAACCCCAGATAAAACTATCCGTCAGTTAAATGTTTTACTATCCTTTTCTGAAGTCATATGAACGAAAAGGACGGAGCTAAAATTTACCTTCCGGATAGCTTTATGTGGGGATTGAAAAATCAGCCCTTAATTGAATAAAAATTGAAACATGATAGTATTTTATAATCTACTTGCTGGTGGCTTTGTCCGCATGGAACTCTGTTAATGAGTTTTCCTGTAGAAATTATTATATTTCCGAGATAAAAAATCAAAATGTCCATCCCCGGGACTCAAGCTATCTTCATTTCGATTCGGCGGTTGAGCGTTAAGAAGAAACAAATAAATAAACAAGTTTGCTGATGGCAGCGTTATTTTCCCGGCGTTGGCAACAGAACTTAGGAACAGTTCAGCATAGTAAACCTTGAGTTTGGACTTCTAATAAACATGTCAAAGACCAACCTAATTTCCAACTGCAGTTGTAGGATCAATTCAACATTTTTTTACTTCAGGATTTTATTGACAGAGCTGAACATAATTTAATTTTCTTAAATACAAAGAAACCGTGGTTTTTACAAGGAAATAACCACATTGACATCCGAGAGGCATTGTTTGAATAAAATACTACACTAATATTCTTGGTTTATAAAATATTTCTAGGTTCTCATTCCAATCTTTCTGGGACCGTATCGGTTTGCATCAAATAGATTTCTTTAAAAATTATTTTAACAGTCAAGATAGGATAAAAAATTACAAAACTAAGCAGTATGGAAGCGATTACAAAGACAGAGTGGCTTGGAGAAGGGTGAACTGAAAAATAAGCTACAGTTTATTACAGGCAGTAAAACTTAAGCGAGCAATTGTTATTTTTTATGTAAATACTTTATTATAAAACTAAGCAGGAAGTATAAGTTGAAAAAAAAGTTCATATTAATTGCCAATAGGAAGTATGCTGGCCGTAGCAAACGCAAGTTACAACACTACTGCGGCAGTGGCAATGGGAAGTATACTGGATACACTTTAACTTTGCAAGTTTTTAAGACATAAATGGGACTTTTTTAATTTTTAAAATATAATATATGCAAATGAATCATAATGTTGTCATATATTTACAGAAAAATCATAAAAATAAAACATTTACCGAGCGTAACTGAGAAGCGTCTTTCCCCATTTACATTCTGACGGCAATTGACAAAAAATTACCGTTCGCACTGGCTTTTTATATTTTTTATTTAGTATAGCTTTTGTATTATAATATTAATATGAGATTCCCCTGTATTACCTAAAATTCATCTTATAATTTTATTTTTACGCGTAGATTTTGGTTTTTATAACGTCCAGTTTACTTTTATCTTTTCATACGGTTTCTCATTATTTTCCTGATTGCACCTTAGAACGTTGTTAATGTGCAAACTACTATTTCAAAACATTTATTTTACATGCAATTGAACTACCTACATGTGAAAGAGTAAAAAAAGAGAAGATAATTACTTTTTTAATTGAGTAAAGGTAGTTTTTTGAAATATCAATTACTATGTTAAAAAGACGCTTGTGTCCAAATGCGCCCTTTCATCTTAGGAAAAAAACCAGGAAATATCTGTCAAGCACTTATATTAAAAAGAAGTTTGTGATTGTACTTAGTTGAAAAGGCGTAATTGGTTACTTGCGTCTTTTAAACGGAGTACCGAGTATTTTCCAGAGATTTTTTTGCTTAGATGAAAAGGAAAATCTTAAATAAATAAATAGATAAGAATAATTTATAAAATATTTAATTACTATATTGACAATACGGTACATATCTATATTACTTCGTTTACGGAAAGTGTCTATGTCTATTTGTTTAGAGACAGCATACATTTTTTTAATTTTCAACTAAAACATTTAATTTCTCGATTTCGACTTCATGTTAGATGCGCCCTTTTCACTATCGGGGGCAGTATTAAACTAATACGCTTTGAGAAATGGACCCTAGTCCGTACACAACTTGTCAGGCTATAAATATAATGCTTTTTTTTAACATAAACGCACTTTTAATCCAACAGTGACACTGGTTATGTAAAAAAGACATTCCTAAAAAAGTTAAATCTTCTTTACCTCAACAATGTCACTGTTGAAATGGTTTTTAACATGATTGATTAGATGTAATAGTAGATAATTTATTCCATATTTTTCATACGACAGTCGGGAGGTATTATGTCAGAGTTGTGTTGTCTTGTCTAGCTTGTCATGTCATATCAGCTTGTGTGACATAATATGGACAATTTTTCATTTTACGCAATCGTGCAAGCTGTCAACCTTGGTTTAAAAGTATAAATGTAATTAGTATATTTCAATTAAAATATAGTTCCGTAAAATTATCTTTATATTTTTTTTATTCATTTAAATAATTAAGTACACTAAAACACTCAACACGTGAAGCAGACCATAGACCCGTTTCATGAAGCTAAAAGTTACAAATTTAATTACAAGCGGAAGTCTCTTTCTAACTCCTTTTGCTAGAAAGAGACTTCCGTTTGTAATTTGTAACTTGTAGGCTTGTAGCTTCGTGAAACAGGCTACAGGTTGGTAGAAATTGACTGTCTATGTAAGTTGGTTATAATCTGTAGTAGTGTGGTTAGTATAGTGAGTGACTTAGCAAGAAAGAAAGACTAGAGTGTAATATTTTTTGCAGGACACGTGCAGTCTTAATTTCAAGAATATGCCTGTACAAGCGCCGGCGCGCGCGCGCCCGAGACCTGCCGCCTAGAGAAGACGGCAATCTCAAGTGTTTTTATGTTTTCTGAGGTGATATCATCAAGATAATGTTGCGAGTGTTGCAACCAGCAACTTGCATCACTGGCTTACTCGAGCGAAACTGGCTAAATCTGTCAATGGGGAAGAAGTTTAGTGAGCCTGACGAGAGTTCTGCGGGACCCCACAGTTGAACAAGGTGTAAGACATAGGTGAATATTCCTCGTTACAAGCCCACCCCCTTCCCCCCCTTATGACTAATCACGTGTAAAAGTAATTGATTTTCTTCTGGTTTCGGTTAGCAGCCATCACAGACTTTTTATGACCTCCGCACTGTGGTTCGTCCCATATGACAAAAGTCAAAAATCTGTGTATTAACAATCATGAAATGAGTCATGGTTGTAACATCTTCTAATTTCAAACTACGAAAAACTATAAATTAAGTGCAATTTACTAATTACTTTCATTTCGATATCGGCATCCGAAGTGAACCTTTCTACAGCTCGTTATTTCCTTATCAGTGACTCACGCAATTAACTATCACGTGTTGTTTGTTGTAAATTCCAGAAGTATTCTTATTATTGTGAACTTTTGTTGTGATGGATACTCAGAACCAAGGCATGTATAAGTAATTGACACAGAGATATTTTTGGAATATTGGTTTATTTTGTGACAAGTTAACCGCTACGCCAGTAAGATATTTTTGTTTAACTATTTGCTCACGGTAGATACTTGTTGACTTTTAGTTCATTCGCCCTCATTGCCCCCCGTTGGTTTCAATTTTAAAAGTTGAATACAACCTTTATTTATATGATTTTATGCAAATCTCATCCCACCTCGTCCAACCTTGTCGGTTATTTAGAAGGTACGCCGACGCATTTTCTTCGTAGCACGACGCTACAAAGTACGTAATAGTAGGTCTTTTGTAATTTTGTTGAAATATTTTTATTTCTTTTGATATTTATTTATTTATTTAATATTTATTGCACAAAAAAATGGGTACAATAGTTGAACTTAATGCCTTAGGGCATTCTCTACCAGTTGACCTTTGGGCAATGCAGAAACTTGTAGGCGGTGCAGAAAACATTTGATATTTGAATAGTTTTTTTTTTTTACAGATGTCAGCCATGCTTATTTTTTGGAATTACTTAGTTTTTAAGAATTTTATTGTTGTTATTTTGCTTCATTTGTTATATATATTGTTATTATAGTAGGTAATTTATATTTATATTTTTATTTTTTATTATTAAATATTTTATTATCCAGAATAAAGTTGTTTTACTCATAAACCAAAACAATATTAGGCACTTTGTATTTTTGTCGCACCTTAGTATGGACGGGGAACCATTGTGCTCCGTCACAAACATTCACGACGACGCAAGAGCTGTCTTTGCTATCTTGCTCAAAAGTGTCTGGTTCCTAATGCAGGCACAAGAACCATTATGAAGAAAAAAATAAAATTCAAAGGAAATTCAAGAAAAAATCGACTTCTTTGGGAACCGCTGATCAGTGTTTACATACATAACCGAACTTATTATGTTAGTGTTGTATTTTATATAGTAAAATGTTAAAAAGTTATATTGTTGTTTAATTTATCTCTGTCTTTAGTGTACTGGTATTAGTAATTGAATTGGTATCAATAAAATGTTTATTTGTATATTATAAAATATTCTGTTTTATTAACATATACCTATACATTAATTCGCTCCTACTAGACTGAATATCTTAAAAAGTAATTTCATTATTCATTCATTCATATTCATATTCAATTTCATTGTTGCTTAAATAGAAAAGAGACACAAATCAAAATATGTTTGTTGCATTTAGGTTAATTTTACTCACATATGTTAGGTTCGGTTAAAGTTGCGATAATTTGAACCCAGGACCGCTAGCTTTGTAGGCAGGGTCACAACCAACTAGGCTAACGCGTCGTCTTTAGAGCTCTTAAAGTAAAGAAATACATGTGATGAATAATTTCACAAAAAATCTTTCAGAACTAGTGTGTCTGACAGCAGGTGTAGGTATGAGGAAAAATATTGTGTTTTTTTATATTAGGCAGTTTACTATAAAAAATGATTTCACATAATATTTTTCCTCATATGACCTACTTGTTCCCTATGCTATACCTATACATTAATTCGCTCCTACTAGACTGAATATCTTAAAAAGTAATTTCATTATTCATTCATTCATATTCATATTCAATTTCATTGTTGCTTAAATAGAAAAGAGACACAAATCAAAATATGTTTGTTGCATTTAGGTTAATTTTACTCACATATGTTAGGTTCGGTTAAAGTTGCGATAATTTGAACCCAGGACCGCTAGCTTTGTAGGCAGGGTCACAACCAACTAGGCTAACGCGTCGTCTTTAGAGCTCTTAAAGTAAAGAAATACATGTGATGAATAATTTCACAAAAAATCTTTCAGAACTAGTGTGTCTGACAGCAGGTGTAGGTATGAGGAAAAATATTGTGTTTTTTTATATTAGGCAGTTTACTATAAAAAATGATTTCACATAATATTTTTCCTCATATGACCTACTTGTTCCCTATGCTAAGGGAATAGTTATGATATAACTATGTTTATCTCTTCTGTGCTCAATGTAATAGAAAATAAATTAACACATTTAGGCACAATAGGCAACTGCCAATACTTTGTTATTTGAACACACTCATTTTATACATAGTATAAATAGACAAGTAGCTCGACTCCGGCCCTTTAGGAGATTCTGATACCTATTGCCGCTCGGGCGTCAGGGTTGTCCGAACATGTTTTTCAATTTTGGTCACCTACTTGACCATACCTAATTTGATCTATGATTTATAATCATAGTAGTTTTCATAAATTACACAAACCTAAAGTAGGTAAGTATAAATATTGTTAGGTACCCAAGTACCAAATTTAAATTATTTTCCTTACATACCTACTGTTTCTCTGTTGACCCTAAATAATATGTTTATAGGTATGTGATGTGATTTGTAAATTCCTTTTTGACCTTGATAATGCCGCTTTCGCGCAAGGCGGCTTCCTTTGTCTACATACTTGTCTGTTATTGGTGGTTTAGGCTTTGGGTACTAGGCAATGATACATAATTAGTTATGTAGTGAAAAATACATATTTAATATTACTATATAGGTACATATAAAACACCTAAGACTCAGAAACAAATACCTACTCGCACTCATCACACGAATATTTGTCCTGGGACCCAACTCTCGTGACTTCGATATGATTTTTCATGCGAGAATAACTGTCAACTGCATACATTTTTTCGACAAATCTCGCATGAAAAATCATCTCGAAGTCACGAGAATTGAGTCCCTGACCGGGAATCGAACCCAGGATCGCTAGCTTCGTAAGCAGTACTTAGTCACTAGGTCACTACCACCTACCTAGGCCATCCACGTCGTCACATGTTAACTGACACGTCACACTCAATAACTTAAATTACCTACTTAGTACGTATTTATTTCACCTAAGTAGGTATCTATTCTATAGGTATAGGCAAGCCGGTACGAAATACCTCATTAATTGAGTAGGTATTTACATTAATCACTTGCAGCTTTTATGAAATCTGGATAGTTGTAAGTACCTACCTAAGCTAGGTTTAGGGCACAGTTTAGGCGTTTTGAAACGAAAGAAAATGTCACGCTAACAGTAAAATAGATTTAACAAAAGCTGCAAGTGGGCTATAAGCTATAGGTAAATATCAAAAAATAAACAGCATTCTTCACAACACAAACTCTAAATAGGTATGTAGGTACTCACCTTTCCGACTTAAAAGGTATGTGGAAAAACAATAGCTCCGGATTTCTTACACCATTATTTAAACATCCGTAAACTGAACAATATTTTCGATGTTTTAATTTAACGCGCACTACCTACAACCAAACGTGACCGAACGCAATGACGCCGCGACCCCGTCTAATCACCATTCCCGCACCTCTGCTTTTAGTTTCGTGTGGGAGGTTCGCCCCGCCCACAGCCGTACGGTCGGCGTAACGCACATGTGCAAGCCGCGCGATGTACCTTTGTTTGAAGACGAGCTACTTCTCTATTTATACTATGTTTTATATTTACATCAACTGAAACAGGTGAGTCCCGTGCTACTAACATTCCGCTGTTGCTCACAACTTTTCCTTCCAGTACGTGGTTGCCACTTCAGACCGTGACTTTCTACTAGGGGTAATATTTATATGGAGCGAACTATTGCGCTATGCTCATGTAAGCTTTCTCTAAGCTATTTAACAAACTGTAAAACCGCTATTAATATTGAATCTTTTCCTTCTTCAATATGTATTGTATGTACTATTAATGAGATGAATATGAAAACTGTAATGCTGTGTGAAAGGTTATTGATGGTTTAAGAAAATATCAACTGCCAAAGTCTTGAAGGTGAGATTAAACAGATGAAAGAGACTAAAACTAAGCACCTAAGAAAACTGAGCTTGGCCTAGGTTGGATGTTGCTTTAATAAATAATAAAATAAGAGACTAAGACTTCATAGGGAAAATATTCTTGTTAATGATGATTTATTATATAAAGGTATATGTAAAAATTTACAATTCTTTAAAACTTTAGGATGTGAAATGGAAAAGACAATTATAATTATTTATTATTATTTTAAGAATGTTTTATCCTACCCAAGTATTCAAAGTTACTGGTTGTGACTACAGCAATGAGAATAATTGCTGCAGTCACAACTAGTAACTTTGAATACCTGGGTAGGATAAAACATTCTTAAAATACAATACCTAACCATTTAAGTAATTGTAATTGGTGAATTAAATGCATGATAATGGAGAATGATATTTTTAACAATTCAATGAACTTAGATACTTTTACAAAAATATTTTCATAAAATATTTAGCAGAAGCTATTTTTTAAGTTGTTTAAAAAACCTCAGAAATCTATGTTACCTAGTTAGACTGTAATGTTAAAAATGTTTTTATACCAGACCTAACAGAGATTTAAACTCAGTAAGTATGTTCAGGGATATTATTAGTAAGAGGATTTTGTCTTAGGCAATCATAGAAGAGGAAGCGCGCGGGGTACAACGCGACAGCATCACTTTCCTAGTGCTCGACAGAAAATTAAAGATTAAAATTAATAAAAGCTACTTTAACGACAAGTGTTATATATCATTATAAAGTGAAAGTAATAATACATAAAGTAGTGAAATCCGTATATCGCTACATGCTTTAGCTTTAGTTATATCACGGTGTTAAATTTCGCAAATCAAAAAAAACGGTTGGTCCGGGGCCTTATCGCTGTGCTCGGTCATCGGTCAGCCGCGAGGGGTCAACGACCGCCGCCGCTTCGGTGATCTTCGGGCGGACTCGGGACGGCGCTGCGCTGGCACAGCTGAGCTAAGTACCTGTGACTAATTCTTTCCGCAGAGTTGGTTGTTATGTTAGTAAACAAACCGGGAATTGCTTTTATATTTTTATCATGGTGCGAAGATGCGATAAGTGCAACACTTTAGTTAAAGACAGGCATTATCTTGTTTGCTCATTATGCGAATGTGTTTATCACCTGGACTGCTGTAATGTGACCTCAAAAAGATTTAACCTAATGGAGCCTGACCGTAGGGCCTCTTGGAAATGTAAGCCATGCCTGATTAAACCCAATATTTTAGACGATGATAGGAATGTCACATGTCGCCAAAAATACCGAGCTATAATTCCTATCAATAATTCATTCGAGGCACTATCTAGTCTTTCCGAAGACGAAGATGACTTAGATCGATCGATGCCCTCACCTGGACCAGATATGAACAGGAGTTGTCCAAATGTAATGGTTACCTACGACAGGACTAACGAGTTAGAGAAAACCATTTCTGAACTAAAAAATAGGTTGCTTATAGCAGAAAATTAAGTTGAAAATCTAATAACGGAATTTTTTTCACTGAAAAATAAAATAAAAGGCTATGATCAAAAGGTTGACCAGTTAAAGACATTAAGCAAGTCAATTCCAAATAAGGAAACCAGTAAACAATCTCGGAAAAATAGGAAAAGAGCCAGCAGACATAGTTTTAACCGAAGTTTTATTGATTTAAATACCCATCCCTCTGCTTGCAGCCAAACTCACTTCAATTCACCTACAAAAGACTTTGAAAACCAAAGCCCATTGGTATTGCCAACAAACAGGCCCACACACTTCAGTACACCTAGTGCCACTAAATTGAAACCGAAGAATCCATCTATATATATATATTTGGAGACGAACATGTGCGCGGCTTGTCTTCGAAACTGCTTCACTCCAGAGCTGGTATTAAAAATGACAATTACAGAATCACAGCAACGGTCAAGCCTCACGCGTCGTCATCGCAGTTACTTGAGAGTCTTCACAGCATGGAAAATACTATAATCAAGGACGACCTAATTATTTTGTCTGTTCAGGGTTGCGAAAAGGATCCTTATGTTTTATTATCTAATATAGGTAATACTTTGTTAAAATTTAGTGGTAACCGTATAATAATATTAAACGTACGTAGACATCGAAATATAGATGACAAACTCTTACACGAGGAACTTAAATTCTTTGTGAACAAGTATGCAAATTGCAAAGTCATCGATG
Source organism: Acleris cristana (assembly GCA_948252455.1). Lineage (NCBI taxonomy): Eukaryota > Metazoa > Arthropoda > Insecta > Lepidoptera > Tortricidae > Acleris > Acleris cristana. The sequence goes on from OX411771.1 coordinate 56,495,193, forward strand.
TGTATAAAAGTACAAATTTAAATTCTACACCTTTTTTGAACTGGATTAGCTACAAACTTAATGATGAAATTAATTGTTTACGTTGTCATAGAAATGTTTCAATCGATGCTGTAAAATTCAAATCTACGGAAAAACCGGCAGCAGTAAATGACTGTGATACATTTTTTCGTGCCCAAAGCCGCACCATTTTCCAATCAAATTAAGACTCCAAATTACAATTCATCCATATTAGGAACTTCGGATTGTTTGTCGATTTTTAATCAGAATATAGGGGATTATATAGTGTTACGCCGATGACATAAGGCGTCTCATCTTCAATCGTGAATTTCGATGCTTTAGAAGCTTGTGAAAGAGATACCATGATTAGAAAGAGACAGCGATACTGAGTACCTTCGAGAAGCATGAGAAAGAGACAACACGATTAAAAATGAGACGGCAATACGCAGAATATTCCAGACCCGTGAGTCAAGGTCAAGGACATCGCGAAAAATACAAGGTAGAAAGGCGTAGAACATTACAGCAACGAATAGTCTCGAACGACCTTGGCGGGGCAAAGTACATCGATCATTCTAGAACGCATTCTGGAATGATCGGAGACGTGAACTATAAAGGCGGATCGATTGCAAGTACCTATGCAGTCTTTAATTGGAAAGCGAACAGTGCGAACAAGAGCGACCCGAGCGATCATCTGAGTATTCGAATTTATTGTGCGATAATTGTTTGTAACGGTTTAAGTGAGTGCGTTATTAAAGTCTACTTTTGATTATCGGTGTATTTGTGCATTTCTATCAGTTACCTACCCCCACGTACGTAACAATAGTAACCTTGACTTTCTAGATGTTACGCTAAAAGAACTAAGTAACAATGGCAAGGAGTTCGACATAATATGCCTTAGTGAAACTTTTGTTAAAGAAGTATTTTATTAAAGAATAATTTAGAGTTTAAAAGTTTACATAACGTTTCAAAGCTATCAACAAAATATTATTTTGAATGCTGTGGAATCGAGGTAATTGGTGTGGCGTTGATTGTTGTGAACATTTACAGAATACCAGAGCAGACAAAGGCACATGTGGGCATATTCCTTCGAAAACTCGATACATTACTAAACTATTTAACAACTAGTTATAAAAATAAGAAAATAGTTGTATGCGGAGACTGGAATATTGACGTTTTGAAACAGAGTAGTGCTTCTAAAGACCTATGTAGCATCTTACAAATCTATGACTTCACTGCTCATATTTAAAGCCAACTAGACTCGGATCCTGTATAGACCAAATAGCAAGCAATATAAAAAAAGTTGATTCATCAATTTTATATCTAGGGCTTTCAGACCATGAAACAGCACAAGCCATAACGTTGACGACCGTCAAAAGGAATAAGACATTCCTAAGATGGTTTGAGCATAAGCGTGATTACAGCTCGTACAATGTTGGCAAGTTCTGCGAATGCATCGCAAGTCTTTCCTTTGCGGACGTCATGAGTTCAAAAACTGCAATCCAAGCATTTCAAGTATTTTATGATGATTTATGTCTATTCTATAACCTATGCTTCCCAATAATCAAAGTAAAAATTAATAATCGATCAAAAGCTAATAACTGGCTGACCAAGAGCCTGAAAAACTCGTGTAGAATAAAACCTACCCTCTATTTTCAATTAAAAAGGGCGAACGAAAAATTAAACCGTATTCAATTTAAAAAATACAATTCTATTTAAAAAAAATGTTTACTTCATGCGCAAAAAATTAAAAATAGTCAATACCATACAAAACAATAAAAATAAATGTAAGGCTACTTGGAACGTAATTTCTTCAACCATATCAAATAACTTATATGAAAATGATATAAGTAAAATACAAATTAATAATGACATTTATTCTGATCCAAAAATTATTACTAATTATTTTTAATGATTATTTTATTGACTCAACAACTCAAATTAATTTACCACCTAATAACTTAACTTACAAATCAACCCTGCCGGAAACAAATCCCCATACAATCTTTTTAAGACCAGTTGACGAAAAAGAAATTATTAAAATAATCCTGTCTTTACGTAACTGCAAGTCTAGTGGATATGACTATATTACCACTAGGATCCTAAAACTCTGTGCGTTATCTATAAACCACCCATTGGCGCATATTATAAATTTATCTTTTGTCGATGGAGTATTTCCGCAGGAGCTAAAAATATGTGTAGTTAAGCCACTATTTAAGAAGGGTGATAAGCTGATTCCGGGAAACTATAGGCCAATAACTCTGATCCCCGTACTATCTAAGGTGTTCGAGAGGGCAATGTAGGTATGCCAGATTGGGAGATTTCTTAACGAAATATAAAGTTATTTGTCCTGAACAATATGGTTTTCGTGAAGGTAGATCAACCACTCAAGCATGTTTCGATCTTGTTAAATATGTTACGGATTGCATTAACCACAAGGCTCCTGTTATGGCAGTCTTTCTCGATATGACAAAGGCTTTTGATTCTGTCAACCACTCTAAACTTCTCCATAAAATAGAAATTTGCGGTATTAGGGGTGCTTGATTGGATTCAAAGTTATCTCGCAGATAGGCTTCAGTGTACTGAAATCTACAAAAATACAGTATCGAAGGGTGTCATCCATCGAGTGTCTCACATATCACAGTTTGGCAGAGTTAACAAAGGTGTCCCACAGGGAAGTATTTTGGGACCGTTGCTTTTCCTCCTGTATATCAACGACTTACCCAACATTTCATTCCATAGGGTCATAATGTTCGCCGATGATACTACATTAGTGATAAAGTGCAATAGTAGGACCGTATTTGAGCAGGAGATTAACTCTGCGCTGTTGGGGGTTGCCAACTGGATGGACATTAACGATCTATGCATAAATACCAGTAAAACCAAGTTTATGCAGTTTGCTTCCTACAATGGCAGGAGTTTCCCTCTATCAATCACCCTTGGCGGGGAGGGAGTTGAGGAGGTTAAAGTTTTTAGGTTTCTCGGATTCATGTTAGACAAACACTTGAACTGGAAAGAGTACATTGACCAAATCTGCAAAAACCTTAACCGATTTGTTTATGCGCTAAGGAGATTGCGTGACACGGTTTCAGTTCAGACTGCACTGACAGCCTATCACGGTTATCTGTCATCTGTTTTTCGCTACGGACTCATCCTGTGGGGTAATTCGGTGGATGTGCACAGAGTCTTCAAAGTGCAAAAGAAGTGTGTCAGAGTCATTTGCGGTGCCCGGGCCGATGATACATGTGTTCCTTTATTTAAGAGGTTTCATATTCTGCCATTGCCTTTTCTTTATATAAGAGAAATATGTACCTTTGTCAAATCGCGACAACCTTTCTTCATAAAGCACGGTGAAGTTTCGCAACGGCATACCAGGGCTAAAGTTATGAACCGTCTTTATAAACCTGCTTGTCACAAGGCCATATATTCCAAAAACGTATACAACATGTGCATACAAATATATAATGCCTTACCTGATGACTTACAGCCACTCAAGGGAAATAGTTTTAAGAACAAGTTGTCGAACTGGCTCCTAGATAAGTGTTTCTATAGTGTTAAGGACTTCTTCGAGCAATGTAATAATGTAAAAATGTAATAATGTAAGAATGTATGATTGTTGACCTTTAATTTTTTCTTTTTATTATTTGTAATTTGACTTGTAATTTCAATTTCAATTTCAATTTTTCTGACATACCTAACTTTATAACTTGACTTTAAATTCTATTGTACCTATGAACATTTGCACGCTTGCTTGCAAGCTGAATACATTGGACTTTTCTTTTTTGTTTTGACTGTAACATCTTGTGAACTTACTGTATTCTGCAAATAAATGATATTGATTGATTGATTGATGGATAGAAGATAAATATCTTCTGCCGATTTCTCATCAAAACCACATTCGCAGTTGTCCTTAATCCGTATATTCACCAATTCCACCCCCGTTCACGTATGGCCAAGCGTATTATGTTGACATTACATAGGTATGTATTTAAATTCCAAGGATAATAAACATGTCCGCCAAACTCTAGTATAGTTCTAGTATAGGGTACAGAACTCTCCTACTTCTGCTTGCTTCTGCCCGATGGCTCAATTTTGCCAAGTAAAAGTAGCTATTGTATACAGAACGTTACTAGACGGCGTCAGAGTGCGACGGTCGGACCCAGATTTAGGTGCCATAGTACTTCATTGAGAGTACATGGGATCTGTAATATGGCGCGCCGCGTCTCCGTCTCGCATGTAATGTAATGGTCACGAAACAAACATATCGTGAAACCGAACTCATAACATAAAAAACTTCACAACTGTCAAGACATAACAGACTATGTGATCTGGCAATTTTTGCAATATACCTATAACAAACAAAATGAAGTATAATACAAATGCATAAGCTTAATTATTTTTAATTATAATATGTATCCTTTTATTTAGTTAATTATACAAATGGGTATGAAAAAATATAAACAATTTATTTTATACCATTTCGAAATCAAGCAATTGTGAACCAGCTTTAAGAAATTCAATAAACTTCACTGTATAATCTGTGGCATCACCGTTCACAACGCTTTTACCGTAGCTGTCATTACTAGCGAATTGCGTGATAAAGCTGAGGTGATCGAGCAGACGAACGTATAAGGCTGCCTAATTGAGAATACACGCGCTAAATGTGTTTTGTTCGCTTTGACGGGACTACTTAATAAATAAATAAATAAATAAAATAAAAGGATTATTTATTTAGGTATTAACCCATCAATTAATTGACTAATATTATTATTTAACATTCATAATTTATAATCTATAATAATTTATTGAACAGTCGCTCCCAAAATAATAATAAAAATTCGTGCACGCCTGAACAATATTGTTGCCCGACCCGCTCAATCTCGCACCAAATGACCAACGTCTTTTCCGCAACACGGCGAAGAAGTCATCCACTCCGTTCACGGCAAACATGCCGGACGCGCTACACCGCCACGGCAGCCGCAGCATCGCTCGGAACGCGTTGTTGTACTGTACTCGGAGCCTGTCAAAAGATCGCTTAGTGTACTTATACCACCGCTGGCTAGTGTAGAACGCCTGACAGTACGCCCCGAACAGCGTTACCTTGACTTGGTCCGAGCACTGAGCAAATCGGCGCGCCAACATATTGCTTTTAATAGCAATGGCCCGTCGCTGTCTTTCGAGGTCCTCGTCATCTTTTAGTTTTTCATTAAGTACATGCCCCAGGTATTTAAAGCTAGATACAATTTTTAGTTCAGTACCATTGAGTTTCACTGGGGGGATGACATCCGGTCCCCTACCATACCTAAATACCATTAGTTCTGACTTATTGACATTGTACTTTAGCCCGTGTGCTTTTGCATATCGTTGTCATTAGGTAACAAGTATCCGCAGACCATTGATAGAGGGGCTCAGCAGGACCATGTCGTCTGCATAGCTTAAATTGTTGGCGCAAACGCCGCCTACGTGGCATCCGACTGAGGCTCTGCTCAGCTCCCCTATCAGATCATTGACGTAAATATTGAACAGAACCGGGGATGTCAAACCACCCTGCCTTACTCCACAGTCAAGTTTATATTCGTTAGAATTAGCGTCTCCCCACTTAATAGTATTGACTTGGTTATCGTACCAGTATCCCAACAGACTAGCTATTTGTCTCGGTATGCCCGCGTTAGACACTTTCTTCCACAATAAATTGTAGTCGATTGTGTCAAAAGCGCGGCTTAGGTCTAAGAAACATGCGTAGAGTTTGAAATTAGAGTTATCTGTTATGAAAAATAGGGTACAAAAATGCAATGAAAAATTAGATTCAGATATGACTGAACATGGTTTAAGTGTTCAGAAATTAAATGCTGAGATTAGTAGATTAAGAAGTAAGCTTGAGGATTTGTCATCAAAATACTCAACGGCTCAAAGTGAAATCAAGGAGCACATGCTGGCATTCACACAATTGCTGGAAAGTAGTAGATATAATGAAGAGCGTTTTAATTCCTTAATTAATAATAGCATTTGTAATTGTAATTGTTTAGGATCTGCACCAACAGTTGTGGTTCAGCCAGAGGTGGCTCTTGATACTTCTGAGCTATGTGCCCCAAAAATAGTTTTAGATAAGTCCCCTAGACAAATTAGTAATAATAAAACTATTATTTATTCAGATCAAATAGGGTCTGGAATGGGTTCCATGTTAAGGAATAAATTGACACAAAATGTAACAAACTATTGTTATCATAACAACCACCTACCAACCAACCCAACCGGTAGCGACCAAGATGCCAATTTTGGCAGAACAGGACCACACTGTTCTGTCACCTCGGTGTTAGTTTTAAGTTTTATATTGATATGTATGTTAGTCTATAAGGTATTTGTAAATATGGGCCTCGTTGCCTGAAATAAAATTTATTATTATTATTATAATGCAAGTCTTATGCAATTATGTCAATTAATATCAAAGGGAAGTTATGACAGTTCTACTACTCTAGTGATTTTAGTAGGAAACAGTCTTGGTATAGATAAGTCTAGTGTAGATAGATTAATGACAACATTAAACCTCATTGAAGAGGCCGGAATAGGTAAAATTATACTTTGTGCATTACCATATTCACAAAATATGCCATATAATTATAATAATAAAATAGGATACTTAAATTCTTTAATGTATAATTCTGTATGTTATAACAGCACATATCACTTCTTTGACGTAAACAAATTCATAAAGCGCCTCACGCTAACATCTGAAAAAATTAATTTGCCAAAGAAATATATTTTAACTTTGGTAGAACTTTTGGCTTTTAATATAGAACCAAATAGATATAAACAAATACAAACAACTAACAACTACCAATCAACAAATATAAATGCCAATCCTGATCATTTAAACTAAAGTATAGGACAGCGGAAACACCTTTGAGTATAAATATAATTCATCAAAATATTCAAGGGTTTTCCAGCAAAGAATTAGAAGTAGGATTATTTTTAGATACTGAAAATGTACAGATTATGTGTATTACTGAACATTGGCTTAGACCACATCAATTAATTTTTGATTTTGTTAATTTTAAATTAGTTAGTTTTTTTGCCAGAAAATCCGCCATTCATGGTGGTTCTTTAATAATTGTTAAAAGTACTGTAAAATCAAAAGAAAGGAAAGATATTGTTAGGCTATCCATAGAGAGGGTTGTAGAAAATTCCAACGTAGAACTAGAAAATTACATAATCATTTGTGTTTACAGACCACCATCGGCTGATTTCAGCACATTTGAATCCAGTATGGAAAATGTGTTAAAATTAGCATGTAAAACCCAAAAGCATGTTATTGTTTGTGGAGACTTTAATGTTAACTTACTGGAATCGTCAACTGATACTATTAAGATCTTAAGTTTATTTAAATCTTTTAATTTAGGTAATTTGTTTTTTGAACCTACACGGATAGGTGTTTCAAGTGCAACCTGTTTAGACAATATTTTTTGTAATTGCGAATGTTTGGATAAGGAAATATTTAATTGCTTTAATTCTGATCATAGTGGCCAAAAGGCTTCTTTTTTAAATGATTTTCATCAAGAACCACAGACAATAACATACAGACCCATAACTAGCAATCGTTTGGAATTATTCAAAACTAAAGTTCAGAGTAATATCTGTAGGTTATCCTTTTCACATAATGATTCTAATAGTATTTATAATGATTTGTTCGGTGTAGTTCTTTACCAATCTAATAAAAATTTCAAAATGAAAACTGTTTCTGGGTCTAAAACCAAGTTTAGTGAATGGGCTACTGTAGGCATTCATAGAAGTAGAAATAGGCTTTATGAACTATATAGAGAGAGGGAGGTGAATAAGAATGGTGACTTCTTAGTTTATATTAAGAATTATTCTAGGACCTTCAAGCAAGTTTGCTTAACTGCTAAGTCAAATTTCTTAAGTCTTAAACTCAAAGCTTCTGACAATAAGGTAAAAACTGTGTGGAAAATTATAAATAGAGAAACAGGTAAAACTAAAACTCGCGATAATCAAATCACCTTAAACAAGGGTGACAAACAAATCACGTCAAATAAAGACGTGGCCTTAGCGTTCGAAGATTATTTCTCCACCATAGCCATTAATACCACGAAATGTCTTCAATCATCTGCGATTGGAGCTCAAAAATTACTTTGTGCTAATGTTACTAATTGTAATGTAAACTTTGATTTTACCCACGTAGATTCAGTTTCTATTGTTAAGGCATTTAAATCGCTCAGTTTAAAAAATACTGAGGATTTATGGGGGACGTCAGTAAAAGTCATTCATCATGTCATAGATATAATTGCACCTCACTTAGCTTTAATCTACAATAATTGCATTTTAGAGGGGGTCTTTCCAAATCTTATGAAATATAGTAAAGTCTTACCACTTTTTAAATCGGGCGAGAGGAGTGATTTAACGAATTTCCGACCCATTTCTATTCTACCTGTTTTAAGTAAAGATTTTGAGAAGTTAATGTTAAAAGATATGTTAGGTCACTTCAATAGAAATAAACTGCTTAACAGTAATCAGTTCGGCATCACCAGAGGACGATCCACAATTGATGCAGCATCAGTACTCATTAAATATATATACAATATTTGGGAGACATCTTGTGATGCAATAGGAATTTTTTGTGACCTTTCCAAAGCTTTCGATTGCGTAGATCATGCGACTCTTTTATTAAAATTAGAACATTATGGTCTGTCAAATAATTCTCTAAATCTTTTGTCTTCATATCTTAGTGATAGAACACAAACGGTTGTTGTAAACCAAACAAAGTCCATTGGAGCAGCTGTTAAATTAGGTGTGCCACAGGGCTCTATATTAGGTCCTTTCTTATTTCTCGTTTATATAAATGACTTACCACCCGCGGTAGTTAACCTTTGCGATATTGTGCTATTTGCTGATGATACATCATTGATTTTCAAGGTAGACCGAAAATCCGTCGATTATAGTAGGATAAACGCGACGCTAGGTAAAGTACTTAATTGGTTTACTAGTAACAATTTGCTACTTAATGCTAAGAAAACTAAATGTGTTAGGTTCGCTTTTCCTAATGTTAGACCGGTAGAATCTAGTATTTTTCTAAATGGTGAGTGTTTGGAAATGGTGGATAAGGCGCTTTTCTTAGGAATAACTATAGACAAAAACTTGCAATGGAGTCCCCATATAGCAGTACTAGCAGGCAAATTAAGTTCGGCAGCTTATGCTGTTAGGAAAATCAGACAACTTACGAATGTTGAGACAGCTCGCTTAGTTTATTATAGTTATTTTCATAGTGTTATGTCGTACGGTATTCTTGTTTGGGGAAAAGCTGCTGACATACAGACTATTTTCGTGTTACAAAAAAGAGCCATTCGTTCTATATATAACCTAAACTCCCGTGATTCCTTAAGATTACTATTTAAAGAAATTAATATTTTGACAGTAGCATCACAATTTATTTATGAGAATATTATTTATGTCATTAAAAATCAAGACTCTTTTATCAAGAATTATGACATACATAATTTGAATACAAGAAATAAAAATAAAATAGCTATAAAAAAAATTCGTGCCCGTAAGGTATATAAATCATTTGTAGGTCAATGCATTCATTTCTATAATAAATTACCTGACGAAGTTTTAAAGTTACCATTTCCAGTACTTAAAAATTACTTGAAAAAGTCGTTGATGTCTAAAGCTTACTATAGGGTCGAAGACTATCTAACAGATAAAAATGCTTGGTCTAAATTAAACACCAAATTAAACACCTAAATATCTTCATAATAACTGAATCATACAAATATGTAAAACATTGTGTATTGTCTAGGGGACACGGTTTCTGTAGGAGAATGTATCGAAACTTTTTATGTGTTGTTTTGCACCGTCATAGGTAAGTATAATTTTTATTTATTTTTTTATATTTACTACTTATGAGTTCTTGTAGAAATTTTGAGTTTTGACACATTTTCCTGCTCAACTACGCATGTTATATTTATTCGTATTTTTTTGTTACATTCATTGTTTTATATAATGCTAGGTTAAGTTTTTTTTCGTTGTATAATATCATTTATCATAAGCAATATTTAAAAAACGACTGACTGTTGAGTTTCTTGCGGCGTTTCTTCTCAGCAGTGGTCTCTTGCGAAGCGCTGGTAGATTTTTGACGTGTAAAAGTGCCCGTGCGGCCTACTTACTGAATAAACATCTTTTATCTTTTTTTTTTTATCTTTTAGATGTCTTTTTCCTAACATAACGTCTTACAGTATTTTTCAGGCAAAATATAGCCATGTCTGTTGAAAGGCTTGCACGAAACCCAAGCTGTGCATCATTTAAGTGTATACGTTCAGTAATCACAGGATTAATGAGCCTTTCTAGAATCTTCGAGAGAACCGTGGCCAACGATATAATAGGTCGGTAATTAGACGGATCGCAGGTACCCATGAGCCAAACATAAATTAAATAACATTGCTATTTTTGATGCAGCGACGGACCACCGTACAGAACATGTTCGATACTCAGGCCGTCGTGACCCGGAGACTTCCCACGCTTCATTTTACGAACACAATCATAAACCATAGTTTGTGTTATGTACGGCCCCAGGCCAGTTTGCGGGTCACCACGGCCCAACCCCGCCTCGGTCACATTAGAGGGTACTGAATTTTTGAGCGGTTTCTCAACTCTGAACTGTTTTATAAACATATTTGCTATGTCTTTTTCATTTTGTAATCCGTTTACAGAGATTGGTCTACTTTGTTTGAAATTTAATTTATTTGTATCTTTCCAAAACTGATTAAATTTACCTGCAGATCTAAGAGAAGCAATTATTTCCATTTTAATTTTATCTTGATTGCGCTGACACCAACTTAACTTATATTAAACAGCTTCCTTTTGCTTGTCATTTCATCATACATGCTTCCTGATGATGGAGACCCGTGCAACAACCACACTTTATGCGCTTCACGCGCGCTTGTGTAAAATGGTAAAACATGATGGGTCCATCCTTTTACTTTATTCCTAAAACGCTTGCAAACACATGTAAATTTGGCCGCGGACTTGATTGATGTGACTATTTTCTCGTAAAAAATATTAATTAATTCCTTATGCATTTTATTGCTACACGTTTCTCCACAAAGGTCAAATGAAATATCAATATATTTTTTTTTTAAATAATTCGTACATAATTTGTTGTATTCTTCTTTTTGTTCGTTATTTCTATGATCCCAGATTACTTTATTAGTGACCTTAGGGCACGATATCACTTTGGATTTTATAAGATTTAAGTCACACTCTATGAGAAGTGGATAATGGTCCGACCAATAAACATCATATAACACACGCGCACTAGAACATAGATCGTAAGCAGACGCCGTAGATACACAGTGATCTAACCAACTTGTGGAACCTTGTACATCACTCTTAAAGGTATAAGTGTTGGATGACTCACCGATCAGTTCGATATCCGCACATACCCAATGTTGCTCCTTGCAATAAGTTTGCAACTCCTTTCCAAACTGGGTACGAACGCCAGCATTAAAATCACCAAGCACCAAAACACACTCACTGCCGTTGTCCTCCGTTATAGCAGTTATCTGACCCAAACACTCAGTAAACAGCGGCAAGTTATCCGCGCAGTCCGTAGGCATATATATTGACATTATAATAAATTTACGGTTCCCCGGCAGTTTAGCGCAGATATCTGCGATGCGTTTCGACCCGCTATCAATGATAGAGATATTTGTAAACATACTTTTTCTCCATAATATTGCCACACCGCCATATGGTCTACCTTTTAGAGGCCCGAGGGATGTATCCACTGCCGAGATTCCATGATAACCGTATTCTGGGCTAATCTGGCTTAGAAAGTCAAGGTCATCGGGCGAAAGCCATAATTCTTGAAGAGCAATTATATCGTTCTCCTTACTTAATTCCTGCACGTTAGGAAGAGATCGCTAAATTCCTTTACAATTAAATGATATTAGTTTTGTTCTCGTAGTACCTATCCATTATTTTGTATAATTTGGTTTTCGGTTTTCGTCAAATTTCTTAGACGTGCTGCTTTAAAATATATATTTTCTGTACACTATTCCCGTTGGCCAGAACCCGTTACTCAAAAACGTGTCCATTTTTTCGGCTTTCATTCATTCACTCCTGCGTTTACTCACTTTTGCTTTTGAAAGAATCACTACCTTTGTTTGTTTTGGTTGTGGTGAAAAAGGTTATCATCTGCTTGTGCCAAATGTAATTCTCCAGTACAACAACATCGAAACCCTAGCACAAGTCAAAAAAACTTAAATGCTCCGGAGCTACCCCATCAAACTCAAGGTCGTCAAACTTAGGCATGGTAACTCCGGACATGTTTTTTATGCAAAGGGACAATAGAATTTTCATAACATTTGGAATTAGGAACAAGCCTTACCAAGGTTTATTGGACACAGAAGCCAACATGTCAATAGTAGGCAACCAGTTTCACAACAAATTATTAAAGTTGGGTTTTAAGTTTGAATCATCAACTATGACTGCTAGATGTGCTGACGGTTCAAAGGTAACAGTTTTAGGAGAAATGATACTACCAATAGGAATTAACAAAGAAATATTGCTAAATTGAGTTTCTTTTTCGTACCGCTTTGAGTTCGGAATTGTATGAGGTTTGTCTTATTTATAAGACAATATCTCCAAACTTATTAGGAATTGCAGATTTTAAATAATCAATTGCGTTGGTCTGAAGAACAAAGTTTTATTTTACTATTTACATCAAATGTTTATACTTAATTACACTTTTAACTTATTCATTTACCTACCTGAAAAACAAAGAAACGACGGTTAAAGTATTACATTCCTTTTTAACTTACTACAACATAAATAAATAAATAAAATAAAAAGCCTTTTATTTCTGGGTTTCACAAAAATAGAAACTTACAAAACTAATCTAGAACACTTATTATATTAGGAAGTAATTAAAAATGATAATTATATGAATTAGAAATGCGCACCAGAACCCTCTATGAGGTAAAGGCCTCTTCCAGAGATTTCCACAACTTCCTATCTTGGGCCCTCCAGACCCAGTTCTTCCCAGCTGCCTCAAAAATTTCGTCAGCCCAGCGAGCCAAAGGCCGACCTCTCTTTCTTTTTCCCTCTGGACCTTTCCATGTAGTTATTCGGGATGTCCATCTCTCGTCTTGGAGTATGGCAACATGTCCACTCAATTTAAGTTTCTGAGCCTGGCTTAGTGCGTCTATGACTTTTGTTCTTTGCCTTATTAGGGAATGGTTTGTCTTTTGTATTTTCCTTATTTTCAGCATACTCCGTTCCATCCCTCTTTTTGCAAGAGACTACCATCTTTTTAGCCTTTGATGAAAATCTCTATGTTTGGCATGCGTAGGTCATTGTGGGGAGTAGGCACATATCCATAAACTTCTTTTTGAGCTGGGTAAGTAAGTCGCTTTTTAGGGTTTCTTTTAAGCTCCAGTATTTGTTCCGGGTGTTTTTTGTTCTTCTCTTTATTTCCTGTTCGTTTGATTTTGGGTCAAAGCTTATTTGTTTCCCAAGGTAGGTAAATATACTGGTCGACGTATTCTATATGTTCATTTTCCACATTTATTAAATCTTTGTTGCTGTTAGTCATAACTTTAGTTCTACTATTTATTTTCAAGTTCCACTTTTTTGCTCTCGACATTCAATGTGTTCATTACGTACGAGTATATGAGATTTGAACTACTATTTGTAAATAGGGCTAGATCATCTACAAATCTAAGGTGTGTCAGGTTTTTCTCTCCAACGTGCGATTTCCAATTTAGCTTTCTGAAAACTGTTTCTAGCACGGCTATGAAAATTCTTGGGGATAGTGAGTCTCCCTGTCTTATTATTCTTACGTATATTATCCAGATGTATTTTGCTGGTAGTATTCTTATATATGTTTTTAATTACTGCCAAGTATGCGTTTTGTACTCCTTGATCTTGTAAAGATTTCCAAATGGTACGATGTTGTATTGTGTCGAAAGCCTTCTTGTAATCAATATATGCGATGTACAGCGGTGTTTTAAATTCTTGGTGTTTCTCCATGATTAGCTCAATTGTGTGAATGTGGTCTAGTGTTGAAAAACCTCTTCTGAAGCCCGCTTGTTCTAGTGATCGGTGTCTATCCAGTTTGATACTAATTCTTTTTTCTATAACTGCTGCAAAAAGTTTATAAAGATTGGGCATTAAACTTATCGGCCTATAATTGCTTACGTCATTTGGGTCTCCTTTTTTATAAAGTAAGATGATGTTCGATTCTGACCACTGACTTGGTATCTCGGCAGTGGACAATATTAAATTAAATAAATTTGTTAGCGAGGCACTCAGTAGGGAGCCAGCTGTTTTTATGGCTTCGTTACACAGGTTGTCCGGCCCTGGACTTTTGTCAAGTATCAGTTTTTGGATGGTCTTGAGTATTTCTTCTTCTGTGATGTAATTTATCCCTTCTGGTTGTGGAGTACTGTCTTGTTGGGAGATATCGTCTTGAGTTGTTGTTATGTTTGCGACAACGTCTATGTCTTCATTCGGTCTCTGTAGAAAGTTGTAGTTATGTCGAGAACATCTTTGCGGTTTTGAGCGATTTTTCTTTGATTTTTCAAGATTTTGATCCAGGTTTTGTGTTTGTAACTCTTTGTTCTCTGTTCTGTTCTGGTGACATCTCCAGCCAGCAGTTCTGCTGCAAGGACCCGTACGCGCTGACCGCGACGGAGAGGAGATGTTAGATTAGGCTAGCGGGGAAAAGCACGCCCGCCCCACCCGGTCCGGTAGGAGTAGCGAATAGCCGGCAGAGCACGAGAACCCTAACCCGCACCGACCAGCCACCAATACTAAACCGATTAGGGTAGGCGAGCTTCGTCGCCTTTAATGCACCAACCATCTCCGCCCGCCGCAGGCAGTAGCGCACCTGCCCGAGATACCGGAGAGTCAAGTAGATAGGATAGGAGTGTAGGGTTTGCAGTCTATATGACGGGAGAGACGGAAGGTGGAGTCAACCCGAATTCTGGCATCGTTAAGTCAGCATTAGGGAGATAGATACAATACTTGGTGTGTAATATATACTAAAGGTATGGACTGCTTAATATTCCTGCTTCACTTGCTGCGCCTCCAGTAATTATTCTAGGTCCCGGATGCGCCGAAGCGCCTCCTCGTGCGTCTCGCGGCACTGCTGGAACTGGTCCACGTTGGCCTGCAGGCGGTCCCGCTGTTCCCGCATATCATCGTACTCTAAGTCCAGCTTGGAAAGAGAACTCTTGAGGGTTTTGTTATTACTGATGACGCGCAGGACCTCCTCTTCACTCTCGTCGCGCTCCTGCAACAGCCGTGCATTGAGCTCGTTGACTGTCTTAAGCTCAGACTGAGTATTTCGGAGTTTGTTCACCTGGACATCCCGACGGGTTGTGGGCTTGGTAGTGGCTGAAATTATGATGACAGAGTACAGTACTAGAACACAAAAACAGTTAAACAAGATACACCAATCAATAGTTAGCCTAAATTATATGTTAATTGCCTTAAAAGTGACAATGTCACAAAAATAAACGAATTTCTTAAATTCGCAAAAATCGGAAATGTAGGTATATTAATGACTACAATAATTTTACTATTACAATACTACTAACTAAAGCTTTAAATAAGCCACACTTTTACCAAAACATTTTAAAAACTAAAACCTTTTCGTGCTGTCAATGTCACATAATTTGATCAAAATACTTTGTTTCAAGTACAGTATATTCGTTAAAATTTAATGCAGAAGTAAATGTAATACCGAAATTATATAATATGAATACTCCCCTGGTTTTGTTGATGATGAATCAGTACAGCAGACGGTGTAATTTTCAAGACATTTTCAAATGACGAAGTCGTTGACCCATTTACTTGTCAAATTTTGCACTCGTGATAATACTTTCTTCACAGCACATATAGTCGTGATAGTACACTCAATATTCATGTGTTTATCTTGGGTTTTAGTCCCAAAAATTAACTATTTAAACATTAAAACTACTTAAAAAAAAAAAACAAAACTGGCACTCCATTTTGACGTCTAAACCGGCTGGTGTTGCCAGTCCAATCGTCATCACTAAAATTTGGAATTATGTAATTTACCCGTGAAAATCATTACCATGGTTCTTCAGCAGTCGGGTAGCAAAGGAAGGTTCTGTGTTTCACATGATGTATTTATGTAGGTATAGTCGAGCAATAAAAGTATTAAGGATATTCGAACGTTGTTATCTCAAACGTCATTGACCAAATCGTACTTGTTTCTATGTTTACTTTAAAGTTTTTTTTACACTTCTATTAGCTTTACTTGTATGTAACTAATTAAACTTGTTAAAAAAACTTGTTTGAAAAAGGTTGATTTTAACATTTTTAACCAACTTCTAATTGTCAGATTTATTAAACACAATGCATACATATGGTACCAACGAGCTGGTATGATGATGGAGACGGAAGGTGACCATAGAAACTCCTCAATGGCTCTTAGAAGATCCGTCCAGTGTTAAGAATACAGTCGGCAAAAAGTGTTATTAAAAACTACAAACGGGTACCTAAAGTCCAAAAAGTTGCTAACACACGCAATAAAATTTTCTATGAAACTTTTCCGTTGTGACACGAAAATTAGTCATACTATTGTAGGGATACTTTTCGTCCCACAACAGAACTTGTTTGTATAGTTAACTACGCTTAACTATGGTCCAACTTTTTGGTCCTTACCCAAACTTAGGCATTTTAAGTTTTTGTATGTTATGCATATTCACGATAATATATATCTAAACTATACTGCACCGATTTGCAAATTTATTTTGAAAATATGATCCTCTTATTTTTGAGATGGTTTTACTTGCGGCAAGCTTGGAAAATCCAAGAGTTCGCGTAATTTTGCTTATCTTTGCGAATGTTTAAAAAAGTACGGCACTGGATTTTAATGTTTTTTTTTAGAACATTTCTATATCGTTTCTTGGGCTTAATATCGTTTTCTACCTAAGGTTTTATTAGTGTTAATTTAATAACTATACCAGGTACTAAATTCAATGCCATGCATTTTATATCGGTATTAAACTTTAAACCAAGCTTGTTTTGACGCTAATCCTTGTTCTAGTAATCGGCCTGTGACCTACATCGAAGGTCAAATAAAAATGGGTCAATTAAAGAATAGTAATTAAGTCGGATCATTATATTTGATAAATCTCAAAGTTAGCAATTCAGTAATTAATGCAGTATATTATAGCTTGACTTTGAAAAACATACGAACATATATATTTTTTAATTTAATTACTACTGACCATTTAGAAAACTATTTGTCAATGTCTCATAGGATATGTTTACCCTTGTAATATTATAAAAAAAATACAGTCGTTACATTGAGTACCTACCAAACCTTTATGTATTTAATACAAAACTGACTCCATATGGTATTTTGGGTACCGAACGAGCGTCTCATTATTCGCAGCTACATTACCGATAAATCAACTCAATTCCGATCAACGTTGACCAATTTCAGTTTCGAAAGTGAATGAAACATGGTCGATTTTTACCGCGAAATGTCTGGCTTTCTTAAATTACGTAACTTAGTAACTTGAGATAGTAATCACGCTTGAAAAAAGATAAATCTGGCTTATATGATAAAGCTGGTTTGTATATTTTTTTCCATGTTAAATGTAGCCTGTGATTCTACTTGAGTTATTTTATGTGAAACTAGCTTCGTCCGCGTAGAAATAGTTATTCGGCCATCCCATATTGCGAAGGATTTTAATTATCGTCATTCTTTCGGGAACTTTTAAATTTTTCGTGATGAAAATCTCCTTTCCAAATTTCATTTAAATCCGTCCAGCGGGAACACCATAAAATCTCGAATTATTTAATTCCGAATTTGAAAAAACCGAATTTCATAATTCCGAATTTTTAAAATACCGAAAAAATGTAAGGCCGAATATCAAAATCTAGAATTTTATATTACCGAATATTAAAATCACGAAAACGTTTTTCCGAATATTATATTTACGAATGTTGACAATTCCGAATTTTCTTTTTACGAAAATTATAATTCCGAAAATTCACAAACCAAAACAATAATGAAAAATTTGGAACTAACCACTTGAATTGAATTGAAGTCTTCTACTTGAAACAAAAGTTAGGTGAGATGATGAGCATATAACTAAACTAGGTCATCTTACCTTGATAGGTTAGGTTAGGTTAGAGTTGCATCAAGGCGCGAAGCGCCTCAGCTACGCAGAACAGGAGCTCCGCCGAGCGGAGCTCCGTCGACTTTGTCGGACATTTCTTACAGTTTTTGAGCATTAAGCATGTTAAACATTATACAATATTTTATCAGGCGCTTATTTGAAATAAAAAATCTTAGAGAATTCGGGCTGCTAAAATTTCGGAATAATGAATATTCGGGATTCGGATTAGGAATAATCGGAATTGTGATATTCGGAAAAATATTTTTCGGGATTTTAATAATTCGGAAATGTGAAAATTCGTGATTCTGAAACTTCGTGAAACTAAAATTCGGAATAGTGATGATTCGGAAATTTCAAAATCGGAATTCTGAAATTCGTGTTTATCAAATTCGGAAAAAAATATTTCGAGATTATGTAGTGTACCCCCGTCCAGCCCTTCGTTGCACAGTGAAGGAGTAACCAACTATAATACAAAACCAAATGTAAAATCGAATGCGAAAATGGAACCGGAATCCACTAATAATCATTCCAATCATATATATATTGATTTGCCGTAGCTACACATATTCATAAGTGTAGTAAAGAAATGTTTTATGTATGGTTTGAAGTAATAATAAATCCCACCAAAAACATTTTCATGTAAAATGTTGCCAAGACGACCATACCCAACAAGCAAAATAACCTTATAACATCAAGCTTATATGGCCAGAACCCTTGTAATTGTTTTATAAAAGCATTATGTTCTTCCAATGTCCTTATAATAGCTCATTATAAGAGATTTTGGCTAATACAGCTTTTATTCTTATAATTTACTTTGGATAAAGGCTAATATGACCGAGTAATATGACCACAATAAGAATTCCCCTTGTAAGAGTTGTTTATAAGAGATTTTAGCTATCGCAGCCTCTATTCTTATAATTTAGGTTGGGTAAAGGCTAATATGACCGAGTTATATGACCACAATAAGAATTCCCCTTGTAATAGTTGTTTATAAGAGATTTTGGCTTTCACATTATGAGTACAGTAGAACTTCCCCTTATAATGATAGAATATTTTGCTTTTTAGCCATATAACATTAAAAGCTGCATAAAGGCTTTTGTGGAGACTAATATTCTTATATAAGTAAAGCGCAAGTTAATTATCGCCTAGTGCCTGCTATACGGGCACATCTAAAAAACCAATATTAAGAGAAATCGCCGATCAAAGTTTTGCGAGTTGAGTGTGCGGCAGAAAAATGGGTCTAATTCCCTAAGTTTTGGGTCAATAACACTGTGGTTTAGGTTATTTTGTTGTTCATTATATAGAGCTTCAAATCAATGTAATTGTTTTTCAAGTGGGCTATTATGCAAAGTTTTTAAAGTACTGGACTTCAAATATAGTCACTTCGTGTTGTGGCCATATCGCAGAAAGTATTTTACGAAATTTCGAGATGTGTCCAAAATCGCAGAAGAATTAAATGACGATAATAAGCATACTATCATACAAAAACACACTTTAAAATAAAAAAATAAATGTAAAACACGAAAAATAGTTATCAGATATATCATAATCATCTTTGGCAGAGTAACAACATTATTAAATGAGATAATTAATGTCTCGAAGTATGCCTACCGCGTAAATTCTTTTGACAGATAGGTACATAATTTAAATTAACTATGTTTGGATATCTGCCCAGCTAAAATCCAGTCTCCTACTGTGTGCACGACAGGCAGTGACCAGATGCTGCGCCAGAAACTAATCATAGCAGCAGCATCCGGTAGGTGTCCGTCGCTAACTTCTTAATCGGTTCCTTCCCACTTTCGGTACTCCTTCCTCTGATCACTTTGGACGAGGCGATTTTGCTGGTATCTATCCACACGCTCTCTATAGCGACGAATATGGCTTACCCACGCGCAAACTTTTTGCTTCAGGTTGTCGATAAGTTCCGTGACACAGGCCATATAATGCTGGGACCTTATTCCGGTCCCAGCAAAAGCATGGTTCACGAAACGCATGAATCGGGGGCGTTCATTGCCCCCCTGAAGCAGATTAGTTTTCCTATGAAAGTCCACTTATCATTATGCCGCTTAATTCGCACTTGCCAAGCGGGGACAGACCCGCGAGCGCGCGGAGCTTTGCCGGTGTCCGAAAACTTGACACGAGCTACGCGGCACGCAGCTATGGCCCCGCAGTACAAAATTGAGCGGGTATAGATAATATCCTCGCTGGCTTGTAAATATGACGCCAGCAAGGCGTTTAGGGCTCGCATAAGTGCTTAATTTCGTTTACTGGCAGGCAAGCGTGGTAAACGAGGCCTAGAGTTGGGTGTGGACCGATACTGCGCGATCGCGTCTTCCAAAGCCCTCCTCAATTGCTCATTTACCTGGCTAGTTACGCTTATATTCGCACAATCCTCAACGTCGCTAACGGGATCATCCTGCACTGACATCAGTGCGTGTTGGGCGACTGCAATCGAAGCCGATAACGCAGCAGGAGGGTCCCGTGATGAAGCGGAGGTTGTACGAACGGGTAGCGATTCAAGGCGTAGCCGATCAAGTATAGACTGATCCAGTCGCCGAAGCCGCTGAATGGCCCGCACTTAATCCGATAGTCGTTGGGCGGTAACGGTGATAGCTGGTTAAAGAGTCTAATACAGGAGCAGCATTCGTTCACGGTACGCAGTGAGGTTAGTTCCTCCCTCTGTAGCCCCGTAGTATGGTCGCATGCAGTTTTCATTATTTGATGTTGACCATCGCATGCAGCGCACTAAACCACCGGTGGAGGGAGCCCGAGGGTGTCCGTTCGCAGTATCCGCTTCTGTTCTATACGTTCTTGATCTTGTTATCATGTTTTTTTCATGTCATGGTATTAAGGACGGCGATCTCAAGCAGTAAGTGAAAGAGCGCTTCTTCTGCCGCTTGACAAAAGTTCTTAACAGTCTTTTGTCGGAGGGTAATAAGGTGCACGCCTTCAATAGTTGGGTGATGCCGCTGCTCACATACTCCTTTGGCATACTAAGGTGGACTCTATTGCTTAAATCACATCGCATGTTGCACCCACGCTCTTCTGTCATGAGATTGTACATCCCGAGGAAATGTGGAGGTCGAGGCATTTTAAATGCTTAGAATCTCCACAACCGCGAGGTGTGCAATCTCAGGGATTATTTCCTTGGCAATAAGTGTGGAATGCATCGTCATGTGGTTGCAGTAGACAGGAGCCTCACGCCTCTCTCCTTGGTAAACGAAAACTGGCGCAGACCAATGTTGTTGAGCACTGAAGACCGCAAGAACGTATGGAAGAGCAACACGGACGCTTCTACCGGGCCCTAACAAGGCCCGACGTAGACTTTTTAGCGTCCGTGAACTGACTACGACTTGGTGATCTCTTTGGGGAAACCAAAGGTTTTGTCTGTGCAATTGCTGACGAGGTCATAATGACGAACAATTCCCGGAAATATATTCTGGTCGACACTTCTCGAGCGTGCCGGTGCCCCGGCAAGTCCCTCAGACACATAATTTCCGGTTGTTCGCATTTGGCCAACGGCGAGTACTTGCACAGACATTAACCTCGTGGCCAGAATCATCCATCAGCAACTTGCTCTTCAATATGGTCTTTTTGAGTCTGAAGTGCCGTACTATAAGTACACACCGACGCCAGTTCTCAAAAATGGTCGTACTACGCTCTATTGGGATCGATCTGTCATCACGTACAGGACTATTGTCACCAATAAGCCTGACGCATTTTGACGCATTCATTGTAATCAAGGTCCCATTAAGCACTATTTCCACCAAACGGCCCGCAACGGATCGGAACGGAAAGAATTTTATGGTCTTTAAACACACAGTATTTAAAGTCTATATAACCAAGCCGCGCACAGCAACTTGACCGCGGGCGTCTTCCGCGACACGCGATCGTAGCCGAAAGTATGCTGCGACGCGCGATCGGCTTCGTCATAAATAGACAATAATAATTTTAATAGACGCGATCGGCTGTCGCCGCATCCGTCCGTATCCTTTCCGATTTGATGCGTTGCAAACCGTTTGGTGGATATCCTTTACTGTTGTGCGATGTGGACGTAACTCAAAACTTTGTTCCGAACGTTTATGCTACACGGCCGCAACCCCGAAGTGGCCGTATTGCAGGTAAGGGATAGTCGATTTTTGGAAATTTGCATGAGGCCACAAGCGCATTAAGAGGCTTTACAGGATAGTTTTCCTTATTTTTTTGAGTTAAGGTGGTAAATTAAACCCTTCTGATCACGAATCTGCAATAATATCAAAAATGAAAATTTTTGAGATGAGGCCGTATAGCAGCCACTAGGCGTTATGATGATATGTATCTTATAAACGTGTTGAAGGTGACATCTATATAGTAAATTAGTACTTTATATGATATTTATAAGAACTTAAGTTATCTATAGGTTAGCTTTAAAGTAGTTACAAGAATATTATTTTTGATTTTTATGGTTCCGTACCCAAAGGGTAAAAACGGGACCCTATTACTAAGACCTCCGTCCGGCCGTCCGGCCGTCTATCCATCCGTCCGTCCGTCCGTCTGTCCGTCCGTCCGTCCGTCCGTCCGTCCGTCCGTCCTTCCGTCCGTCCGTCCTTCCGTCCGTCCGTTCGTCCGTCCGTCTGTCTGTCTGTCTGTCTGTCTGTCTGTCTGTCTGTCTGTCTGTCTGTCTGTCACCAGGCTGTATCTCATAAACTGTGATAGCTAGACACTTGAAATATTCACAGATGATGTATTTTTGTTGCCGCTATAACAAAAAATACTAAAAACAGCGTGAAATAAATATTTTAGAGTGATTTTTTATAGATAACTAGAGGACGCCCGCGACTTCGTACGCGTAGAATTAGTTTCCCGCTACTCCCCCCCATTTGTTCCCGTTGGGGGTAGATTTTCGGAAAATCCTTTCTTAGTGCTCACTTACATCATGAAAGGAACCCATGTAACAAATTTCAAGTTTCTAGGTACAGTAGTTTCGGTTGTGCGTTGATATGTCAGTCAGTCACTTTAGCCTTTTATATATAGATGGTACGGAACCCTTCATGCGCGAGTCCGACTCGCGCTTGGTCTGTTTTTTTTCTCTGTTATGAAAAACAAAGGATAAGAATGCCATTTCTCATAATACGTATGTATCTACACAAATACAGGGTGTCCCAAAAGTACCACGCCACAGTGACACCGGAGGTAGGTCAGCTCAAGAGGAACCTAACCAGCCTAACATGACCTCAGTAAAATATGACTTTATTTTTTTCAAATTGCTAGACCAATTGCAAATTAAAATTAAATTGGTCTAGCAATTTGAAAAAAATAAAGTCATATTTTACTGAGGTCATGTTAGGCTGGTTAGGTTCCTTTTGAGCTGACCTACCTCCGGTGTCACTGTGGCGTGGTACTTTTGGGACACCCTGTATATCTTTAACTAAATGGTTCTACCTAACCTACTTTGCCAGCAAGGAACCCCAATTACATTCAAAATGGAGAATGCATTGAAATAATGATTGCTTTATAAGGGTTACACCCTTATAGATCCCTTATAATAGTACATTACTGCAAAGACCAGTAAGTGAGCCTTCCTGGACGAGTATGAGGTAAAAGCCCGAGCCGCCAGGCGAGGGCTTTTATACATACGAGTCCAGGATGGCTCTTAATGGTCGAAGCATGTATAGTGCTTTACTCAAAAATAGAACAAGTAGAATGATTTAAAAAAAAAATGTTAAAATATTGATAACCACATGTGCACAACCCTCAGGGCGCTAGTCCGACGCTTACCCGGTTTTTTTTTTTAAATAACGATTCACAACTCGTCATACCAGCCGAGATGTACTAGGCGCACATAAAACTGAGATGGTGCGGAGCAAGCGATGCTGAAATGAAGAGAAATCGCGCAATGTCTGGTCTGAACGAGATAACGCTTTTGGTTTCTGATGCCCTGGTACTTTAGGAGCTGAATGATCAGCTTTTCATGTAGTATAAGTAGCCTTTTTGAAGGTTGTCACAGTCTTTACAGATAGTTCCAAATTCAAATAATATGATATGTTATGGAATTTCCATACTTACTTACTGGACACTTTTTGATTCCAAATTCGAAATTTCTCAACTTTACTGGACACTTTTCCAGTTGTCCAGGAACGTTAACCTACTGGCTCCTTTTTACTGGTGTTATGGCAAGATTACATAGCATTTTTGAGTAAATGGTATGTAGAATACTTTTGCCCTTATAACAGCAGTGTTAATAACCTAACAAAATAAGTAATTGATTTTCTTTGCATGAAAATGCCTTAATTTTAAGGCGCGTTGATTTTACATCACATAACATACTAGTCTTTCTCATACAGTTGATTTCACACAGTTTTGATTATAATAAACAAGAATAAAATCACTTATCAATTAAGTACATATATCCCACAATGGTTGACACGAAAATTATGTTCTCGTCGCTGCTTTGACGTTTAACCCTATTGAATTTTTAGCAAATAATATTTCTCCGCCTCTTATTAGAAGATTGCCCTTATAACGGATGCCGACAAAACTTTTATAAGAATAAAGCCCTTGTGAACGTTTCTAATGTGATATTAATAAGTGTAATACACTTATTAAATGTTTGAAAGTTGCGATTATAAAGGTACTGCTCTTATAAAACACTTTTACTATGTAATTATAAGTTTAGTATACTTGATACTAACAACAATAAAATGTGTTTAAGGGTTATTAGCTTTCAATAAAGCAATAATATGGCAAGTATAAGGTTTAAGCTTTTATAATTTGTGCCCAAATGCAGTCTTATAGACGATAATATGGCTTTTATAAGAACACATTTTTTGGTCATATTAGCCGTTATAAGATATGTTTTTGCTAGTTGGGTATAGCTCGCACTGTCAAAAAGTTATCAGATGTCATGTAGAGCCAAGCTTCTAACTCTACACGCCCTAACTCTACAAGCTCTAACTTCACATTACTCAAAATGTGTCGCTTGGCCGTTTCGTTACTACTGGAACTATTGTTTAACAGAAAAGCCCATGCGACGGTAGCGAAATGGCCAAGCCACATCTTTTGACTAAGGTGTAGAGTTTGTGAAGTTAGAGCTTGTAGAGTTAGGGCGTGTAGAGTTAGAAGCTAATATGGTCGTCTTGGCAACATTTTAATGATGCAAATGAAAATTTTTATGTTGGGATTTCACTTCTTTTTGTAAGTTGCTTATTATGGGCTCCCTTCATCTTGCATAATATCTATCTATCGTCGGAAATACACTTCACATATAGGTCTACCAGAATCTCATGAAAAAATGGGAAATTCAAATTTAGGGCTTGCAACTCCGGGGTAATAAGATTTAAAGGTCTTAATACTTGATTTTCCACCAGTCCAATAAAATTATGATTTAACTATCTATGCCGTGTAGTTGGAACAAAACGTAGAGGGACGGAACAAACCAATATTTATAATATTAATTAATAGCGGTTAGTTACCTACCTAACCCTTAAAACCAACTTTGGACTAGCATTTCTTATTGATTAAGTATTGAAGTTAAATTAAAACAATCATGTGCATTATGTATGTTTATTAGGATTTAGTTGAAAATGACTTCAAAAACTCAATGACGTAGCTAACAATACCGCATAAGTCCAAATTTAATGTATAAAATTTTGAATTTTCTATTACATTAAATTAACTCTTAATTTATGTTCAATCGTTGATTTAGGCTGTTTTGTTAGCTACGCGACTATATTTTGCACTTTAATGTAAACCAATATCTTATATTATATTCGGAGGAAATGTGAGGTATTTCTTTTTTTTTCTATTTCTCATGAAAACATCATGAAGACTGTGCTACAGCCACACAGGCGGTGGCAATAAATAATCCTGGAATAACATGGCACTCATTATTATATAACGTTCCTGCAACTGTATAAAGGAACTTAAAGTATCAATATTATTTGGCCTCATTTACTATTCTATTAAAAACACGACACTAACCGCCTGTTTCACAATCGACAAGTAAAGCATATTTGACAGATAAATTTAGCCCTTTCTCTTTGTTAAATTTGAAAATAGACAAGGAGAAAGCCAACTTTAAATGGCAGATTTTACTCGTCGATTGTGAAACAGGCTCTAAACCAAATATTGTGTTTGATTTACATCTTCTTGCTCACGATTCTTACAGTACACAAGAATAACGATATTTTTCGCCTGAGATCGAAGGGCTATAAGAGCATTTTCCTGATTTTTATCAGGAATTAAATTTCCCATATTTAAAAACCCGACTGCATTTTTTGTTATTGTTATTAAAACCGTTTATTAATGCTACTATATTCGTATATATTTGAGATGGACACATTAAGACCTTTCAAATGATACCTATACTATAATAATTAGAAGACTGTTTTTGTTGACATAAATAATTGACATTTTGCCATTTTTGTTATTTCAATTTTAGCAGTTTAGGTATCCTATGTCATCCGGGACTGTGAAAGGATTCTAACGATACCACACACATTGAAATCGGCTCGGGCGTTTAGAAGTTATGTTGGAATAAAGAATCGTAAGATAAATACATACATGAACCCTGAAAACATTACACTCCTTTTTTTGGGCAGTCGTGTTATAATAACAAACTCTGACAAGCGGTGAAATTTGAATTGACAGACGTTCTCTCGCAGAAGAGTTCGTGTCAGAAACTATGGATGCAGTATGTAAGTTGTTAGAAATAAACAAAGTTAATTCAACTGCTTACCATCATCAATCAATAGGTGCACTTGAGAATATGCATAAACACCTTGCAGATTTTATAAGAATTCAGTGTGATGGACATCCCGATACGTGGAGTCACTGGCTACCGTTCTGGTGATTCGCGTATAATACAACAGTAAATACATCAACAAAATATACGCCATTCGAATTAGTTTTTGGGAAAAAATGTAATATCCCCAGTAATTTAAAAAATACAGTTGACCCATTATATAGTGAAGATGACTATACTTTAGAATTAAAATATAGAATACAATTAGGACATAGAAATGCTAAGGAAAATGTAATTAGAAGTAAGGAGATAAGGGAACATTGTTATGAAAAAACAATAAATCCAATGTGTTATAAAAAGGACGATTTAATTTTAGTTAAGAATGAAACTGGAAGGAAGTTTGATAACCTTTTTAGAGGTCCTTATAAAGTCGTTGAAGATGACGTCATGATATAGTTATCATATGATAAGGAACTATGTTTTAATGAGAATAACATTCTCATCTAACAGGATGTTTTATGTGTAAGTAAATAAAAAAAAAATGTATAACTTCATTTAAAAAAAAAAACTACCCCCTAGGTGAGGTGTGTAGAGCGTTTATGTTGAGTATAAATGTAACATGATATTAAGGTACGTGCCCGTACCAGTAAGTGAAGTTAGTTGTAATAAAACAGTGAACTAAACGGACGTGTTGTCGTCCTATGGTACCCCAGTGGTACAGAGGGCCTTCGTGAGACGTCTCCATCCGCTCCTGTCCTGTGCCTCTCGCTCCGCGTCTCTCCAACTCAGCCCGGCTGCCCGCAGCTCGGCGTCGATGGTGCGTTGCCACGTGTGCGCCGGCCGGCCTCGTCGCCTGCTCCCGCGCGGCCTCCACGTGAACGCGACCCTGGCGGCGTTTGCCTCTGTTCTTCGGAGGGTGTGCCCTATCCACTTCCACTTCCGTTGGGCAATTTCTTGCCTGATCGGGATTTGGTGGCATCGGTAACACTGTGTTATCACTTTCTATACACAGATGGGAAAAATATAAGTCATACGTGGCCTTACTTACGCAAGAAATTACTGTACCCGTGTCCTCTTCCCTTTGAATCACCGTTTTATCAATTTTGATCGGCAAACTCACCGACTGATAGTTGTTTAAACATAAATGGTGTAAATCTTCCTCAATGTCCCCGCCGTTCTCCTCGCTTGATTTGCGATCGGCATCACCAAAATATAGGCCTCCGCGCCCGTGCGCCGCCGCCGCTGATCACCCCCGCTGGCCCGAGGCCCGCGCTCCGCCGCGGCTGGGGCCCGTCGCGGCCGCTCCCGTGCCCCAGTCTAGGTATACCCGCCGCAAATGGCCAACACGCTGACACTTGCTGCACTAATAATCGCGGAATTTCCATTTCGCGTAATTGTGGTTACGCGCCCCGCAAGCACAAAATAGATAGGTACAGAAGTCAATCTACATACAAAGTGCGCTCGAGCAACGCACACATAGACACTGCTCACGGACACGATATCTCGGACCGGTTGGGATCGATGGCTGGATTCCCCTTCGGGTCTGCTTGATCCAGCTTCTTTTAGGATTCCTGATGAAGGCGTTGAAAGCCAGCAGCTCGCGATCGCACGCGCCCGGTCCACCGTCCACGTCCACGTGCGCACGGTCAGCAGTTCCCGACCGCGGCTGTTGTCACGGCGGCGGTGTGTGAGCGGTCTCCCTGTGACGTCGGCGCCTAATACCTGCCCCCTGAGTCCAGCAACTATTTTAGAACTTGAGAGAAAATGTTGTTGGCAGGCGAGCATCGACTGGAATATCTCTCGAAGGTGCCGAGATTTCTGCTCCTCCATCTGTCTCGGTACTGTGTCCTTCTGTGTTTCTGTCAGTTGTGTTGCAGCTGACTATGCGATGTCTGTTCAGTACGATAGCAAGGACAATCCCACTTAGCGGTGATGATATAGAAAGGGACTGTAGTGTGTAGACAGCGATAGGGTCCGTATTATGCTTGAGTTGTACTGGCGTCTGCATGGATATTATATTTTGGATGTCTTGTAGATTTTCTAGGTTTAAAGTGTTCAAGATGACTGGGGGTTGCAGCTGATGATGAGTTGCCTCGAGGTTTCTGGTGATCTTGGTCAATTTTAGAGGTTTACCTTCAACTCAATCTTCTGCATTTATGATAGTGAGTTCATCTGTTCTCAGCAAGCAGTTATTCGGTATCGTCGCCAGGTAACTTCCGTTGAGAACGCTGTGATCTTCTCTGCCGCATAACAGTTGTAACTTTGTAGGATGAGGGAACACGATAGCGTAACTTCTGTCGTCCAACTTTTCCATTGCTTGTCTTGATATTGAGATAACTGTGTGTTGGCAGGATTTTTCTAGCACTTTCGTCTGGATTAACGTGTTGATGCAGTCAGGTTGAGTCCTGATTTGGTGATTGATTTTCATCTCGCAAATGTACCAAGTCCTGATCTTCGGACATTCTGTCTCTATGTACACATATGAATCGCCGTCTGTTGCTATAAAGGGATAGGGGGGAACTATAATTTGATTGAATTTATTCGGCGGGACTGGCAGTTTGTAAAGTTTATAACTATGTGGGGAGACTATTGGGAATCTGAATATAATAACTATTTGCTTCTGTGAGAAGTAAGACCCAATTTTTATTATATTGTAGTATTCTCGAAGTTCTAATTCTAGCAACTGTTCCTTATCATATAATTCTCTTAGTTTATCTATCATTTTCCCTAAAACATGCGTATTCAACATTGAGTGATGAATACTGAAAGTCCTGGTAAATGCTAGTATATTTTCTATCCTATGAAGTTCGTTAACTAAATCATCTACGTTATCATTAATTATAGCTAAAAGTTGGGCAAACTTAGCATACTTGATCAGGCTAGTCTGTGCATAGTGTACTGACCCCCCCAAAAAGCGCAGTTTTATATTATATATCTAATGGCCTCATGATCTCAATTTGTACTAATGTCTACAGAACCCTACTTTGTGAACCGAATAGTAAACCAAAGAACTTTAATGAGCGAGAGATTATTATTACTAGTCTATTATGAAGTACCTAATTACTCCTTTCTACTGTTTACTATTAGAGAATACCATTAAAAGTGCTTGCTAACATCTATATATTGATAAATCAAAACTAAAAGCATTAACTATTCAGTGTAGAATTGTATTAATACAATTTTCTAATTGAAACATGGTTCAAATTATTGTAATAGTCTATTGGAAAGGATTAATTAACCTAACATTCTATTATTAACCAAGGAACAGAGTTATGGCAAGCATGAATATAGAAATCCTAACATAAAATATAATCATTCTACTGTTGAAACAAAATATCTATAGGCAACTTAGAATATTACTTGGAGCTTCAGATATAACCTACATAACTATGAACAAACTCTAGGTTTAATTCAAATATCTTACTAGATATACTTTTATAAAATGGCAATAATATATTAGCGGATAAGGAACGGCCCCATCACACGCCGTTCCGCTGCTCTTCAACCATAACCTCAGAGCCCGCCCACTAATATATCTTTTATTATTTAATATAACACATTATTCTATTAATGTTAAATTTAGTAGACTAATTCTAGTCTTAGGTAAACTTGATTCTACTAGTCTCTCCAAAAGGATCCTTTGAGAAGAGAGACCGAGACAAACTCAAAGGATTAAACTATTTAATTCAATTATTCATTTTACCTTTGAACACAAAATAATATATTAGAACAATATAATATCAATGCTTAGTTTTAGGCTTTATTCTTATTTCTTAGCCTGTTACTTCTTACTTATAGAATTAAACTCAATATGCCTATGACAAACTTTGTGTGTCTTTCTCTATAATTTGTAGTCATAACTACCAAACTATTTAGTAGTATACCTACTGTAATTATCATGTAACCCTACTAAGCGGGTTCTACAACCTTTTATTCTCTGGATTGTAGTATGAATTATTGAATCACTCAGATTACTATAATTCAATTTCAGTACTATATCCCTAGTACATAAACTGTTTAGTTTAAAATTTAATAAAATAATGAATAAGTGTTTCCTCACCATTCATAACTTAGTCTGAGACACTATTGTGTAAATTTTACATATACCATCTACTTCACTGAAGTTGCCAACACTAAATTATATCTAAAATTAATTAGCCCTAGTAAGTAGCCCTATAATTGATTTAATGCGCTTACAGATATCCTGTTTCAACTCTTAATTTAACTAAATTAGTAGCCCTTTGGTTTTATCGCTAAATAACTTCTTTAATAACCTTAATATTCTCACAAAGGTGGTGTGTTCTTGAACTACATAGTGTATACTCAACACTAGGGTTCCTTTAGACAACAACTAAGCATATGTGTAAGTACAGTGACCACTGATTGTCCTTGGACAGAGACAGTAAGCCGTAGCTAGGTATGTACCGCACATCTATAGCTGTTAAAGGTGTATTGAAAGGACAGACCAACTCGTAAATAACACTTAGAATTTTACCTATACAAAAGGACTACGTTAACCTAGATTTATTTACTCTACCTGATGTTTTAAAGATAATGTATAGTTTATAATGATGACGATTTAATTCTTACAACTAAAACCTCTTCGGAATAATATCTAAATATGATAAGCCTAGCTTTTCTTATAGCAGGTATGTAACCGTACTTATTTACCCTTACTATCCTAGAAAGTTAATAATAATATCTTAGACTCTCGTTGAGCTTAGATGACTTTTATGATAACAACCTGGTGTAAATACACATAGCTAACTAATTACTTTTATTCGTTTGAGACAGTTTTAACGTGAACTCTTTAATTTACCCTTACTATCCTAGAAAGTTAATAATAATACCGTAGACTAATAAGTTTCGTTACGTGCTTAGATGACTTCTATGACAACAACCTTGTGTAAATACACATAGCTAACTAATTACTTTTATTCGTTTGGTCAGTTTTAACGTGAACTCTTTATACACACTAACTGATAAAACATGTTTGCGGGCGTCTCCCTAGTTAGCCGCCTAGGTTTATCACTAAGGTTAGACGCGAATGCTTCTTAAACTTAGATCTCTACCTATCTGCTAATTATAACCACTACAATACCTTTCATGTTAAACGAACTCCCTAATCATACCAACACGGGTTTTTCGGACAACATACATATTCCGCAGCCTAGCGCTTTAGTTATTTTCTAACTAGACGGACGGTCTTAGAATTTGACGTTTCTGACAGGAATAGATAGACCTAACCACAGACTATCAAGATTACATTCAATAAGTAAGTTTCGATACCCTAGATTGAATATTTGCCTAATATGAATTTAATTTAAAAGGCTTACTTTTGTAACATGAATTAATTATTACTAGTTCCTAATTTTCCTATTGGCATTAGAAGGCTAATTTAAGTCTTCTCGGTTCAATATTTATAATTCTTACGTCGACAGAGCTTGTTTTACTATGCCAGTAGTAGAACAAACTTTGTCTACATATACCTAGCTAGTCACATTACGTGTTTATAAGCTTACCTCGGTGTAAAGGAAAAGCTACTGACTACCTATAACCCCTAACCACCTATTAATCTATTGTTTTAGAGCAATTAAAAGTCCAAAATGACTTTTACAGTTACGTTAAACGTGTGAGTAGTGTAAAGGAATCCCGGTGTAAGAAAACCTTTGCTAGACCAACTAAGACCTAACATAACCTCGATTTCGGAAGTAAAACTTCCTGTGTGTAGTCCTAAGACCCTTCAACCGGCTATTTCTAGCCTTTGGCTTCCAGGTGGGGAAAATACCTACGGTGGTCTATATATACATATATAAATAAGGGGATCAATGCCAAAGGTACTTTAGATGGCCACACAACAATCGCAAACTGATTTCGGATCCACTTCTACGGGCCCTGAAGAGAAACCATGAAAAGTACCATCAGCAGAGCCTGATATACCGAATAAAGGTATCAGGAAACCTTGTACGCGTACCTTCCAAACTCACTCAGTTAATGAGTTAAAACCGTCCATTTCCTGATTGTGGAAATCTTCAGGTCTCAACTCACAACCAAAATGTGAGTGTAGGTATTCATTTTCGTAAACTACAACTGCCTGGAGCTCTGCGTAACCGACTACCATTTGTGGCGTCGTTACAGAGTTCTGGAAAACAAAACAAGGTTAATAAACATGCTAAAACAATCCCGGAACACACAAACACCAGTTATTAAAACATTCTCACAATCCTAGCAAAAGAAAGTCAACTACAACATTCCTGTGTAGCGATAATCGTTAACTTGTAGCGTTACTCGAACGCAACGTGAAGCGACACCCAAAATAATATCACCTATAATATACGAGCACAACACAAATAAATATAAACCAACAAGGCAAAAATGGACGATACGTGACACCTCTCAGCAAAATATCAACTCACCCCTTCGACGACCGGAATAAAAAAGCCCCGCTCAGACCCTCGCCAGACTTTATATAGAAAACCCTGAGCATGCGTAGAAACCCCTAATTTTCGGCCCCGCTGTATGAAACTTGCGTATAAGATCGCTTGGATGCGTAAACTTTTCCCGCAAAAGAAATTTCAATTATTCAACTTTAGTGTCTATTTCATCATTTCAAGTAACAAATAAAGCTCACTTTCGTTTGAACTCATCTCTCCTCATATTAGCGTCTCTCTAGCGTCCCCTGCGTATTTCGTAGCTGGGATGCGCAGATATTTTCCCGCAATAATGCATTTACTTTTCTAACGACAATGATTATTCTAATTTAATATGTAACAAACAAAGTTCATTATCCTTTGAATTTGACCATTTTAGCAACATAGCGGTCATAATTCTTCTTTTTTTTTTATTCAACTTCCAGCCTATTCGATCCTTATTTATTAGGTTTTACAACTATAATGGTACCTCATTACAAAATAATTTGTGCAATTCTTTCCTCTTTAATTTATCTTACTAACATAATGAAATAAATCTATTTATTTCCTAAATTCTAATTAGAATGATCTGTTTTTTTTTTATTTAATTTCAACCATTTCCTTCGCTTGCTCCACAGCGCCATCTAGGTAATTCAAAGTGAACCCATTTCTCTGCTAGTCGCCCAGAATTAACCTGTCAATTTTAAATGTCTAATCGTTTAGTTCATTATACTTTGAACTTGTCTCCTACTCTCCTTAGCATTATAACCGTCATTTCTTTTTTAATTCAACTTCCAGCCAATTCTTCATTACAAAATAATTTGTGCAAACTTTCCCTCTTTAATTTATTTTACTAACATAACGAAACAAATTTATTTATTTCTAAATTCTAATTAGAATGATCTGTTTTTATTTAATTTCAAACATTTCCTTTGCTTGCACCACAGCGCCATCTAGGTAATTCAAAGTGAACCCATTTCTCCGCTAGTTGCTCAGAATTAACCTGTCAATTTTAAATGTCTAATCGTCTAGTTCATTATACTTTGAACTTGTCTCCTACTCTCCTTAGCATTATAGCCGTCATTTCTTTTTTATTCAACTTCTAGCCAATTCGATATTTTTTTATTAGGTTACACAACTATAATGTTACTTCACTACAAAATAATTTGTGTAAACCTTCCCTCTTTAATTTATTTTACTAACATAACGAAATAAATCTATTTATTACCTAAATTCTAATTAGAACGATCTGTTTTATTTCATATTTTTTTTTTTTTTTTATTTCACACCTCAGCGCCATCTAGGTAACTCAAAGTGAACCCATTTTTCCGCTAGTCGCTCAGAATTAATCTGTCAAATTTTAATGTCTAATCGTTTAAATAGTTGTCAATGTTTTCCAGAGAGAGCGCTGTTTTCAGTTTGTTTAGAAAATCTAATGACTAATTTCTAGCTGTCTGATGGCGAAGATTAACCTGAGTTTTTTAAAAATGGATTTTAAAAAGGACACTACACTCGTGTTCCAGTACAATAGGCGTCATTGTTTAAAAGAAGTTGCATTGTTTCATTGATTTTCCTCTGATTGCCTACGATTTGGGATACTATGCTGGTATGGTGATCTGAATGTGATAATTTAGCTCCGTAACGATCCTATCCTGGTTATCCTTAAGGCTTTTTATTGCGTCATCATACTTAATTGCATCTGAATGGTCAAGATTTCCAGTTATACTTTTGATTACAGAGCCTAATCCGTCTACAAGTCCTCTCTTGCCACGGCCAGGCCAAACTCTTCAATTGATCAGATGCCTTGTTTAATTTATCAACTATAGCTCATGCAATTTATGATGGCGAGTGGGCTTTACTTGTGGTAAACACATATCTGTATACGTGTCAAAGTGTGCGTGACAGCGAGAGCGGGTATGGTAAGCATAAAAAATAAAGAGAAGTACTGGACACATTATACTTATTATACTGTCGCAAACCCTCTAGCAAATAATGATAAGAAATAATGCAATTAAGTGTTTTAAACCGACTTCAAAAAAGGAGGTTCTCAGTTTGACCGATTTGATTTCTCCATCAATTATGGTCCGATTTCAAAAATTCTTTTTTTGTTTGACCTTAAATATTATAAAACAACAAACTACTTATTTATGTTCTTAATGTGATATGCGAACTACTTAGTCATACTACATGTAGTAGCGACACTAGCGACCTTCTTGGTTGCATCTTCTACGAAATTGATGTACCTAACTCTAACTTGTCGCGAAGATGACATTTCAAATGTCTCCGTATTTTCTGTCTTAAAATTACGTACAATTTGATGTTACTTAAAATTAAAACCTATCTCTAGGTTTATCTTTATTTTAGAGGGCTTATTATTGCCGTGTTTCTTGGGTGACTAAACGTGGATCAAATATCCGTCACTCTCACACTTATATGTATGTACTTGTCAGAAAGTGTCGAATGTTTTATTACCGTTTTGTCAAGCGATAAACACGGATAGGCCCACAGTTCTAAATAAATTTACTATTTTTATTTTAGGATACTTCAAAATAAAAATCCGTTATACCTCGCTATGAATAACTTTGCGTTTTTTCCGGATATTGGACATGCTGACGGTAGTTCGTGGCAGTAAGCGTCGTGGAAACAATATGCACAAGTAACTCGAGCGACGGCGCGCTCGCGACTGATCGCTCCGTCAGACACGCACACTACCGCAATGTGCATGTACACGTTCAACCATTAATAAAGCCCACTCGCCATCGTGAATTGCATGAGCTATAGATATTGGATCTGTAACTCATATAAGGAATAAGTATCGTTGCTAAGTCTGTCTTTTGTCTCTGTCAGTTGCGTCTGTACGCCGTCGATGTAGTTTTCAATATTGGTCAACTCTATGTATTGCAGAAATGTATGCGTCTGAGCTTCATGTCACCAATGTTGAAAGGCAAAAGTCCTGGTCCATCACCTTGGTCCTCGAGCTTTATCTCCTGTGCCTGGAACAGGCTTAGGATCAGGATTATCGGGAGTAGTATAGGATATTGGGGTATCTGGATCACACGAGCTCTTTGCAAGAACTATATTTTCGAGTAGATGCACTATTCAAAAACTACATTTTTGAATAGAGCAATCATTCGAAAATACACTTCTCGCATAGTACCTTTGCGATCCAGCCACCCCAATATCCTTTTTTATGAAATAAGTATCTATTCGTAAGCATATTTCTTGTCGTGATATCTTTGACTAAAACATTTACACATAAATAAACTTCTCAAATAGAATTTTTTGTGAGTTAGTTCCTCAATCTCCTCTTCTCATAAACAATTTAAAATCGTTTGAATAGTGCATCGATTCGAAAATACACTTCTCACTTAGAGACCTTTCGAGCCAGACACACAAATATCCTTATTTTATAAAATAAGCATGTTTTCGAAAGTGTAGTTCTCATAAATGTATCTCTGATTACACCATCTGCTCGAAAAAATACATCTTGTATATAAAAGTTATTGATTCTGATCCTCTTTTTTTCCTTTTCAATTCAAAAACAGAAATCATGCAACATCGATACTATGCTTAAATTTTAGGTAAATTTGAAATGAAACAAAAAAATAATACCAATTAGTAGTTAGTTTTATTTTCATTTGAAAAACTTAACTACCATTCTCAATATTCTCATGAATTTTATTGATAACGTCTTTCGTCATTCTGCCGATGTCATCTAGAAGAAGTGATTTAGATACATATTGCGTACAAATTTCCGCATCACACTCGCATAACATTTCGTTATTATTTTTTAACTTATCTGCATCATATATTTCTATTCTAAGGACTTTCGCTCCTCGTGAAGGCTTTTTTATATAAGAAAATAATCCGGGATGTTTTGATCTTTTACGAGAATTGCATCCGTCAGTAGAGTTCCTCTGATAAAAGTTGTTCGGCTTGTCCACAGGTATAAAATTGAATAGTTCTTCGGATTCCTGAAATTAAAACAAATATTAATCACAGAATGTTTTTTCAGTAAAATACTAAGTATTTGAAAAAAAATATATCAATGTATTATTAAAATTAAAATCATTGAAATTATAAATAAAAACTAACTATGTTCTCACAAAAGTTTGCGGTATAATATTAGCACCTATGAATAAAATGTTTTTATATAATTAGTAAAATTACTTACCGACATCATTGTTGATATAATATTTATGCTCTTCACTTTACAGGAAATCTGAACAAATTACAGATTTTTAATGATATCCATCGGTTTTATAAGTTAAGAAAACGTGCCATTAGGGTTTAAAATCCCTATGAAATAATTTATAAGAAGCAATTCCTTTTTTAGAAGCAGGTTACTGGCGCCGCTTGCAATATGATTCGTCTATGTTTACACTACAGTCAATAGTTCTGTTCACCGTCCGTTTGTCTGTTGATTTGCGACTAAAATCCTATAAATGTTTAAACTCACTTAATTCATATTATGAGCAGGCTTTTACTTACTTAAATTTCCCCAATATTCCATATATTCTTCACGCTAATTTTAATCCTATTGAAACAATTTATTTAATTTGCGTATTACCGAGCAAACACTGGAGACAGTACTATAGTATATGATGCTTTCAATGTGAGTTCAGCCTGTTTTATGTTTCTTATTACTGTTAGACCACCTGAATGCATCATTCCTTTTATGGGATAACAATGATGCCGCATAAATCTGATGACTGCTTATTTTTCGAATGCATACTATCAACTAGCCCTATCATTACAGGGCACACACATACAAAATAAGATTAATATATAACGTTGATCCTACGGAACAAAGATACAGTCTTCCCTACTATCACCAAACTGAAAAAGTGCAGTGTAAACATCGAGTTTCGCGTATACCTAAGTGTGTGTTAGTGCAAGTGCGAGGATAATTACTCAATCAAATGTAAGTACTATTAAAATTTGATACATAAATTGTTTTGTTTTAAACTTATGCTATTATCTCATACCCGCCTCATCTTTATTTCTTTATAATCTCATTACATCAATTTGATTCTACATCATTTCTACATAGATTTTATCTGAGTAGAAAACTGTAGGTATTATAATACTAGTAGCTTCATACTAGTAGTAGGTAGATATTTTAATACTACTAGTAGGTTAGTACTATAGCCTCTTTTTTAATAAATTATAGATTTTTGCTGTTTATATTATGAATGCTTTTTTATAATAGCATAATTTAAAGAAGTGAGTTTTTATTTAATCATGCTCTTATCATCATTTCATAGTGTACGTTTATTCGTTATATTATTGTTGAGCTATTTTTTATTATTTATTAAAAACTTGTTTATTAGAATAGTACACTTTTTATGAGTATGTATGCGGAAAACGAAAATGAAATCAATAATTACGTATTACGTACATAGTATTTCTAATCATGATGGAATATTTAAATTTATATCTTATTTAATATTTTAGAAACATTATGTTAATTTAATATGCAGATTTACATTAGATAGATGTGCCAGATGTACTTACTCATTTTAACTAATCAGTAGCTCTCATAATGAGCAATTACTGATCGTTCGACTGTGTGAGTGCTTCCGCTTTCGGGCTATGAAGCTTGAGATCGGCGTTCGATTCTCGTCAGAGTCAGATACTCATATCATAAAATAACTGTATTTGACATTGAGTCTGATCATTTTTATGTCTTGCAAGAAAGTGTGACAGTATTTACATTTATTTAAAACACTTTTTTTGTTGTTATTTCAGAATTTGGTTTAGAGCTGAAAATCGTCGGGACATCGACTGTATCACGACGCGAGAGATCCGTTAAATTCACATATGTAAGTAATCATCTAATTAAAGCTCTATCTTAAATGAATACAAGTTAATTTATTCCGTTGTGCATCATTATATTTAACAAGTGAAATTAACTTATTTGTTAAAATTTCAATAAAGATTATCTTAATTGTATGACTTACTGTCTTAGTCTGTTCTCGAAGTAAATTTTTGTGTTATTGCATCGCCCTCTTCCACGTTTTATTTGTATTAATTTAGTTTTTTTTTTTAATTTCAGTACCTGATCTGCTCCTGCCATCTCTGCACTACATATCTACTGCTGTGAATTTCAAGCGTTAATTTGAACATCAAGATGTAAGTATTATTTTATTTTCTATCGCATACAAGTGTATCAACTCATTAATTTTTCTTATTATTACGAGTTGGTAAGCCTTATCTTATATCGATCTGAACTTTTTGCTTAATTTGCAAATAACGTAATTAACATTTAAAGTTATTATTTTTATGATTTAAACTCAATACTTTATTCATTAATAAGCAACTTTTTTTTGTAACGCAAGAAAAAAAAATGTAGACATTGTGCACTCAAGTACTTACTTATTAAAACCTACTTATTTTTGATTTCAGGTCTCTTAAAAATGATGAGCTGTTCACCAACGCCCCTGCATCATCGTCCTCGTCATCCTCGTCATCGAGTTCTTCATCTTCAGATGAAGACGAAATTGCGGTGAAAACTCATCCCGAACCATCGACCTCGTCAGCCATAAAGAAAAAAGAGTCAAGAAAACGCGGCGATCGGCATCATGAGAACTTATCATCTTCGGATGAAAGACACACTGATGTAATAACTGGAAAGAGGACTTTTCCTCCAGCGTTGCCGCCAAAGAAAAAAGCTAAATCGAATAAAGATGTAAATCAGGAGCAAACTTATACTAAATCTAATAAAGAAGACAAAGAAAAAAGAAAGGATGAAAGTATTGGAAAAGAAAAGTCAAAGAAAGATAAGAAACATAAGAAAGAGAAGCATGAGAAGAAAAGAGAGCAACCGATTGATAAAATCAAGAAAAAGTCTACAGCAAACGATTTATTCGGAGGTGAGAGTGATTTAGAAGTTCTCGATAATGTCGCTCCTAAGAATATTCTTTATTCTTATTTATCACAGCGTTTAGGCAGTGGTTATTCCCGACAGTCGTACGATATGAAGCCAGGAGACCATTACGTCGAGTTAAAAATTTACAAGTGCACGGAAATTGAAAAGGTTTCGGCAATGAATAGATGGAGACATGCCATTATTGCCTTGAAATCCAAAACAGATACAGATACTAAGGCATGGAGTTTACTATCGCAATACATAGCGGCGGTAAAAAAAGAATTTGAAAATAAGCCTAAATCCTCTCTTTCCTCGTATTACTAATACAATAATATGAAAAAAAAAAAAGTTGTAATACGACTGAAGAGCAAATTAAATTGCATTAATTATCCTTACTGTATCCTCATCTTATTAATATATCATTTTGAATTGTTTAGATAAGTGTCATAATCTTGTATAATCTATAATCTTACTTTATTAAATAATATCAATATATCTAATGATCGTTGTTTTTTAATTTACAGCCACATCACACGCCTCATGTATGCTGACGAATAATGATTATGAGCAAAATCTTACTAAATGTGATAAATGTCAGATTATATTACCGAAAAATAAATATCGTAATCATGAAAGAACCAATTTACACAAATCAAATTGTCTGCTACGAACTGAATTTAAAAATATTCAAATTATTGCAACAGCATTTAAAAACAGAATTACAACATTTCGTTTGAATTCTATGCTTAACTATTTGACACCAGAAGCATTCCTTTGCGATAATTTGAATGAAACAGCTAAACTTATTAAGATGACTCTCCAGAAACACAAATGCATCAAAGCGAATTTTGAATTATTCGCATATTTTACACTACCACATTCTGTCCAGCAGCAGATAAAGTCATTCAATACTAAGTATAATGTTATACTAGAAAGTACTGATTTGAAGGGATGGTACATGGATATGGTTAGCGTTTTAAAAGAAAAGTTTTCAGAATTTGAACAGTCCCAATCTGGCTGGTCTTTTAATTCAATAAGCCATTTAGAAATTAATATAAATAAATATTGCCCGATGCGAGGTGGTACATACTTACCGTTACCACAAGTTATAAAAAACACAAAAGGTTGTTTAAATATTCAGAACTCTGATAATTACTGTTTCTTATGGTCAATCGTTGCAGCGCTTTACCCTGCAAAAACTAATGTTTGTAGAACATCGTCTTACCCTCACTACTCTGAAGTACTAGCCACAAAAGACATGGCATTTCCGCCATCATATAATGATATAAAACAATTTGAAAAAAATAATACTGATATTAGTATCAATATTTACGGTTTAGACAAGGATTCGACAGTAACCGGTCCTTTGTATTTAACGCAGCATAAGAAAAACAAGCGCATTAATCTGTTGTATATTGAGAGAAATGGAAAAGGGCATTATTGTTTAATAAAAGACCTAATTCGTTTAGTAAGGAGACAAATCACAAGTCATAAAGGTAAAGTTCATTTTTGTGATGAATGTTTGCAGTTTTTCTCATCAAGAAATAAATATAACAAGCATTTTTGTACAAAAACTCGAACAACATTACCACCACCGAATAAAACGTTGCATTTTAAAAATTTTGAAAGACAGCAAAAGTTAAAATTTGTTATTTACGCTGATTTTGAAAGTCTATTGCTTCATCATTCAGAAAAAGTATCTGAAAATACTCAAACTTATAAAATGCACCAAGCGTCTTGTTTCGGTTATTACATATGCTGTGCTCATGATGAAACTTTAAATAAATATATCACTTATAGAGGCCCCGATTGTGTACAAGTATTTGTTGATTACTTGATAAAAGATATAGTTCAAATAGCTAAAATAATAAAGGATAAAAAATCAATGTTACCTTTAACAATAGAACAAAAAAGACAATTCGAACACGCATCGCTATGTCATATATGTGAAAACTTGTTATTTGGTGATAAAGTTAGAGATCACGATCACATTACCGGAGAATACAGGGGTGCCGCACATTTGCTCTGCAATTTAAAATATCAAGAATGTTCTTTTGTACCAGTAATTTTCCATAATTTGTCTGGATATGATTGTCACTTTTTTATAGAAGAGTTGACAAAATATGATGGAGAAGTCAACGTTATATCAAAATCTAAAGAAAAGTATCTCACTATAACAAAATCAGTTAAAACTCATGATATTGATATTAAATTTATAGATTCGTTTCAATTCTTAAACTCAGGTTTAAGCGACCTTTCAAAGACATTGCATGAAGATGACTTCATCCATTTAAGAAAAGAATTTCCTGATAAAAAGCATTTTGATTTAATTTCTGAAAAAGGTGTTTATCCTTATGATTTTATGGATTCATGGGAAAAATATAATTTAAAAAGTCTCCCGCATAAAAAATGCTTTTATAATTATCTAACTTGTGAACATATATCTAATGATGAATATTTAAGAGCACAAAAAGTATGGAATGATTTTAAAATTCATTCGCTCGGAGAATATACCGATTTATATTTAAAATCAGATGTGTTTTTACTTTGTGATATTTTTGAGAAATTTAGAAAGACTAGCTTACATTACTATAGATTAGATCCTGTTTATTATGTCTCTTCACCCGGATTGAGTTGGGATGCCATGCTTTTGTTAACCAAAGTACAGCTTGAGTTAATAAGCGATGTAGAAATATATGAATTGCTTGAAAAAGGAATAAGAGGTGGATTAGCCCAAGTATCTTTGCGACATGCCAAAGCAAATAATAAGTATCTTCCAAATTATGATGATACGAAACAGTCTAGTTTTTTAATCTATCTAGATTGTAATAATCTTTACGGTTATGCCATGATGCAGAAGATGCCCATCTCTGAATTCACATTATTGAGTAGAAAAGAAATTAAATCATTTGATGTACATCATACATCCGATAATGATGAATACGGATACATTTTAGAAGTTGACATGTGCTACCCGGACTATTTACATGATAATCACAGTGATTTACCATATGCACCTGAAAAAAAAATACCTCCAGGAGGCAAAACTCCTAAATTACTGGCAACCTTATACGATAAATCCGAATACGTGATACATTTTACTCATCTTAAAGAATGTTTAAAGCAAGGATTAGTACTTAAAAAAATACATCGGATATTGCGTTTTCGACAAGAAAATTTCCTAGAAAAATACATTGAACTTAATACTAAACTCCGACAGGCTGCTACTTCTTCTTATGAGAAAGATTTCTTCAAGAATGTTAACAACGCTATGTTTGGTAAAACAATTCAAAATAGACGAAAACAAGTACATGTGAAGTTAATTACTACCTGGAATGACTCGAACAACAAAACAAACAAGTATCTTGGAGCGCGGCAGTTGATCGCAAAACCTAATTTGACGAGTATTACAATATTTTCAGAAAACTTTGTAGCTATTCAACTAAAACATGAAAAAAATAATTTAGATAGACCGATATACATAGGTTTTACTGTTTTAGAGCTGGCTAAAACTCATTTATACAAATTCCATTACAATTACATGAAAAATAAATATAACCATAATGTTGAACTGTGTTATACTGATACTGACAGTTTATTATATTTAATCCAAACGAATGATTTATATGATGATATAAAAAATGATATCAATAAATTCGATACCAGCAATTTTAATGAAAACAATCCATTTAATATACCAAGATTAAATTCAAAAGTACCTGGACTCTTTAAAGATGAACTTGGTGGTGATGTTATTTCCGAATTTGTTGGTTTACGTGCAAAACTGTATTGCATTAAAAGTTGTACAAAAAAATTAACCAAAGCAAAAGGCGTCTCTAAAGCAATAACGAAGCGATTAGATCTGTACCATTATAATAGATCACTTAAGAGAAATAAAAAATTGAAAAGTAAAATGAATCTTATAAGATCCGTTAAACATACACTGTATTCTCAAGAAGTGAATAAATTAGTACTTGATCGATCAGACGATAAGAGACATATACTTGAAAATCAGGTAAACACTTTGCCATGGGGTCACTTCAGCATGAAGTAACGTAGCGTGATGTGGTTCGATTTACCTATGATGTATAAATTTAAATATAATTAAGATATTATTAACTTTTTGTATTCCTATTACAAAATATTTTTTACATTTATTGAAACTATTGTATTCTTATATGCCATAATATGTAATGTTCTAGTATAAGCTTGAAAAATAAATTGCTTGTCCTTTATTCGTATTGTTTTCTTTTTTTAGTTTTTTAAGTAAGTAAAGTAGGTACGTAGTATTATTTTTGCTCAGAACGCCTATATAAAGAGTCTTACTAAAAAAAAGATATTAATATAAAAATGAAGCTGACAAAGCAAGCACTCTCATTACAAGTAAAAAATATAAATGCTGAAAAGACTCAAGCAGAAACACGTCACAATATACTTTTTCCAAATACTATCCGTAGCATAATATGCGGACCATCAAACTGTGGAAAAACCAACGCAATGATTACTTTGTTATTACATGAGAATGGTGTAAAGTTTCGTAATGTTTACCTTTATTCTAAAACTTCATATCAGTCATGCTACTCTTATTTGGGTGAAGTGTTCAAAAGAATACCTCAAATAAAGTTTATGATTTTTACAGATCATAAAGAGATAATACATCCAAATGAAGCTTTACCTAATTCGATTTTTATTTTCGATGATGTTGTGTGTGAAAACCAGAGTAATATACTCAATTATTTTACAATGGGGAGACATC
This sequence comes from Acleris cristana, assembly GCA_948252455.1. NCBI lineage: Eukaryota > Metazoa > Arthropoda > Insecta > Lepidoptera > Tortricidae > Acleris > Acleris cristana. The sequence goes on from OX411771.1 coordinate 56,540,119, forward strand.
GATTAGTTGATTGTTTTTATTTGTCTCAAACGTATACTAAAATACCAAAGCACCTTCTGCGCGATAATACCAACTTTCTGATTATTTTTAAACAAGATGATGTTAATTTAAAACATATTTATGATGAACACGTGAATTCTGATATGGTGTGGGTTAAATTTAAATCACTTTGCTCTATGATATGGAAGATTCCTTATGGCTTTCTAATTATTAATAAAGATAGTCCGATAAATAAGGGTCGATATAGACAAACTTTTGATACTTTCATCGAACTCGAATAGGCTGCTAATGTATTAATATGTTATAAAATGGCAAGCGAATTAAAATCAAATCATTCAAGTTTAAAACATAAAGCAAGGCTTATGTTTATTGCAAAAAACGATTCTTTAAAATGTCTGAAAATATCAAGGAAGAACTTGTTAAGTCGGTGAATTCGATAAAAAGAAAACTGCGCTTAATGCGTGATCATGAAGACAGAACTGAGCTAAAAGCAAAAAAGATGTTGAGACCCTTGTCAGAATCTATAAATACACTATGCGAAATAAAAAATAAAAAACATTCTAAACTAAACAATTCACAAAAAATATGCCAGGATGATAACGCAAAAAATGAAGAATTAAATAGATCAGTAAATCAAGAAGATACTAGTGCAATTGATGATGACGATAATACGGATTCTGAAATTTTTTACAGTGATTTCGATGAAGATCAAAATGTGCTCAACACTTCGCTTAATAAGGATGAAGTTTTAGATATTTATGAACCTATTAATGTACCTTTTGGTGTAAGAAGTATTAATAAAAGGCTTTTTATGGGGAATTCTACAGTAACTTTACTATCAAGAGAAGATTCTTCGTCTGCAAATAAAATCTACATGGTAGCAATAGATAATAATAAAAAACATAAGTTGACTCCAGGCTTAAAAGAATTATTGCTTCATGAAAAACCTAATTTGAATTTAGTGTCAGAAAATGATAAAGATGTCTACAAAGATATACTATGTCAAACTAACGCACATAAAAGGGATTACTTTCCAACATGCCAGATAAGAGGTGACAAGAGTGAAAAATATCGTCGAATAATTAAGCCCATGTTCTCTAAACAATTCAGTACGCCACAACAGGTAGCTACTAAACCTGACTTAAAGACAAAGCTTGGTGGATCTTTACCAACATTAAAAGAATATAAGCGTAATACCGACCTTATTTATTGGGATGATCCTAATGAGTTAATTGAGCGATTGAAACTTCTGATTGCATCACGTGATGCAGGGAATAGCAATCATGATAATGAAATAATATCTATTTTAGAAGAGTTAAAAGAAGCCGGTATAATTAAAGATTAAGCTATAAAAACATTCACCTGTTAAGACATAGCTCATAAATCAAATGTATTTCGATCATGAATGTTGATAAATTTGGACACAGCGTATATAAGAGACAAAAAAAAAGTGAGGAACTGATTAATTGTGCTTTTAAGAATACAGATGATGGTAATGTGGACGCTCAATTTAAAATAATAAAAAATCTCCACTCACCATTCGATTCTAGCGATGCTGTTACGAAGGAGTACGTGGAAAAAATATTGGCTGAGTGTTATAAAAAGATTGATTTTTTGAAGCAGGCGATTCCTGACAGTCCAAAAAATAATATAATCCAAAACACCATTAATGGTGATTTAGATGCACGTCACAAAATCATAAAGCATCTTCAAAATCCCATCGATTCGAATGATGCTACTACAAAAGACTATGTCGATAAGTCTATAGATGGAATCTTACAAAAAGTTTTGACAATTAATCAACTTATCTCAGAATTAACTAGTAAAGTATTAACGCTTGAAAGAAACATTCATTCTCGTAAAGATAGTAAACATGAGCAAAGCAGACGTGGTAAATGAAATTCATAAGAACGCCCGAGTAAATTTTCCTCGAAGACGTGTTCAAATGAAAGATATCGACGACTTATGGCAAGCTGATTTAATTGATGTGCAGTCACTTGCGAAATATAATCATGGAAATAAATATATATTGGTAGTAATTGATACCTTTTCAAAATTTGCATGGGCATACCCACTTAAGCAAAAAAATAAAGAGCAAGTTACTAAGGCTTTCCAACAATTATTAGAATTGGGACGTGTACCTAAAAACTTACAAACAGATATGGGTACTGAATTTTATAATGAGAAGTTTAGTAAAATCATTGAGTATTATGGGATAAATCATTATTCAACATATTCCACTAAGAAAGCTTCAATTGCAGAGCGATTTATAAGAACTTTAAAAAATAAAATGTACAAGCAATTTAACATAAATGGCAGTTATCGATGGAATGACGGAACATTAAATGATATAGTAAAAACATACAATAAAACGTTTCATAGCACAATAGCATGTGCTCCTGCGAGTGTCAGTACAAAAAATAAAAATAAAATTTTAAACAGATATCTTCAAGCGTGTTATCCGAAAAAAAGATGTAAAAGTAGCGATTTTAAAGCAGGCGACTTTGTAAGAATCAGTAAATATAAAGGTGCGTTTGAGAAAGGATACACGCCTAACTGGTCTACAGAAATATTTTCCATTGTTAAAGTACAAAATACGTCTCCTGTTACTTATCTACTCAAAGATGCTAGGCATCAACCTATATTAGGAGCATTTTATAAATATGAAATTCAAAAAACCAAACATCCTCAAATATATCTGGTTGAAAAAGTTTTAAGAAAAAAAAGAAACAAGGTCTTCGTGAAATGGCTAGGTCTTCCATCCAGTGAAAATAGTTGGATAAGTAGCAAAAACCATATTTATTAATATTAAAATATCGACTGCCATAAAAGCGACAATTCGAACTATCCTCAGTCATTTTCCGTATGAAGTCGGAACAAGATAGTCTTCTCAATAAAATAATAAATTGCTTGCCTTTTGAATTACATTTACCTGGCTACAATTTCTGTGGTCCTGGAACACGACTAAGGGAAAGACTTGATCGTGGAGACAAGGGGATAAATCAATTAGACGAATATTGTAAAAAGCACGATATTGCGTACAGCAAATCATACAATTTAAAAGATCGTCATATAGCTGATATACAATTATTGAAAATGACGAAAAGGCATGCATCTTCTCCGAGCGCTAGTATGGGAGAAAAAATTGCAGCCAATTTGGTAAATAAAGCAATGCTAACTAAATTAGGTTCTGGTGCAGGATTAAAGAAAAATTTTAAAAACATCATCACTCATACCAGAAAACATATACGTAAAATAAAACCAAAGTGTAAAAAAATGGTAATGGAGTTAGCTTATGCTGCAGCTAAAGATCTAGTATCAAATTCTCATGTGAAGGTACCACGAATTATTCCTGTACCAAAGACAGGTGGGGTTCTCCCTCTAATACCTATTTTCGCTGGACTATCTGCCGCTGGAAGCTTAGCAAGTGGTGTATCAGGAATTGTTAAAGCGTACAAAGATTATAAAGCAGCTAGAAAACGCTTATTAGAATCGAGAAAAAATAACCAAAAATTAAAATCACTATGTATTGGTGAAGGTTTACATCTTAAACATTACAAAAATGGACTTGGGATATACATAACTAAGAAAAAAAAAAAAAACTAACAATAAGTCAGCTACCCGATCGTGCTCTCACAAATAAAGATATAATTAATCATATGAAACAATTTCCATACTTTAGGGGAGTTTTTATGAAAGATGAGTTACCAAAACATCCTTTTTGTATGGAATGTGGTATTTTAAATAGATAGTTCGAGAAACCCTGGTACTCATTGGGTAGCCTATGCTAAGTCAAAAAAAAATATTGAATATTTCGATAGTTATGGAGATTTAAGACCGCCTAAGGAGTTAGTCAAATATTTAGGTACAAATATACGTTATAATCATGATAATATACAAAAAGATCATCCATTTAACTGCGGACATCTTTGCATCAAGTTCTTAAAAACGTTTGGAATGATGTACTATAATAAAAAGGGTCAGCATTAATTTTTTTCACTAGTCTCTCAGATAATAGGAAGCACATCATACATAGTTTTATGTATTTGTAAAAAATGTCTTTTACACTATCCCTATCGGGGAAGAAATCTATTTTAGAAGCACATTACTTTCCTCCTTTAACTTTAGATAATAACTATGAGTGCGGTTTATTATACTTCTCAGCATGCAATTCCATCCCAAATATTAATGTCGAAAACAACCTGTTTGTATATGGAGATGATGAAAAATGTTTTAAAATACCAAGTGGCACGTATGATCTATATGACATTGCTGAGTATCTTGAAAAAAATGTAATTAACTGTAAGATATTACTAAAATCAAATAACAACACTATGACATGCTCATTATTTTGTAGTGAAGAAGTTAATTTCCAAGTAGACAATAGCATAGGTCAATTATTAGGATTTCCTAAAATAAAACTGAAGGCGAATAAATGGCATGATTCAGTTAACCTAGTGAGCATTCTACCTGCGACTGTTATTAGAGTCGAATGTGATTTGATCCATGGATCATATATTAACGACTTGCCTTCACATACAATTCATGAGTTTGTTCCAAACGTTCCTCCTGGATATCAGTTTATAGAAGTACCGAGTAATGTCATCTATTTTCCTTTAAACAAAAGCAATATATCTTCTATTGTTATTAAAATTCTTGATGCAAAGGAAAAGCTTGTAGACTTTAGAGGGGAGCATATTCAATTGTGTTTACATTTAAGAAAATCAAGATGATTGTATTTTTTAATACATCGAGAGCATTTAATAAAAAAAATAAAAGTTATAAAGGCATTATTAAACCTGTTATTACTGCTAATACAGTGGATGTGAAAAGACGTGTTCACAAAACAAAAAAAGTAAAAAAAAGTAATAAAGAATTCCTAAGAGCTCTTGGATTTAAAATATGAATATTCTACAAATATCTGATTCACCTCAATTTGATAACTCGATATCAAATTATGAAATTCATTCCTACAATCCATACAATAACAATTTTAAAGAAAATGATGAAATTCGAATACCGATTCAACAACAAGATTTGTATGTTCTCCCATCTGCTAGCTCTATTTACATTGAAGGATATGCAGTTGTAACTTCAACAGACGCGTTGGGAAAAAAGATTAAAAAAAATGTTCAGTTCTCTAATAATCCTATAGGTTTCCTTTTCCAAGATATAAGATATGAACTAAATGGGATTGAAATCGATCGTGTAAGGAATGTTGGAATCACTTCAACAATGAAATCATACATATCAATGAATGATAGTGATAGTAAAGCAGCAGGTTTATGGGGTTGGAATTTAAATGATACGAAAAATGATGGAAACTTCAACGTTGTTATACCATTAAATAAGCTATTAGGTTTTGCAGAAGATTATCAGAAAATACTAATAAATTGTAAACACGAACTTATAATAACCAGAAGTAATACCAGTATAAACAGTGTAAAAATCGATGAAAATGACCAATGTCAAATTACTATTCAGAGGTTGCAATGGCGTGTACCTCATATTAAAGTATCAGATCGAGAAAGGCTTTCCTTATTGAAGCAGTTAGAGAAAGATCGAGCTATACAAATAGCTTTCAGGAATTGGGATTTGTATGAATATCCATCTTTACCTAAGTCAAGCAAACATTCGTGGTCAGTTAAAACGGCTTCTTACTTGGAAAAGCCACGATATGTTATTATCGGCCTCCAGACTGCCCGAAAAAACAAAAAGGATAAAGATTGTTCTTGGTTCGATCACTGTAAATTAACAAACGTAACATTATTTTTAAATTCACAATATTATCCCTATGAGCCACTTAATCTTAAATTTGAGGAAGGTAGGTATGGTATATTATATGAAATGTACACTAAATTCCGTCAGTCTTATTACAACCTGGCAGTAGATCCCTTACTGGATATTACGCAGTTTAAAGAAAAAGCACCATTTTTTATCATTGACTGCTCAAGACAGAATGAAAATTTGAAATCTGGACCGGTAGACGTTCGTTTAGAAATTGAATGTTCTGAAGATATTCCTGAAAACACGTGTGCTTATTGCCTCATTATAAACGATCGTCTTATAGAGTACAAGCCTTTGAGCAATCTTGTACGTAAGCTGTCATGAATGCAATCGTAGATGTACAAGGATTTAAGACAGATTCAAATAAGTTTATAGTTAAAGAATTAGCTATTTTATGCAATAACCATTTACAAGTTCTCTTAATAAAATCACCATTTCCATTTTATGAGTTGACATCTACGGAGAGAAAGCAAGTCGATTGGATTGAGCGAAATCGAAAAATTTACTGGAGGGAAGGTTTTATTCCTTATTTAAATTATAAGAATTGTATTGAAAAGTTTTTAAAGGATAAGATTGTTTATGCTAAAGGAATTGAAAAAGTTGCTTGGTTAAAAGAAATATTAAGATGGAATAAAGTGTACAATTTAGAAGATAAAGGCTGCCCTAGTATAATAAAATTGTATTCTGAATATTCAAAATCAAGTGACATTTATAGTTGTATTTATCATTCTTCAATATATGCGCAGAAAAATGTAATGTGTTTAAATAAGTGGAGTTTAAATAATAAAATATTCTAAGTCATTATTTTTTTTGTTTCATTTCAAATATATCCAAACTTTAAACTTAGTATCAATGTCATAAGATTTCTGCTATGAATTGAAAATAAAAAAAAGAAAGGATCTGAATCAAAAACTTTTACATACAAGAAGTATTTTTTCGAGCAGATGATGTAATCAGCGATACCTTTATGAGAACTACGCTTTCGAAAACATGCTTATTTTATAAACAAGGATATTTGAGTGTCTGATTCGTAAGGTCTCTACATGAGAAGTGTATTTTGGAATGGATGCACTATTCAAAAACGTTAGACGATTCTAAATTGTGTACGAGAAGAGGACATTGAGGAACTGACTCGCAAATATTTCTATTCGAGAAGTTTATTTTTGTATACTTAAAGATATCGTAACGAGAACTATGTTTTCGAATATACACTTATCTAATAAAAAAGGATATTGGGGTGGCTGGATCGCAAAGGTGCTATGCGAGAAATGTTTTTTCGAATAGATTGCTCTATTCAAAAATGTAGTTTTTGAATAGTGCATCTACTCGAAAATATAGTTCTTGAAAAGAGCTCGTGTGATCCAGATACCCCAATATCCTATACTACTATCGGGATCGTTCTGTAACAATTTAGCTGATTTAGGGACTCGCTTGAGTCGAGATTTGGCAACGGGACCGCGTTTTTTGGATGTGTATATATGTATTGGTAAATTAGCCAAGACGCTATCCTGAGTATACCGAGGCGCTACCTTCTGCCTGGCAGCGGCAGGGTTCTTAATAAAAACCTGCTGCTGAGGTTGATACTCTATCTCAGGCTCTCGGGTCTTGTTTCTATTTTCGATAATAGCAGTGCGTTCAGCTAGCGTCGATTTATTTATAATATCATAGACTGATTGCATTCGCTCTTTATGCATTAGGACGTACTGTTGAATAAGGCGTTCATTTAGATCAAAACCTATTGGGTCTCTAGGGTCAAAATGACCTGTAAGAATATCAAAAGGGTGACATTTGGTGAAGCTGTGGATGGAGCTATTATAGGCTATAATTACATAGGGCATCAAATTAATTATTGGTTCGTCCTTGTGGGTGATCTTCAATAGTCTGAGATGCTCTAGGAGAGTACAATGGAATCGCTCTATGATTCCATTGTCATTTGGTGAGTTAGCTAAAGTTCTATGGTATGTTATTCTGTGAAGGCGTAGGAATTCAGAAAATAGTTGGTAGGTAAATTCAGTTCCGTTGTCAGTAACTACAGTGAGGGGCAGTCCATGATGAGAGCTGAACCTCAAAAGAGCCTGGAGGACGCTGATTGCTGTTCCGTCTCTGATGTGATATGCCTGTCCATATTTAGAAAACACATCCATAAAAGTTATGTATTTCCCGCCATGAACAGTAAAGAGGTCCATGTGAACTATTTCAAAGGGTCTAGACGCGGGTGCTACGAGTTTAAATTCCTGCCTGACTGGGTTTCTGTCATATTTGGCTTGACCACAAGTTGTGCATTCGTTGATAAATTTAGCAATTTGATCTTTCATTTTTGGCCAAAAGTATTTCTGTGAGAGTGCAAGATAGCATTCATTAATGCCACGATGGTTTGTTTTGCCCTCATGGTAATGCCTAATGATTTCTTGCTGTCTAAGATATTTTTTAACGTTTTCGCGTTCGCTTCGTGAAAGAACGAGATTCATAGCGGAATTTTTAAATTTGCTTTGCAATATTGGAACGATTTTATACATGTCCAAAGGTGGCGTGATTAATAAAGCTGTTTTTACTTTGGGGTTAACGTATTCTTTAATTGCATTAACTAAGTCTGATCCTAAGTTTGCCTCGGATAGCTGTACTGATGTGCGAGTATGAGTTTCAAATGGCTTGGTAACTATCGGCCGCTTTTTTATATCTCCAACTATGGTCAGGCATGATTGTCTGTGAAACTTATTTAATGGCTCATCCGTAATAGGGACTTCTAAAATTGGATTTTCGCTGTCAGTATGGACCGTGATTGTGGAGGAACCTCCAGAGGTTGGTGGTTGTTCTGTGGGATTAACTGCTATTGAATTGATGTCTTCCTGCCGGTCAGTCTGTCGATCAGATGTTGTAGGGTAGGGTACAGTATATTCATTATGTAATTCTAGTCTGTATAGGGCATCCGCGTTAGTGTTGCTTTTGCCCTTTTTATAGATAATAGTATAATTATATTCGCTTAGCTTAAGCCGCCAGCGTGTGAGCCTTGAGTTAGGCTCCTTTATGTTCATTAACCACTGAAGAGGTTTATGATCTGTTATGATCTTAAACTTTCTACCAAAGAGGTATGGGCGGAAGTATTTACAGGCCCAAACTATTGCAAGCAGCTCTTTCTCAATCGTGCTGTAATTCATTTTGCTTTCATTTAAGGTACGAGAGGCATATGAAAAGGGCTTGTCTGACCCAATTGTTCCCTGGGACAAAACTGCTCCAATGGCAACGTTTGATGCATCCGTGGACATAATGAATTCCCGATCGAAATCTGGGTACTGAAGGATAGGGTCGTTAGTAAGGAGTGTTTTGCATTTCTCAAAACACTCAACATAGTCTGAATCGAGGGTAATTTTTCTGCCCTTTTTTAAGCAGTTAGTCAAAGGCTTGGTGATTTTTGCAAAGTCTGGGATGAACTTCCTATAGTAGCCCATGAGTCCCAAGAATTGTTTAATCTGTTTAGTGGTTTGTGGAATTGGGTAATTTTGAATTGCTTTTATCTTGTCCCATCTCGACTGATGATATGTCCCAAATATGGAGTCTCAAGTTTCAAGAACTCGGACTTGTCCATTTGTATCTTAAAATTGGACTCCCTTAGTCTTTGAAAAACTTTCTCTAGGTTAGTTATGTGCTCCTGAAGACTTATACTGAAGACAATTATGTCATCCAAGTACACCAGGCATATAATATTTTGAAGACCTCTTAAGACATTGTCCATTACCCTTTGAAAGGTCGATGGGGAATTCTTGAGGCCCATAGGCATTTGAAGGAATTCAAAGTGTCCATGCTCAACATTAAACGCTGTCTTTGGTATATCCTCCGGATTCATCTCTACCTGGTAGAAACCGCTTGCCAAATCCAAGGTGGTAAAGTACTGGCACTTCCCTAATTTGTCAAAAACGTCGGCTATGTTAGGAATGGGGTACTTGTCGTCAATCGTCTTTTCATTCAACTTTCTAAAATCAACCACGAGGCGCCACTTTCGTTTTTCCGAAGCGTCCATTTTCTTGGGAACTACCCAGATAGGCGAACTCCACGCGGAGTCAGATGGCTGAATAATACCCTGCTCTAACATCTTCGCTATCTAACCTCCTGACGGTGAACGAAAGGATAGCGATATGTTTTTGTGTAAATAGGGTTTTCGTCCGTTGTCCTTACACGGTGCTTAATTTGATTCGTCAAGGTCAAAGGCTCGCCCTCTATGTAAAATACATCTGAATATTGAGAACACAACTGCACTAGATTAGCTTTTTCTTCCGGATTTAAGTGTTCCGTTCTTAATTTCGAAAGGACTTGTTTTACACGGGATGAATTATGTTCGGTGCTGAAGCACTCGACATTAAATAGTTCGGCTTGGGCGGGGTGCTCTAGAGAGAATATTACGTCATTATCTGTGGGATTTATAACTTCTATGACTCCGCGGCTGTTGCTCACGGGTACACTACATAATCTCGAAATATTTTTTTCCGAATTTGATAAACACGAATTTCAGAATTCCGATTTTGAAATTTCCGAATCATCACTATTCCGAATTTTAGTTTCTCGAAACATCACAATCACGATTTTTTTAAATTCCGAATGTTTGCATTTCCGAATTATTAAAATCCCGAAAAATATTTTTCCGAATATCACAATTCCGAATATTCGTATTCCGAATTCCGAATATTCATTATTACGAAATTTTAGCATCCCAAATTTCTTAATTTTTTTATTCCAAATAAGTGCCTAATAAAATATTGTATAATACCGTGTATAAGGTTTAACATGCTTAATGCTCAAAAACTGTAAGAAATGACCGACTAAGTCGACGGAGCTCCGCTTTGCGGAGCTCCTGTTCCACGTAGCTAAGGCGCTTCGCGCCTTGATGCAACTCTAACCTAACCTAACCTATCGAGGTGAGATTGATCTAATTTAGTAATGTGCTCGTCATCTCACCTAACTTTTGTTTCAAGTAGAAGACTTCAATTCAATTCAAGTGGTTAGTTTCATAATTCCAAATTTTACATTATCAATCCGGTTTTTGAATTTTCGGAATTATAATTTTCGTAAAAAGAAAATTCGGAGTTGTCAACATTCGTTAATATAATATTCGGAAAAACGTTTTCGTGATTTTGATATTCGGTTATATAAAATTCTAGATTTTGATATTCGGTCTTATATTTTTTCGGTATTATAAAAATTCGGAATTATGAAATTCGGTATTTTCAAATTCGGAATTAAATAATTCGAGATTTTAGGGTGTTCCCGTTGCTCACAGTAGTCATGCATTAATGGATGATGCAATTACAAATAACTTGGTTATTAACTAGCATCTCTCCATCGGGTGCGTTGATCGGTAGACGTACAAGTTTACCTGAATTGGCTGGGATGATATATCTTCGTAAAGGTTTATATTTCGGGAATTATACATTTTAATAGGATTTGTAGCATGCTTCGTAGTTAATATTTGGCTCTTTATGTCGATCTTAGCTTCCCACTTCGCTAGCAAGTCGAGTCCTATTAAACCGTCAAAATAGTCATGAAACTTATATACATACAGTTATATGTCGTCGCTGTCATTTAGCTCTTTGAAACAAGGTAAAGTAATTGAGTAATCATTCCTACTTGTGGCATGAATATTCGTAATTTCGAAGGGTTCGTATGTAATCTAAAGGAGACTGTGAAAAAAAATTTTCCACTGCTGATGGATCGATAAAAGATTGATTTGCTCCTGTGTCTATAAGAAGCTTGAGAGGTAGGTCTTTAGTACGAATGTACGGGAGCTGTCTCTGGGTTTGAAGATTAATTTCTATCTTGGTTTGCTTGATGAGCGGCCTGTCAAAAAATCCTCATTCTTGCTCGTGGAAGGCTGGGGTTCGGGGTCATAGGTCGATTCCATGCCTTGGGTATTTTTATAGTCAAAATTATTATAGGTAAAGTCATATTCGTTATAACAGTCATCATTGTACTTGTCAGTGTACTCATATTGGTCATAGCTGTCACTGTAAGTCTCAAATTCGTTAAAATTCACATTCATAGTCTTGGAATAACCTGACGGTGGTAGCGCCTTACTCAAGAAGTGGCTTACACCGCTCATAGGCTGCGGGCCTTGGCGTTCCTGATTGCTTTGGTTCTGGTTAAAATTCCTAGGGCTACCCCCTAGGAACAACACATTACTTCTAGGATTGTAATTTGGCGGTGGTGCAGAGAACATCTGCTGAGTACGTGTCGGCATCCTCGGCTGGGGTTGCATTGCCTGGATTGGATTGTGTCTAAAGGCCTGCTGAGGAGCTGGAGCAAATTTTGAGGTTTGTGTAGCTGGCTGGAAAGGTAAGTAATTCTGAAAGGACATGGGCCTTGGCTGCGGCAAGAAGGATGTCGTAGCTGGTGCATTCCTAGCATTATAATGCGACCTAGATGGATCGCTACGTTGCTGTAGGTACATAGTGTTTAGCTCTTCCTGTACAAACTCAAGAGCTTTCTCGATCGTATCGGGGCGCATGCACCTAATTCGGGATCCTAAGGGTTCTTTCAACCCACGAACGAAAGTTTGCATAGTATTTTTTTTGTACAATACGCGCTTTGCTTCAACTGTAGTTAGGACACTCTCATGCAAACTAACATAGGTCATGATTGTGCTGAACAAGTTCTGACAATGATCGTAAAACTCTTGTGGGGTTCTACCCCCTTGAATTGATACAGAAATATCGTTGTAAAGGGCGGTTTCATCCCTCTGATCCGAAAAATTATTTATTAGAGCGGTTCTAATCTCTATCCAACTATCGGGTATTCCGTTACCGTTAATGGTGCGGGCTGCATCACCCGTGATCTTATTTAAGATACCATTGAACAAGCATAGGTTTGAGAAGTTATTATGAGGGCCTTGACCCGTAAAATTAGCTACTAATTGATCGCAAATCTTAATGAACCTAGTTAATATATGCGGGTTCCCGTCAAATTCGGGGACCAGTCGTAAAGCCTTATAAATCATATCTGGGGTAACCTCCGCGACTGGCGGTTGAGGTTCTCCTGTACTCATTTCGATTGTTTCGGATGAACTATCTGGGTCAAAATTCCTACCTAAATCTATTTCTCTCTGGCGAGCCTGTCTAGATGCAGAGTCGCTAGCTACGGGGTTCCTGGGATGGAATTTTTTGGAAAAAGGATAATTACGTTACTAAGGTAAAAGGAACCAACACGAGAATGATTCAAATGCACTTACATAAGGTACATGTCCTTGGTAGTCCTCCGTGAATCGATGGCTGGATTCCCCTTCGGGTCTGCTTGCTCCAGCTTCTTTTAGGATTCCTGATGAAGGCGTTGAAAGCCAGCAGCTCGCGATCGCACGCGCCCGGTTGCGATAATCACGACGCGAACTAGCTTCAGGACACCTATCGACTGCGCCAAATATAGAAGCTGCAGCTGAAGGGTCGAAGAAAAACCAATTTTTCTAGAATGGATTTATTACACTAAATCTTACAGTTATATATTACTATTCTACCGCGATGCTAGAGTAAGAATGCCTAATTAAAGTCACGTCTATCACTCGCGAGCGGCGCATGTTGCGTAGTCAGCGCCTCGTGTACGGGGTCGTCCACGTGCGCACGGTCAGCAGTTCCCGGCCGCGGCTGTTGTCACGGCGGCGGTGTGTGAGCGGTCTCCCTGTGACGTCGGCGCCTAACAGGCGTATCCTAATTGTATATCCAACAAAAAATGACCGATCTTACAATATGATTAAAATACTTATAGGAAGTTGAAACGCCAATCAACGAAGAATATTCAGGCACCGACCATCTCAGACGTGATAGTATTTATTTATCATCCATTTTCGGTCGAAAAAAAAAACAGGACTTCCAAGAACTTTCAGAAGTTCCAGTTTAAATGAACTTTGTATCAGTTTCAGTTTGTATCTTGTACAAAAAAGATCGATGGCAGATTTTTGTATCTTTTTCATTTTGAATAGCTCTATCAATGTAGAGCCCATGAAAACACACGGACCTTAGGTTGAATTAGCTAAAATTGGTAATTAATCAGTAATTAGTTGAAACTGACCCTCAGCCTACTTAGCCCAATTAAGGCAGTTAAAGAAGGTTCTTCAATTTAACGCTCATTACTCGTACATCGTCTTCAGGTACTCCGGAATTTAGTAATTTTCCTACCCGCAGCATCCCATTCCTAATTACCTACATAAGTCATGATATTTCAGTGTAAGAAAATTCAGTTTAGAAAAGTACCCACTACGTACGTAACTATAATTTTTTTTTTGCACTAAATCTCGTAAATGTTTAGAGAATTTAAATGAAAACTATACATATTTTTTGTAATTTTGAAGAAAAAAAGTTTGTTCAAATTAACAAATAAACAAAAATAGTCGGACTACATATACTTGGCAATTGACATTTTGTTTGATTCTTTTTAATTAATTAAATTATGGCTGTAGGTAGTTATCACGGGTTTTAATAGTATCTTACGGCGCTTCTTCTCCGCAATGAGGGTCTTGTCCGAAGCACTAGTAGATTCACTCCATATTACCGACGTGTAAAAGAGGCCTCTTGTGGCCAATTTACGAAATAAACATTTAGAATTTAGAATTTTGATTTTTTTGGGTTCATGCAGTTATTTTAAAGATACGTTTTCCCTCATTACGATAGGATTCCGTTTTGTGTTTGTAATTCTTTGTAAGCCTTTTTTAAACTGCCTGTTTTGATGAGATGTTTTTCCATTGTTTGTAGCCTATAGTTTTTGTAATCACTTTTTATAAATTTATTTGTTACTTTGTACAACGCTCTTAGCTCGTTTTTCATGGACCGTGAATTTGGTTTAGTTTTTTGTAAATGTTGTCTGCGGGTCAGAAGTGCTTTGGTTCGGTCGGACAGAACCAGGTTTTCATTGGTCTTTTGACTTATTTTTGTTATTTGTCGTAGGCTTGAGTTTATTGCGTTTATCAGGCTGTCATAGTATTGTTGGACAGATTTCTCTCCTGTCTTGTCAAGGAGTTCTGTCAGGTTCTGTTGGTATTTCTCGATGTTTTCAGTATTACATAATATCGATTTGATGTTTATTTTGTTGTACTGAGTTCTGTTGTTTATTGTTTTTTGTATGTTAATTCTTGATCTGACCATTCTATGGTCTGATGGGTAGTTTATATTTAGGACCTCTACATTTTGGAATACTTTGGGTTGGTTAGTTAAAATCAAGTCTTTTTCGTTTTTAATTTTACCATTTGGTGAGGGCCAGGTCCATTTGCGGTTTGTGTCTTTTCTTATAATACGTATTCATAATTGATAGCTTGTTCTCGATGGCAAATTCCACCATTTTCTCACCTCTTTCATTTCTAGTGCCGTAGCCATGGTTTTTTATTAACATTTTTTCTTCTGGCAGTCCTTAGCCAACCTTGGCGTTGAAGTCGCCCATTATTATAATGTTTTTATAATCCATTACCACTGCATGTATTAAGAGTGTCGTAAAATTCTTGTATTTCATCGTCACTTGCTGATTTGGTTGGAGCATATACTTGGATTATAGATAATAAATAGTTGTCGAAATTAAAGTTTACTATAGCCACTCGTTCGGATAAACCAATAAAGTTATCTAGATTTTGTTTCATGTATTTTTTAACCACACATGTATTTTTTTGCCACATCGCAAATGGACCTGGATTAGCCCGGACGGGTTGACAAAAAATGAGATAGACTTCATCTTGTCTACCAAACGCCACATATTCAATGATGTCTCTGTGATCAATAGGCTAAAGACTGGCAGTGATCACCGAATCGTAAGAGGCACATTGAATATCAACACAAGGCTTGAAAGGTCACGACTGATGAAGTCTACGCTCCGTCCAACCCCAGTCCAATGCCAAAACCCCGAAACCTTCCAGCTCGATCTCCAAAACCGCTTCGAATGCCTAGCAGAATGCGAGTCTACGGACGATCTGAACAACGGGTTTGTACAGGCTGTCCAAGCTGCTGGGTCGAAGTTCTTTAAGACCCGCAGCCAGAAAAGAACCCAAAAACTCTCAGACCACACTCTTAAGATCATGGACGAACGGAATGAAATGCGGCTGCAGTCTTCAGTGGACATGCAGAAGTACAGGGGGCTTAACAGACAAGTCTCTAAGTCATTACGGACAGACCTGCGCACCTTTAATACTTCGCGTATTAAAGATGCTATCGAGCGAAACAAGGGCTCTAAGGTGTTCGCTAGGGATTCGTCTGTTGGGCAGACCCAGTTGATGAAACTGAAGACCGAAAATGGCACCGTAATTTCGTCCAAGGCCGAGATTGTGAGTGAGGTTGAGAAGTTCTACGGACAGCTGTACAAATCAACTCGACCCGTTGAAAGTTTGGCTACAGATCCCAGAGCCAAACTCACCCGACATTACACCGAAGACATCCCGGACATCAGCCTGTACGAGATCAGAACGGCCCTGAAGCAACTGAAGAACAATAAGGCGCCAGGGGACGACGGAGTTACGGCTGAGCTTCTGAGAGCGGGTGGAATGCCGATACTTAAAGTCCTCCAGAAGCTCTTTAACTCTGTTATTCTCGAAGGCGGTGTTCCAGAGGCGTGGACCAAAAGTGTGGTGGTCTTGTTCTTTAAGAAAGGCGATAAAACCTTATTGAAGAACTACAGACCCATCTCACTTCTGAGCCACGCTTATAAGTTGTTTTCAAGGGTCATTACAAATCGACTCTCACGCAGGTTCGACGACTTCCAGCCTCCTGAACAAGCCGGTTTCCGGAAAGGCTTTAGTACCATAGACCACATTCACACGCTGCGCCAGATTATACAGAAGACTGAAGAGTATAATCGGCCCTTATGCCTAGCGTTCGTGGACTATGAGAAGGCCTTCGATTCGGTCGAGACATGGGCGGTGCTCGAGTCACTACAGCGGTGCCACATCGACTATCGATATATCGAAGTGCTGAAGTGTTTGTACAAAAATGCCACTATGTCAGTCCGGCTCCAGAACCAGAGCTCGAAACCGATTCAGTTGCAGAAAGGTGTGAGACAGGGAGATGTCATATCTCCGAAACTGTTCACCGCTGCACTGGAAGATGTCTTCAAGCTTCTGGACTGGGAAGGACTTGGCATCAACATCAACGGCGAGTACATCACTCACCTTCGATTCGCGGACGACATCGTAGTCATGGCAGAATCGCTAGAAGACTTGAGTAAGATGCTTGGAGACCTCGATAGAGTTTCCCAACGGGTGGGCCTGAAAATGAACTTGGACAAGACGAAAGTCATGTCCAATGTTCGCGCTTTGCCAATACCGGTTCAAGTTGTTGATCAGTACGTATACTCAACTTGAAGTTGTTGATCAGTACGTATACCTGGGACAAATTGTCCAACTAGGTAAATCCAACTTCAAGAAAGAGGTCGATCGCCGAATCCAACTCGGATGGGCAGCGTTCAGAAAGCTGAAGCGGATCTTCTCGTCCAAAATACCGCAGAGCCTTAAGTCGAAAGTCTTCGACCAGTGTGTGTTGCCAGTGATGACGTATGGATCAGAGACTTGGCCGCTGAATGTGGGCCTCGTAAATAAGCTCAGGGTCACTCAGCGTCCAATGGAAAGAGCTATGCTCGGAGTTTCTTTGCGCGATATGATCCGTAATACGGTAATACGCCAGAGAACCAAGGTCACCGACATAGCTCAGAGAGTTAGCATGCTGAAGTGGCAATGGGCAGGCCACATAGCTCGGAGAACTGATAACCGTTGGGGAAGAAAAGTTCTCGAGTGGCGGCCCCGCACCGGTGGACGGAGTGTTGGACGGCCTCCCACCCGGTGGTCTGACGACCTGGTTAGGATCGCGGGGAGCCGCTGGATGCAAGCGGCTCAAGACCGTGACTTGTGGCGCTCTTTGGGGGAGGCCTTTGTCCAGCAGTGGACGCCCCCGGGCTGATGATGATGATGATGATGTATTTTTTAATGAGGAAGCCTACTCCGACCTGGCCTAGTGTTTCGCCTTTGTAGCAGAGTATACAATCTTGGTATTCGTCTATAGATTCTCCTTGTCTCCTAACCTCTGCTACTCCTATGATGTCGTATTTAACTTTTTCCATTGCTTTTGTCAGCTCTATTAATCTTTCATGGCTAGAGAGAGTCCTTATGTTGTATGTAGCTATGTATAGTCGGTTTTGGTTTTCTTGCTGTTTTGGATTTTTTACGTTATTCTCTGGAAGGTTACGGTCATTTTACCCCACGGCGACCGCTTTCCGGCTCGGGGAAGAAGGTTTCGTTGTTCTGTGTTTTATGGTTATTGTATTTGTGTTTTTTATCTTCCGGGGACTAGTGTGCGCTAGTTGTTATTGAGTATTATTTTCAGATTGCGAATTGTTCTGGAACAACTCACGAACTCAAGGGCGTTGGTTTTGTTAATTTTATTTTTGTTCATTTTATTTGGAGCCGTTTGTTTGTCTCCTCTATTTTTGTGTGCATGTTCTGGTGTTTTTGATGGATTTTATTACAACATAACCAAACAAGCCATCTATGAAGTACATGTTCGCAATTTACAACTGTATCTATGGATGGAAGAACGCTGTGAATATTAAAGAAATAAAGTTTCTTTACATCTCCCTCCTCCAAATAGATTTGTTTTTTAACAAAAAATCATTAAACTTATCTACACCTATGTGAAATTAAACAAAAATCTTTCCTGTATCTTTTCTGCTTTTATGTAGGTATTGGTATAAGTTTCGTGATATGAAAGAGATTTGATTCCGACTTCTTATGACCTGTATTAATTCTTTATTGATCTTGAATTTGATATTTTTCAATAATTTTATCTTTTCAATAATTTTATATGGACCAATCCTCAGCTCATCTAATTTGTTTCTATTAAGTTTGTTTCCATTGTCTATGTATGCTAAATCCCTAGTATGGAAATTAAATTGAGTTCTATTTTTCTCAATTTTTTTTTTATTGTAGTTATGTGACTTTATTGAATTTGTTAATGCTATTTTTCTTTCTCTAATCTAACTTCTCAACTTCTGATTTATCTCTTTTTAGTTCATTTGGCAAAAAAGAAACATCTGTTCCATCCAACAGGTATTTTGGTGTAAAACCAGTGACTGTATGTTCTGTATTATAATATTTATCTACACAGTTATGAGCAATGGTTGTCTGTGCTATTTTATTACTATTTTAGTTTTTTTACATCTAATTTTGTTTACAAGAGTTTGATTTAGTCTTTCAGTTATGCCATTACAAAATGGGGCATTTACCGCAGTGAAGATCATTGGTATTGATTTCTCATTTAAAAATATCTTGAATTCTTTGGAGTTGATTCCCGGGTATTGATATCGGTGAGAAGCATTCCAATAGTATCCGAATCACTAACATCCGCCGACATGACTTACCGCCTGTTTCACAATCGTCAAGTAAAGCGTATTTGACAGATAAATTTAGCCCTTTCTCTTTCTTACACTTGAAAATAGATAAGGAGAGAGCTAACTTTAAATGGCCGATATATTTACTTGTCGATTGTGAAACAGGCCCTTAGTTTAACAAAATCATTAGCACTCTGTGATTCTTGAGGTAACAATATAAGTATATCGTGTAAAGTGGTCTACTAAGAGGTGCAAATATCGTTTCGTAGATCGTGAGCCTCCAAAACCTCCAATCATGTCTATTGAGACTATTTCAAAAGGTTTTGTGGCAGGACCTAAATTTGACATTAGACAATATTTATCCTGTCCTCTCGCTTTATTTTTTATACAAATCTCACAACTTTTACAATATTTTTTTATATTCATCGGTAAATTTATTGCTGTATTGTATATAACGTACTAATTTGGTTTAACATTTGTTTTACACCTTAATGACACATATTTTCATGTATATCTTTTATAAGCTTTTTACTGAAATCTTCTGATAAATTATTATTTTTTCACGTTTTCTAACCTTTTTGTAGTAAACATTGTGCCTTGTTATTAATTTTGAATTATTATTTTGTATGTATTTATTGTTTTCCTGATCTGATACAATATCATAAATTTTATCCTGTTAACAATTTTTAATTGTTCATCTGTATCTCCATTTGCATCCAATACTGGGTTCCTACTTAAACAATCTGCTTCTATATTTTCTTTCCCCGGAGCATATTTAATTTTAAAATCATACTGTGATAGGTAATAGTTTAAATCTCCTAATTCGTCATCTGTCCTAGACGTATTAATATTTTAATTTTCCAATGGTTTATGGTCAGAATAAACTGTCAACATCTTGCCTATTAGCCAATATTGTCAGTATCTTATTGCTTCTTTAATAGTTATACATTATAAATAAACTGCCTTTTTTTCTTTTGTACTTGATTGTTTTTTTTTGAAAAGGACGCTACTGGCTTATCTTTTCCATTTTATTGTGTTTGTTTTAACGCTGCCCCGATACCTTCTAAAGATGCATCCGTATGAATATTTATAGGCAAATTCTGATCAAATATTTCTAAGATTGGCTGTGAGCACAATAAGTTTTCATGTCTTCAAAAGATTTTTGACAATCCGTAGACAAAATAAATTTCTGATTATTTCGAATTAAACAATGAAGAGGTTCTAAAATTGCCGCGCTTTTGGGTGATAGAATTTAATTTTCCCTAAAAATTATATAACATTTTTCTGTGATTGGGAATTCTTTTATTGAAACGAAATTTTCTCTTAGTGGTCTTACTGTGTTATTATGTATTATACGACCGAGATATTTCGCTGAAACTGAAGCAAATGCATATTTTGTAAATTTTAGTCTGAAACCCTCCTTTTTTTTATAACATCTAACAATTGTGTTAGATGGTTAATATGCTCAGAAAAAGACTTATTAAAGAATATTAGGATATCATCTTTGTAGTATATTGTAAAATCAGTAAGCTTATACTTTCTTAAAATGTTATGTGTATCCTTTGAAAAATAGCTGGTGATGTCTTCAAACCAAAAGGTAAACATGTCCATTGATAATGTTCTTCCTGTGTTGCAAAGGCAGTTGACTTTTGTCTACAACTGAACATCTTTAATGCCTTTGTTAAATTTTTCACAAGTTTATTATAGTATTTATTCGTACTATCTTTTTAAAAGGTAATTCTAGTAAACTTTCTAGTAAACCTTCTAACAAAAAAGTGGTTGTACTAATTTAATTGTTTTTTTGCAGTTCTGCCGCATCGAAGAAAAAAGCAAACCAAAACCCTCATGATTTGTTTGGTATATTCCCGGAAGATTTTAATATTAGACCGAAACCCTCTGTTTCTTCAAATGCGCTCGACTCGTCTATTATAAACCGGCTGCCGACAGGAGCAACGAAACGAGCATGCGTTCTGAACGGAGACTTCTTCGTGGAACTGAAGGTGTCTCACACCGAAGACATTCGCGGTAAGTTGCCCGATCAGCGTTGGAAGAAAGCCCTTCTTGCAGTTAAGGCTCAAATCAACAGTGAAACACCACAGTGAAACTCGTTGCAATAATTTGTCCAACGACTACAAGAACTTTTTGTAGAGGCTGACGTTAAATTTTACTCTAACAATAAGTAATTCAGTATTATTTTAACGTTTGTATAAAATTTCTGTTTGCTCTTATTATTTTCTATTTTGTTGTAATCTAAATAAACTTACATAAATATGCCTTTTTGCTCAGACTGCTCTATCAGAGTAGAAAGAAAACAGTTGGTGGGTCACTTAAAAAGTAATAAACATAAAAATAATTCCGCTGTAGAACTAAACGATGAGGTTTATCAAATTTCCTCAACTTTTAAAGGTCGCATATCGTCATATAGGATAATTGCCACTGATGAGTTTAAAACTTGTTTACCTGACGTATTTTTGAACTCTTTGAAAAGCAATTTTTCATTTTTTTTACAAAATGCGCTTCAAAAATAAGTGAGCCTTAAAGTTAATTTCTAATACTTTTGCAATTTTCTTTTATTCAAAGATGACAGGCAAGAAATTAAGTCTTTTGCAACAAAAAACTTTTCTGTGCATCAAAATTATAATTTGGAGAAGCTCTTTCAAACATTCTTTGTAAATACATATAAGAAAAAAGATAGAGGAATTTGAAGACCGCGATTCTATTTGGACATTTTTATCAAATTTGTATTTAGAAATAAATGTCAATAAATTTGATCCATTAAAAACGTCATCGTACCTGGATTTGCCTAAATATTCGCAATAACGATAATTATTGTTTTCTCTGGTGCTTTGTTGCTGCCATTTACCCTTCCTCACATCATAGTGAGCGTACATCATCGTATCCCTATTTTAAGACTGTTTTAAAAACTGATAATATGAGTTTCTCTGTCACCTTTGCTGATATTAAGACATTTGAATCCAATAATATTGATATCAGTATTAATGTGTATTCTTTAAAAAACAATCGAACTGTTGTTGCAGGACCTCTTTACAGGTCCGAGTACAAAAGGAAACATAGGATCAATTTACTTTTAATCGAGCGCGGTAATAACTCGCATTATGTTTTGATTCATAACTTGTCGCGACTTGTACGTTCTCAAATTAATAAGCATCATGGTAAACTTTATTTTTGCGAAGACTGTCTTATATTTTTTGTATCGGAATACAAATATGATATGCATGTTTGTAGTGGTAGTAGTAGCTTGGTCGCTACCTTACCAGGGTTGCGACCAAGCACCATCGATTAGCATCACCTCAAATAAACAAATTCATAAGCCTGCAGCTTTTGCGTATTACATAGTTTGTTCTTATGACGGAAGTTTGAATCGTTTTATTCAGTATCGCGGACCCGATTGCGTAGCCAATTTTTTAAGAGTACTTGTACAGACATGTAAACGAAATACATGAGGTTTTAAATAAAGAGGTTCCTATGATTTTCGACGATGAACATGCTTTTTAGCATACAAAAATGCAAAAATTTGACACATTTGCAAAACCCCTTTGTTTGGTGATAAGGTTAGAAGATCACTGTCATTTAACAGGGTTTTATCGCGAAGCGGCGCATCAATACTGTAACCTACGTTTTCGAATGCCGAAACTTATTCCTATATTTTTCCACAATTTGTCCGGGTACGACTGTTATTTATTTATCAAAGAACTGGGTAAATGTTCTGGACCTATAAAGTAATACTACTAGTACTATATACTAGTAATACCTAAAAATAAAGAAAAATATATTTCATTTACAAAGTTTTTAAGGTTATCTAATGATCAGTATGTGCAAATACGGTTTGTAGACTCATTTAAATTCCTAGGTGCTAGTTTAGAAAAGTCAGCTAAGGGTTTAAGTAGATCAGATTTTTTCCACTTAAGTAAATTTTATCCTCGATTAGAAGAATTTAATTTATTATTACGCAAAGGAGTATATTCTTACGATTATATGACCGGCTGGGATAAATTACAGAAATTGAGCTACCTGAAAAGAGTTCGTTTTATAACTCGCTTTCTGCAGAGCAAAATACAGACTCTGACTATGAGCACGCCCAACGTGTATGGGATACATTTCAAATAAGTAAGATGGGTGAATATACAGATCTCTATATTAAAACTGACGTTTTGCTTTTGTCAGACATATTTGAAAATTTTCGAAAAATTTGTAGGATTCATTATGAATTAGATCCCGCATTCTATTTAACCGTGCCGAGTTTGTCATTTGACGCGATGTTATTGAAAACTGGTGTAAAGTTAGAGTTGATATCTGATTTAGAAATCATTCGTCTTATTAAAAAAGGCATTCGAGGCGGAATTTGCATGTGCTCTACCAGACATGCTCTTGCTAATAATAAATATATGAAAACTTATGATGACAGTAAACCCGACTCGTTCCTCGTATACATTGTTTGTAACAACTTATACGGATATAGTATGAGTCATTTATTGCCCATATCTGATTTCCGCTTTCTAGATTCTGATGAAGTAGAGCAATTAGACTTTATTAATTCCAGATGATGCAGAATTTGGATTTATTCTTGAGGTCGACTTAGTTTACCCTAAAGAGTTACACCATTTGCATAACGATTATCCCTTCTGTGCACAAAAATTTGTACCTCCAGGAGGGAAAAATTCGAAATTAATCCCAAATTTGTATGATAAATATGAGTACGTCATTCATTATGTACATTTAAAAACGTGCTTGCGGAATGGTTTGATCCTTAATAAAATTCATCCGGTAATCACCTTCCGACAAAGTCCCTTTTTGAAAAAATATATAGATTTAAATACAGAACTAAGAAAAAATGCAAAAACTCCATTTCAACAGAATCTTTTTAAATTAAAAAATAACGCTGTGTTTGGCAAGACTCTCGAGGATAGTGAACGACGAGTAGATGTTAAGTTATTAAATTTAGTTGTGCGATGAGAGAAACTCTACAAAGAAGTTTGTAACAGCAAAGTAAATTAATAGCACGACCAAATTTTCATAGCGCCACGGTATTTTCAGATAATTTAGTCGCTGTTCAAATGAAACCGGAGAGAGTGGTCTTAGATAAACCTATATACATAGTAGTCACATGTATCAATTCCACTACTCCGTAATAAAACCTTACTATAATGAAAGTGTTTCTCTTTGTTATACAGATACTGACATTTTCATTTATACTATTAAAACTACTGACTTTTACGACGATTTGAAAAATCATTTCAAACATTATTTTGATACAAGTAAATATAACAAATCAAATGAGTTTTAGATACCTACCCTTGATAAACAAAAAAAAACCGGGATTATTTAAAGACGAGTTAGGGGGCGAGCTTATCACTGAGTTTGTAGGGCTACGTTCCAAGTTGTATTGTATCAAAAGCGAAAATTCATTACTCAAAAAAGCAAAAGGAGTAAAAAAGCCTGGAGTCCGAGAATTAACATTAGATGACTATAAGGATGTCCTGTTCAAGAATACGATTATTAAGAAAAGAAATATATTATTTAAATCTATTAAACATGAAATCTTTACGCAAACTGTTAACAAAACTGCGGTTTCCAGTAAAGACGATAAGCGACTTACATTAACAGACAAAATTTCAACTAAAGCATGGGGTCATAGATCGATATTGTAGTTTTTATAAATAATAAGCAAGTAAATATTGTTATTGTTTTTAAAGTGTATAAAGTTTATAATTTGAATTTATTTTTTGCTGTTCTATTAATATTAATTTATGACGAATGAAACGGTAATATTAAATATTGTTAAATGAACGTAGTTGTAAATCTACTGTTTTACCAGAAATGTATACCATTAAAATAAGTAATAAATATGTTAGTATTAAGAAACAGTTTATGATTATATGTTTTGTAAATACCTATAGTTACAGCTATTTGAATAAACGTACATATGCCTGGTTGGATTTTTAAATTCCTAATGTAACAAATTACTCATAAATAATTGGTTCTCCATTTCACAAGAGGTGTATGTTTATTTTTATTTTATTTTATTTAACTCCAAATCAATTAGTGAGCTATTTGTGAAATGAATGAACTTTAATTTATATGAGTAAAATACAAACCTATTCATTAAAATGATTTATATTTATTTTTCTTAATTAAATTATTTTATTAGCTATAGAAAGAAAGACGATTAAATGTTAAAAATAGATTTTCTTCAATGATAATCAAAATTTGCGCGAAAATTAGAAATACCGGTATTCTAAAATTTATTGTCTTTCTAATTAGCCGATAAAAATACTTACTTAAAATGAAATGTTAAAATAAGCATGTTTCTCAATCAGCGGGTTAGCTGCTGATGCCTTGCCGAGTCATCTATGACCGCGTTATACGACAATGATTTAAATTGTTCGTCAATTGTTATGTAAATTTGTCGATGCATGAATTCTAATCGTTATAAATAAAGGCTCATATAATACTCACCCAATCATCAGTCTATCTTCAGAACGAAGTTACAAGTTTTTACAAGTTGTTACGAGTGTTCATATCCCCAGCCCCGGTGTTGTAAGTAAACATTTGATATATTTATATATTAACAATTTATTCAAGTTAGACTTAATCTATTTATGTAAATGTTATCGTCTTTAATTTTATTTATTTATTATTTACAAATAGCAAGCATGTTTTAAAAATACTTATTTTGATTTGTCTTGTTTCAGAACATCGAAGGAACTCAAGACTGCAATTTCCTATTTCCGCAATATGCTCAGGATCCATTGGAGAAATTCCTAGTGGAAGAAGAAGAAGAGAGCAAGCTAGTGAAGAAACTTGAAAGCGGAATCCAGAAAAAAAATAAGGAAAGAAGAGCAAAACGAAATTTGTCCAATAAAGTTTTTAAAAGAAGTGGTCACGACCGTTTGCCATCATTTATAATAAATAATAAAGCAGGGAGGTACGAGACTACTAAAAATACAGATAATTGACCTGAACAAAGACAGTGATGATGACGACAAAGTGGTGTTGAGTGCTCAATATTTGGCGGACGATAATTATGACGAATTGATAGATCATGCCGAAAATGTTATACATAAAATTTCTAAAAAGCTGAGTGGATACAGTGCTAATTTGTAGTTTTAGTTTAATTACGTTGTAATTAACATAGTAAGTAAATAAATATAATGAAAATAATTTGTTGTTTTATTTTGAGGATATTACTAACGGTCCTTGCAGCTTTTTTTATTTTCTTTTTAAGAGTATAAATAAAAGGCGATCCTCGTTGATGTAAGAATCATACAGCCCTTAGTTTTTACATTCGCCTTCCGCCAATTAAGGTGGTCCTCGTTTATGTAAAAAGCTGCAGAACATTACATCGCGCCTTTCGCCAGTCTCACTTGAAATAAGAGTGTAAATATACGTAGGAATCCCTTCAGTTAGCCTTGTTTCTCAACCACCTTCATTTACACATATGAAATAATATTGAAAATGATAACGCGGTCATCCAGTCGTACAATGAATGTTTTGTCTGATCATTAGTTATTTATCACACACTTATATCTTCAATTTACACACACACACACATATCTTCGATACAAGTCTAACTATATGCACTTGTTAGGAAAAATACCCGAAAGTTAAGAGATAAGTTCTCAAGAATATAGTACAAGTAAGACTAAAGGTTATTTATAACGTGATCAAAGCAAAATAAATGAGGGTATGTAGTGGATGGCACTTGAATAAATCGAATAAAACAAATTATTTAATATTTTACTAACAAATATTTATTTAATCTACTTACATAGTCTGTGACCGCTATACCAAAAAGTACACCGAACTATTCTTGTCCAGCTACCGAGCGATAAAGGGAAAAATGCCCCCTCCACCAGCAGACATCCCTTCTTATAATAAAATCCCCGCCTCCATTCGGACTAAATTGACAAGAGGATATCCGGTCGTCTTGATTAGTTTTTATCAAGTTAAATACATTTTTAATTGTTCTTAAAATAGCTAAATTATCTATTTAGAATATAACAACTAATAACATTGCAAGTTATAATCTAACACGGCCATTCTGATAGATACTTCGCTCTCGAAGTATCAACTCTACATACTTATAATTATTACCTAATATATTTTTTAGATAAAATATATATATATGTCGGGTCGGGAAGCCGAGCAGGCGTGTCTGAAGGCGGCTCCGACATCTTGAAACCGCGTAAGGCACTTATGGGCGCGCTTGCGCAGGTATTCTCAAAATAAAAGTCGTATATCGATAATCGATTAATTTATTAACACTAATACACACGGATTACAATAAATCTGTGTTAAGAGCAAATGGGTTTGCAAGCAGACATTACGGGCGGGCTGTCAACGAATGACGTTCCGCGCCGCCATTACACCTACAACTCCATTCGGGGTTACCGGCTCTTAAAATAATTAGACCTGATGTAAACAATATTCACAACTGTCGATTAATTTAAAAATCAACAATCAAAATAAAGCGCGCGCCGTTACGGCCGTCCTGCATATCACACGTCCTCGTGTGTACTGTTACTGTCTTCTTCCTCATCTGTGAACAACGAAACATCTAATGTACACACAGTTACACGCTCGGTCATTCTGACCGCCATACAATAAATAAACAGAAACCTTAAATGTAACCTTGGCAACTTTTTTTTTTCATTTTTTTTTTCTTTCATAACGTGAAAAGTTCCATTTATACCACCAAGGTTAAATTATGCCACCAAAGAGCAAT
The DNA here is from genome assembly GCA_948252455.1 of Acleris cristana. Classification (NCBI taxonomy): domain Eukaryota; kingdom Metazoa; phylum Arthropoda; class Insecta; order Lepidoptera; family Tortricidae; genus Acleris; species Acleris cristana. The sequence goes on from OX411771.1 coordinate 56,567,978, forward strand.
TAATTCCACCAAGGCCAATTAATGCCACCGAGGCCAATTAATGCCACCAAGGCCAATTATTGCCACCAAGGCCAATTAATGCCACCAAGGCCAATTAATGTCACCAAGACCAAATAATTACACCAAATCTAAATACCTTGATAGACATTAAAGCAACAATAACAATAGTAAACAAACAACACCACTGTTTTTCTGTACTCACCAGCGCCGTTAGGGCATCCTGACTCAATGCTATTTGCGGTTGTTTCTAACGCGGTATTCAACTCTAATGGAACATAGCATTCGGGCATTCTTCGCAGGCGATCGTGCGCGTATTTGTATATTCGATTAGAGTTCAATGCCTTTAATAGGTACCTGTCACCATCAAGCAACTCAGCCACTCGAAACGGACCTTTGAATTTAGGTTCCAACTTAGTTTTATTACGCTCATGGTTTTCTATCAAAATATAGTCACCTACTTCAAAATTCTTTACCTTTGCTTTATTTCTGTCAAACCTAGCTTTCTCCGTGGCAGCATTCGTGTTTATGGCCGTCGTGTGAACGTCATTAGTTGCAATGGTCGGGCAACCTTTCCTATCAAAAGCTCGAGAGGACTAGCTCTAGTAGTACGATTAAATGTGCAATTAATGGCTAGTTGAATTTCGGGCAACGCAGTCTGCCACGACTTAATATGATTTCCCGTTTTGACAGCCGTAAGCATTTTCTTTAAAGTCGACATTACCCGCTCTACTTGTCCGTTAGCACGACTGCTTCCTGTTGCTATAAGGTGCACATTTACGTTATGAGTGGTACAGAAATCCCTAAACTCTTTTCCAGCGAAACACCTTCCTTGGTCTGCTATAACGCGAGTGGGGGCACCAAACAATGAAAGACCTGCCTGCAAAGCTTTTATAGCACTATTAGTGTCAATCTTTAATGAATGATGCAAGAGCACATATTTTGTAAATGCGTCTATTGTTACAAAGATATATTCTTTTGTGTCCCTTTTACCACTTAACTTTCCGGTCGCGTCCATATGAACAGTATGCCATGGAGTAGTTACTTTCGGGATTGGGTGCAACTCTGCTTGGACTTTTCCGGAATGTGATTTGGATACCCTACACGTTATGCAATTATCCACGAATTTCCTAACATACTTGTTCATGTTGGGAAACCAATAGTGACAAAAAGCCTTTTCTAGTGTTTTCTCCCATCCTATGTGCATAATGCTCTCATGTACATGGTTTATAATAGCCCACTGAAACGCCCTTGGCACTATTGGTAACCAACAACTCCTATTATTACGGCCAATTTTTCGATGCAAAACCCCTCGTCTGATTTCATATGTCTTAGAAATTTCGTCATTAAGTTCATTAGTATTAAGTTTAATTAAAAGAGATTTTATTTCGTCGTCCTTTTGTTGTTCTGCCTGTAACCAAGAATCTGAGATCTCTGTCAAATAAACACGTTTCTGTTCTACTTTTGAAATCAGAGGTGGTGTCATAGGCAGGGGGTTACGGGGTAAGAAATCTACGTGACCCATGTTTTTGCCTTGGCGATACTCGACGTCAAACTCGAAAGATTGTAGAAAGCACCACCATCGGTGGACACGTGGTGTGAGGTCTACCTTCGATTTAGACGCCTTGACGGCGTTGCAATCGGTAACTACTACAAACTTACGCCCATGCAAATAATGACGAAAGTGTTTTATACCATTCACTACGGCTAATATCTCGAGCTCGTACGAGTGATACCGTGACTCAGCGCTGGAGGTTCGACGACTATAGTACTCGATTACGTGTGATCTGCCATCAATAGTTTGCATTAATATAGCGCCGTAACCTTCAGCACTGGCGTCGGTATGCAGCTCAATCGGCTGATTAGGGTCAAAAATAGTTAGAACAGGTTTATCAGTGAGAATAGCGATAATGTTTTGCCTAATTTTCTCAAATTCCGGCGTCCATACAATTTTTCCTTTTCCAGATGTTAATCTATAAAGGGGAGCTGTTTTTTGAGAAAATCCTCATATAAACTGCCTAAAGTATGAGGCCAGCCCAATAAATTGTCTCAACTGGGTGACCGTCTGAGGTGGTGCAAGTTCCGTCAACGATTTGATTTTACGTGGGTTAGGTCGTATTTCACCCGCAGATACATGGTACCCTAAAAAGTCAACTTCAGTCTTCAAGAAAGCACATTTCTTTATGTTAAGTGAGAAACCGACACTAGTTAGAGCTCCCAATACTTGGCGCAATCGATCCAAGCCTTCTTCTACTGTACGAGACGGGATGATGACGTCATCTAGGTATACTACTGCAAACGTCTCAGCTAAAGGTCCGACTGCCTTATTTATAGCGCGCTGATACACCGAAGGGGCATTCCGAAGGCCAAATGGCATAGCAAGGTATTCGAACTGCCCGTCCGGCGTCACAAAAGCAGTTCGCTCTATCGAATCGTTATGAATTGGTATCTGATGGTAGCCGCTTGCCATGTCAAGGGAAGTAAAGAAGTTTGCTCCTACCAGCCGCTGTATTTGGTCGGAAATTATTGGAAGTGGATAACGGTCCGGTATTGTATTACTATTAAGTTCCCGGTAGTTTACGCAAAGTCGATCGGTTCCGTCCTTTTTTTTTACCAATAAAATCGGACTCGCAAAAGGGGAACAACTTTCCTGAATTATACCGGCGTTCAAAAGATCTTTAATTTTACCACGCACTACTTCCCTCTCCTCAGTACTCAGCCGATATGGTCGTCGTTGTACGGTACGACTTGGATCAGCTAATCTTATTTCTAACTGCCCTGTGCTTACTCTGCCTGTTGGAGTTCCTTCCACGAAATATTCCGAAGTCCCTTCAAGTAACGTCAGTAGCTGTCCCCTAAAGTCACTAGGAATATCTGTGTCAATGCTTTGAAAATCATTAACTTTGCAACCTACATCACAAACCGCCACTATCTTAGTTTTCTTAAGAATAAGTTGATCCTCACTCATTTCAATCGTAAAGCCTAACGATAATAAATCCCGCCCTACCATAATGGCGTGAGAGATACAGTCGTCAGGTACAACGTGAAGTAACAAAACTGTAATAAGAACCCCTGTATATTAACAGTTGCTATTATTTGGACATTGCATTGTAAACTAGATTGACCTATGCCTAGTAGGGTAACTATGCTTTGTTGTCGCTTACCAGGGAATTTGTTAGCTACACTTTCTCTAATTAGGGAGCATTCGGCACCGGAATCAAAACAGAATGAATACTTCTCCCCGTTTTCCGTTAAGAGTTGGTCTGAAAGTGGCTTAATGGTGCAGACATCCACTCGACGCTCTGCAACCGCCCCGATAGCTTGGTTTTCTTTCTTCGGACAGCGCGTCGATATGTGGCCCGGCTCGCCACAGGAGAAACACGTGAGCGAAGATTGTTTCTTCGGGACGTCAGCGGCATTTTTTGAAGGTGATGCTTGATGTGTCATATTTTTAACGTGGCAATCAATTGCTACATGACTAGGTTTGTTGCATATGTAACAACGCCTTAATGGCTCCAATCGTGGTCATTCGCGTCAATATGCGTTACCGATTTATCCTGCGTCGAAGGCCCCCTTTTACGATACGTAAAAGCCATTAATTCTTGTTGCAATTTCACTCTCGTATCGATTTCCGTAGTAAACGCTAGTCTTTGTAGTCTCGGTTCGATTTTTGACGCGTGCGCTAAGGTAACAGCTATCGCTATCTGTTCAGCTGATAAGGAACGCCATTGAGTCATGAGCGTGCTTAAAAATCGGTTAGCGTATGACGCCAAACATTCGCCCTCTTTTGGATTCTTGTTGAACAGCTTGTATAGTGTAGCAGCAGGTGTTTCGACGTAATCAAAACGAGCAAGAAACAGATCTTTTAACTGAGACCAAGTAATTCCAGCAAAACTATTCTGGGCTAGCCATGACGCTGCATTACCTTTAAGCGCTCGACTCATAGCAATAATTAGGTTGCTACTGGATAGTTCTTTTTCTTGCATGCACAAGTCCACAGTAGCGCACCAAGCCCGGGCATCACTATCTTGTGACTCAGGGTTAAATTCGGGAAGAACTAATTTAGGATCACTGGTTTTAGGTTCCTTAATTGTACGAATCAGTTCCATCATTTGCCGTTGCATCTTCCACATGTTATTATCACTACTATCTTGAAAATTAATCACACTCTGACCTGTGGGGTGATCCTGCGCTGTTTCTGGTAATCGCACTTCTGATGTCGGGTCGGGAAGCCGAGCAGGCGTGTCTGAAGGCGGCTCCGACATCTTGAAACCGCGTAAGGCACTTATGGGCGCGCTTGCGCAGGTATTCTCAAAATAAAAGTCGTATATCGATAATCGATTAATTTACTAACACTAAAAAAATACACACGGATTACAATAAATCTGTGTTAAGAGCAAATGGGTTTGCAAGCAGACATTACGGGCGGGCTGTCAACGAATGACGTTCCGCGCCGTCATGACACCTACAACTCCATTCGGGGTTACCCGCTCTTAAAATAATTAGACCTGATGTAAACAATATATACACAACTGTCGATTAATTTAAAAATCAACAATCAAAATAAAGCGCGCGCCGTTATATATATTTACATTTAAATTATGTTGATCTTTATTTAACTAAACATTTTTTTCTTAATAACTTGTTAATACTTGTACGGTTTAGTACAAAATATAAGTAGTAATCGCACATAATAATCAGTCTAATAATAATCATTGTAATAGGAATTCACGGTAATACGTAATCATTCCTTACTGTGTGCGGCCAAACACCCGCCGTCAGTGAAGCTTAATCACCCGTAGACAGTGATGCCGGACACCAGCTAAGGAAATATTTAATCATTGTTTCCACTTACATATACCTCAATATAATCAGGGTATTAAACCATCTTACTCTACCTAAGAATCATGGTAGGTACATAATTATATTAATTACATCTTATCACTAGTATAGTCTAAGTTATAGTTATTTAAGAAACAAACCATTTTTAGTTAAGCAATTTATTCAACAAAATCACCTGGCCATAGCCGAAGCTTTTCTTTTGCCACGGTTATGTTTCTTAGATAGCCAATGCCTCTTAATGAATACCTATCATTGTCCTTTATGTTAATAATCTCATAAGGACCTTTATATTTAGCACTTAACTTATTATGTCGCCTATGGTCCTGATTAACATACACGGTATCTCCTATATTGTATTGAATATTGTCCCTACGGGTTGAATCGAATCGGTCCTTTGATTTTTCAGCTACAACTTTTAGGCGCTGTTGTGCCAGTAACCTATCGGCCCTAACATCTATTATTTCATCATTAGTGTCTATAATCTCATCCAATCGAGCCTGTACAGTGGGAGTATTAGAGTTTCTGCCAATAAGCAATCGCAGTGGTGCAAATCCCGTCGATTTTTGCACTGTCGTGTTTAAGGAGAGCTGAACTTTACTCAACACGCTCGGCCAGTCTGATACGTCAACACAGGTAGTACTTAACATGTTAGTAATAGTTGCAACGTACCGTTCAACCTACCCGTTCCCACGAGGGGTGCCAGTAGAAATCAAGTGATGCCTAGCTTGCCATTCTTCGAATAATTCTCGCATTTGCCTCGAATTAAAATTTGTACCGCGATCAGTAATGATTAAGGTGGGCTGTCCGAACATGATGGAATTACGTACTCTGTCGACTAGTTCTTGAGCACCCATTGTTTTGAGCGGCAGCAAAATACAAAATTTGGTGAACCCGTCAATGATTATTAGTAAGTATTTATATCCCTCGCTAGATTGTGGGAACGGCCCGGTACAATCCAAATGGACTGTGTGAAATGGGATTGGAGTTTTATCAATTGGATGTAGCATGCCTTGTTTTGGTCCACAATGACCTTTTTTTTCGACGCAAACACGACAATGGGTTATATATTTCTTTACGAAATTAGAAATTCCAGGAAACCAAAAGTACTCGGATATTTTTTAGTTTTTTCGGTACCAACATGGCAGTTGTCATCATGGAACAAACGAAGAATGCTCAGTCTACTTCCTTTAGGAACATATAATTTTGGTGTGGCTGTCGATTGTGATTTGTAATGTAATAAATTATTTTGAATCATGTAATGGTTATTATCTAAGTCTCCCGACCGCACCCTTTCTATCAAACCCTGAGTCTCTAAATCCTGATCCTGAGCAGTCTCTAACCAAGAACGAGGAGAGTCTATTAGATTAATATTGAGTTATTGTTTGTGGAGACTTTAATGTTAACTTACTGGAATCATCAACTGATACTATTAAGATCTTAAGTTTATTTAAATCTTTTAATTTAGGTAATTTGTTCTTTGAACCTACACGGATAGGTGTTTCAAGTGCAACCTGTTTAGACAATATTTTTTGTAATTGCGAATGTTTGGATAAGGAAATATTTAATTGCTTTAATTCTGATCATAGTGGCCAAAAGGCTTCTTTTTTAAATGATTTTCATCAAGAACCACAGACAATAACATACAGACCCATAACTAGCAATCGTTTGGAATTATTCAAAACTAAAGTTCAGAGTAATATCTGTAGGTTATCCTTTTCACATAATGATTCTAATAGTATTTATAATGATTTGTTCGGTGTAGTTCTTTACCAATCTAATAAAAATTTCAAAATGAAAACTGTTTCTGGGTCTAAAACCAAGTTTAGTGAATGGGCTACTGTAGGCATTCATAGAAGTAGAAATAGGCTTTATGAACTATATAGAGAGAGGGAGGTGAATAAGAATGGTGACTTCTTAGTTTATATAAAGAATTATTCTAGGACCTTCAAGCAAGTTTGCTTAACTGCTAAGTCAAATTTCTTAAGTCTTAAACTCAAAGCTTCTGACAATAAGGTAAAAACTGTGTGGAAAATTATAAATAGAGAAACAGGTAAAACTAAAACTCGCGATAATCAAATCACCTTAAACAAGGGTGACAAACAAATCACGTCAAATAAAGACGTGGCCTTAGCGTTCGAAGATTATTTCTCCACCATAGCCATTAATACCACGAAATGTCTTCAATCATCTGCGATTGGAGCTCAAAAATTACTTTGTGCTAATGTTACTAATTGTAATGTAAACTTTGATTTTACCCACGTAGATTCAGTTTCTATTGTTAAGGCATTTAAATCGCTCAGTTTAAAAAATACTGAGGATTTATGGGGAACGTCAGTAAAAGTCATTCATCATGTCATAGATATAATTGCACCTCACTTAGCTTTAATCTACAATAATTGCATTTTAGAGGGGGTCTTTCCAAATCTTATGAAATATAGTAAAGCCTTACCACTTTTTAAATCAGGCGAGAGGAGTGATTTAACGAATTTCCGACCCATTTCTATTCTACCTGTTTTAAGTAAAGTTTTTGAGAAGTTAATGTTAAAAGATATGTTAGGGCACTTCAATAGAAATAAACTGCTTAACAGTAATCAGTTCGGCATCACCAGAGGACGATCCACAATTGATGCAGCATCTGTACTCATTAAATATATATACAATATTTGGGAGACATCTTGTGATGCAATAGGAATTTTTTGTGACCTTTCCAAAGCTTTCGATTGCGTAGACCATGCGACTCTTTTATTAAAATTAGAACATTATGGTCTATCAAATAATTCTCTAAATCTTATGTCTTCATATCTTAGTGATAGAACACAAACGGTTGTTGTAAACCAAACAAAGTCCATTGGAGCAGCTGTTAAATTAGGTGTGCCACAGGGCTCTATATTAGGTCCTTTCTTATTTCTCGTTTATATAAATGACTTACCACCCGCGGTAGTTAACCTTTGCGATATTGTGCTATTTGCTGATGATACATCATTGATTTTCAAGGTAGACCGAAAATCCGTCGATTATAGTAGGATAAACGCGACGCTAGGTAAAGTACTTAATTGGTTTACTAGTAACAATTTGCTACTTAATGCTAAGAAAACTAAATGTGTTAGGTTCGCTTTGCCTAATGTTAGACCGGTAGAATCTAGTATTTTTCTAAATGGTGAGTGTTTGGAAATGGTGGATAAGGCGCTTTTCTTAGGAATAACTATAGACAAAAACTTGCAATGGAGTCCCCATATAGCAGTACTAGCAGGCAAATTAAGTTCGGCAGCTTATGCTGTTAGGAAAATCAGACAATTTACCAATGTTGAGACAGCTCGCTTAGTTTATTATAGTTATTTTCATAGTGTTATGTCGTACGGTATACTTGTTTGGGGAAAAGCTGCTGACATACAGACTATTTTCGTGTTACAAAAAAGAGCCATTCGTTCTATATATATAACCTAAACTCCCGTGATTCCTTAAGATTACTATTTAAAGAAATTAATATTTTGACAGTAGCATCACAATTTATTTATGAGAATATTATTTATGTCATTAAAAATCAAGACTCTTTTATTAAGAATTGTGACATACATAATTTGAATACAAGAAATAAAAATAAAATAGCTATAAAAAAAATTCGTGTCCGTAAGGTATATAAATCATTTGTAGGTCAATGCATTCATTTCTATAATAAATTACCTGACGAAGTTTTAAAGTTACCATTTCCAGTACTTAAAAATTATTTGAAAAAGTCGTTGATGTCTAAAGCTTACTATAGGGCCGAAGACTATCTAACAGATAAAAATGCTTGGCCTAAATTAAACACCTAAATATCTTAATAATAACTTAATCATACAAATATGTAAAACATTGTGTATTGTCTAGGGGACACGGTTTCTGTAGGAAAATGTATCGAAACTTTTTATGTGTTGTTTTGCCCCGTCTAAGTATAATTTTTATTTATTTTTATATTGACTACTTATGAGTTTTTTTTTTTTTAGAATTTTGAGTTTTGACACATTTTCCTGCTCAACTACGCATGATATATATATTCATATTGTTTGTTACATTCATTGTTTTATATAATGCTAGGTTAAGTTTTTTCTTTTCGTTGTATAATATCATTTATCATAAGCAATATTTAAAAAACGACTGACTGTTGAGTTTCTTGCGGCGTTTCTTCTCAGCAGTGGTCTCTTGCGAAGCGCTGGTAGATTTTTGACGTGTAAAAGTGCCCGTGCGGCCTACTTACTGAATAAACATCTTTTATCTTTTTTTATCTTTTGATAGCGTTAGTTTTAGTACTTATGACATGAGTCGCAGCCGCAGTTTCTTTATTAAACTCCGGGTTTCGGCTCAAGTAGTCCACGTGATTAACATATTGCCCTTTCCTATATTCAACGTCAAACGTAAAATCTTGCATATAGCTCCACCATCGCGCCACTCGTGGGGATAGATCTTTTTTATTAACTGTTGATTTTATTGCATTGCAATCGGTAATTATTTTGAATTTAATCCCCAACAAGTAGACGCGAAAATGTTTTAATGCGTTGTATATAGCGAGAGTTTCCAATTCGTAGGAGTGGTATCGGGACTCACAGGGGCTCGTTCTTTTACTAAAATAGGCTACAACTTTATTTATACCGTCAGATTTTTGTAGAAGAATAGCACCATAACCTATTGAGCTTGCATCACTGCAATTCAGTCGGTAAGTCCGGATTAAAGATTGAAAGTAAAGGTTCTTTTGTCAAATGGTTAATCACATAACTACGAGCCTCCTGTTGATCCCCACTCCCACTTTAGGTCAATTTTTAATAGTTTAGTAATACAGGCTGTACGATAAGCAAATTCTGGTATGAACCGCCTGAAATAACTCGCGAGCCCCATGAATTGTCTGACCTGCTTTACCGTTGCCGGTATTGGGGAGTTAATTAAAGCAGACACTTTTTTTTGACTCGGCTTAACGCCTTGGTGTGATATGGTTCTTCCCAAGTAATCAACGCTAGTTTCAAAAAATGTACATTTTTTAAAATTGATGGTAAACCCTGCATCACTCAAAGCTTTAAGCGTTTGGTCCAGAAAGTCAAGTCCCTCCGATATTGTAGTAAAAGGTATTAACAGGTCGTCCATGTAGACCAACAGAAATTTAAGCCCCTTAACTGCTTTTGTTATAGCTTTTTGAAAAACTGAAGGACCATTGCATATTCCAAACGGCATTTTTAAAAATTCATAATGGTTATCCGGCGTGACAAAAGCCGTGTATTTTATGGCATCGGGTGCCATGCCATAGGTATCTGATAAAAGCCGTTTTTCATATCAATGGAAATATAGTATTGTGCTTTTCCTAAACGATCTATTTGGTCTTCAATGAGGGGGAGAGGGTACCGTTCCTTTTCAATATTTTGATTTAATGCTCGGTAGTCGATACATAATCTATTGGTGCCATCAGCTTTTTTCACTAATAACGCTGGACTTGCAAATTCAGAATCGCTTTCTCGTATAATGTTCTTTTGTAATAAATCATTGACAATATCTTGCACCTTCTCCCTCTCAACAGGGGCCAAACGATAGGGTCGATAGTTGATTATCTTGTTGTTTTTTAATCGAATATTGAGTTGGCCTGTCTTCACCGTACTAATACGGTCATCGGTAGGTAAGATAGAGGGGTATTTCTAAAAAATGTCAACCACGCTATCTTGCACGGATTTGTCTAAATGATCAAGACACTGTACAAGGTCATTCATTGCAGTTTCAATATGTACTGAGCAAACCTGGGACTGAAACTTGTCATTTTAAACTCGTACTAAATTACTACCGGTTGAATCTGTAACTATGGCTATATCGCAATACTGAACTGCATTACGTCCGATCAAACAGTCATAATTGAAATCGTCATCCTTAGCTACGTATAATTCTAGTTCAATACATATGTCGCGAAACTGAACCGGTACTACTATTTTAGCAAAAACGTGAAGCTTTCCATCACCAATTCCGTCAAGATATAAAGAACATGGTAAGAAGGAACACCCAAGGCTCTTTGCCACCGATTCTTTAATAATACTACAATCCGCTCCAGAATCCAATAATGAGGGTATATTAATGTTATTAATGCAAATGTTTGTTAATTTGTTGTCTAGTCATTTTGATTCAGTACTATTAATGTTTTTGTCGTGGTCACGTTGTTGAAAACGCTGAAAACATTTGTCAGCAGAATGTCCCATTTTTTTGCAAACTGTACAAGCGAGGCGGTGAAAACATTTTTCAAATGAGTGGCCTACTTTGTTACAAAAAGAGCAAATTTCTTTAGCAGTCTGATTGTTACTATTCACTAACTCCTTGATACTGGATTGCGTAACATTTTTATTGCAACGAGCCATTAGGTGTTCATTCTTCCCACAAAGAAAACACATTTTCTCATCCCTACGCAAATCGTTATTGGGTTTAAAACGTTTGAAGTTATTTGAATTTGCTGTTTGCGAGACGATTTCTAACGGTCTTTTTCTAGCTACCTTTTCGTAAGAAGAAAGCAAAGATATCAATTCCTGTGTTGAACCGACCGCGCTGTTTAGACTCGATATTCTTACGTTCACTTCACTTATACCCCCACACACAAGCTCGATTAATTGAGATTCCGTAAATGCTACCTTAGTACTACGTAACAACCTTATTTTTTCCCTAGCGTATTCACAGTAGGTGTCAGCAGAGTCGGAAGTAAATATTACAGCCTTTGATAATCTTTCAGAGAGGTTTTTTTTCTCAGGATACAAATCACAAATATGTTTACGCAAGACTTTCCAAGACCGTTCGGTCTCCGGCTCCCATGTCTCGAACCATAATAACGCAGAGCCCCGAGCCTTACCGGCTTTAGCAGCTTGCTGGATGCTGCTCCATCTTAATTCGGCGCCAAGCTTCTCAATCGATCTGCACCACGCCTCTGCGCCGTTGTCGTTCTTCTCAGGGTTGTACAAGGGGAGTGCGACGTCATCGTGCCGCTGATTTGATGTCACTGCCTCGCGAATTGCTTTCACGAGGTTGTCCAAAATCGGAGTCGACTCCATGACTTGTAAACAAAAAAAATAAAAAATATATGAAGGGCGTGTTTAGGTTTACGATCCCACTTCTGATGTTAGGAAAAATACCCGAAAGTTAAGAGTTAAGTTCTCAAGAATATAGTACAAGTAACATTAAAGGTTATTTATTACGTGATCAAAGCAAAATAAATGAGGGTATGTAGTGGATGGCACTTGAATAAATCGAATAAAACATAATATTTAATATTTTACTAACAAATATTCATTTAATCTACTTACATAGTCTGTGACCGCTATACCAAAAAGTACACCGAACTATTCTTGTCCAGCTACCGAACGATAAAGGGAAAAATGCCCCCTCCACCAGCAGACATCCCTTCTTATAATAAAATCCCCGCCTCCATTCGGATTAAATTGACAAGAGGATATCCGGTCGTCTTGATTCGTTTTTATCAAGTTAAATACATTTTTAATTGTTCTTAAAATAGCTAAATTATCTATTTAGAATATAACAACTAATAACATTGCAAGTTATAATCTAACACACTAATAACATTCAATAAAACTAATTCAATCTCTAAACTCTAACCACCACTGCCTAGCTACTTATTTGTCCGAACGCGTCCGTACTAAGATCCTTGACCAACTATTTCCCTATCTTCTCTACCGACTGTCTCTTCCTAGTTTCGCGTCCCGGGGGTAACTGTCCGTTTAAAAACATCTATCTTTCGTAAATTCCAAATCATCCCTACTTGTCACAACTGACGCCAACCTAATTAACCAATCAAACTAACGCGGGAAACAGTATGTCACCGCCCCAAGCTCTATGTTTTTTTAGGTTGTGTTTCGTTGCATCCTGAGACGCTAGTCCTTTATGTTTTTATCTACAAATGTAACGCCGAGAAGGCAATAAACTGTTGTTTTAAAGTTTCGCTATTGTTTTTGCACATGTTGCGTAGGGCAGACCATTCGTTTTGAAGAACTGTGAGAGTCTGTTTTTAACAATCTAGCAAAAAAAATATAGATAAAAGAAATTTGTCTAAATGACCTGCGCAGCTGCGTAGTTAAAAATCCCAAAAGCGGCTTCTTTGTTTGTAACTTTCTATTGTTATCGGTAATTTAAAGATTTCGAAGAATACAACAATATTAGTTTTAAGTATTAAATTACATTATATGAAATGTTTATTATATTTATATATAAATATATAGCGTGTAATATACACGCGTTACAAAAGCTGCATTTGACCTTTAGAGTTTATTTTTTACTGACACGTTTTTCTTCATCTCGACTGACAGCGATGGTAATTGATAATTATCTTTGAATAGGTGAAATAAAAATAGGTTCGTCAATATTATCATTTATTTTGTAATCAGATATGAGAATACAATTCTAAATTATTTTCAAAATACCATTTTTAATGCATAATACATTTTTTAACGCACAAGTTTTTTTATGAATTAAACAATTATATGTGTCTCTGTTTTTACAATATTTTTGATGCATAGATTGAATTTTAGGAAGATCTTTTTCTTCCAAGTCTATTACAGCACAATTGGACGTAGCTTAGCGAAAAGGATCCAATCCACGAAACAACCGAAACATGAGTTATCTATACCAAAGTGGTCTTTAAGGTGCAAATTTTCAATCAGCAAAAAAGATCCAGCGAAATACACAGGGAACCTTTTTTAAATCGCATGGGATACCAGCCCACATCTATGACAAGTATACATTTTAATTTGTTAGTAACATTTCAAACCTCCTGGAACATTATAGTCTAATTGGGTCAGCCAAGGAACAGATCCTTTTTTATTTTAACAAAATAAACCCAAGCTGCTTGGATTCTTTTTGCAAAAATATATTTATTGAATATGATTATTTTGAAAATTAACGAAAATGATTCAGAATAAGTGGATCCTATTTGGTAATCGTATTATTTTACTTTGACGTCAATAAAATATTAAATAATAACGATCCATACCAAATTTCTTTTTCTAAATTTTATCTTCTTAGTGTTACGATAAAATTTGAATTCGCAAAACATTTTATATTTTTACAAGGGTTTTTATCTATTGTTGGGGTTATACAATGGCGGCAAATTAATAAAATGTGAACTTGGTAAAGACATGTATTAGGTTCTATCGCTAATAATGTGTGAGGCTGATGCCTGGCTGACATTCCTTTTTATGCATAGTATCAGCGCCCTCTTGAGGTTACATTATGAACTAGTTAGTAGGCTTATCGATCTAATGTCTTAATGTTAACTAAGTTAGGCAAGTAGTTCATTACAATATTGATAGATGGCGCTGCTGTTAAAGCCTTAACATCTATATATTCAAACTATTTTTTTGTTGTGGATCGCTTCAGGTAAACGCTTATCTAAATATATGCTGCCAAAAAAAGAACAAAACAAACGATTCAACATGCTTGGATCTTTTTTTTAATTATGTCGGTCCCTTGTTAGCGGTAAAAACAAAACTAATCCAGCTCTTTTGGATCTCTTTAGGTAAATTATTATGATCTAGTGTAACTTTAAAATAAAACCATGAAAAGAATCCAGAATGCAAGGAGCTTTTTTGCTGAATTATTATGATGTTATATTAATAATGATATTGTAACAACAAAAACGATCCAGCTCTCATGGATCCTTTTAGTAAGTAAACGAATTCACTAACTTTATACATAACATAGCAAAACCAAAATCGATCCAATATGTAAGGATCTTTTTAATTAAATTAATTATTGACCTAGTAGATAAAAATCGGAACGAGAAAGAAAAGGGTTCAAACTTTAGGGATTATTTTCGTTTAATTAATTTAATTAAATTAAAATAATTGAAATACCTACATTGAAGTTGTATTAAATTTGTGATAGAGAAGTCGTTCACATTACTTCTTTTATTTTTTGATTACTAAACTTGCAACACTGTGTTGCAACTGCCGCCTCTGTGCTATTGCGTCATCTGCGTACGAGCACGTTGAAACAGGTTTTTCAAAGTGGTGCAAGACTTTTAAAACAATATTATTGTTTGTAAACTATTCAATGTGAAGTTATATGATACGAGGGAAGATGAAGAGGATAGATAGAATATTCGGTGCCCTAGGCAACTCGACAAATAAATGCAATGAAAAAAATGGTAAGTAAAGTTTTATTCTATTTAAATAAGTATCTAGGCATGTGTCTGCTTCGAAGGTTAAAGACTACTAGTACTCAATATCAACAATTTATTGTTAGTTTGTTTTGTAGGTGATCAAAGCCTAATTCAATAACATATTATTATCTGATATCAATTTTATGCCTTGACAATGTTTCATGTATTGTAAGTGTATGGAAAGTGTTTTTTGTTATGAGTATTTCTATAGCTTGGTCTCGCTTTGTTTTGCAGCAGACAAAAGCATTAAAGAACAAGTTGAAATGGATTTAGCATGTGATGAAGAACTTAGTTCAAACTATAGTAAGTTTTGGGTTAAAAAACACTATTTTATAAAATGTTCTATGAGAGTTTTCTATAGCTTGGTATCACTTTTTTGCAGTAGACAAAAGCTTTAAAGAACAAGCGGTTATGGATTTAACATGCAATGAAGAACATAGTTCAAACTATATTAGTAAGTTTTGGGTTAAAAAAACATTATTTTGTAATATGTTCTATGAGGGTTTCTATATCTTGGTGTTACTTTGTTTTGCAGTAGACCAAAATGCACAAGCTATGATGGATTTGACATGCAATGAACGCTCAAAATATAGTAAGTTTTGGGCTCATAAATGATATTTTACGAGTACTTATTTTGTAATTATTTTCTGCTAAGATTTCTATTTTGTTTTTTGTTTCACAGTTCATAGAGATTTATCTCAGACTTCATTGGATATGAGTAATATTCAAAATAATTTTGGTATGTTACAATTTCATTTTTAAGTTAATTCCAAGTTACTTTAAATTTGTATAATACCTATAAAATTTGTTCTTTTGCAGACCCTAATATAGGTAGTCGAAGACTCGCCTTTAGCTCCGCTGTTTTCGCCTTTGACACCACTATTGGCTAGAAATAAAGATTATAGATTCGACGACGACGAAAGTACGTGTTTATGGTTTATTAACTAAATATTTATTTTCTTATGTTTTTTGGTGTAGTTTCAGTTTTACATAAAGCCTTATAATTATTAAAATTTGTAGATTTAAACGAAAATTCATCGCCACTACGTCCTATGTCTCCAGACACTCTAAACCTTTACCAGACATTAAGTACAGCATTAGATGAAGAAGACGGTTTCGAAGAGGGATGTAAAGAAAATACAGAGAAAGGAGTGACACAAACCGAAGATTTAAATAACCACAACGTTCCAGAAAGTACACATCATAATTTAAGCGACACCCGAGAAGAGCCTCTAAGCGACTTTAGCAACGATACCGACTCTGACTATATACCAGATGTAAATAGTGACCAAGATTCAAGTTCTGAAAACATTTCAGGTAGATTAAATCAAACTATTCAGGTTCTTGCTATAGTGCACAATGACAAAAGTAATTCAAAAAATATTAATACTGACCTTGACACGCTTAATTTAAATGAAGAGCTGGTTCAAAATAAGGAAAATGAAAACTTTACGGCTGTGGATCGAAATAAAAACACGCCTAATATACATGAAGATGAAGATCACCTGGCAAATACAAAAATTACTTCTGACAATAGAATTAAAAAAAGGCAGATATTAACAGATGATGAAATTTCAGAATCTAGTAATACTGAAGAAACATTAAGCAATCATCATACTGGAAATGACATAGATACTGAAGTGACGGTAAGTCGGCCGAAAAAGGGACGCAAGCGAAAATACCATGATCACACATTAGCTCAAGCAAAAAATAGAAAATATGAAAATCTGCCGTATCATTCAAAAAAGAAATACGTTACACCAAAAGTGTTTCGTGACTACGCGTGTGCCTGCCTAAAACTGTGTCATCATAATATTTCCAAAGAATTAAGACAAAAGGAATTTGAGAAATACGTAACTTTAGGGTCTTATGAAGCTCAGTTGTTATATATTTTACGCTGTGTCACAGAAAGTCCAAAATCAAGGACGTACACCATATTGAAGGGAAACAAGACCGGTAAAAAAAAGCCCAGAGCATTTATCAGAAAATACACTATTTGCGACATCGAAGTGTGCAGAGATATGTTTATTAACAACTTTCAAATCACACCTAAAAAAGTTGATGTGGCTTTAAAAAAGATAAGAAGGGGTGGTTCATTAAATGACCAAAGGGGACAGTCACGTGGAGGCTGGAACAAAATGACTGATGATGACGTAGATTTTATAAAAAATATCATCGATTCAATACCTAAGTATGAATCCCATTACAGACGGGAGCAAAATAATGGCGTTCAGTACCTGAAAACTGGAACAACACTTCCAATTATCTATAATTTATATTTAGAGAAATTGAAACAAGCATTTACCGAACACAAAAAACCTGTGTCATTTACAACATTAAAACGCATATTTTTGACGAACTTTAACTTACGATTCAAGAGTTTAAAAAAAGATACATGCAGCAGATGCGATATATTAAAAAAAAAAAAAAAAACACTACAATAACCGAAGAACAGAAAGAGTTGTTAAAAGAAGAAAAAGACAAACACTTAAAACGTGCTGAAGATTTGCGTAATCGAATGAACCAAGAATTAAATAAAGCTAAAAGTGACGAGTCTTTTGAGTGTCTTACGTTCGATTTAGAAAAGACCCTTCCACTACCCCGAATACCAACGAGTATTGTATTCTATAAAAGACAACTATGGTTATACAACTGTGGCATACACGCAGGATCTAATGATTGTGGTCACTGCTATATGTGGGTTGAAGGTGAAGCCGGTCGAGGGGCTCAGGAAGTCGGATCATGCTTAATTCAATTCATAAAAGATAAGCTAAATCCTAATGTCCTTAACCTATCATTATGGAGTGATTGTTGTGGGGGACAGAACCGCAACATAAAAATTGTACTGATGTTAAAGGTAATACTTAACTCGCATCCGACTTTAAAGACAATAACCCTGAACTATCTAGAATCAGGTCACACATTTTTACCTAACGACACTGATTTCTCAAAAATAGAAACCCAGCTGAAATATCACGAAAGAGTTTATACAGCTGAAGAATACATAAAGATAATAAAAAACTGCAAGAAAAAGAACCCACTACAGGTTTATAGAATGACACAACAAGACTTCTTGAGTTCCAAAAACATAGAGAAAAAGATAGTAAACAGAAAGACATTTGTTAATAAGACTAAGACTAATTGGCTCAAAACTAAAGAAATTTTGTTGAAAAAGGAAAATGAAAATATTATCTTTATGAAAACTACTTTAGAAGATGACTTTCAAGAGTTAAATATACAGAAAAAAATAAAGGGAACCTCATTGAAAATTTCTGATAGTGACTTTTCACCATTGTGGCCTAATGGCAAGGAAATACCTCAAGCGAAACTGGATGATTTAAAATCCATGTTTGATCTCATTCCTAAAGACTGCCTAGGATTTTATCAAACTCTGAGAGGGAATCCTACACTTATAGAGGATATAGATGGATTCGAGGGGCCTTCTGATTTTAACTTGGAAGATCAAGAAGTGGATATTGACTTTTAATATAGATACAGAGTGATATTATGTTTTGTTAAAACATTGTATTTTTTTGAGACTGATTTACGGCAAAGCATGTATTATGTTGATGTTGCTATTAGTTTATTATATATTTTGTAGTAAATAAAGTTAGTAATTGATCTCACTTTAAAAAAAAGTAACCTAAAAATAAACACTTTTTCAAATTATTCGAGTTGTTTTATTTTGAAAACAATAACATAATTCAAAAATTATTGCAATATTTTTTAAATAAAAACCTTCTTGTGAAATTAAATTACCATACGTATCATGTAAGGCATATTTTCCCAAAAAGGATCCAACCCCATAATCATCAATTATCTTAAGAAATACAATATCTATTTTAATTACAACTATTCAGTTTTAATATAAAACATTTTATTTATACTTTACATAAATTAGCTATAAAGTAAAATATCGCAATTGGAATGAAACACGCTTCAAATTTCAAACCTCAATAACTTTAGCGTAAGTCATTGTGGATTGGATCCTTTTCCCTAAGCTACGTCCAATTATCACACAAATCTTTAACCCATTTAATTTTTTCTAACCCTCTTACAAATATTTTCTTATTTTCTACGTGAACATAAATGATTCTTTTAAACTCTCTATAATCAATGAATCCTTCACGTCATAAGATACCGAGGTTTTTCTCTATCCATCTAACACAACTTTTTTCTTTTTCCGATAAAGTAAAAAACGCATACGGAGGTTTTATTAAAAATGCTTGTGTGTATTCATTTTTACTATATGCAAATTATTTAACAATAAATTCATTTGTAAATGATTTAAACCCCTGGAGATCTACAAACAAGCAGTCTGAGCTCATGATATCCTTCGAGTGATATTGGTCAACGGTCTACAATGCTATCATTCAAAATAAGACAATAAGCAGCAGTATTATCGGGTATGTCCTGTTCACACTCTAATTCAACTCTCACATCTATTGAACCTGTTTTTAAGGTTTCGTTTTGCCGAGAGCAGTCGATAACAAACAGAGGCGCTTTATCCTTAAATTCTTGCGTACTAAGCAACGACGCTTGACTGCGGTTATAATACGACTGTTGGAATTTAGCATACTGTTCGTATAATATAGCGAACTTTTCATCTGCGAAACTAACATTTGAACTTTCATACGGAAAATAGGTTGAATTTAAAAAAAACTTTTACATCTCTTAAATGACAATGATCAAAGTGTGTTATATCTTTGTTAGTCATATTTTTTCTATCTGTTTTTAATCCGATAACAACATCGTGGCTTTTCAATTTGAAATGAAGTTTTCATTGCCCAGGAATGTTTTGATGTTTTCGGTAAAAGTAAATATCCCAGTTTCTAAATGCCAACCGAATAGCACGATCTTTTTCCAAGCACTTCATTAAATTTAACCTTTCAAGATCAGAAACTTGTATATGTGGCATACGCCATACTATTTTAGATATCGTAATGTTATCTATATATTCATTTGTATTGAATGTTACGCTATTTAAATTAGTATTGGATCTCAAAAGAATAAGTTCATGCTTACAGTTTATAACTATTTTATTGTAATCCTCCAAGCCAAGAATCTTGTTTAAAGGAATGCATACAGAAAACGAACCATGCGTAACTTTTGTACCGTTAACATCCCAACCCCATAACTTTGACATTCTCGATGCATGTTCATTTAGAGATAAGAGAGATTTCATAGTAGTTGTAACTCCAGCATTTTTTATTTTGTCTATTTCGATTCCATTAAGCTCATATCGAATATCTTGAAACAAATGAAGTATAGGTTATTAGTAAACTGAATACGTTGTTTCCCTCTATGTATAAGGCACTCTCGGAAGGTAACACTTACAGATCTTGTTGGTTTATTGGTATACGGATTTCATCATTAAAATTAAAACTTGTTACGTAAGGTTTGTAGGAATGAAATTCAAAACTTTCTATTGAGTTATCGTAACCAAAAGTTTCGGTTAAGTTTAGAATACTCATTTTAATAAACCAATTGTTTTAAGAAATTCTTTATTTTCGTTGGAAAGCCTCGTAAGCTGATTTTTAGGTGTTCTTTTCTTGACAGCACAATGCGTACTAATAATTGTACTGAGCGAAACTAATCTTTTATTGAAATCTATCATCTTTTCCTGAGATGCAAATATATCTGGATTTCTTCACCGCGTAAATTGATTAAGTTGCCGTTTAAATCCAATATTCTTAACTTTAAAGAGCTTAAACTGTTTTGAGTAAGAGGAAAATAAATAACGTTTTTAGGTGTTTCTATAATCCGATAGCCTTGTGGCACATTAGGCGCAAACTCGTGAATAATATGACTTGGTTTTCCATTAATAAATGAACCACTCACAATGTCACATCCAACTCGCACAATAGTTGTAGAGAAAATTGACACAGGAAAAGGAAATCTGTTAATATTTTAGCTTGAATAGTTTCTTTAACGAAAACTAGTAAGTTACCAATCGAATTTTCTTTATTAAAATACACATTTTTAGAACACAATATAGACGTCTTTAAACCTTTATTTGGCAAGGTTGTAAAAGGTGAAAATTGTTTAATATGTGATGTTTTCTGAATATTAGGTTATAAAACCAATCCAAAAAAAATCGAAAAAAAAATCAAACATTTACAGTTTTCCTGAAAACCAATGTATATCACAATATACATTGCCAATGAATCGAATTATTGCATCTAAATAGTAATGTATACTGTGGTAGACAATGCGAAGTTCAAAGAAAAATATTTTTAATTAAAAAAAAACAATAAATATAGAAAATAATTTAATAAAACAGTGTTACATAATTTACTTTGTATGGAAGCTTAAAAAATAATTTCTGGGGTTTTTCCCTGTAACAAAACAAAGCTTAATATTGCACTTTATGCAAAAAACCGTTGTCAATTTTTGACAATATCTACATCGCCCCATATCATTCTGTGTGGATATGAAGTGCCCCACATTGTCGTACCTTATTCTGAATTCTCATTTTTACTAGCCTTGCCTAACATTGTTAAATTTTTGTAAATTTCAAAACGGAAAATTTTAGAGGTAGGTTTTTTAAACTTTTTTTAGCACAGTCATTTCTATACAAAATCCAGGCATTGTTAATAGATATATCGATCAACTGAGCAAATATCGCCATGTACCATCTTTTGGTTTTGAGAGGTGTTTTATACAACGATATCAACATATCGGCCAAGTCCACTCCTCCCATATGTTTGTTGTATTCCACGACTATTTGTGGGCACTTCACATCCACTTTTTGCTTTTTTTCTTTGCAGAACCTTTTTATTTTGTGCACAGGTTCGGCTCCAACAAAAGTACTTATCAACGTGACTGGCTTGTTGTCGTTCCAACGTACTGCAGCAAGTTTGTTTTTGTTGCATACAACTTGGACGTAATGGCCCCTTTCTTTCTTCTTCATAACTTTTTCTGTAGGGAGTATCTTTTCAGCACCTCTGATCCGATTGTTTCTTATAGTACCCAGGGCAACGATACCATAATTTTCCCGTAAAATGTAGAAAAGTTCTGGCGATGAAAATAAATTGTCGCAGAAGATAGTCTCAGGTTTCTTTGTAATGCTCTGGCACAAGGCAATTACTATTTTGGCTCCGAATCCGATCGAAGCCTCTTGGTCAGTAAAAACCTCTTGGTCAGCTCGTAAATTGATGAAACCTGAAGGTATCTTCACCCCCGTACAGAATAAAATCGTATATCATACCTGAAACCCCAGCTCTGACGTAGTTTTTGAAACCCCATTTATTTGGTTTATCCTTCATATACTGTTTTCTATTTCCGGCCGTTCGTCCTTTAAAAGGAATCATCATCTCATCTATGCTAAACTTATTTTCCTTTTCATGTTTTAAGCAGTTTCTTCTGAATTTTTCTACTATGGGTCTTATTTTGTAATATCTATCTGAATCCTCTAAGTTATTGTCAGCAAAGTGTCTCCGTATGTCGTGTATCTCCGTAGGGTGACGGCACCAATGATGGACACTTTTAGCTGACAGGCACCAGTAATGGACACTTCACTCTTAATTCAAATATCATACGGTCCTAATTTGATTGTTGCAAAACAAATGAATAACCCTTATCTTCTGTAAAATAAGAATCAAGTGTCCATCATTGGTCCTTGTCCATTACTGGCTCCGTCACTTTGTTGGTAACGTTTTAAAGACATTAGGTCTGATACTTGTGTGAAGCGAAAGCAAGCATTCCAGTAGTCTGTATATGCAGGCATTTGAACTTCTTGTTCAGTTAACTGAATCGACCTGCCAGTTTTTTGGACCGAGTACATATTCGTTTGTTCTGTAATGAAAGATACGATATCAGGTGAAAAGAACTTATTGAAGTAATCAAGCGACGAAACATTATCAGGTAAGCCTTCCAACTCGTCTATTTCTTCAACTGTAGCTCTGTGTTTAAATACAACTTTTTTCCAATTGTAATGCAGTACAAACTTTTTCAGTTTGCTTCTTGGCCCTTGTTTTTCTCGTGGAGGTTTTGGTTGACACCGGGGTTACAGTCACAGAATGCAGAGATGGTAAAGAGGTTATTGAGGGGATGTTAAAGTAGTTAGGTTCTCTGGTCGGTGAAGGATAAATTGCAAAATTGGAGTCAAAGGGGGATCTTCTTCGGGGTCACAAGTTTGCTTTACGGGTTCCGGTTCATTAATTTGGGCGATGTCATCATCAGAGCTACTTAGCAAATTTAGGCGTTCGAAAGAAGACTCTAGAGAAGGTGGTGGAGATGAAAAGTCTGGCGAAGAAAGCATCCTATGATAATCGATCTCATTTTCATCATCAGATTTATCGCTTGTTTCAGAAAGAGCATTTGCGGTAGGAATAAGGGCCAATATTCTAGCTGATCTAGTCTGAACCACATGCTGTAAATAAGCAGAAAAAAAATAAAATAAACAAAAACAGATCGACACCATATCTGTGAGTATTTGGCAATGTATATCACAATAAACATTCAAAAAGTAATTTCAAAAGGCAAGTGATTAATTACACTGTGTAAAAGTCCTCTTCCTTTCATATCCTATTATGTTAATGACATTTTTTGCGCGAGTAACTTTATAAATATACTCATACAATGGAACTTCTATTAATCCAGCTGTTCTCACTATCATTAAGTCCTAACCACTTAACGTATAATTTCTTCCCTTTTTTTTTGACCACCTTTTCAATGAGATAAACGTCTGGGTACTTAGTTTTTTGAAGTTCTTGTTCGTAAAATCGACACTATCTACGAACACTACGCTAACTCGATTTTCGCTTCTTTACAGAAGACGTGTTTTAATGGAAAAGTTTAATAACTCCCTTGATTTTTGACAGTTGCCTTTGAAATTTGGAATAGAAATAGCTTAATAGTTACTTTATTAATTGGTATATATTGGCCCACTAAAATCTTGTTCGTTTTGGATTTATGACAACTTAGCGTTCTATACTTCAATTTTACCATTAAAAACTGCAACGAATAATACGCCAAGTAACACTTAGCCTAATATATCTCGCTACGGTTTATGATGAAAATATTCATTTTATTGTCCAAAAATCTATGCTTCCCATTTGTAGGAAGTGAGCTGAGCTATAAATAGTCAGAATTAAGTACAAACACAATAAAGCAATGGCAATTTAGTGAAATCTATGACTTAGCGTAATATACACCTAATAGATGTTTTTATCGTTCCATTCTAAACTACGCTATTGAGCACTTAGCTGGTTATACGATTGCCGATACTGTTACTGAGCTTTTTATTCACAATATGAAACTATGAAAAATTAAATTAAGTAGATGATTTTATGCACCACAAATAGCTAAAAAGTTAGTTTAATCAGACAGTGAACCTTTAAAATTTAATCACACTTAAATAATACATGGAATATTGTTCGGGTCCGTAGGTCTTACCCTTGATACCCTTCGCGTGTCTCCCGGGTGCTGCCAAACGAACAACAACGCCGAGTGTCAGCCCTTCTGGATTCCAAGACGGCTACTACAAGCCGTGAGGATTAAAACACCTCAGAACGAGTAGACTCGCCAACCCGCAGTGGGCAGCGTGGCGTTTCAAGGCCTAGTACCTTCCATGGAAAAGTACACCAAAACAAGGCCCTCAGCTCCCAGTGGTCCTGCTAATCCTGACTACGGCACCGGTCAGGGAACCGGCGGGATGAAGGGTGCTAAGAATCCCTGGGTAAATAAAGATCCTTAAAAAAAAAAGGTACGCTATTAGGAAGGAGCAGAGGCCAAAGAAGGACAGACTAACTTGACATGATAGAAAAACACCGGGGACTAAAGGTGTTTAGAAGGCAACTCAAGCGTGGAAACCACCAAATACTTACACAAACTCGCCGCTGACGGATCCAGACTAACATCAGACCACAAGGAAATACTAGAAGTCGTAGAGAAATTCTACTCCGACTTAAACAGCTCCCAAAAGATTGAACCATCTCCTACTAAGTTAGGAAAAGATCCACGAGCTACATAAATTGGCAAGGCACAAAACCTAAGAGTAGCGCGAGTTGTGCTTATATGAGACTAAGAACTCCTTAAAAGCAATGAAGAAAGGGAAAACATCAAGAGATGACAAGGTTACATACGAACATCTGCAACTCGGTGGAAAACCAGTGTTAAAGCAGCTCCAGCTCCTGATCAACAAGGCCTCTATTCGAGGGAGTAACTCCAGGAACGTGTAAAAATGCGGTGGTAATTCTACTGCACAAGAAAGGAGACGTCATTAATCTTTCAAATTACTGACCCATTTTGCTACTCAGTCATGTGTACAAGTTATTAACCAAGGTTATAACATTACGGCTCTCCAACAGCCTTGACTCAGGGCAACCAAATGAGCAGGCGGCTTTAAGAGCGGCTTCTCAATGGTTGACCACATCCACACAGTTCGACAACTTGTGGAAAGTTTAATGAGTACAACCAGCCCAGCCAGCATTAGCCTTCATAGACCTTGAAAAGGCGTTTGATACAGTGTAACTGTATCGAACGCAATAAAACTGGGCTGTCATTCACTCTCTTGAGAGATGTCAGATCGACTATAAGTATGTGCAAGCGATTAAATATGTGTAGCATGCAGCCACACTGCAAGTAAAGCTGCACGACCTTACAAAGCCGGTTCCCGTTAGAAGGGGGGTTATACAGAGAGACACAATATCACCCAAATTGTTCACAGCATGTTTGGAGGACATATTAAAGCTCCTCGACTGGTCCAATAGAGGCATAAATATCAACGGAGAATACCTGTCACAGTTGCGCTTCGCAGATGATATTGTCTTGTTTGCCGAAAACACCGAGAACTTGCAGGCTATGCTGGAAGAGCTGTATTCCGCTTTACTCAACGTTAGTCTAAGAAAGAACAGCTTAAAAACAAGACTGATATGCTGCAATGCCGATGTTGACTATTTATATAACTGTGCATGGTCAACAAATCAATAGTGTTGGCGAATACGTCTAGTTGGGCCAAGTTATACTAAGTGTCGAGAGAAGGAGACAAGAACGCGAAATTCAGCGACGTATCCGGCTGGGATGGGGGGCCTTCTGCAAGCTCTCCGACGTATTCAAGGACATAAGATTGCCTTTAAACCTCAAACGCCACACGTTTGAATAGTGCATTCTCTCCGTGATGGTCTATGGAGCCGAAACCTGGACGCTGACTAAGCAGCTCATCCACCAACTACAAGTCACCCAAAGGGCCATGGAAAGATTGAGTCTAAGCAGCCCTTAATTATTATTTTTTAATAATCTGGACAGCGTTGTTTAAATACAAAAGCGACACAAACCAAAATGTTGTGTTGCATTTAAAATCGGAATGCTATTTACTTTAAGTTTTAAATCAAACTATATTTGTTTTTGATTTGTGGCGCTTTTTTATTTAAGCAGCATGGACATACAGACAAATATACAAACAGACAACCAATGGTAATCCTACAACAGGGGTTCCGTTTTAAGTAAATGAGGCACGAAACTCTTAAGTCATTAATATTGTTGTTATCCTCTTTTGAGTACCTTGACCGTTGAAAAAATAACTTAGCAGTTTGAAATAAGTTATATAGTTAGTACAATCGCAACAACATAATTTTATCCCATTTTAAATAAAAAACAATGTAAAAAACGCGCGTCCCGCTAACAAGCGCCTAAGTCACACTTAGACGGCAACAAACAAACTAGCGCCCCTTCCGCTCCCCCCGTACGAGCGGCTATCACAGTTGGCGGGGCGTACGTCGTTCGATTTCAAATTTGTCATAAACTTAGCGCTGTTTACGTTTCGTAACTTTGTTATTTTTATCGATAATTGAAAAATAGCAATAGGATTATGTAAAGAACGAATTTCTAAGATCATGGGCATTAAAAAGTGAAATTCACCCAAAATCGAGTTAGCGTAGTATTCGTAGATAGTGTCGAAATGTGCCCAGAATAGTGTTTCCTCGCTGATCTTCTATACGATACGTAAAAGGTTGAGTGTTACTGACTTGTTTAATAGTAAATAGCTCTGTTGACCAATTAGGCGTATAACTTTTATGGGAAGCGCTTTTATACTTGTTTATACGTACACGATCTCCCACATTGAATTTATTTAATTTATGATGCAAAGTTTGTTGACTTTTCTTAATATTGTTCTTTATTTCCGGTTCATTTTCAAAATTAACATCATTCGGTCTAAATTTTGTTTTACTATGAATAGTTTCATTATAAAATTTTACTATATCATCTAAAGGTTTTCCAACCCATTTATAATTTCCAATTAAACTAAAATATTTGTACAATTTGTTTTTAAGCGTCTTTATAACGAAACGTCTTCTTTCAAAAATTGATGCCTTTTTAATTAAATAAGTTGAATAATGATTTATTCCTAAAGATTTTATATAACTATCAAATTCACTATTGTAAAACTCTTTTCCAAAGTCTGTCTGCAAGTTTCTAGGAATTTGGATTGCTGACTTTATAATTTGATGAAATGCATTTGCGTACTTTGAAAATGCATCAATGACAACTAAAATGTATTTATTTCCTTTATTTACTGTATGGATTTTTTGTAAGTCAATCAAATCTGCTTGCCACAAATCGTGAATGCCTTTTAAAACAACTGCTCGTCGCTTAAAGTTTTTACGAGCTGATCTGTGGATCTCATTCACTAATTGTTCTTTTGCCATTGTTTAATCGTTTTACAATATTATCTACCTCCTTTTTTGTAGAAAAATTCAATTTCAACTGAGTTGCAAAATTAATGAATTTGTGAAATTATAACTTCGAGTAAAGAATCGAGATACTTCTTGTCATAAATGTTCTGAACAAGCTGATCGACGAACTCCTTTTTTACTGCCTCATCAGCCGACAAAGGACGAGCAACACCTTTTAATCTCAGTGATTGTAAATCAAAATCTCCGTCTTCTGAATGAAGCAAAGCCTGACTTTTAAGTTCGTTGATTTCAGATACACCTGCTACACTTAAACGTTTATGAACATGGTGGCCAAATTTATCTATGTTCATTTTGTGATTTATATATTTTTACGGCAAAAGTTCTGCTTCGACTAAAGATAATAGTAAAGTAACTGTTTTATATATTAACACTAGCTTCCGCCCGCGACTTCGTCTGCGGAGAGTCAGAACTTCTGTTAAAAGTACAGTTATAGTTTACATCACCTTCAAAGGCTTTTAAAAAAAAAGTCTAGAACGTGAATTTTAAGTTAGCGGTCCACATAAACAACTTTAATTTCATGGCTCTAACCTTTAAAACAACAAAATTGACATACAAAATAAATCCACTGCCTCTCTTTCACCATTACGTTTTTTAATACGATTCTAGATAAATTTGCCATATTTCTATACAAACAATTAATCCACTTAGCAGAAGATTTTCGAAAAACACTTAAACTGAATAATTTTTGTATGTAATAGTAATTTGAATACTACATAATTTCGATACAAACTTTAGTCAGTAATCTTAGATCCCAAGTATTTCCCTTTAGTTATTTTTTATTGATAATGGATTTGCTCTTAACTAACTATTCCTATAAGGTGCAAATGTTTACAAAACACTGATGATTGCAATGTTTTAGATGCTATAATTCATGTACCTGGCTAAAAAAAAATCAGCGTACAGGGAGATCAAATTATACTGGATATTAAGTTTTTTCGTTAAAAATAGCTTGTTTTTCAACTTTTTATAAATATTGATATTTCTAACTTCAATGTGTTGAGTTTTGATCTTATATTTAGCGTCAAATAATATTATCCACCTAGATCGGGCTCTTGTCGCACTGTACGCCGTTCCTTGCATAAAGACCCTGTTTTTTTGTGATTTGACTAAAAATGTACAGATTTCAGATTTTTTCCTATACTTGCAGTAAAAGACGGTATTACTTGCCAAATTTCATAGTTCTAGGTCAACGGGAAATACCCTATACATTTTGATTCCCTCGAGAGTGTCGAAATACACGTTTTTTGCGACATAAACGGCCGTATCTTTTTTTTACGTAAATGTAGAAGTTTGATTTTTTCCCAACTTCAAGGGACTGTAGATTTGAGTATATGGTTTAAATTTCAACTCGATACCTCCACGCGTTCCCGAGATAAAGGGTCTTGACAGACGGACAGACGGACGGACAACAAAGTGATCTTATAATATAATAATTTATATTAGTGTTGATCCCGAGTTTCATGTATCAAATTTCAGTCATAAATTTAATTTGTAGGTAGGTAGGTTTTTTATAGGAAGGTAAACATTAAGTTATCTTCAAAACTGACCAAATTTCTACCAAACTTCTACCCCCCATTTTGTACCATCCAACTTTGGGATAGTTTTTTCTAAATCGCCGGAAGTAACTTTTTTTGTTTATAAAAACAGTACTTAGCGTGAACATATTTTTTCCTTCAAAAATTATCATAATCCCTTACAAACTTCTACCGCCAATTTACCCCTAAGTGTTTCCAAAATCGCCGAAAGCTATATTTTTAATTTATAACTACAGTAGCTGTTACAACATTTTCCACGTTTCTCACGCCAAAAATATACCAAACAATTTTCTACCCCCCGTTTTACCTCCTCAGACGTAGTTTTTCCTGAATCGAGCATTTCTACCAAGTTTCAAGTAAATCAAAACATAAAAGTACCTATTAATTATTTTACCTTGAATTTTATTCACAAAAACGCGTTTTTGTTATTTTTACGTTGTTCCGGTCATGAAAAATGTTTAATTTTTTATTATTATTTAGAGAAATAAGTTGAAATACACGAGTCCATAAAAAACCGCTGTTTAGATTTTTTGCAAGGTTCAAAGCTAAAAACCCCACACTGTAACCGCTTTCCCTTGATTCTGTGAATTTCAAACTGTTGTACAGCTAAAAATCAGTGAGAAAAGTGTCTGCCAAATGTTTTTTCGTATCCAGGGAGTAATAATGAATCGAATGGGGATAATGAGAACCGTGTGCAAATGACTAAGTAGAGCTTTTTTTTTACATTTTTACAACTCCGTCCCATGATAATGCAGAGCCCTGAATGTCTGCTTCTTCGATTTTCTTCGTTTCCAAGATGATTGTGACCATGAAACCCAGAGTCATACATATGGAAATGATTTAATACCCCCCTTTTTTATGCAACTTCAATCCGCTGTAACGCGAAAACGCAGCGACATAGGACCTTAATTGACTGGACCAAATCGGTTCGTATTGATCTAAACTGCAATCCACCTCGATGTGAAACGTGTGCAAATCATATACCGAAATGCTCGCCACCGCCCTAACTATAACGGCACCTGAGTATTTATGGTATATGTCGACTTTGTAAAAAGTTGTATTTGGTTGACGGTTTTGAAATATGTGGTGTAAGAGATATTGATACGAATGTTCACATCTGTTGTTGTTATAGGAGCCCAAATGATAAAAAAATTCTAAGTGTTTATGGATCAGTGCGAGTTACTACTGGAACATCTTTTTAATAAAAATGCTTTTATTTGTGGCGATTTGAACGTAAATTTGATGGTAGATAATAAACAACGCAGGGAATTTTTGAATTTGTTAAAATGCTATAACTTCAAGCATCTTATAGATGACGTCACCTTCAGAAGGAACGATTCTCAGTCTTGTATTGACAACTACATAACAAATTTGCCTCTGGATTCCATTTCATCTACTAGAGTTGATCATAATGGTTTAGCTGACGGGCATGCCGCTATTTTTTGTGAGCTAAATACAGACACCCTTATAACAAAAAATAGTGAAAAGCGGTCTGTAGTACGGGAAAAAAAGAATGTAAATGATAAGACAAGCCTTAGATTGTTTAGATCTAGATTGAATGCCATAAATTGGCATAACTTAGGTATTAATGGTTTTTTGAAAAGGATTACAGATGTTTTTCATCAAAGCTTTTAAAAAAAGCGTAAAACTATTAAATTAGTAAAAAAGAGTTTAATTAAATGGGTCACAAGAGGTATTAAAGTAGCGAGTAAAATGCAGCGCTTCTTGTCGAACTCAAATAAGCAAAATTGTGATAAATCTATTTTAGACTATCGTGTTAAATATATGAATGCTTTTAGAAGAGTGATCAGAAATGCTAAAAGGGCTGCTGTGCAGTCAGAAATAAAAAATGCAAAGAGTTCGTCAAAGAGAATTTGGAATATTGTAAACAAATATCGTAACAAATCTTGTAACCTCAAACATAACAAACTGGTGATGAAAACAAATAACAATATCGTAGATGATCCTTTAGAGGTTACTAATTTATTCTCGGCATGTTTCGATCATAATAATGCTCTAAATACAGGTGATTTGCACTCTGCAGTCCTTTTCCTTAAGCAATCTACCGAAAATAAGTTCGACGACATAGCTTGTAAAATTGTTACTTTGTCAGAAATAATTAAAATTGTCCAAGGCATGGAAAATAAAAAATCGTTCGGCTTTGATGAGATGCCAATTAAAGTGATTAAAGATTGTATTGATATATTGTCCGGGCCATTAGCGTGTTGCTTTAATAATTGTTATAATCTTGCAGTGTTCCCTGATCAGCTTAAAGTGGCTAGAGTCCTACCTATTTATAAGAAAGGAACTAAATCTGACCCTAACAACTACCGGCCGATATCCCTACTCCCAATACTCTCAAAAATATTTGAACTACTAATTAAGTCACGTATTTTAGATCACCTTGAAAAAAATTGTATAATCAATCATAGGCAATTCGGTTTTCAAAGAAAACTAGGAACCATTGATGCCATTGATTCTCTAGTGGACGACATTGTAAGTCAACTTAATGAAAGAAAAAGAGTGGCAGGCCTATTTATTGACTTAAGCTCCGCTTTCGTTACGGTCGACCACGCTATTCTTATGAGTAAACTCGAATTCTACGGCATCAGAGGAAATGTATTATATCAGCTTTTGTTAAACTATCTTAAGAATAGAAAACAATTCGTGGAAATAAAAAGCGTTGAACATGGCTGTGAACAATGTATAAGGTCTACAGTTGTCAATGTAGAAAGAGGTGTTCCGCAGGGATCTATTTTGGGACCTATACTATTTATTATTTTTACTAACGACCTTATAGATTTTATTTGTAATGCAGTACCAAACTGTAAGTTAACAGTATTTGCTGATGATACAAATGCGATTGTTTGCGCCGATAATATCATCGAACTCAATAACGTAACTAATAACGCAGTTTCCATTTTTAATAAATGGTTTTCAAAAAATAATTTACGGGTTAACACGGACAAAACTCAACTGATGCTATTTAAGTATAACTCTAAGGAAAATGAAAAACTTGAGGTGTTAATGAATGGAGCTATTTTAGATGTCGTAGACTGTGTAAAATGTCTTGGTATCCGCATTGATTCTCTTTTAAATTGGAAACATGAACTGGAGGCTGTAGAGAATTCCATTGCTTCGGCGTGCTATGCTTTAATGTGTCTCAGGGAGGTAATTGGAATCGATGAGCTTAAAGTTGTTTATTACGCCTTAATAGAGTCCAAGTTGAGGTATAGTATTAAGTTCTGGGGTAATAGTTTCCAATACAATATTAATAGGGCTCTTATAATTCAAAAAAGAGCTGTGCGTACCATGTTTAGCATTCCACAATGGGTCTCGTTGTAGAGATTATTTTAAGAAATTAGGTATTCTGACGGTAGCTTGCTTATATGTTTTAATTTTACTCACTGAGTCCTTTAAAAATAATTCAAAGATGGAGACCTCTGTAGAACAAGACTTACGACTACTTACACGTACAAAAAACAAAAGGTACAACTTCTGTCCGAGGCTTAAGATTGCAGTGCATTGTGCGAGTCATCAAGCTGTGAAACTATATAATAAGCTACCTTCTGGGGGGTTATTATGACATGGCTAGGCAGTTCATTTTACGGCGAGCGTAAAGGACAGAGCTATAGCAGTTGTATAGCTCTGTCCTTTTCTCTCAGCGTAAACTGAACTGCATAGTTATGTCATAATAACCCCTCTGATCTAAAAATGATTACGAACAAATCGATCTTCCATAGAAAATTAAAAAACTTTTTGTTACGGGGATGCTTCTACAGTATTGATGAGATATTTAGAGATACATAAAATACTAACTAATTTGTTATTTAATAAGCGAGTGCACTAAAAATGTATGCCTGTGTTTCTTTTCTCCGTTTTACTATTTTCTATAGAGTTAGTTTTAAGAAAAAATAATATTATTTAATGTACTCACATATTTCAAACATAATATTTGTATTGTTTATGAATAAATGGTATGAAACTATGAAAACTATGTAATATGATAGTTCGAGATTGGAGTCGTTTAGGAAACCGTATTGGCATGCCTGGACGTCTAAATAAAGAAGGTTATTGAAGGTTTCAACCCTCCAGTTGAATAGTCTCATGTTGTATTTGAATATCGGCAAGCATATTACAAAGTTAATCTAAATATACTAGAGATTGCCTGATGAACAAATAATTGTTCGTTTTATTGAAATCATCATCTTCTATAATTATAATACAAAAGTCCCTTTTGGTGTAGTTTTTTGTTTATTTCTGTTAGTTAAATAGAGGGTAGGTTTCAGACGACGGAAGATCACCCGCGTAAACTAGTCTGGATTATAGCTCTGATAAAGACAGCCGTGTATTACTTTCTCCGACCTTTCCCTCCTGAAACAACAGTGGCGACGAACCGAGACGGATTTTACGCGTGTGATAAGTGCTTTTGGCCGTTTAGGCAACATGGCGAAAGTGTCTATTGGATTGCTAACTGCTTTTAATCACGAAACGCAGGAGTGGAATTTATATAAGGGCCGCTTAGAACAATGGTTCTTAGCAAACGAAATAGATGGAGAAACAGACAAGTCGGGCGCAAAACGCAGAGCTATTTTGTTAAGTAGTTTAGCGGAGACTACTTACAGACTCGCGACATCATTCATTAGCACTTCCAAAGGACATCGGGACGTTATCTTATAGCGAAGTGACGTTACTACTCGATGGACATTTTAAAGTAAAAACGTGTGGCTTTGCAGAACGTCACAATTTTTTTAGTGCTACACAAATGCCGGACGAATCGCTTGCTGTGTGGGCAGCGCGCGTTCGTGGTCTTTCTATGTATGACAGAACGGGAGCGCTTGTTCAGGGAACCCATGGAAGGGCTCACCATAGAGAAGGCGGTACAATTGGCGGAGAGTATTCGCTCGCTCGCCGCGCTACGCACGGGATACGGTGGCCGGCAGCGCGCACACCGTACAGGATCCCAAGTTTAAAGTGCAGTGTTCGGTTTGTGGTTATTTTGGACACGAAAGTAAAAAGTGTAAATTTAGAAATTCGTCTTGTAGGAAGTGCGGCTCGAAAGGTCATTTGGTAAAGGTTTGCAACTCCAGCAAAGGAAATGCAAATCAGTGTTTCTTGCAGTGCTGTTCGGATGATGACGATGGTAAGCGCTTAATTTTTAATATTCGCAGCCACCAGGGAGAACCGATGCAGGAATCGATTGTTGTTGATGATATTTGCTTGAGATTTGAAATTGATACCGGGTCAGCTGTTACGGCTATATCCGATTTAATGTACGCCAAATATTTTAGTGATTACCCATTGACTGAAAGCAACAAAATTTTGCGAAGTTATAACGGAACTTTGATTAATTGCCTGGGGACAACAAAATTTCCTTTTAGTTATAAAAAAATAAGCAGGATTTAGAAGTGTTTTTGGTTAAAAACGTAGGGCCTCCCTTACTAGGACGGGACTTCATAGCCAAGTTTAACCTACAAATTTGTTCCGTACAAAATTGTAAAATTGAAACAGATGTTGTAACGTTGTTAGGAAAAAACTCTCACCTATTCGCGGATAGGCTTGGAAGTTGCCAAGGGGTAGAAGTCAAGCTGCATTTAAAATCGGATGCCATTCCTGTGTTCCATAAGGCAAGGCCTGTGCCGTTTGCCTTACGTCAGAAACTGGAACAGGAACTGGACAGATTGCAAACTTTAGGTATTATTGAACCAGTAACATTTTCAGATTACGCCAGCCCAATTGTGCCAGTGTTAAAAAAAGACGGCACTATTAGATTGTGCGCGGACTACTCAGCCACACTTAATAAACAGCTGATCATTGAAAAGTATCCGCTACCACGTATTGATGAACTATTCGCTAGGTTGCACGGGGGTAAACAATTTACGAAACTTGATTTATCCGGGGCTTACAATCAATTAAAATTAGACCCAAGTTCGCAAGTTCTAACATGCATAAATACTCATAAAGGGTTATATAAATATACTCGACTTGTGTTCGGTTTATCTAGCGTGCCTGCTATTTTCCAGCGTACTCTGAAGAAAATTTTAACAGGGGTTGACGGGGTAGTTAAATTTTTAGATGATATTTTAATAACGGGTAATTCGCGAGAAGAGCACCTCGCGCGGTTGCGAGAAGTTTTCAAGAGGTTAGGTGAGGCCGGCCTCATACTGAAAAAAGATAAGTGCAGTTTTTTTCAAGACTCTGTATCTTATTTAGGATTTGTAATCGATAAGCAAGGATTACACAAGTCTCCAGAAAAAGTCCAAGCTATAGTTAACGCGGTACCTCTCCGTAACGTTACAGAACTAAAATCGTTTCTGGGACTCGTAAATTATTATAGGAATTTTATTAACAATGCTTCGGCAATTTTGTTCCCGTTACATAAATTATTACAAAAAAAAGAAAAATGGCAGTGGTCTAAAGAGCAGGAGGACGCGTTTCAATCAATTAAAAAATCCCTCTCTTCGGATAACACATTAGCTCATTTTGAACCGGAGGCAAGAATAATTCTTACTGTTGATGCGTCACCATTTGGGTTAGCTGCCATCTTGTCACAGCAGGACGATAGCGGTGCGAAAAGGCCGGTATCTTATATGTCAAGGAGTTTAAATTCCGCAGAAAGAAATTACAGTCAGATAAAAAAAGAGGCAACTGCGATTATTTTTGGGCTCCGTAAGTTCCATCAATTTTTGTACGGACGAGCTAGCCCGTTTATATTGAGAACAGACCACAAACCTCATCTATCTATTTTCCAGCCTGGTAAGGGCATACCCGAAGTTTCAGCAAATAGGCTTCAAAGATATGCGTTATTTCTTTCCGCATACAATTATGTAATCGAGTATGTAAGCAGTGCACACAACTCCGCAGATTTTCTTAGCCGCGCCATGCCACCACAGTCGTTAACAGCACACAGCGATAGCGGGCCGCTCGGCGCTTGTGACTCGGACCTCGCTACGTATGTACAATTTGTAGTAGAAACCGGTACGGCGCCCGCACTTCTGCGGGATGTCAGACGCGCTACCGAAGGCGACCCATTGTTATCGCAAATAGTAAAATACTTAAATAAAGGAGGGCCAACCGGCAAGATAAGTAAAGAAATAAAACCTTATTTTAATTGCCGAACTGAATTATCTTTAGAGAACGGTTGTATCATGAGAGGGTTTAAACTGGTGGTACCATCAGCACTAACAGATTTAATTTCGGGAATCGTAAAAATGAAAGCAGAGGCCCGTGCGCGATTTTGGTGGCCAGGACAGGGCGCGGCTCTGGAGCGCGCGGCGGCGGCGTGCGGCGTGTGCGCGCAGCTGCGCCCCACACCGCGCCGCGCACCGCTCACGCCTTTGCCATTCCCGCCAGAACCGTGGTATCGAGTACACTTAGATTTTTTAGGGCCACTAAACAATAAAACATTCCTCACAGTGGCAGTCGATGCTTATTCTAAATGGGTGGAAGTTTTTGACGTCAGCAGCGGTTAAGGCACAAAAGTAGTAATTAATATACTTTGTGATTTAATGGCCAGATTTGGGCTAATACATACACTGTGTACAGATAATGGAACTTCTTTTGTGTCCGGTGATTTCGAAAATTTTTGTTCAGTTAATGGTATCAGTCACGTTACAAGCCCCACGTATCATCCCGCTAGCAACGGGCAAGCCGAGAGCTACGTGAAAAATGTTAAAAAAGGTCTTAAGTCAATTATTTTGTCAGGTACACAAAACAAAGACCTAGGTATAAAATTAAAAGAATTTCTATTTTACTACAGGAATTCCAAACACTCAACAACAAATCGATCTCCTGCAGAAATTTTATTTGGTAGGAATTTGCGCTGTTGTCTTGATCTGTTAATACCCCCGCAAGCCGCATCCGACACAGCACTGTCAGATACGGTCAACAAGAATCAGTGTTCGCAGGTGAAACACCATCGTGGCAGTAGGAACATCGATTTTGAAATCGATGATTTAGTGTTAGTGAAAATGTATAACGGACAAATTATTAAATGGACAAAAGGAACAATAAAAAAGAAACTAAGAAGGTCAGCTTATTTGATCGTTCTGGACACATCACATAGAATAATAAAAAGACACAAAAATCAATTGCGAGAACTTAGGGGAGAGGGTGAGTGTGATGGTAGAAAAGAGAGCGATACGGTTAACAGTGAACACGCCGGCATATAAGCGTCGATCTGGCGCCGTCTACGGAGTCAACTAGGGACCAGCCGCCTTTGGTTATTTTAACAGATGGCATACCCGGGCCGTCTCCTATCGATCTTCCCGAAACCCGACATTCGGAAACGGAGAGCAGTGCCGCAACATCGGAGCCGGAGTCTTGGGCGGATTGTCAAGATTCAGACGCTCTTGCAACCACGGTGAACCCCGCGGACCCAAGAGATATCTCACAGAGCAGTACCGCGGCCGCACTGGACGAGTTAGTGAGACAGACTCCGCCTATGGAGACCGAACCTTCAGCTCGACCTAAGCGACCTCGGAAGCCTATAGATTATAAGAAGTATTTTTAGTGTTGAAATGAAATGAAATGAAAAATGAAATTTATTTATTTGCTTTATTAAGATGTCGTTTAAATTGTAGCGGATCGCACACTTTGCTGTGTTCAGCATGCAAAAATTGTATTACTTAAAACTATCTTACACTAAATTTAACATTTTAAATTACAATTAATTAAATTTTACACTATACAACATTGGCAAAATCATTCAATTGTATTTATCTCAAAAAAATCCTTAATAGTTTAGAGACATGCATCAACCAACCAAACATATAATTTTGATTTAAACATTTTTACTGGCAATTCCTTGATGGAAATAGGTATATGGTTGAAGACTTTAATGGCCATAGTATGACAATTGTTTTTATACAACACACTTCTATATTTAGGCATTATCAGTTTTGTCGGATCTCTTGGTCTCAGTTGCGGATTTGCAGTAGATTTTATAAACAGATCGGATTCATCTTTGCAAATATGCCTATCTCTAAAATATACATCGCAGTTAGGGTTAATATGTTAATTTTTTTAAATAGTGGCTTACATGGTTCTACAGGCCCGACACCACATATCGCTCTGATAAATTTTTTTGACACATAAAAACTCTATTTATGGTTAATTGAACTTACCTTAAGTGAACTTCAACCAAAATTATACGAGTTACTGCATCCGTAGAGATTTAATAAACTATGTAGTACGTTCCCCAACGTATTACACCATCACACGATTTTTAGATATATTTTTTTTTTAAATTTAGGATAGTCTATTGACTTATACCGTACCTAGTTCTCGTCCCGGCCACCGAGGGCGCTAGCGCTGCTGTCATTCTTTTTAGAGTAAGTAATAAATAACAGTCATTCTGTAATTATTCGGTTTTTACTTGGTCAATGGGAGGGTTGGGATCTTAAATCTCTACGGATGCAGTAACTCGTATAATTTTGGTTGAAGTTCACTTAAGGTAAGTTCAATTAACCATAAATTATACTTCGTTACTGCATCCTATGAGATTTAATAAACTATGTAGATGTTTAGCGCCTCATTACAGAATGATCTGCAGGACCACCAAAAATAAACAACATGTACAAACCTTCAAATCAACTTTTATTGACCAGGTAATCTAAGCTAATCAGTCTAGCAAACAGATCTACCTAAGTACCTAATTATAATTAATTAATATTAAAGACTGCGCTAGCAAAAGCTCTGTCTTGATCCGGTTCATTTAAGGGTAGGTTATAAAACCTGGCAAAACAGAGAGAGGAGCCGGTCCAACCCGCTGCTCGCTTTATGACGTCCACAGAGACGCCGGCGCGCCGCGCCGCCGACGTCGCTGAGTGTCGCGTGCTGTGCGATGAGTACACACTGACATCAATGCCACTGGCCTTGAGGACCTGCTTGATCCAACGGCTTATGGACTGAGCTGTGGCATTATGGATCGGCTTTTTAACTGTTAATATGAGCCTGTCCATAAGTGGATCATTGCGTAAGGCTTTAGTTTTATCTAAATAAGAAGAGAGAGCTCTCGCTGGGCAAATATTTGGCTTATCGTTAAAAAACGGAACCACTAACTTAGCGTTCGCCTTATTAGGAACCGAAGTTAATTAAATCGTCTATAACAATAGTTATGGCATATTCGCCTATAGAAATATTATTAACTTTAATAAGTGCTAACGTTTGAACTCGTTGTCCAGTTGACAATGCAAGCAAAGTTACAACTTTCTTAGTAATAATTTCCAACGCTAATGATTCGTTGGGAAATTGGTTCGAAAGATAATCTAAAACCTCACAAGGATTCCAACAATTTCGATATTTAGGTAAATTGGGTCTTAATTTGAAAACACCCTTTAGAAACCTATTGACACAATCATTAGTACATTTTTCCTTGCCTAAAATTAATGATAAGGCGGATCTCAATGAATTTAATGTACTATAACTAGCTCCATTACTAAATTGTTTAGATAGAAATTTTACCAATATTGGTGTTGAAGCATTAAAAAAGTTAATGTTACTGTCTTTACAATAGTTAAACCAAGATTTGTAAGCTGTGTTATATTGTTGCAATGTACTATTGGATAAAGATTTAATCATTATATTTATAGAATCATAATCTAATGATTGTTGGGTGAAGGCTTCCCGGATAACTTCGCGCACACCAGGGTAAGGTTGCGCCATAAAGGATGTGGTTTTCTGGAAGGAGATAACAGCATGTTTTCATCTGGCCCAAAATAAAGAATCTTCGAAACGGTCAGAGACTTGAAGAGCGGGAACCAAGGCTGACCTGGCCAATAGGGTGCCACCAGTATGCCAGTAGCACCATCATTAATAATTTTTCTAATGCATTTTAAAATTACAGAGAAGGGGGGAAATGCATAAAAGTCTAAATTATCCCATCTGAGGGTAAAAGCATCGATTTCAAATGCATCGGGATTTCGTTTCCAGGAGACAAATTTTGAACACTTTTTATTTATTCTTTTTTATTTCTTCGTCCGATTTCTCGTAACTTCTTTTGCCCATTTTGAGCCAAAACTGGGCAAAACCCTTCGAACATTCACAAATACAATAATTTTGAAACAACGAACGCGTGGATGATGCAACACACAAGAAAACGAATGACAGCAGCGCTAGCGCCCTCGGTGGCCGGGACGAGAACTAGGTACGGTATAAGTCAATAGACTATCCTAAATTTAAAAAAAAAAAATATCTAAAAATCGTGTGATGGTGTAATACGTTGGGGAACGTACTACATAGTTTATTAAATCTCATAGGATGCAGTAACGAAGTATAATTTATGTTAGAAGAATTTCCCCAGACTATTAAGCCGTACCTAAGTACAGATGCCACATAGCCATGATAGGCCGTGACAGCGGTTTTTTCTCCAGCTACACGTTTTAATCTTCTCAATGCATACGTAAATTTTCCTAAGCGAGCACAAATGTTGTCTACATGAAGTTTCCAATTACAATGTCTATCTAATGTCAATGAGAATTTAATTTCTCGGGTCTCTTCTAGCGTTTGATCTTTACATTTAATCTTTAATGTTTGTGTTCCAGTTTTGATGTTACATAACTGTATATATTTAGTTTTTTGTGTATTTACGCTCAAATTGTTTTCTTTCAACCAATTACTTATTAATTCTACTGTGCCATTTATATTACAAATATTTTCGGGTAGGGAAAAATATTTTCGGGTAGGCAAATAAAGTACACCAAAATTTTTGCTCTCATATTTATATTACTAAATTAATTATCCACAACCGAAAATCAACAATTTTTATTTACTTGATGAGTTAGTTTAGCTCTAATTGCCGCCTTCAGCTAATTTCCTTTTCGAAATACCTATCAACTAAGTGATTAGTCGCCACCTGCACTTCACTTCACTTCACTTCGGTTTGTCTTAACTCCCTTGACACTATGGACACCCTGAGTCAACTCAAGAAGAGCATGGAGGAAATGAGGGAGTTCTTCACAGCTAGGATGACCTCATTCGAAAGCACCGCCTCGCACACCAACTCTGACCAAGCCGCACTTGATGATTTCAAGGTATTTAAATCACTCATCTGGAAGGCAGTATCGAGCCTGCAGGCACAGATGGAAATGGTGGCTCAATCTTTAGAGGATTTAGAGATGAGATCCCGGATCAAGGTACTGCTACTGCATGGCATTCCTGAAGCAGCAAATGAAACTGCAAAAGAGACTGCAGTGACTATATGCAACCAAAATCTGCAGGTTCATAGTGTCTCAGCGCAGTCATTTCAGGTTTGTCATCGCCTCGGAAGGCTAAAAGATCATGCAAAGCCTAGACCTCTCCTTTTGCGGTTTGCTTCCCTCGAGCAGCGGAACCTTGTATGGTCCTCAAAGACCAAGCTTAAGGGTTCTGGTATAACCATGTCAGAGTTCCTGACCGGTATTAGGCACTCGGTGTTTATGGAGGCGCGGCGGATACACGGGGTCAAGAACAGCTGGACGAGCGATGGGCGGATTGTCGTACTATGCGGTGACGGCTCCCGTCGACGAGTCACGACCCTGGCTGAGCTGCGAGTGCTGCCGGCTCCGGTGTCCTCATCGGGAGGCGGAGCTGCGTCATCATCATCAACTCCAGTGCAGGAGCCCGCCAAGCCACCTGCGCAGCGTGTCAGGGCCCCCAAACGGACAGTGACTGTAGCCAAGCCTAAGTAATGTTTTCTTGTTGCCCTCTTTCATTTCTTTCATTAAGGCACATCTATGGCTTTCTTGTTAGGTTGGTTTCTTTATCTATTCTTGTAACATGTCGGTAGTTATTTGTGCAGTCTCTACGTAACTTCCCGTTCGCCATTCTGTATACTTCCCGTTTCGCCATTTTGTATTTCTGAGTATCCTACCTTCACTTTTTTTCCGTTTTTAGTTAAACTTCGATTCTTTTCAATATTTTTATTCGCACAGTATGACGTTTGACGTTGACAGTTGGTTGACACTTGTACAGATGGGCCGATAGCGGTTTACGGTTTTGCGTTTTGTTTCTGCTGCTGGTCGATGTTTGTGCGCCAACGCAGGAATTTATGTTTTTATGTAATTCCTTTTATAATTAACCGACTAACAGCCAAACTTGTTTTATATCAGTAACAGCTGAAGGCGAGCGATTGAGTTGAAAGTTTGATTGTTTGTTGCTGTTTTTTTTTTTTTGTTAAATCTTGTAATTGTAAAATTTTAATAGTATTATATATAATTATATCTATATTATTTATTTAAATTATTATATATTTATTTATGCTCACATGTCTGACGTTTTCGGCGCTAGTCATGATAGCGAATTCTTTTCTTTGTCTTCGTCAAGCCTTTACGACTCGCTTAGTGATTTATCTGATATGCCAGATCTCGGTGACCGATTGCACACCATTTTTCCCGCTTCTTTAAAACACTTTAACGTTGTCCACATCAATGCACAGAGTGTACCAGCTCACTTTCCTGACCTACTTTCAACCTTTTCAGATAAAAACATTCACGCCATACTCATTTCCGAGACATGGCTTAAGCCATCCCTCTCAACTGCCCTCTATCCTTTACCCGGTTACCAATTGATTCGCAACGACAGGACTGGGTTCAAAGATGGCGGTTTGAGTACTGTTCGCGTGGGTGGTGTTGCCATTTATTAAAAAAATGATATCGTTTGCGAAATTGTGGCTGAGTCTCCATCCATGTACTCAAAGTCACCGGAATACTTGTTTCTCAGCGTTTCCTTAAACCATACTAAACTGCTTCTCG
This sequence comes from Acleris cristana, assembly GCA_948252455.1. Taxonomy (NCBI): domain Eukaryota; kingdom Metazoa; phylum Arthropoda; class Insecta; order Lepidoptera; family Tortricidae; genus Acleris; species Acleris cristana. The sequence continues at coordinate 56,610,942 of OX411771.1, forward strand.
GGGTTTATTACAGTCCATCGTCCAACATAAGTTATTTCGATGCATTTGAGAATACGTTATCTGATCTCTGTCCCCAGTTCGAACATAGCGTAATCATGGGCGATTTTAATACATGCCTCATGAAAAATGATATTCGTTCTTCTAAGCTTCAGTCTCTAGTAAATTCATTGAATCTTAGTATTCTCCCTCTCAGTCCCACTCATTTCCCTCATAATGGTCCCCCTTCTCTTTTAGATCTTATTATAACCTCATCCCCTGATTTTGTCTCATTTCACGGCCAGTTTAATGCTGCTGCCTTCTCCAACCACGACCTTATTTACGCCTCTTTCAAAATTCGCCCCCCGAAACGTAGACACAAATTTGTCCTTCGTCGTAATCTTGGCGACATCAATCTGCGGGCCCTGCTCTCCGATCTTCACAACGCTGATTGGCAGTCTATCGAAACTTGCACTGACCTCTTCCCCCCGGACCGCCACATGGTGTTGACGTGCCCTAGTACTGCTATACTTTTAAATAAAAATATATTTAAATCAAATCTACAAAATAATTACAGTTCAAATAATAGGAGTGCAGAACGCGCAAGTAATACATTTCTACCGAAGCACTGAGTCGACACACCGCTCCTAATTGCTGCGACCCTGGTACCTGGGAGTCAGCGGCTAAGGTAACAAATATCTTATTCTATCGGCGCGCATACGCAGCGAGTGACTGGCCCCGCCCACGCGCGCGATTGGCTGACGACGGCACGCCCACTCCGACTTAACGTAGATCACGCACTCACTGACTCCGCCCGCTACTACAGGATTGGCGTTCATATCAGTGAGCAAATATAGCTTGCGTCTGCGCATTTCTTTGATCATTAACTCTCCCTTACAAGCTTATAATCTCCTGGTATTTAAAACAGTGTATACAATGAGTGTTACCATAGAAAAAGATATGCTGGATCAAACCGCTGAGGAGGTCGTTACACCGCCAAACTTTGCTACCCAGCGTACAAACAAAAGGCCAAGGGATAGTCCAGGGACGGACTTAGATAATTTTAAAGAGGAAATGAAATTAATGATACAAAGCCTTATGCGGTCTCAGGAAAAGGAGCTGAAAATAATTACACCCACACTTCTTCAAATAAAAGAATCAAATTCAAATATTGAAAACTCTATTGTGTTTCTCGCAGCCCAAACGGAAGAATTAAAGAAAAAAGTTGAGCAGCTGGAGATAGAAAAACAGAAGGACAGAGAGGCCATTGTGATACTTGAGGACAAAGTTGAGGACCTGCTACGAGACAAGAGGAAGAATAATATAGAGATAAAAAAATTTCCGAAAGCTGAAAGGGAGACAAGAGGAGACCTGGTGCAGATGGTGACTCACCTATCGACATCTATTGGCTACACGATCTCGCCTACGGACATAGCAGATATAATTAGAGTGCGCACTAAGCAGCAGGACAAGCCAAACACACCAATAATTGTGGAGCTGGTCTCCACCATAGTAAAATCGGATTTTCTACAAAAATCTAAGGAACACAATCTTAACAAACCTACAGATAAACTTTGTGCCAAGCACCTCGGACTGAGGAGGCATGAAAACACCCCTATCTACGTCTCGGAGCAACTGACTGCTAAAGCTGCCCGCCTTCGCTTCTTAGCAAAGGACCTGGCAAAGTCTAAAGGATATGTGTTCTGCTGGACTAGCTTCGGGAAAGTATTTCTAAGGAAAGATCCTACCTCTCGCATAATCCACGTCACAAGCGAATCGCAGCTCCAGAAGCTGTTCCAGGAAACCTGACTAGATTTATGGTTATCTCTGTATGTATACCTGACTCTCTCTCTCACAATTTTACTAGATCTGCATGACTGTTCTTATGTACCAATTTTACTCTACTATACCATATATGAAAATCCCACTAACAACTTACCAATACTCACACACAAATACACACATTATAAACATACTTTAAAAAAACCCATACTCCCATACCATTACTATACTCTATATATAAGTTATATCAAACAACACACTCACAACTCTATCATACTTATAATATTCAATCGCCACTTACAATACAATCTAAAACCCCAATCAATATACGATATTGATATTAATATAAATTACCTCACTCTCTCACGAAAAACTAGTTGCATAACAAGTACGCACCTGCTCAGTACCCCATTTGCCTTTAATGTATCTAACAATGGATGATACGCTCTCTGCAATCAATCGTTTGGATAACCTGAGCATTGCACGTTCCATGGTGTGTGATAGTGCCGATATTGATAAACACCTAATTGTTAACGGATCTGACCTCACGATTGTATCTCAAAACATAAGGAGTGTTTATAGCAATCTAAATGACTTAACATTGGCACTAACGCAGTTCAGTTTCAAGGTGGACATTATCATCCTAAGTGAATGTAGATTACACCCAGATAAGCCAGTCCCACCGTTTGAAAATTACCTGACTTACTGTACTACACATCATATAAACCAAAATGACGGAGTGGTAGCATACATTAGAAACACCCTTAGAGTTAAAGTTCGGGAAATCTTACTGACACATGCGTCCTGCCTTGAAATCATTACGCCTCACAATAAAATATTAGGCATTTATAGATCCCCCTCAAATTATAAAGCTGAAAATTTTGTATCGTCCTTAAGCACACATCTGGACTCTCTTAATGCATCTCAAAATATCATAATCTGTGACGATATTAATATAAATATTATCCAAAAAATCAATGAACAAAACTGGGAACAAACAAATAGATTGAGTTATTTAAATATGCTAGCGATGCATGGTGTACTACCAGGGCACCTTCTACCAACTCGGGAAAATACCTGCTTGGATCATTTCATGCTCAGACTGACAAAAGCGGACACCAGGGCCAGTATACTAGTACTGGATACCACTATCACGGATCATGCTATGATACTGCTTAAAATCGAAAACATTAACTCCCCAAAAATCGTTAGCAAAACAAAAACTCATATTAACTTTGAAAAAGCACTTAGCTGTCTATCTAAGGAAGATTTCTCAATGCCTTGGGATATTACTGATCCAAACACCCTCATGGACTTGTTAATAAATACTTTAAAAAAGTGCCTTCTAGAAAATACTATAACCACCTTAATCCCAAGAAGCAACCGTATCATAAAACCATGGATTACACTGGGAATTCTTCGTTGTATTAGGAATAGGAACTATATGCAAAAAAGGCTGCGTTATGAACCATATAATAATACACTTAAAATCACTTATCGTAGATACCGTAATTTCTGTAATGGACTTATTAAAAAACTTAAACGTAATTATGATAGAGAAAAATTAGCGAAGGCCTCTGGTAACCCGAAATCTCTCTGGAAAGCTGTAAACAGTGTTACTAGTCGTAAATCAATAAAAACGGATAACTTGGAACTTCTGGACACTGGGAATTCGCCGTTAGAGTCGGTAAACATGGTAAACCAATTCTTCGCAGGAATTGGTAAGTCACTAGCTGAGCACATCCTATCTAATAGCTACCACAGTGTTTATAAATTTGGCTGTACATACACCAATACTACATCCTTTACTCTCTTTGAGACCGACCCTGATGAAGTCTTCCTTGTTCTGGCTAGTCTCAAATCATCTAGTGCCCCTGGGATAGACAGTATTCCAACCAAATTTCTAAAAATGGCTAGTGGCTTGCTCGTACCTGTTATTTGTCGCTTGGCTAATCTATGTTTTGAGCGTGGTGTTTTCCCTGAGTCCCTTAAACAAGCCATTATCACCCCAGTGTACAAAGGGGGCAAGAAGGATAACATGTCCGATTACAGGCCTATATCGGTATTGACATCGATTTCGAAAATATTAGAAAAACTTATAAATAACAGAATCATAAATTATCTCAATAAATACAAAATCTTATCGTCATCTCAATTTGGATTCAGACAAGGTCGCTCTACTGAGGATGCTGTGGTCGCACTTTCATCTTTAATTGTCAAAGCAGTAGACGAAAACAAAAAATGTCTCACAGCATTTCTTGACCTCAGTAAGGCTTTTGACACAGTCTCAGTTCCCATCCTCTTAAATACCCTTGAACACATAGGAATCAGAGGAATCGCTCTTAAACTACTCAGTGATTATCTCCTAAATCGTAAACAAAGGGTCAAAATCGGTAACCACACCAGCGACGAGTGTCTTGTCACTTTTGGGGTACCACAAGGGAGTGTCCTTGGCCCAACACTATTTTTAATATATATTGATCAACTATGCCACATGAAAATCGAAAATGGTACCATCTTTGCCTATGCTGATGATACTGCTATTGTCTTCACGGGGAATACTTGGGATGAAGTCCAGAGGTCTGCTGAGCTGGGACTTGCTAAGATAGCTTTATGGTTACAAGCCAACTTACTTACTTTAAATACAAATAAAACAAATTACATGTGTTTCACGAAATATAGCCATACACAACCTGACAGTAACTATCGTATCAAAATACACACTTGTAATAACCTAGAACAACGTAACTGCTCTTGTACCACTATAGCCAAGGTCGAATATACTAAATACCTAGGAGTTATGATCGACCAACGTCTGACATGGCATGTCCACTCTGAACTAATCATGTCTAGGACGCGTAAATTAATCTGGGTCTTTAAAAATTTAAGATACGTAGCGACAAAAACACTTCTAATTCAAATGTATGTGACTCTGGCACAGTCCGTCATAGCTTACTGTATACCGGCCTGGGGTGGGGCAACAAAAACAAAATTTCTTGAACTAGAGAGGGCTCAAAGGTCCCTTCTTAAGGTAATGCTCTTCAAGCCATTCACATTTCCAACTAGTGACCTATACGCTGCCTGCGATCTACTCAGTGTCAGGAAGTTATATATATTGTACGTAGTCTTGAGAAGACACAAAACCACACCATACAAACCCGTTACTGCTGTTGCTAGAAGAAAACCCAGTGTAATCAAAACTCCGAGGGCGAGGTCAGCCTTTGCGAAAATTCAATATGTAGTACAATCAGCGATGCTTTTCAATCGCATTGATAAAAACCTAAATATCTACTCCTTTAGTTTTCGTGAGTGTAAATGTGTAGTTACGAAATGGCTAAATTCCCTAAACTACAGTGACACTGAACTTTTATTAAAATAACTTCATGCTAAACGCATAGAATACAATCAGGTCTAAATGGCTATGATGAGAAATAATGCTTGCGCTGATCACAAAATTGCTTGCCCACAACGGGAATCAAACCCGGGACTGCTAGCTCTGTTATGTATATAGGGGAATTGTTAATATACGGACACACACACACACACACACACACACACACACACACACACACACACACACACACACACACACACACACACACACACACACACACACACACACACACCAGTCATAAAAAAGTTTTATTTTAAAGTAATTTTATCTAATTTTTTCTCTAAATAATTGTTAAATATAGTATAAAAATAGTACCTACTGTTTGTCATGTTTTGAGCCAACTGCACTTGGAAGAGCGATGTTCTCTTAACACAAGTACATTTTTTACTTAAAAAGAGGCATCTACCATTATTGTAACCTAGTTTTTAGTTACTGAATAAAGCATTATTATTATTATTATTATTATTATTACTGACATCGATGATGATGAATGACCTTAAACTTGAGATTTTCAACAGCACATTGCTTGCGATTTACGACCGACACGCCCCTCTGAAGCCGATGCGCGTCAAACATTACCCTGCGCCGTGGCTGACCGAGGATATCAAAGCCCTCATGGCGAAGAGGAACCGCGCCCGCGTGAGGTTACGCCACGATCCGTCTGAGAATAGTCATCATAACTACGTCATCCTGCGTAATCGTTGCAACAAGAAGTGCCGGGAAGCAAGACGTCGTTATATCCATGAGTCTATTCAGAATTGTCCCCCCCATAAATTATGGAAATTTTTGAAGTCACTAGGGGTAGGCAAATCTCAAACTCACTCTTCTAGTCATAAAATGAATCTCAATGCCCTGAATAAGCATTTTAGCACTTCTCCGGTTACTTTAGACCCTTCCGTAAAGAATAATACACTATCTCTTCTTGCTAATGCCCCGAACCCCGACTTTCCCCCTTTTGATTTAGGATCTATTACTCCAAAGGAGACCATAGACCTTCTGAAGTCTATAAAAACCAAGGCCGTCGGTGAAGATGGCCTAAGCTTAGACATGCTCATGCTGGTGGCGGATTTCATTGCTCCTCTCCTTTCCGACATAATCAACTTTTCCTTCTCCTCGGGCTGTTTTCCTACATCGTGGAAACTTGCTCATGTACTCCCTTTTCCTAAAGTGTCAAAACCTGTGGCCTTGTCCGATTATCGTCCTATTTCTATTCTCCCTGTACTTTCCAAAATAATAGAGCACTTTGTTAACCAAAGACTGTCTCGTTTTCTAAATATGCACAACCTTTTTAATCCCTTTCAATCTGGTTTCCGCCCCGGGCATAGCACTGTCACTGCTTTGGTCAAGGTCACCGACGACATTCGTTTAAACATAGAAAATAAACATCTGACTATCCTGGTTTTGTTAGATTTCAGTAGCGCCTTCAACACAGTTGATTTTAATATTCTTCTCGGCATCCTCAAGACCCTAAATTTCTCTTTTTCGGCCCTTACATGGTTTGAGTCATACCTCCTTAGCAGGCGCCAGCGTGTTAAGATGGATGAAAATAATTCAGATTGGAATACTCTCACTGCTGGTGTCCCTCAGGGGGCTGTGCTCTCTCCTCTTCTTTTTTCAATTTTCATAAATGGTATAACGACTTCCCTTCTGTCTTCTTACCACTTATACGCTGACGATTTGCAGATTTATGCGGGGGCTAGTTTTGATGACTGCCCTTCCCTGATTGACCTTATCAATGACGATCTTGTCACGATCCAGAAATGGGCCACTAATTTTGGACTAAAAGTCAATACAAAGAAGTCGCAGGCCATTGTTGTTGGAAGTCCCCACTACATCTCGAAGCTGTCTGACATTGTGATACCCAATTTGGTGTTTGACGGTACCATAATTCCATTTTCCTCTACGGTTAAAAATTTGGGTATTACTATAGATCAGACACTTTCCTGGTCGACTCAGGTTACCGAAGTCAGTCGCAAGCTCTTCGCTTCACTTCATTCTCTCAGGCGCCTGCAGAATTTTCTTCCTCAACAAACCAAGATAACTTTAGCCCAATCTCTTCTTCTCCCTCTCTTAGACTACGCTGACGTTGCTTATATGGACCTCTCAGAACAGCTCCTTGATAAACTTGAGCGACTCCAAAACGTGTGCATTCGATACATTTTCGGCCTACGTAAATACGATCATGTCTCCCACTTCCGTGCACAGCTAAACTGGTTACCTATTCGGTTTCGCCGAAACGTTGACATCCTGTCGCTGCTTTTTAATACTATTTTTAATCCTCGTTCTCCCTTCTACCTTTCTGAGCGATTTAGCTTCATGGCCACCGGCTCCCAAAACCGGTTGCGGTCAAAGGCCAATCTCACCCTCGCTTTCCCGTCCCACAAATCCAAATCCTATTCCAAATCCTTCTCGGTGCATTCTGTCAGGTTGTGGAATCGGCTACCAACTGGCATTAGGCAATCACAAACGGTAGATTCCCTAAAAGGCAAATTAAAGAAGTTCTGGCTTGACTCTATCTCCTAAATATCAACTATCCTCTAGGTACATAAAATGTAGTTTATGTATGTATATTTAAGTATTAATATATATTTCTGTATCTATTTATGTAGGTATTTGAATGTATTTTTATTTTATTTATTATTGTTTATATTTATATTTTTTATTTTATTTGTTCTTCTAAATAAATTTGTACACTTGCTTACTCGATGCACAACCTTAACTTTTCTCAATCTCTCAAGGGTTAGCTGGAAGAGATCCCTTAAAGGGATAATTTCGCCTTTGTACTTATTTTTATATTAATTGTATTGTTCTGTTTTTTTTTCTTTTGTACAATAAAGTGTTTACATACATACATACATTACTTATATATGTATTATTGTTTCTAATGTCATTTGGAATTACTAGCTTATTAGGGCGGACTGGCTTAGCGTTGAGGCTCTCCAGGACGTTGACCTTAAACTGGCCGCTTTCAATAACATACTTCTTGGCATTTTCGACAAGCACGCCCCTCTGAAACCGATAAGAGTTAAACACCTTCCTGCACCTTGGCTAACTCCAGAAATAAAGTCGCTCATGGCTAAGAGAGATCGTGCACGCATTAGGTTGCGGTATAACCCCTCGGAGGGAAATCATCAAGCGTACATTTCACTTCGTAACCGGTGTAATAAGATTTGTTAGGATGCTAGACGGCAGTAAAAGTCCATTGAAGATTGTCCTCCCACTAAGTTGTGGAATTTTCTTAAGTCCCTTGGGGTGGGTAAGACACAACAATCATCCTCAGACGTTATGGATTTAAACGCATTAAACAACTATTTTAGTACTTCTCCGGTAGCTCTCAACCCCTCCAATAAGGATCTTACTCTAGCTCTTCTTGCCAATGCCCCACACCCCAACTTTCCTCCTTTCGAGCTCACAGATATTTCTCCGCAAGAAACGCTTGCCATTCTTAAAACTATTAAGACGAAGGCTGTCGGTGAGGATTGTCTTGGCTTGGACATGCTTATGCTCGCGGCGGACTTTATAGCCCCTATCCTATCCAGCATCATTAATTTCTCCTTCTCCTCCGCCACTTTTCCTTTCACTTGGAAGTATGCCCACGTTATTCCACTTCCTAAGTGTTCAAACCCTTCTTCTTTTGCTAATTTCCGTCCTATCTCAATCCTACCCGTCTTGTCTAAGGTTATTGAGCATTACGTTTATCGTCGTCTCCTTTCTCATCTCAATAGGCATACTCTCCTTAATCCTTTTCAATCCGGTTTCCGCCCCGGGCATAGCACCGTTACTGCTTTAGTGAAAGTCACCGATGACATTCGTCTTAATATTGAGCACAAAAAGCTCACAGTTCTCGTTTTGTTGGATTTCAGTAGCGCTTTTAACACCGTGGATTTTGATATTCTTCTTGGGATTCTTAATACCCTCCATCTTTCTGCAAATGCTCTTTCTTGGTTTCGCGCTTACCTCTCTGGGAGGCGCCAGCGTGTCAGGGTTGATGACTGTTACTCTGAATGGTGTAATCTGTCGGCTGGTGTCCCCCAGGGTGGAGTGCTTTCTCCCCTGCTTTTCTCCATTTTCATTAACGGTATCTCTAACTCACTTTGCTCCTCGTATCACTTGTACGCGGACGATTTGCAAATCTACGCCTCTGCTACTCTTGATGATTTCCCCGCCTTGATACGTCAAATCAATACTGATCTCGACTCTATACGTTGCTGGGCGGAGAGGTTTGGGTTGATGGTTAATGCTGGGAAGTCACAGGCCATTGTCATTGGTAGCCCTCATTACATCACTAAACTATCTGGAGTTGTGACGCCCAATGTTTTCTACGATGGGATCCCGATCCCCTTCTCCTCCACTGTTAAAAACTTGGGTGTCACGATAGACCAGACGTTGTCCTGGACAGCCCATGTTAATGACGTTAGCCGTAAACTCTTTGCTTCCCTACATTCCTTGAGGCGTCTACAAAATTTTCTACCTTTTAACACTAAGCTTACCCTTGCTCGTTCCTTATTACTTCCTCTCCTTGATTATGGAGACATTGCGTTTCTTGACCTCAGGGAGGAACTGCTTGACAAGCTTGAGCGTCTGCAAAACGTTTGTATAAGATACATTTTTGGTTTGCGGAAATTTGATCATATATCCCAGTACCGCGTGCAGCTCAAGTGGTTGCCCATCCGCCGTCGCAGGGATTTGCATATTCTGACACTCCTTTTCAATGTACTTTTCACTCCTTCTTCTCCTTTGTACCTTTCCGATAGGTTTAGTTTTTTGGCCGATGGTAGTGGACATCGCCTTCAGTCTAGTGCTAACCTTTCCCTTACTGTTCCATCCAACAAGACTCGTACGTATGCTAAATCTTTCACGGTTCACTCTGTCCAATTATGGAATGGACTTCCGCCGTGCTTGAGGCAATCTGGATCTGTCGGTTCATTGAAGGAAAGGTTAAAGAAGTTATGGCTAAGTCAGCAAGATGAGTCTGAGTGTTGATCCTTACTTCTGTTGTAGGTTTAAACTGCTGTTTATGTAGGTATGTGGTAGTATATATTAGTATATTCTATTATCTATGTATGTATATGTAAGAGTTGATTTGTATCTCAAGTTTGGTAAGTTAAATCTGTATTGTTTTATATTTATATACGTTTAATCAAGTGCATTAGACTGATTAACATACGTTAAACATCGTTTATAATATTTATTTTGTTTCAGAATATGGAAGGATTCCAAGGATTATGAATGGAGTATTCATATTTTCTCAATATGCCCAGGATCCGTTAGAAAGATATCAAGAAGAAGAAGAAGCTAGGATAGCTGCGAAGGAAATAACAAAAACTAAGCTAAATAAGGCTAAGAAAAATCTAAATAAAGTTGTGAAAAGAAGTGTACGAGGACACCCGCCATCATTCGTTATAAATAACAAAGCTGGTAAGGGCAATAGACTCATAAAAATTCAAATAATTAATATAAGTAACACCATGCCAGATCAACACGACGACAGCAATGAAAACGTTCTACTCAGTGCGCAGTATGTGGCGAATGATTGATTTGATGAGATAATAGAAAGCGCAGAAAATGTAATAAATAAAATATCAAAAAAGTTATGTGGCTATAGTGTTCGTTAAATTCAAATTCAAAATTCAAAATATTTATTCAGTAAATAGGCCACATGAGGGCTCTTTTACACGTCGGTAACATGAGTGAATCTACCAGCGCTTCGGACAAGACCATCATTGCGGAGAAGAAGCGCCGCAAGAAACTCCAGCAGAAGGTCATTTTTTCAATAATAATAGCAAAATAATACTTAAAAGTAAGTTACATTAAGTAATAATAAGGTAATAAAGTAATAAACAATAAATTCTTAAAACTAGCAAAAATAAAATTATTACAAATGTAAGGTCAATAAACCTTAAACTAATAATAAAGACTATGAGAACAACACGACGAGGTCTCTACGTCATAAGCCATAACTAGGTAGAATGATTAATTTAACAAAAAGTCCTTGCATACGTGAACAGACCGGACCCCACAAACAGCACCCGTTCACGAGTATGACGCGTATCTCAGCCATCGCCTCTCTCAACCATGTGTTCGGGAAAGTGGCGACCGTTATTAAGTGTAAATATGTTTTGTTATATAATAAATATTTTAAAATTATTTTGTTGTTTTATTCCTTACAGTACATCAACCAGAAAGTTTTTTCTTGTTTAGGTGTTAGTGTCAAAAGCAACATTTTTAACTATAAGTAATTAAGATAAACTTCTCTTAAAAAACTTTTTGGTTAATGTTGATTAAATATTAGCACTACTAACAGAAATAGGTATGAGTTGTTATCATTTTTTTAAAAATAAAATATATCATTTTAAAAGTGGTTTAAATAATAAAAAAGCTACATTTAAAACAAATGATAACTAACTTTGTTAATCAATGGGGTGAAACAAAAATTCAAATTAACAGTAATATGGTTTTTATTAAATCATGTAAACAATCACAATGAATTTTTCAAACATAGGTACAATTTTTAACGCTCAATCTTTTTAATTAATGAAATATAAGTATGATCTTTCTTTGACAAAATACTTCATACAGAGATTAAAAATTACAAATGAGAATATAATGATAAATTATTTTCAGAATACCATCTTTTTATACACATAACATTTTTTAACGCACAAGATTTTTTATGAATTAAACAATTATATTATGTACTTCGGTCTTTACAATACTTTTGATACATAGATTCGAATTTAGGTAAGCCATTTTCACCTAAGTCTATTACAGTACAATTACTACATAAATCTTTAACCCATTGATTTTTTTCTAACCCTTTTACATATATTTTCTTGTTTTCCAAGTAGCTGGGAATCATTCTTTTAAATTCCCTATAGTCAATATATCCGTCGCACCATAAAATACATTTTTTTTGTTTTCCGATGAAGTAGAAAATGGGTATGGAGGTTTTATTGAAAATACTTGTGTGTATTCATTTGTACGGTATGCAAATTCCTTAACAATAAATTCATTTTTATACGATTTAAATCCCTGAAGATCCATGAACAAACGTTCAGTCATCATGATATTTTTCGTGTAATGTTGCTTAAGGGTTTGTATTCTACAATAGTATCATTCAGAATTAGACAGTACGCCGCAGTATTATCGGGTATATCCTGTTCGCACTCTAATTCAACTCTGACATCTATTGAACCTGTTTTTAAGGTTTCGTTTTGACGTGAACAATCGATTACAAAAAGAGGACCTTTCTCTTTAAATTCTTGCGGACTCATCAAAGGTGTTTGACCACGGTTATAATAAGACTGCTGAAATTTTGCGTACTGTTCGTATAATAAAGCATACTTTTCAGCTCCAAAACTTACATTTAAACTTTCATATATACGGAAAATAGTATGAATTTAAAAAAACTTTGACGTCTCTCAAATGACAATGATCAAACCATGTTACATCTTTGTTGGCCATATTTTTTCTATCCGTTTTTAATTCAATTATAACGTATCGTGGTTTTTCGATTTGAGATGAAGTTTTGATTGACCAAGAATGTTTAGAGGTTTTAGGTAAAAGCGGATACTCATACAGATCCAAATTTCTGAAAGCTATCTGAATAGCACGATCTTTTTCTAAATGTTTGAGTAAATTTAATCTTACCTGATCAGAAACTTTAATATGAGGCATACGCCATACTATTTTAGATGTAGTAATATTGTCTATGTATTCAATTCTATTCAACTTTACGCTATTTAAATTACTATTCGATCGTAAAAGAATAAGTACATGTTTGCAGTTGATAATTATTTTCTTATAATCTTCTGCGAAACCAAGAATCTTATTTAAAGGAACAGATACAGAAAATGAGCCATGTGTAATTTTAGTACCATCAACGTTCCAACCCCATAACTGTGACATTAACGAATCGAGTTCATTCATGGATACAAGAGATTTCATAGTTGTGGTAACTCCGGCGTTTTTAATTTTATCTACTTCGATCCCATTCAGTTCATATCGAATATCTTGAAACATATGTATAATAGGGTTATTAGTTAAAAGTACACTGTTCACCTTTGCTTTTGTCTCTCTATTGAAAACTGTAACAGTGCCTTCCACATATAGAGTACTCGCCGAAGGCAATACGTGAAGATCTTGTTGGTTAATAGGTTTACGGATTTCATCGTTCAAATTAAAACTTGTTACGTAGGGTTTATATGAATGATATTCGAAACTTTCAATAGTGTCATCAAAGCTAAAACGATCTGTTAAGTTTAGTATACTCATTTTAAAAATCCAATGTTTCTTAAAAATTGTTTATTTTCTTTTGTAAGCTTTGTAAGTTGCTTATTAGGTCTTCTTTTCTTAATAGCACAGAGATTACTAATATGTTTGTCGTGCGAGACTTCGCTTTTATTGAAATCTATCATTTTTTACGAAGATGTAAATATATTTGAATCTCTTCACCTCGTAAATTTACTAAATTATCATTTACGTCCAATAATCTTATTTTAAGAGTGCTCAAAGGGATTTGTGTTACAGGGAAATAAATTACGTTTTTCGGTGTTTCTATAATCCGATAGCCTGGTGGTACATTAGGCACAAACTCGTGAATAATATGAATTGGTTTTCCGTTTACAAATGACTATATCACATTCAACTCGCACTATAGTTGTAGACAGAATGGATACAGGAAAAGGGGACTCTGTTAATATATTAGCTTGAATAGTTTCTTCGCCAAAACCTAGTAACTTGCCAATCGAATTTTCTTTATTAAAATACACATTTTTAGAACACAATATAGACGTCTTTAACGTATTATTATTACATTAGCTTTTGCCCGCGACTTCGTCCGCGTAGAACTCGTTTATCGCAGTTAAGCGTTTTAAGTAATTTTATAGTTAAACATCCTCCCAGGCCAGGATGATATTTTATGTAATATTGAGTTCCACATTTAAATTGAAATTGAATTGGATAACGTCATCTAGGTTAATACATTTTTGTATACCTACAATATTTTTTGTTTTGCCATCTTTCGCTAGATCATGAAGATTTGGTGGGCCGGGTACTCGTGAGCATGCTATATACAGTTGCCTATGGGAAAAACAGTTTGCTTCAAAATGTACGCCGGCTACTTATACTGTTTGTCGTTGCGCTTTACTTATGGTCATGGCAATAGCTGTTTTTAGAGCACTCTTTTAAAGTAAAATGGTAAATCTATCGGAATTATAGGAATGCGGGGAATAAAAACATTTTCTCCTTTAGCAATTCCAGACATCATTATTGCCCTTAGGCCAACCTTACACCTGTAACCTATTGCTGTGTCTATGACATTGTCTTTCGAGAGATAGGTACTCGTACGCCTTCTACGTGATATTTTTAGGGTTCCGTACCAAAATGGTAAAAAAGGAACCCTTATGGTGAAACTTTGTTGTCTGTCTGTCTAGCATGTCTGTGAAGTGTTCATTATTCACAGTTTTTTTTAAATATCAAAAAAACTTTGAAAATCTGTTAAAATTTAGGCTAATCAAAATGGACCTTATTTCATAGAAAATAAAGTTCATAACCAAATGAGTATTTTCTTTTGCGGTTACCAAGCATTATTATCTTAAATACAGAGCCCCCAGTGCGCGAGTCCGACTTGCACTTGACCGTTTTTTTTTTATTATCTACCCATTAATTTTGTTTTTCGGTGCTATTATTGTCCTTTCACACAATCATTCTCTATTCTTTTTATTGGTGTGTAGATCTGGGTACACGTTATTTTCTAGATCATCTGTGTTTTGTACAATATTACAGAATTCGCTTTTTAATGTAATCATATGCCGTGTGCATTGATTTAAACAACTAGATAGGGTCTTCCGAACAAAAATGTCACCATATGTTTGGCCAAGAAACAGTAGCGACATCTATCAGATTGCTTATAAACTACTTCAAACTACATAGAACTACTAAACGTGGCCGGGTAACCAAACAACAGCTGTATTTATTACAATAATATTAAGAATGCTTGAAAAAATGGTTTAACTCGAGTAATACATTACTTAATATGCTTACCGGAAAATCCTTGGTTTTCGATACTTTTGAGGTACAATTATTGCACTTGCTTATGACGCAACATGGCATTTTTGATTTTTACTAGTACGTACGACTTGGTGCGAGGTTGAAACGTGACTATCACGATTTGGTGCTAGATTCTTCGATTTAGCACCAATTTAATCGCCCGTTTTTTTGTACTAGAGGCCAGTCCATACGAAGTAATATAATAAGTCTATGACCGTGTGATACATTTTTTTTACATATACCTACCCACATTTTACTTGCATTTATTTTATCCGGCAGCGTGCCCCTAGTTATCTCCGGTAGGTAGATGGAATCTGTCTAAATTCGCCATCTAAAAATACCACGATCACCAAGTGATCATAAATCATAACCGCCCTAATATTTAAATAACAGCCGTAGAAATAATATACTTACGCATTGAATTAGTCTTGGTCTTGAAAATGGCGGAAAAATTTTAAAATCTGGATATGTCAACGCTGTCAACATCAATCTGACACCGCTCCTTTTTACATAGACTAACAAAACAGAATGTACAAAGACTGTCCCATGTTGTCACCCACATGACAGATGCCATAGGAGAAATAAATAAATCAATTTTATATTTTTGACAATAATTACTAATATAGAATAAGATTTAATATTACTAACAATCTATGATCCTGAAATAAATGCATTAATTAAAAAAAAAGTTTGCTGTTAATTATTTTTTTACTTCATAATCTGATTGATAAATAAGTAACACTCAAAAAATTAGATATTTGTGACTTATGTTATACATGGAAATGACGAAATTGTAAGGTTTCTCTTTTTACTATGCTGCGGAACCTAAAGAAGAGAATAAATTATTGATCAAAATTGTAAAACCCAAGCTAAGTTAAAATAGGAGTTTGGTTTTCGAAATATTGTCTTAAATATATATTCGAACTTTAACCCCCGATATTACCCATTAAAACACTGTTTTCAAGCAACAACGTGACACCGTTTGTTTTCAATAACAGCGTCGCTTCTGTAACGTTAATCAATGATCGCGTGCTTTTTTTGTCTTGATCGCTCCAGTTATAAGAGGGATATGATTGTCCTTGTCTTTGATGTCACATTATCATGGCGTCGCGTTTGTTACAACAACAAATTGGAATTATTTATTTTGCTTCTTTATAGCATTTTTGTTAAATGTTGTTATTTTGCCATACTGTATTTGTCGCTAAGTTGGTACACCTTTTATTGGAAGTATCTGTAGTGTTAAAATTAGATTATCTGTGTATTAAAAAATAATAAATGTCTTCTCTACGACGGTTGTAGCGCAATTGATGTGTTTGATTTTAATAAAGCCCAAAAAATATATAATTAAACCAGTTTAGCTGAAAATATTGGTCCTAGAAGCCGAATTAAAGTATATTTTGTGGCTAATTCATAAAAACATTATCCTTGTTGCGCTACTTGGGCGGATCATTCAAGGTTGAAGAAGCGTGCCGGCGTCGCGGCACATGGATTATCACCATGCCTGAAACAAAAAAGCATGATACAGGCAGCGTTGACCTCAATTCACTAATAAATAAAAGGAGGTTTTTAAAAGGACGTGTCACGCACGTTTCAAACATAGTCGAATCTGCACCGAACGACGAGCTTCCATTCCACAAGGCAAGATTGACCGACATACTATCTAAAATTGAAGACGTCAACATGGCTATCGAGTGTCTCGACCCAAATGAACAAGAAGCAGGACTGCAGCTGGGAACGCGGTGCACGGAACTGCTGATCACACTACAACGGCGCATGGACGCACTCTGCACGACGGTGACTCCGCCTAAACCTTGCGTTACTTCAGGGGCTTCAGGCACTTCTTTACTTCCGAAAATTTCGCTGCCTACTTTCAGTGGGTGTTATGACGAGTGGCTTAGTTTTAAAGACCTATTTAATAGTCTAGTCCATAACAACCAAGACTTAAATGACATAAATAAGTTGTATTACTTAAAATCCTGCTTAAAGGGGGAAGCGGCTTGTTTGGTATCAACAATTGACCACACTGCTGCAAATTATGTTAAGGCATGGGATGTTTTAAATGACAGATATGACAATAAGGTTTTAATAGCTAACCACCATATACATACTGTCCTGAACATGTATAAAGTTAACCGCACTTATGGGTTAAAGGATTTTCTGAATGACTTCAAACAGCATTATAATTCGTTGTTGTCCTTGCAGGTACCTAATCTTGCTGACATGCTACTAATCCATATTTTAAGTTCAAAACTTGATTACAGCTCTTTAAGGGATTTTGAACTAAGCCGGAAGTCAAAAGAGTTCCCATCGCTCGATAACTTCTTACAACACATTCTACAGCGCTGCCAAGCATTGGAAATGATCTCGGAGCCCCAAAAGCCTGCTGCTCGGTCTGTGTCAAATGTCACTACAAATAAGGAAACTGGTAAAGATATTAAAAAAGGTAAGCTGTGTGGATTTTGTGACGAAAGACATAGTATAAATATTTATACTATATCTAAGATCACGTAATAAAAAATAATTTAGGTTTCACATCCTGGTCACGGCATCCCAAACTGTACTGATCCCCCCCCAATAACTCCATTTTTAAAATAATTCTTACGTCGACAGAGCTTGTTTTACTTTGCCAGTAGTAGAACAAACTTTGTCTACATATACCTAGCTAGTCACATTACGTGTTTATAAGCTTACCTCGGTGTAAAGGAAAAGCTACTGACTACCTATAACCCCTAACCACCTATTAATCTATTGTTTTAGAGCAATTAAAAGTCCAAAATGACTTTTACAGTTACGTTAAACGTGTGAGTAGTGTAAAGGAATTCCGGTGTAAGAAAACCTTTGCTAGACCAACTAAGACCTAACATAACCTCGATTTCGGAAGTAAAACTTCCTGTGTGTAGTCCTAAGACCCTTCAACCGGCTATTTCTAGCCTTTAGTTGGCTTCCAGGTGGGGAAAATACCTACGGTGGTCTATATATACATATATAAATAAGGGGATCAATGTCAAGAGTAATTCATATGTCCACACAACAATCGCAAACTGATTACGGATCCACTTCTACGGGCCCTGAAGAGGAGACATAATGAGTTACAAACGACAAAGCCTGGCATACCGAAAAAAAGGTGTCAGGAGACCTTGTACGCGTACCTTCCAAACTCACTCAGTTAATGAGTTAAAACCGTCCATTTCCTGATTGTGGAAATCTTCAGGTCTCAACTCACAACCAAAATGTGAGTGTAGGTATTCATTTTCGTAAACTACAACTGCCTGGAGCTCTGCGTAACCGACTACCATTTGTGGCGTCGTTACAGAGTTCTGGAAAACAAAAGAAGGTTAATAAACATGCTAAAACAATCCCGGAACACACAAACACCAGTTATTAAAACATTCTCACAATCCTAGCAAAAGAAAGTCAACTACAACATTCCTGTGTAGCGATAATCGTTAACTTGTAGCGTTACTCGAACGCAACGTGAAGCGACACCCAAAATAATATCACCTATAATATACGAGCACAACACAAATAAATAAAAACCAACAAGGCAAAAATGGACGATACGTGACACCTCTCAGCAAAATATCAACTCGCCCCTTCGACGACCGGAATAAAAAAGCCCCGCTCAGACCCTCGCCAGACTTTATATAGAAAACCCTGAGCATGCGTAGAAACCCCTAATTTTCGGCTTTTCGGCGCCGTATAAGATCGCTTGGATGCGTAAACTTTTCCCGCAAAAGAAATTTCAATTTTTCAACTTTAGTGTCTATTTCATCATTTCAAGTAACAAATAAAGCTCACTTTCGTTTGAACTCATCTCTCCTCATATTAGCGTCTCTCTAGCGTCCCTGCGTATAGAGAAGCTGGGATGCGCAGAAGTTTTCCCGCAATAATGCATTTACTCTTCTAATGACAATGATTATTCTAACATAACATGTAACAAACAAAGTTCATTATCCTTTGAATTTGACCCCTACTCAGTTTAGCAACATAGCGGTCATAATTCTTCTTTTTTTTTTTTTCAACTTCCAGCCTATTCGATCCTTATTTATTAGGTTTTACAACTATAATGTTACCTCATTACAAAATAATTTGTGCAATTCTTTCCTCTTTAATTTATCTTACTAACATAGTGAAATAAACCTATTTATTTCCTAAATTCTAATTAGAATGATCTGTTTTTTTTTATTTAATTTCAACCATTTCCTTCGCTTGCTCCACAGCGCCATCTAGGTAATTCAAAGTGAACCCATTTCTCTGCTAGTCGCCCAGAATTAACCTGTCAATTTTAAATGTTTAATCGTTTAGTTCATTATACTTTGAACTTGTCTCCTACTCTCCTTAGCATTATAACCGTCATTTCTTTTTTTAATTCAACTTCCAGCCAATTCTTCATTACAAAATAATTTGTGCAAACTTTCCCTTTTTAATTTATTTTACTAACATAACGAAACAAATTTATTTATTTCTAAATTCTAATTAGAATGATCTGTTTTTATTTAATTTCAACCATTTCCTTTGCTTGCACCACAGCGCCATCTAGGTAATTCAAAGTGAACCCATTTCTCCGCTAGTCGCTCAGAATTAACCTGTAAATTTTAAATGTCTAATCGTCTAGTTCATTATACTTTGAACTTGTCTCCTACTCTCCTTAGCATTATAGCCGTCATTTCTTTTTTATTCAACTTCCAGCCAATTCGATCTTTTTTTATTAGGTTACACAACTATAATGTTACTTCACTACAAAATAATTTGTGTAAACCTTCCCTCTTTAATTTATTTTACTAACATAACGAAATAAATCTATTTATTTCCTAAATTCTAATTAGAATGATCTGTTTTAATTCATATTATTAATTTCTTTTATTTCACACCTCAGCGCCATCTAGGTAACTCAAAGTGAACCTATATTTCCGCTAGTCGCTCAGAATTAATCTGTCAAATTTTAATGTCTAATCGTTTAAATAGTTGTCAATGTTTTCCAGAGAGAGCGCTGTTTTCAGTTTGTTTAGAAAATCTAATGACTAATTTCTAGCTGTCTGATGGCGAAGATAAACCTGAGTTTTTAAAATGGATTTTAATAAAGGACACTACACACGTGTACCAGTACAATTTTGCAATAACAATCACTATATCAACAGGTGTTACAAATATTTAAAGCTCACATGCATGTTAGTTTAGAGGATAGGAAAAAATTTGCAGATAAATTGAATTTATGCTCACTTTGTCTGTCGGCTGGTCATTCTGTTACCACCTGTAAACAGTCGTTTGTTTGCAAATTGTGTAAACAAAAGCACCACACCTTGCTTCACCAAAATTCAGTGCCTGGTTCGTCTAACAATTTAATTGTTTCCAGTAAATCTTCTGAGCTACTGGCAGACCAAGTGGTTGTGCCGACGCCAGTACAAGAGGGTTGGCATCTGGCAGACTCAGCAGTTGAGCCGCAGCCGACACTCAATCTTCACACTGTAGTGGAAGAAAAATGTGAAATATCGCTTCTTCCAACGGCCTTGTGTTATGTCATCGACAATTCTGGTGAGATCCATTTTTGTAGAATTTTATTAGACAGTGGTAGTCAAAAGAACTACATAACAGAGGAGTTTGTCTCAAAACTGGACTGCAAAAAAATCCCTGTAAAGTTTTCTGTCTCAGGAGTAGGTGGCAAAGCTACTTCTGTAAATTCAAAAATAAATTTGCAAATCTCTACAAGAGATTTTAAACACAAGTTTAAAAGTGACTTTTGTGTCCTTAAAACAATCACCGAGTCCTTGCCAAGTACTAATTTTCCTAAAAGCCTTATTAAATGGCCAGGATCTGTCAACTTAGCTGACCCTGATTTTAATGTATCACGAAAAGTGGATGCTATTTTGGGCATTAATGATTTCCGCTTGTGTCTTCAAAGTGGCCAGCTGAATTTGGGTCCACATGTTCCTGGGCTGTTGAATACAGTTTTCGGCTGGATCTTTTGTGGTGGTCTGGTCTTAACTAAAGATCAGCTTTTGAAAATACCAGATAGTTCTGTGTGTAATTTTTTACAGGAAGACTTGACCAAATTTTGGGAAATGGAGGAGCTCCCGTCACAACACATCATGTCGTGTGCAGACGCTGCATGTGAACAGCTGTTTGTCAAGTCTGTGTCCCGTGATGAAACCGGCAGGTATGAAGTCGACTTGCCAGTCAAAGAGGATTTATTGCCAAAACTAGGTAACTCTTTTAATACAGCTTTGCGTTGTCTTTATAGTTTGGAGAAAAAACTTCAATCTAATCCCGAAATTTGTAAAAAATACTCAGATTTTATTCATGAGTTTGTTGAGTTAGGTCATGCTCACTGGGTGAAAGACTTCCCAGATAATACTCAGCCTGAATTCTACATGCCGCATTTAGCCGTGATCAGAGAAAATGCTGTTACAACTCAACTAAGAGTGGTTTTTAATGCGTCTGCTCGATCTTCGTCAGGTTTAAGTCTAAATGACATTTTGTATGTGGGTCCAGTTGTTCAAGGCAATTTGTTCGAAATTTTAATTAAATTTCGCATAAATAAGTATGCATTTATATGCGATATGACTAAGATGTACCGTCAAATTAACATCAAAAACTTTCAGTCCTTGCAACGCATCCTGTGGCGTGATCCTGAAGGGGAGCTGAAGTGCCTGCAGTTAAGCACCGTGACGTACGGGACGGCCCCCGCTAGTTACCTCGCCACGCGGACGTTGCTGAAGTTGGTCGAAGATGAAGGTAGCAACTTTCCTTTAGCTTCAAAGGTCGTGTTAGAGAACACATATTGTGACGACGTGCTAGCTGGCTCTGACAGCATAGAAAAGACAGTTCAGACGATGGTCGAACTGCAGGATCTGCTAGGCAAAGGCAAATTCGAACTTCACAAGTGGTACTCAAATAGCCCCGATGTGTTGAATAACATTCCTGTGGAAAAGCGCACAAAGTGCACTTTTAAGTTCAATTCCGAGCAGGACGCCGCTGTCAAAACCCTAGGTATAAAATGGGAACCAGAAAGTGATTGTTTGTCTATCTCGTGTCCTGATGACCTCTCTGTTGTAAAAAGTACTAAAAGGCAAGTACTAGCTGACATAGCCAAAATATTTGATCCACAAGGTTTTGTTGCTCCTGTCACTGTGTTAGCAAAAATTATCATGCAATCTATTTGGAAAGCTAAAATCGATTGGGATGATGTGATCCCTGATAACATTTTAAAAGTCTGGCGAGAATTCTGCCTTAACTTGCCAACCTTAAACTCTGTGTCTGTCCCCAGGCTTATGGTGCATCCAGAATGCTGCAAGTTGGAGATTCATGGGTTCGCTGATGCATCCATTAAAGCTTTCGGTTGTGTAGTCTTCGCGCGATGTCTGCTTCCCAAAAGTCAGTATACAGTCCACTTAATTTGCGCAAAGTCACGCGTAGCCCCAATCAAGACAGTCACTCTTGCGAGGTTAGAGTTATGCGCCGCTCATATGCTAGCTCGACTTATTAATAACATTGCTGTGTCGCTAAACGTTGATCTACCGTTATACGTAATAACGTTTACTGTTGGTCAGATGCCATGATCACTCTAGCATGGATTAAAGCTGATCCATCACGATGGCAGGTGTTTGTAGCAAATAGAGTTGCCCAAATACAAGAAGTAACGCTCAAAGAGAATTGGCGTTACATTAAAACTGACGAAAATCCTGCTGATGTCGTTTCTAGAGGGCTCATGCCTCAAGATTTGGTTCGTAATACCTTATGGTTTCAAGGTCCAAAATGGTTGGCTACAAGCGACGAATGTTGGCCCGCTCAGCCCCAGGCGTGTACATCCGCGCCCGAGGAGGCGAAGAGATCTACAGAGAGCTTGCATGTCGCACTGACTACTCAGGAAGTGCCCCTTTCTTACTTGGCAACCGTGCTACAAAGGTTCTCCAAGTGGTGGCGACTGCTTCGTACGTTTGCTTTCGTTTATCGTTTTATACACAACACCAGGCATCCTAATAACAAACGAAATGGTCTCTTATCTGTAAAGGAATTAGAGGACTCCAAACACAAAATCGTCTTATTGGTTCAAAAGGAACATTTCATTAGGGAGTTCGAAAGTTTGACTTCCACAGTTGATACTGGTCACTGCAAATTCACTGTAAATCAGATTAAATACCTTAATATTTTCATTGATACTGACACAAACTGCTTGCGGGTAGGTGGTAGATTAAGGTACTCGAGTCTTCCTCGCGATCAAAAGTATCCTTTGTTGCTGCCTGCTAAACATCATGTTACAGATTTAATCATGACGCAGGAACATGAGCGTCTGCTGCACGCCGGCGTCGAGACCACTCTGTCCAGCTTGAAAACGCGGTTCTGGCCGCTCAATGCACGCAACAGGTTAAGAAATCTTATACATAATTGCATTAAATGTTTCAGGTTCAAAGGTCAGCCCATGTCTCAAATAATGGCGGATTTACCTAAGTACCGAGTAACTCCCACCAGACCGTTCCTGCTCAGCGGCGTTGACTTCGCGGGCCCCATAGAGGTAAAAGAATGGCGCAGTAAAAAACCTATTATTCACAAAGGGTATGTATGCATATTTATATGTATGTCTACAAAAGTAATAGACCTTCAGCTTGTTAGCGACTTGACTACAAAGGAATTTATTAATGCTTTAAAAAGGTTCATTTCCCGTCGCGGCAAATGCTTGCAAATTTTTAGCGATAATGGGACAAATTTTCAAGGTGCTAACAACGAATTGAATGCTGTTTACAAATTGTTTAACGACAACAAAGTCAAACTGTCAGATATTGCTAGTATTGAGGGTTTTGAATGGCATTTCATCCCTCCTTCATCTCCCCACTGGGGTGGTATATGGGAGTCTGGTGTCAAAATGGTAAAGCATCACCTAAAGCGTGTCTTGGGAAATAATGTACTATCCTATGAACATCTCAATACTCTGTTGATCGAAATTGAGGCGATACTAAACAGCCGTCCCATTTCCCCTTTAAGTGAAGATTCCTCAGATGAGCAATGCCTTACACCGGCTCATTTTTTAATTGGTGATCGTTTGACATCCTTTCCAGAAGTTGATGTACTTAATATTCCTGACAACAGGCTTAAAATTTACCAACTTATAACTAAATTAAAACAAAGCTTCTGGAGAAGATGGCGAACTGACTATTTAAATACTCTTCAAATGAGATATAAATGGCATTCAAATAAAACTAACATTGCTCTAAACACCCTTGTCCTTCTTAAGGAAGATAATGTTCCACCGCTGTCATGGCCATTAGGGAGAGTGGTACAACTGTTTCACGGTAAAGATAATAATGTTAGAGCAGTCTCGATTAAAACTAATAACAAATTTTATACAAGGCCAATTACTAAAATTGTACCACTGCCTATGTAATTCTGTTTTTTTTTGTGTACTAAAACACATTCTTGTTTCAGTTACTGCTGTAGTAACTTTAGTAGCTGTAGTCAGCTGCATTGTTTTATATGCACTCTGTGTAGTTTTTAAGATGGTTGCTCTGTTACCGTAGGCCTCGACGCATAGTGCTGATGGATGAGAGCCGTCGCCTATGATGCCAAGGGAACAGGGACATCATTTCTCTCTCAATTGATATGACTCTCTTTGTTATGTATAATGTTTAGTACTAGTTTATAGAGTGATATAACACCTAACATGTACATACTTGCATTTACTTACCTTCATCTAAGGTGAAATGTTATTGTAAGTAAAACTTATTGATTTAAATATTTAAGGTTGCGCTGTCGTTTAATTTTAATTTGTAATCAGTTTAAACTTGCTTTATGAATGTTTAACAGTAAATGTATTATTGAGCTTTACTACTTTTAAAGAGGGAGGAGTATGTTAAATGTTGTTATTTTGCCACACTGTATTTGTCGCTAAGTTGGTACACCTTTTATTGGAAGTATCTGTAGTGTTCAAATTAGATTATCTGTGTATTAAAAAATAATAAATGTCTTCTCTACGACGGTTGTAGCGCAATTGATGTGTTTGTTTTAATAAAGCCCAAAAAATATATAATTAAACCAGTTTAGCTGAAAATAATTTTGTACATTGAATTTTTAAAAATCTTTAATTTAAGTTTCTATGTAATAAACGGAGAATGAAATTTTGATATTTGTAATCACGTAAAGTAATCGACGGCCCTCGAATAGGGTTTTAAAGAAATACCTACTTACAATTGGGCTAATTCGATAATTTCTTAGTTGTTTTAACTTTAATAGAAATCCTGAAATAAATGTACTTTTATTTGTTACGAAGAGTAATTAGACCAGCTCAATCCGGTAACTTTTTTCCATACCAACTTTGACCCCCCTTTGATTTTCATATCTTAATTTTTTATTATATATAAACTTGGTCACCGGTTATTGAAACGTTTTAGTGAAAACCGCATTAAGATTGGTTCAGTGGTTTTCAATTGATGCGAGGAGAAACAAAATTTAACCCTTAACTACCTACGTCCGACTTCTATAGCATATCCACCTACGAGAGGTCATGGAGACCACTATTTGAAATATGTCTAAAATAATTATAAGAATTATTATTGTTAAAGGTATATTTAAATAAAATTTACTGTTTTAATGGTCTTAGGTATTTACTAAAAAGTATTCGTACGACATTAATCAACAACATATTGTTTAAACTTAACTTAACAAATTCTGTTATCATTTTGAACAAAATAAAACTATAAATCTTTTGGAAGAACAAATCACAAAATATTCTTACGATATATATTATTTTTATTAATAATTCTGAATAATCAATAATCAGTCAAGCTTTAATTTTTATTAAAAAACAAATAATTATTAAAAAATTAAAAGCTATTAAAATGCCCAATTTTGGCGGCAGTCAATACATAGCTTATTGGAGCATTGAATGCAGATTGGTTTCTTGCATTCAATACTGCCTATGATGTCCTCCGGAAAGTTATTTTCACCGGACGACACTTCTCGTAACCATCTTTCAATGGTTGCATCACTTGGAAGCATTTTTAACTAATAAAAATTAAACATGCGTTAAAGTATAAAAAAATTACAAGCACATAATAAACGCAATCACCTAGGCAAGGTCTCGGAGACCAGCAAGTTATAGTACGCAACCATCTAGGTAAGGTCTCGGAGACCAGCAAGTTTTAGTGCGCAAACACCTAGGCAAGGTCTGAAAGACCAGCAAGTTGTAGTTGATAACCACCTAGGCAAGGTCGCTGAGACCCACTGACGATGTTTTATGCTCACCAAATTTATAGAGACACACGTCCGAACGTGTCGATTGCATGGCCGGCACTGGGATGGTGGCGGGGAAAGGTACAAGGTCACAGAGGTCCATGCAATGTACTCGCGTTGAGTTATTCTCTATTTTGTATTTGCAAAGGTCTGAGAGACCTTGAGAGAGTTGTAAAAAATATTATAATGTTTTAAATACTTTATTAATTCTAACGGTGGCTGAAGATCACCATAACTATTAAAATATTCACAATAATTGTTGTCCTTGACATAGGCTATCCAGTGAGTCCCTTGGTTTTCAGAACTGTCTAAATGTATGATTCCACATTCTACTCTTTTTGGTTGCTTTGGCAAACTATCTCTCATATAAACACCGCGAAAATGAGGTTGTTCAAGCAAATTCACATGTTTTTCATTTATTTGTATGATCGTGTATACAAATAAGTTGTGCTGTGTGATTAATGACATAGACTAGGGAATCTAGTTATGGTAATATAGACTTAGAGCTGTCTTCGCTTATAGGTTATATCACTTCTGCTCTGCTCCGTCAACGGATAGCGTACGCTATTAGTCATTCTTATTGTACCTATTTCGTGTTTTACTGTTTAACTTGGATTAAATACTAGTTAGAAAAGCACCAGTGTTCACATTTTCGAGTCAACACCCACCCTGGAAGCCTGCTCGATTCGAAGCCGCGCCAGAGTTCAGGGACAGTTCACCTTCATCAGCAACCCACCACCTTGTGACGTTCGTTTCAAGCCCGTCAAGACCATGGCTGCAGAGAAACCGGTTCATTTTTGGTGGAACCCATGAGGGGAAATTATCATTAAACTACTTCATCATTTCATCAACGTGACGGGGTAAGCAACCTCAACGTCGCAACGGCCGGCATCCATCGGTCATCACAAAGTTCAGTGTGCAGTGTATTTTCTGTATACGGTAGTACAGTGTCAATCAGTTAAGTAAATATTCATCAATTCATTCGGTGAGACGCCATATTTGTCATCACCCATTGTCTCGCGTGGGGCGAGGCAACCGGATACCGCCTTCAGGTTGGCAGTCACGCTCAAACGTCAGTGCCTTATAGACAATACCTAGTTTTTGTTAACTGTCAACTGTCACCGTCAATGTCAACTTGACTTGGCAGTTTTAGTTTAGGTTAATGATATAAGTGTAGTCATTCATTCATCATAAATCGATGATTACTCTGGTTCACCAGAATATTCAATGTATAAGAAGTAAAGACCTCCAAATTGAGTTATTTCTTAATAGTAATAATATTGATATTTTATGTATAACGGAACACTGGTTAACTAGTAACGAGGCTATGTTTAATTTTATCAACCACCAGGTCGGCAGTCTGTTCACAAGAAGTATCTCGATACATGGTGGGTCGTTAATAATATTAAACAATAAATTTAAATTTAAAGAACGTAAGGACATTGTGTCCTTATCTGTTGAACGTACATTAGAACTCGCTGCAATAGAATTACAGCAATTCATAGTAGTTTGTGTATATAGGCCACCCTTAGGAAATTTCGAAATTTTTGAAAAGAACATGGAAACTATCTTAATCAATTTATCTCATTTGAGTAAAAAAGTTATTATATGTGGAGATTTTAATGTTAATATTTTGGAAAATAGTTCACTAAGCTCCAGATTAATAAATCTTTTCAAATCTTTCGGACTGGCTCATACTTTTATGGAGCCGACTAGAGTGACTGACACTAGCGCCACGTGTATTGATAACATTTTTACTGATATAATTCCTATTAGTAAGAGTTTGATCAGTAACCTGGAATCGGATCATCTAGGTCAATTAATTAAATTGGAGTTTGTATCGCATAATGTTGCGAATAAGGAAATAACTTTTGTGCCGCTTACTGCAGGTCGTGTGGAGAGAATGCGACATAACCTAGTGCATAATCTGCCCTTTTTAACAACTGATAAGGGCCCTAATGACATGTACAACTCATTCTTTCACACATTCATGAAACAATTTGACATGATATTTACATCTAAATCGGTCATGGTCGGTGGCGCAAAGGTTTTCAGTGACTGGGCTACTGCGGACTTACATAAACGAAGAGCAATACTGTATCAACTATATGAGGAACGACGGTTTAACGCTAGTGAAGAGTTTAAGGAACATGTCAAAGAGTATTCTAAGAATTTCAAGTCAGACTGCCGTATAGCTAAGCGAAACTTTTTAAGTGATAAAATCTTGAATAGCTCTGATGTCATTAAAACGACTTGGAAAATAATTAATGAAGAAACAGGTCGCCGGAAAAAGGAAATTAATGACTTTCGTTTAAAAGTAGATGGTAAAATCCTAGAGTCTAATTTAGATGTTGCAATTGAATTTGAAAATTATTTTACCAACATACCAGTGTCCACGACTAAGTGTCTGAACTCTTCGCCGGCGTCTGCCATTTTATTTTTAGAAGATAACGTGTCTGAATGCAGTATACACTTTGAATTCAAGCACGTTACTGCCTTGGATGTAATCAAAGCATTCAAATCAATTAACATTAAGAAAACCAATGATCTTTGGGGGGTTTCGGTTCACGTCCTTAAATCCTTAATGGAAGTCATAGCATCTGACTTAATGATCATATTTAATCACTGTGTTGATTGTGGTGAGTTTCCTGATCTTATGAAACATAGCAAGATAATTCCATTATTTAAAACGGGTAGTACTTCTGACCCCACTAACTTTAGACCGATATCGATACTACCCACTTTCAGTAAAATCTTTGAGAAATTAATTTTATCACAGTTAATGCAACATTTTCAAGATAATAATTTATTACATAATAAACAATTTGGTTTTACTCGGGGTCGCTCGACAACCGAAGCTGGTGTTGAGCTAATTAAACATATTTTTGATGCCTGGGAGGGGTCACATGATGCTTTAGGTATTTTCTGTGATTTGTCCAAGGCCTTCGATTGCGTTAACCATGACACATTGGTCAGGAAGCTACACCATTATGGAGTTAGAAGTACTGCGCTAAACTTAATTAAAACGTACTTATTCGGGAGAATACAAAGGGTAGACGTGAATGGAAAACGATCACCTGGGTCTTTGGTCTCAATGGGCGTGCCACAGGGCTCAATTTTGGGTCCATTTCTATTCCTCATTTACATAAATGATTTACCATACCTTATAAAGGACAACCATGATATAGTATTGTTTGCTGATGATACCTCACTCGTATTTAAAGTCAAACGACAACAGGAGTTTAATGTGGATGTAAACAATGCTATATCAAAAGTAGTAGATTGGTTTAGTGTTAATAATTTATTACTAAATGAGAAAAAGACTAAATGTATTAAATTTATGACTACCAATGTGAAAAATAGACAAACTACTGTAACTATTAAAAATGACAAATTAGACTTAGTTAATGATACAGTATTTCTTGGTATAACGTTAGACTCAAAACTCCAATGGGGTCCTCATCTGGCTAAATTAGCGAATAGACTAAGTTCTGCAGCTTTTGCAGTTAATAAAATTCGGAATCTAATAGACTTGAGAACCGCTCGATTAGTTTATTTTAGTTACTTCCATAGTATTATGTCTTATGGTATTTTACTATGGGGTAGTGGTGCTGACGTAAACAGCATCTTTGTTCTACAGAAGAGGGCTATTCGTTCTGTTTACAAGATGGGTCATAGAGACTCGCTTAGAGATAAGTTCAAAGAAACGAATATATTAACCGTATACAGTCAATATATTTATGAAAACATTATGCATGTTCATAAGAATATCAGTAACTTTAGAAAGAACTGTGACATACATAATGTTAATACCAGAAATAAACATAAGCTCGCAGTGCCCTTTACACGGCTTCACAAAATAAAAAACTCTTTCATGGGTAATTGTATAAGGTTCTATAATAAGCTCCCAAGTAGTGTTACTCATTTATCAGTAAATAAATTTAAGAGTTACGTTAAACGTAAACTAATTTCTAAAGCTTATTATAGTATTAAAGATTATATGAATGATGACAATGCTTGGGACTGATATATATATATTTTTTTTGTATTACAATTATTAATGACCGTGGAGACTATATACATCTCCCTGTATGATTACCTATTATTTTAATATGACATCTGGAGACTCTTTACCATCTCCGAAATTGACCGTGGAGACTTTCTACATCTCCCTTATTTTTTAATTTGACATCTGGAGACTCTTTACATCTCCAAAATTGACCGTGGAGACTTTCTACATCTCCCTTGTTTTGTGTTTTTTTTTTTTAAATTATATTTAATTCTTAATTTTAATTTGACATTTGGAGACTGTTTACATCTCCGAAATTGTATTATTTATAATAATCTGACATTTAGATATATTTAATTATTATTACTACTGGGACCTGTACATCCCTGTGACATTTAAATTATGTAGCTTAAGTTTAGTATTGTAATAAGTGATTTATTTGGAAAAAACGGCTTACTGTTGAGTTTCTTGCGGCGCTTCTTCTCAACAGTGGTCTCTTTGGAAGCGCTGGTAGACTCAGACATGTAAAAGTGCCTGCAGGGCCTACTTACTGAATAAATTATTTGAATTTTGAATTTTGAATTTGATCATTGATGGTGTATTGAAGTGTTCACAATGTCAGTACGAAATGCCCGTACCCAGTTCAGTTCAAAGTACCAAATGTTGCTGGATTTTGCAGCGACAGTGACTGATACAACTAGTACAATTGCCGCCGCAGTCGCTAGGCGACATTTCAGCCAGTACTATGGCATGTTTGTCCAGGCTTATGAAATACTGGTGGGGGCCGGTGATGAAGTGTCTGAGGAGGACATGGCCTCATATAGGGTTAGGTTCACCGAAGTAAATAAGTTGCTACTCAAAATTGAGGAGCTTTGTGAAACTGAAGCGTCCACTTCATCTCATGCGAAACTGCCCTCGCAGACAACAGCGAAATTGCCTGCTATCGAACTGCCCAAGTTTTCAGGCAACTTGATGGAATGGATGTCATTCTATGATCTGTTTCAATCATTGGTACATGACCGGGATATGTCAGACGCGGAGCGTCACTACTACTTAAGGTCATCACTCTCCGGTAAGCATTCCACCTTGTCAGGCAACTGCCAGTAGACGGGAAGAATTACTCAGTGGCCGTCAATTTGTTAAAGGCTAGGTACCAAAATGACCGGCTACTGCTGGACGCTTACATCAGTAGGATCATCAACTTGCCCATGATCATGTCAACTGATCAGCTGCGCTCGGAGTTTTCTGACCCTCTCGAAGAGGCTCTTCAGGCCCTGGAAAAACTCAACCAACCCGTCAAAGAGTGGTCATACTTGGTGCTGTATTTGTGTTTACAGAAGCTTCCCATCAAGCTGCGCTCGCTGTTTGAGGAGCGCTATGGCACGGATCCGGACACCCTGCCCACCATCACGCAGTTGCTAGAGCTGTTAGATGAGCAGTGCTGACTGCAGCTCTCAGTTGCGTAAGAGCCGGAGCCTGTTAGGGCACCACAACGCGCGTCACCGCCGTCTGTGCATTCATCAGCACAGCGGCAAAATCAACACCGGGGGAAGGCTGTCACGGAGCACCGATCACGGAGCATCAGCAGCTCGTCAGGTGAGGCCTTCCTGTTCTTTTTGTGATGTCTAGGGACACTCGCTCTACAGGTGTTCAGGTTTCCAACAACTTTCACGGTCAAATCATCACGGGCAGATCATGGGCAACTAAAACTGGCCATTGCTACCGATGCTTGAGGAAGCATTATGCCAAAGAGTGCATCCATAAGAACTGGTGTGCTCAATGTGGGTCACCAGCGCATAACTCGCTGATATGCAACGCCAACGCGAAAACCAGTGCTCATCAGCAGCCGGATTAACCTGCCGCTCGCCTGGTCACACAGCAGGCCGCTGATATGATTCGGCAAGAGGCGGGCCCATCATCGGCTTCTCAACATTGGGAGGCTCCCTCAACGCAGTCCCTAGGGCCTCATCACCCTAGACTGCCAGTTGGTGCAAGGGCACAGTATGCTCAAACCATGTTTCACTCCCTCAGGTTCGGCTCTAGGCAGAGCCCTGATAGGGAATGAAGTGAGGTTGCTGTTGGTGCACTTCAGGGTCCATCACTCCCTATAACCATCTGCCCTACTGCAATCGTTATGGTCAGGTCAGGTGATGGTACATATATCAAAGTCAGGGCGCTGTTGGATACAGGAGCCGCTGTTTCAATCATCAAACAATCATAAGTTCATAATTTAAACTTGCACCAACAGTGTCACAGTAATTCACTTTATGGTATAGGCCATGGACCGGTTAATACACCCGGCAGTATAGTCAAATTGGTTATCAAACCTGTAGGTACTCAATTACCAGTTGTAGGTACCATGGAAATGGTAATCTACACATTAACAGGAAGTATTCCTTCATATGACTTTCAATTTAAAGGTCAATTATTATCATCAAATATCATACTTGCTGATAGCAATTTTCATAAATCCAGAGATGTTGATATCACATTAGGTACAGATATACTTAATCATGTGCTTGATGGTTCTAAGATACCCACAAACATTCCAGGGATAGCAGCTTACGGATCATATTTTGGTCACGTCATCATGGGCGCAGTGCCTACGCCACGGTCACCATCGACGGTCGCGGCGCCGCACCAGTCAGCCGGTACTTCAGTCGAAGACTATAGACTTCATGCAGTCAAGCTGGAGGAAGTATTGGAGAGGTTTTGGAAGGTGGAGGAGCCCCCTTCAAAGCCAGTTGTTCATCCGGATCATTTGGAATGTGAAAGGTTGTATGAATCCACTACTCAGCGTACGCCAGATGGCAAGTACATGGTTAGGTTACCACTAATGTCAACAAGACCGCCATTGGGCGAATCAAAGACCCTAGCTATTCAAAGGTTGCAATCTTTAGAAAGAAAGATGGCCAGAAATTCAGTATTTGCTGATAAATACAAAGAGTTCATGAAGGAGTATGAAACTCTTGGTCATATGTCAAAATCAAATTTTCAGTTCGATTCAGAACATTTTATAATACCTCATCATGGTATATTCAAGAAGGATAAGATCCGTGTAGTATTTGATGGAAGTGGACGTACGTCCACGGGCCCATCTCTTAATCAATGCCTTCATACAGGCCAACCACTTCAAAACGATATTACGAAAATATTGTTGAATTTCAGACGACATCAAATAGTCTTCACGACCGACATCAAGCAGATGTTCAGAATGACCTGGATACACCCTGAGGACAGGAGGTATCAGCTCATCTTGTGGCGAGAGGAGCCGTCTGAACCAATTCAGGTATACGAGTTAAATACTAATACCTACGGACTAAGGTCAAGTCCATTCGTTTCAATCCGGACGTTATTACGTCTAGCCGATGATTTGGAGGCTAATCATCACGAATCACTAGCTTCAGACGTCATCAGACGAGATATCTTCGTCGACGATATTCTCACGGGCGCGGATTCACTGTCAGATGCGCAACAATTAAAATCGGAACTCATCGCGCTTATGAAAAGCGCCGGATACGAGCTTCGGAAATGGTCATCGAATTGCGGTGAACTACTGCAAGATTTGCCGCAGGAACACTGCGAAACACCACGACAGTTTGATACTGACGATAAAACCTTCATTAAAGTATTAGGTAAACAATGGGATCCAATATCGGACTCAAAGTCGTATCAAATCAATGTACCATTGGGTCAACCAATCACTAAACGTTATATCCTCAGTACTATAGCACGACTATATGACTCGTGTGGTTATTGTGCGCCTATTGTGTTCAAATTCAAAGTGTTCCTACAGTCACTATTTTCAGACGGATTATCGTGGGATGAACCCGTCAGTCAAAATCAATGTCATCAGTGGTACGAACTTATTCAGAATTTAAACTATTTATCAAATTTGCAGATCCCTAGATGTGTTGCACTTCCACAGGCTGTATCATATTCACTTAATGGATTCGGAGACGCCTCGGAGGCCGGATTTGCTGCGAGCGTCTACCTGAGGACAGTGGATAAGTCTGGGAGCGTCATGGTACGTTTGCTTTTGGCTAAATCACGAGTAACTTCTAAGAAATCACGACAAACGATACCAAAGCTAGAGCTCAGCGCCGCACATATAGTGTACAAGCTATTAAATCACGTAGCTGAGTCATATGATCATTCAATTCATTTTGACAGCATTAATGCTTGGTCAGACAGCACCATCGTGTTTTCGTGGTTAAATACGAAACCTCACATGCTGCAAACATTCGAATGCAACCGAGTACAGGATATTCAAACCTCCAAACGTGTCATGACATGGCGCCATATTAGGTCCGAATTAAATCCCGCAGATGTCACTTCAAGGAGTCTGTAACTCCCCCCCAATAAATACCCTTAAAAAATCCTCTCTCTAACTCTAACTATCTCTAACTAACAGCCTAAAGTAAATTAAAGCCTACATTTTAAGTCTATAGAAAATCCTAACGCTCTATACTGAAGGACTGAAATGAAAGCTATGAAAATTTGTATTAAGTTTAACCTAAGTAAAGCTTTTATGTAAAATTATTAAGCTTATAAAGTACCTATTAACTTTCCTATCTTTAAATATACCTATAGAGTAAGAATGTTTAATATTGTTGAAATGGCCATATGATCATCTAGTGTCAAGGAACCTACTTTGTGAACCGTAATAGATAGTAACCTAAGAACTTTTCATGCATATAAGTTTGGTATAAATATAGGTATATAACCTTTCCCTATATGATTTAGTTTAATGTAATATATAATAGTTAATTGTAATGAAATTACAAATTATAACTAAGAGATAAAAGTCTTGTTGTTTGATCTTATGAAATATATGTATAGGTCAGTCATAGTCTTTGGTACTAGTTAGGGTTATTAGATTGAAACTGGAAAGTATGCTTATGGCATTTTATTTTGCGCCTAAGGTCAGAGCCCATGACTCCCCGCTCATGACTGTGGGACTCGTCTACCTGACTGGACATCCATCCCTCCAGCGCCTACCAATCTTTTCTTTCTCTTTCCAGGTGGGATATATTGAATTTACAGTCTTTGTCAGTTGTCAATAGTAAATTAGTCAGAAGTAGTCTGTCGTCAGTCAACCAAAGGACAAGAGGGTTTTCAAGCGCTCCATACTCAATGCAAGAGTGAAATATAATCTAATAGACATTTGGTATTGTTTGTATGTCTGAATAGTTCTACTAGGAGCTGAATTATTAAAAGTCAAAGTCAAACTGTCAAGATGTAGATTATAGTGGTAAACAGTCTTATATTAGACCAAGTTTGTTAGGTTATATATAATAATAATTAGTAGTCTTAAAAGACCAAGTTAATGAAGATTGAAGTGTAACATTGCACTATAACTTTTATGAAGAGTTTATTTATTATATATATTAATAACATATTCTCGAATGATAGTGAAACTTTCTAGTCAAGATGAATGCTGGTTCTGATAATGATTTCAATCATAAATTGTAGATAAAAGCTGAAGTTTATTCCCACAGGAATAGAATAGTGGTTCTTACTGCTCACAAACTATAAGGCCGGTTTTCCCTTGGGAACAACCAAGCAGGGTACGTAACCCATAGCGTAAACAGAGAAATCACTTGATGTAAAATATTCAAAATAAATTGAGAGAAATCATTTAATCTCATTGATTCTTTCAATGCTGAAGGTATATTTGGCTATCTGCCATAAACTAGAAATATTCACTATGCTCAAGATTTAAAAATACTGGAACTGATGAACATAATGTACAATCTGTTACATTGTCATTATTTAAAAGTTGCAGCTTACTTTGCATAAGCTGTTTTATTGAAGTTATAACTTATCGGACGTCGGTTTTGCAGTAGATAGTTATTTTATTAATTATAGGAGAAAACAGTTTACTAACTCTCAATTAAGCATTTGTAAAATAGATTTGAAGATATAGTAAAGCTTTCTAGTCTTGATACTATTTGATGCTTTTAAGTACATTTACTAGAAGGAGTGACCTCGGTCATTGTAGTGCATGTTCTTATGCATAATTCCCGTGGGAATGGCTGATTGAATTAACTATACAGTGACTAACCGGTGCTCGTAAGCAGTGACGGTAGAGACGTATCTCAGTATGTACAGCAATCTATCTGCCTCTGAAGATTGAATGAGGGAAGACAATCCAACTCATAAATATGACTTTGAAATTTACTAAGAACGTTGTTTGTCAGTTAAAGACTAGAAATATTTACTTCCTGACAAACTGGCATGAATATTATTGGAAAAGTCTATGTTCAATAAACTGAAATCTCCTTAAGGTAAAACAAATAAATATGGGAATAAATAGTATTTCCCACTGATTCTTTAGTTATGGTGGATAACATATTTAATTTAAACTTCCTAATATTTTCCCTATATAATAATGGTATAAGACCAAACTAGGATGAAGTTAAAAGTATATTTTTGATTAACAAGATTTAACCCTACATGCCTAGTTGAATTCCTATTGGTTTATGTCCTAGTTCCCTATTTTCCCTACATTGAAACTACCCTGAACCTACTGATAAGGCCTATTCTACTTGCTACACCTATGGGCTTACCTCACCCGGTAATTAGCTAGGTCCCTAGGGAATCTGGAAAGTTCAGCTGAGTCGGCTGAGAAGGCAACCTAAACGCTCGTGTTGTGTTTACCTCCCCCCTCACTTTTGGTGAACCGTAGTTCTCAGGGATAGTGAGAGTAAGGCGCCCTATTGTGTGGTTTAGTATATATAAATAATAATATATTTATCGGGACCCAGGCTCAACTCCAATAAAGCTTCCGTGAGCGCGCGCCGGCATGCCATCTATTGTGGACCTCACTTGTTCTTTAAAGGCTGACTTGAGACTAAGTAGGCGCTTCTACGGATGTCTATGTTGGTAAAGAGACATCCGGGCTTGCCCAAGGCTCTTTTAGACTCTAATAGTTCCAAATCAGAGGCTCCGTTAGGCTTCCTCGGACTTGTCAGACATTTACTAGTGGTAGCCTGATCACTGTTCTGGTACAAGTGTATGCTAATCTAGCTTAACTCAACAAATATTCCCCACTATACAAGGAATGTCCTTTATTCTACAGCTATGTAAAATATTGTACCAGACACGAATGATAACCAACCCAAGGTTTCTGAAAAGTACACAGAAAGGTATATTAGTACACGTATTGGTATTTGGGAAACCTCGCCAGCTGTGTCCGGACTCTGATCACAGTGGTTAGCTAAAGGTGTCCTGGCCCAGCAAGGATTTCTACCCACCAATACAAACAATAGAAATACAATCATACAATAGAAAGCCTCACTAACTGCAACCCAAGCTATGTAAACTAGGATTAACAGTAGCAAGAGAAATAATAAACCAAAGTTCCTTACCAAGGTATAAATAAAAATATCAAAATAAATCAACTTTAAATATAAAAGTTCCCACCACCCGTCTACTGAAGTGAATCTGGAAAACAAAATCTTTTGATTAAAGCACAACCCCCCAACCAACACCAATCATATATAAAAATACAGAGCTTTCGCACTGCATTCCCATACATGACAGAAAACCATCTCCCACACAGTAATATCTATAGCCTACTTCCCAAGCAAACCGTTTCCCTATCCCCTCGCGGAAGGAATTTAATTACTATTCTAACTGCGAAAACGCGCCTTCCTAACACTACCAAAGCAATATATGATCCTATTTATAGCCGGAAAGACAATAGTTAGCTAATGAGTCACACGAAATTAAACCCTACATATTTTATACCTCCCTACTAGCTCTAAAAACAAAATTAACATTAACTATACAACCGATATAACTGTATCGCTTTAAAAGATCGCAAATATTAAACCGAATACTGCGTAGTTTAACTGAAAGACTAGCACTGAATCAAAAATTTAACCGCGAACGCGTCGTACTCCTATTTCACTATAAAACCCGTAATTAACCGAAATTTACACAAAATATAACAAATAAGCGAGCGTAGCACGATATAAAACCCAAACGAAGTTAACGCGACAAGGTAACTACGAACCGTAAATGAATTTTACGCAAGGCGCTCCCCAGTAAACGAGCCTATCCCCTTTGAATAACTAAAATAAAGCCAAAATATAAACGTTCCGCGATGAATGCCCAGAAAATAATAATCATATTCCCTTTGAAATCTCTATATATAAGTTCAACTGGCGGCCATCGCGCTTGAACCACTTGAACCACTTGAACTACTCATGCCAGTCAAGCCACTCTTGCCACTTGTGCCAGTCATGCAATTCCTTCAAAATTACCCCTTACTATAAATAACATAAGGTATACTTTCAATCCCCATTTCAGTCGCTTAAGTCATTTTAATCATTACAAACCTACATCACCTGATTTTTAATTAGAATCTACACTGATAATTGAAACTAATCCTTATGCTATTACACAGTACATTTTTCCATTTTTCCCAGTACTACCGTTTTTAGTATCTACTTGAATCCGTATTCTGATGGCGTCTATCTCCGTCACTGTCGTATTCTACCAATTCGAACATGACAGACTCTGCCTGTCTGTACCACCATAAATCATAATAAGGCGCCACCTACTCGGTGATGTTCGTTTACGTAATCGGCTTGGTCCGATTCTAGCGAGACAACCTATATAGTTCCTTCCTTCTCTCTCTCGTGTTCATTACTCAAGAATTATAACATTCCCATTTCTTTTATATAACCATTGTTTATTGAAGAAATAAATAAGATTTACAATTCTAAAGTTTGTATTAAACAAATATTTAATTAATTAAGATTATAAAACTAACACATGACTTGATTTAAAGCTTACTAAAATGGTGAGTGTCCTTCTAGATTCTTATTGCATTACTCTTGTTTTGATGTAATATTGCGGACTATTTTTAGCAGGCGCTTAAATTTGTTGCATTCGCATTTTGTCATTTATTATTGTTTTCATACATGAATACGTATAATATCTATTAATAATGTTATTTTATTAAAAATAGATTTTGCATATTAATCAGCTCTCGCTAGAGCCTGAACTAACTCTAATTATATTTGTGAATTTGAACGGGCATATCTGGACCGTTACAAGTCTGTCAGCTAAAGAACTACTTGGATTTAATTTATGGTGGTCACCAGACTGGTTACTGAGGGAGCAGTCACAATGGCCTTCACTGCCAGTCATAATGCCTCATGACTTACCTGGATTTAAAAAATTGTCCATTTCGTTACCCCTGTCGAGCCATGGGAGGACACGCTATTGTCACGCGTTAGTTCATTGAGTAAACTAATCAATGTTACATCATTTGTACTCAGATTTTGCCGGAATGCCAGATTACCGAAGGAAAAACGGAATCTTACGTCATCATTATCACTAGACGAGACTCGTGAGGCTACGAAACATTGGATTAGGAAAATTCAATTCGATTCATATAAGGATGAAATTGTACTAATCAAGCAAGGAAAATTGGTCTGTAAATCACTACAGAAATTAAGTGTATTCGTGGATGACGAACACATTATCAGAGTCGGCGGACGACTCCGCAAATCATTTATTTAACTTTAATATCTTGCTAACTTTATCTGTCTCTCATGCCGTTTAGTTCGACTGGGAATTAAAGTTTTATGATAATATAGCTATATAAATACTATTCAGATTTTCATGCCCCCTCGTTATTTTGTGTTTAAATCATTATATTTTTATCAATAAAAAAATATGTTTGTATCTAAAAATGTAGGACATTGTTGCTTTTGTCGTACACTTAATCTCTTTACGACGTTGTAAAAACATAAAGTCGTATAAAGGTTATTTTAAAACCATACAATACGCCATGACAGCTAGCTATTAAGGTTCCTCAAAAAACTTAAAACCCTTTTCAAATTGTCAATATTCACCAAAATTAATTATCTTTAAATTTATTTCATTAAATATTTAGTCATAGTAAACGTGCAGTGCAGATTTCAAAACATTGAAAATATGGTTCAATATTTGGATATAGATAAATTTCTAACGAGAGTACATTTTAGACTTCTTAATAAATTGATGTGGCCATGAGAAAGCACTCATGTTATATTATCGGACAGGTGCTATGGTTGCCACAGTATCATTGACGTTCATACACTGCGGGCATTTCATTTCATTATAAGAAATAAAAATAAAAATGGAGATTTATTGCATTTTACAGATTTTGGAAAATAATAATATTGATACTGAACCTTCTTTGTTGTTCATACTTTTTTTCTTCAACATTTAAAAGTCAAAGTTTAAAAATCAAAACCTGACTTAAATGCGACTACAAGTTTGATTTAAGTCAGGGAATGACATTAAACGGACATCATGTAAATAAACGTTATATTTGAGTCGTAAATAAACAACCAAGTCATTTAAGAGTCGCTAATTGACCGCGAAAAAACAAGATAGTGATCGTTTTATAAACGTCACTGTAAAAACGTCTATACAATGCTACATTATATAAATGTCATATAAATGTTTTTCAAACACCTAATTTGGTCAGTTTAAATCGTTTAATGGACTATAACGTTAGTATGATTATTGCGTTGTCGTACAAATGTTTAAGCTAAGACTGTAATATAACGTCGTATAGTTTAGGCTTACCGACGTTGCTAAGACCAGTGTATTATGACATATTCGTCGCACGTCTAATAGGTTAAATTAAAGACGCCCATAGGACCTAGTAGTCATCTCATTACCATTATAAAACTGCTATCCAACTTTATGTCGTATAAGTCAAGACTTATACGACGTTTTTGAAATGAAAATGAAATGAAAAAAATGTTTATTGCTGCAGGACACAATTATTACAGTTTTTACGACATACAGAAAATTTGACTACAGCAAAAGGAGCAAACTCAGCTGGTGCTGGCCGCAGACTCGCAGGACTGCTGCGCAGCGCTGATTTTCAGTTTTCTCCCTTTTGTACCGAATATTTACCGAATAATACTTAATCAATAACAGTGTCAAAAAGTTGTCCTTACAATAGCCAAAGAAATGCAAAAATACCTACACAAACTTGTCATATCGTATTTCATTATTATTATTATTATTTTTTAAATTGACGGCCATAGTTTTTGTGCAATGATTAACCGTTTCAGTTTTTGCTTAAATGTATATGCTGACATCTTTTTCCTCAACGGTGGTGGTATGGTGTTCCATATTTTTGCCGTCTTATATGTGAACCCTCCCCTAAGACCAGACGATTTATGATTAGGAATCCGTAGAGTGTTTCTCCGAGTAGATCTTACTGAGCTCTCATCTCCATGCATCCACTTCAGTTTATTTGACAGGTACTCTGGTTTTTTCCCATAAATGGTTTTTTGAACAAAGCATGCAAAGTGCAAATCACGCCGTTGCTTCATTTTCAGTATACCTTGTCTGTTGAGATATGGCGTCACATGGGCCCGTCTAGGTATCTTAAAGCAATATCTAGCACAGGCGTTTTGTACCCTTTGAATTGCTTTATCTGTTTTTGCGAAAATTCTCGGGCCATACACTACATCGCAGTAATTAAACAGAGACAGCACCAGCGTCTCGGTAAGGACAATTCTCACTTCTTCTGTTAAGTAGTCTCTTATAGTATACAGTGCTTTAAGCCTGTAGAATGCATTTCGAATGGTCATATTTAAGTGTTCGACGTACCTTAGTTCGCTGTCAACTATCAAACCTAAATTCCTTGCGGCATGCACTCTACAGACTTTCTCGTCATTAATAAGGATCACTGGGTTTTGTTTGATTGCATTCGTAGTTTGATGTCTTGTACCGAGTATCATGTATTGCGACTTTGTTGGATTTAATACTAATGTGTTATTTTTTGCCCATGTAAATATGTTGTCTAGATCTTGATTGACTCTTTCAATTGCAAGTTTCGTTTCTTGTGCACTGAACGAGTAATACAATTGCGTGTCATCAGCGTATAGGTGAACCTTGCAGTAATTCAGTTTTTTCGGAAGGTCTGCCGTGTAGATAATGAAGGGCAACGGAGATAAGATCGAACCTTGCGGTACACCCCTGGGGATAGATTTAACCTTTGAGTGAGTTATTTTTCCTGCTTTATCTTCAGTCATTACCATTTGCTGACGATTTTCTAAGTAAGACGCAAACCATTTACAAGATTCATCTGAGACACCGTAATAAGATAGCTTTGCATTAAGGAGAGGTCTGTTGATACAATCAAAAGCTTGTGAGAAGTCTAACAGTACTAAAACGCTAGTAAGTCCCTGGTCAGAAGCGGAGATTATGTCATCTGTAACATTCGCGAGGGCTGTCCCCGTACCAAAACCGCTTCGGAATCCCGATTGAATTTCCGGAAGCAGGTTGTGTGACTCAAGATAATTGCTAAGTTGGATGTGAACCACTCTTTCTATGATTTTAGATAGTACCGGCAAAATGCTAATAGGGCGCAAGTCCTTGAGTACCTTCACGGTCGTTTTCTTTGGGATGGGTTTTACCGTTGCTAGTTTCCAACTTTCTGGAAACACTTTGGTCACTATTGAGGTGTTAACGATAGCTGTTATAATTGGGAGAGTGTTTGGTAGTGTCATTTTAATCATTTCGATAGAAATGCAGTCATGTCCAAATGCTTTCGAGGTAATTTTTTTTATACACTTTGTCACTAAGTCGGAGCAGGTTTCTAAATTAAAGGAGTTACTATTTTTGTTGCATTTAAAGTAATCAAGCGTGCTTTGATCCGCTTCAGGGTCACCTGGAATGTTTAAAAATGAGTCATTTATAAGATTTGCGTCTCGCAGTTCAATTGGTATATCCGGCAAACAAGCATTTTCTAAAATAGATGTACGTTTTAAGTTAGACCACATTTTTTTTGGATTGTGTTTATTATTATTCACAAAAAAGGTAAAATATGCTGTTTTTTCTCTCTTAGTAGCTGAGTGAACTAGATTACGCAATGAACGGTAGTAATCACGGTGCGCATCTTTACCAGTTTTATTGGCCCTATTTGCCGCAATGTTACGCAAATGCATCATTTTTTTAACAGTGTCAGTTATCCACGGATGTGGCTTATCTCTTACTTGTATCCGACGAAGTGGGGCGTGCCTATTAAACAATTTGTTCAATAATAAATTAAATCTGGATACCATTATATTTACGCATGATGTGTCCATTACGTAGTGCCATGGCGATTGCTCCAAATCAGTGACAAAACGATCTGTGTCGATACGGTTAAAGGAGCGAGTCCATATGTATTGAGGTAGTTGTTTTGATTTTTTAATGTCAAAAGTGGCAATCACCAGTGCATGGTCACTTAAGGAAGGGTTGTGAAAAACTTCGACTTTTTTACACTGATCGGGACTATCAGTAATAACCAGATCAATTAGCGAAGAGGTTGTGTCTGTTACTCGCGTTGGTTCTTTTACCAGTTGCTGTAGATTATGTTGAAAAAGGAAATGTGAAAAATCTTGCACCGGTTTCTTATTTGTTTGGAGCAAGTCCAGATTATAATCAGTGAGTAGGCACAAATGATTACAGTCAGAGAACGAAATTATGGACTCACCTAATATATCCATTGCATGCACTGCTGAGAGACCAGATTCGGGACGGTATGCAGTACCAATAGCCATCTGGATTCCGGGTAATGACAGCTGAAGCCAGAGCTGTTCTAGCTCTGACTTAGGATGATCTATTACTTTCACTCTAAGGCTTCGCTTAATATAGAAGCCTACTCCACCCCCTCTACGACCATCGGGGCGCGGTGAATGCTTGAGGACGTATCCTGGAACGGCTGGCGCTCCAAAATTATCACTGTCCCGAAGCCAAGTCTCATTGAGAGCTAGTATGTCGGGGTCATAGTTTTTAAAGGTGCCCAATAACTCGTCTCGTCCAGTTTTGAGCGATCTGACATTAAGCAAACCCAATTTTAGCTGGCTGGTTTTTTTATTGTTGACCATTTAGTGATAGTTTTATCTCCTTCATTATACCTAAATCACTCCATGTTAGTTGTGTATTTTTGTATAGGTATTGTAACTTTATTACTGAGTATTTTCCCATAAAGGAACTAATATGAAGGACTCGTATTTTGCTGCTATAAAATTTAAATATAATTTTGCTATTGCATATTTTTGTTTCGTTTCTAAACCTCCGAATCACATAGATGCTGAAATTAGCGTTTTCTTCTGAATAAACACACATTTTCGTTGTTAAAAAAGTTAGACTATAGAGTATTATGTTTTCGCAATAATCTATATGGTTCGTTTTGGCTATTGTAAACATTTTCCTGATATTAATATTATATAATATTACATTACATATGTTATTTATTTTATAAACATGTAACACAATACAGTAGTTAAACGCAATACAATTTAAATCTAATCAATTTTTGTTTGTTGGGTCACAGCCGCACGACCATTTTCAGGCGTAGCGACTGACTTTGTTGGGCCGTTCTTAGTTAAAAGCAGTTTATTAAGAAACTCAAGGCTTACCTGTGTGTCTTTGTATG
This sequence comes from Acleris cristana, assembly GCA_948252455.1. Taxonomy (NCBI): domain Eukaryota; kingdom Metazoa; phylum Arthropoda; class Insecta; order Lepidoptera; family Tortricidae; genus Acleris; species Acleris cristana. The sequence goes on from OX411771.1 coordinate 56,655,825, forward strand.
TTTAGGTACAAAAGCTGTTCATTTGGAGGTTGTTGCCGCGCTGAGCGTCGAGGTCTTCATTGCAGCATTCACCAGGTTTGTCAGCCGTCGCGGGCTGCGTACGCTAATCAGATCGGACCGAGGTACAAATTGCATTGGTTCTAACAACTACCTTAGGGAGATTAATCAGTTCTTGTTGGACAACGAGATAATCCTCAAGGAGGAATTCAGACAACAGAGTATTCGCTGGGAGTTCAATCCTCCTGCATCGCCCTGGGGGGCCTATTCGAGGCTGCCGTCAAGAGTGCCAAAAACCTCCTTAAGAGAGAGGTTGGCGATACCATTTTGACATTCGAAGAATTATCTACTCTATTTTCTAAAATAGAGTCGATACTAAATTCCAGGCCACTAGTATCCATGTCGGACGACCCTTGCGATCTTACACCCGGTCATCATCATCATTGGTCAGCCCCTAGTAGCCTTGCCAGAATCTCACTGAAAGGACACTATAATGTCGCGATTATCACGCTTTCAAGTCATTCAGAAAATATATCAGTCAATTTGGTCACGATGGCATATTGAATATCTCAATACACTGCAGTCACGTAATAAATGGTATAGTCATACTAACAACATAGAGTTCAATGATTTAGCGCTTGTTATTAATGAAAATTCAACGCCTCTTCAATGGTCGAGTTATAGAATTGTTCAAAGGTTCAGATAATGTAGTTAGGTCAGTTAAACTCAAGACTCAATCTGGTGAGCTTGTAAGACCAGTGGTCAAGTTATGTAAACTACCTATGGAAGGTAACTTAAATTAACCATTTATGTGTCTGTTCACATAGTGTTAAACCTGTGTACTTCTTAAGTATTCTGTATGTCTGGTTAGCTATAGTGTTTCAACTTATGTTAAACTATGTTCATGTCTCAATAGCCTGGCGGCCCAGGAAATGTTCATGCAAATTCGCATGTTTTTCATTTATTTGTATGATCGTGTATACAAATAGGTTGTGATGTGTGAAGCCGCCTTAATGACATAGACTAGGGAATCTAGTTATGGTAATATAGACTTAGAGCTGTCATCGCTTATAGGTTAGATCACTTCTGCTCTGCTCCTGTCAACGGATAGCGTGCGCTATTAGTCATTCTAATTGTATTTCGTGTTTTACTGTTTAACTTGCATTAAATAATAGTTAGAAAAGCACCAGTGTTCACATTTCCGAGTCAACACCCACCCTGGAAGCCTGCTCGATTCGAACCCGCGCCAGAGTCCAGGGACAGTTCACCTTCATCAGTAACCCACCACCTTGTGACGTTCGTTTCAAGCCCGTCAAGACCACGGCTGCGGAAAAACCAGTTCAGAGGTATTTCTTTAGAATACTTTATATATCTTTATTAGTGAGAGCACGTCTGGGTAGCCTTTTATCTAGTTTTTTGTATGTTTTATACACAATCCTTTGCCGTTCTTATACGGTTTAATGTGTAAACCTTTTCCTAATGCAATAGATTCCATCATTTTTGTTATGGCGTTCTGATTCAACTAAGTTTTTCTTTGCAGCTTTGTAATCCCCAACAGCTTTAGCAATCCCAGCAGCTCCTCCTGCTAAAGATCCCAACGCAGAAAGTCCAGCAAAGATGGTTATTAGTGGTAATATACCTCCAGATTTCGGAATCGGAATAAAACGAGGAACTCGTACTTTATTGTTATTTGCAAATATCTTCTTTGCAGCAAGAAATGCCTGCTCGATCGCAGTGGCATTCTTTTTGGATTTTTTATCTTGCAATTCCCTACGTATCTTAGAAACAAATTGTTTAAATGATTTTATCCCCGCACCAGCTTTTATTTTAGACTTCATCACTTTTCTAACTAACCATAAAGCGAGCTTTTCTCCTCTTCCTGTATTTTTGAATTTAATCTCTGTTTAGCCATTTTATAAAGTTCTAAATCTGCACTGTGTCGATCTGTTAGGTTAGAATGTTTATCGTAAGCAATGTCGTGTTGCATACACGCGTTGTCCAAATCATTAATTCCCTTATCACCTCTTAGCAACCGCTTGTGCAATTTTGTACCTGGTCCACAATAATTATAACCAGGTTAGTGTAGCTCAAACGGTAAGTGATTAATAATACTATTTAAAAGTCCTCTCCCTTTCATATCCAATATAATAATGATATTTTGTAATACAATAAAGATTATAAATATACTCATTTCTATCAATCCAGCTATTTTCGCTATCATTACTCCCTAACCACTTTACATACAATTTCCCCCCCCCCCTCTATTTGATCATCTTTTCTATGAGGTAAACATCAGGATGTTTCGTTTTCCGAAGTTCTTGTTCGTAAAATGAACCGAGTATTTTATTTTTTCGTTTATCTTCAATAAGGTAAGTAACTGGACGAGTGCGATTAACATTTTTAACAGTAAATATTTCTGTTGACCAATTCGGGATATAACCTTTATGAAAGGCACTTTTATACTTGCTTATGCGCACGCGATCTCCTATATTAAATTTATTTGATCCATTGACTAGATTGGATTGTGCGCTATGTTTTTCTTTACTTTTAAATTTCGTTGTACGATGCATGGTTAGATTATAGGATTTAACTATATCATCCAAAGGTTTTCCAATCCATTTATAGTTTCCAATGAAACTAAAATATTTGTAAAGTTTATTTTTGTGTGTTTTTATTAACCTTTCAACAATAGATGCTTTTTTAATTGAAAACGTAGAATAATGAATTATTTTCATTTTTTTTACATAACAATCAAATTCATTATTATAAAACTCTGTTCCTAAGTCTGTCTGTAAGTTTATTGGAACTCGTTTTGATGACTTAATAATTTGTTCGAAAGAATTTTTTAATTTCTATTTTCTTTTTAGATTTTGTTGGAATACACCACGCGTACTTTGAAAAGGCGTCAATTACAACCAAAATGTATTTATATCCTCTATTTATCTTATGTAAATTTTGTAAGTCCATCAAATCCGCTTGCCACAAATCATCAATTCCTTTTAATAAAACTGCTCGTCGCTTAAAGTTTTTTCGAGCTGACCTGTGTATCTCGTTCACGACTTGCTGCTTTGCCATTGTTTAATTTGTTGAATAATATCGTCTATTTTAACTTTGGTAGAACTTTTGGCTTTTAATATAGAACCAAATAGATATAAACAAATACCAAACAACAAATATAAATGCCAATTCTGATCATTTAAACTAAAGTATAGGAAAGCGGAAACACCTTTGAGTATAAATATAATTCATCAAAATATTCAAGGGTTTTGCCAGCAAAGAATTAGAAGTAGGATTATTTTTAGATACTGAAAATGTACAGATTATGTGTTGTACTGGAACACGAGTGTAGTGTCCTTTTTAAAATCCATTTTAAAAACTCAGGTTAATCTTCGCCATCAGACAGCTAGAAATTAGTCATTAGATTTTCTAAACAAACTGAAAACAGCGCTGTCTCTGGAAAACATTGACAACTATTTAAACGATTTGACATTAAAATTTGACAGATTAATTCTGAGCGACTAGCGGAAAAATGGGTTCACTTTGAGTTACCTAGATGGCGCTGAGGTGTGAAATAAAAGAAATTAATAAAATGAAATAAAACAGATCATTCTAATTAGAATTTAGGAAATAAATCGATTTATTTCGTTATGTTAGTAAAATAAATTAAAGAGGGAAGGTTTACACAAATTATTTTGTAGTGAAGTAACATTATAGTTGTGTAACCTAATAAAGAAAGATCGAATTGGCTGGAAGTTGAATAAAAAAAGAAATGACGGCTATAATGCTAAGGAGAATAGGAGACAAGTTCAAAGTATAATGAACTAAACGATTAGACATTTAAAATTGACAGGTTAATTCTGAGCGACTAGCAGAGAAATGGGTTCACTTTGAATTACCTAGATGGCGCTGTGGTGCAAGCAAAGGAAATGGTTGAAATTAAATAAAAAAACATATCATTCTAATTAGAATTTAGAAATAAATAAATTTGTTTCGTTATGTTAGTAAAATAAATTAAAGAGGGAAGGTTTGCACAAATTATTTTGTAATGAAGAATTGGCTGGAAGTTGAATAAAAAAAGAAATGACGGCTATAATGCTAAGGTGAGTAGGAGATAAGTTCAAAGTATAATGAACTAAACGATTAGACATTTAAAATTGACAGGTTAATTCTGGGCGACTAGCAGAGAAATGGGTTCACTTTGAATTACCTAGATGGCGCTGTGGAGCAAGCGAAGGAAATGGTTGAAATTAAATAAAAAAAAACAGATCATTCTAATTAGAATTTAGGAAATAAATAGGTTTATTTCATTATGTTAGTAAGATAAATTAAAGAGGAAAGAATTGCACAAATTATTTTGTAATGAGGTAACATTATAGTTGTAAAACCTAATAAATAAGGATCGAATAGGCTGGAAGTTGAAAAAAAAAAAGAAGAATTATGACCGCTATGTTGCTAAAATGAGTAGGGGTCAAATTCAAAGGATAATGAACTTTGTTTGTTACATGTTATGTTAGAATAATCATTGTCATTAGAAAATTAAATGCATTATTGCGGGAAAACTTCTACGCATTCCAGCTACGTAGGAGAGATGAGTTCAAACGAAAGTGAGCTTTATTTGTTACTTGAAATGATGAAATAGACACTAAAGTTGAATAATTGAAATTTCTTTTGCGGGAAAAGTTTACACATCCAAGCGATCTTATACGCAGGTTTCATACAGCGGGGCCGAAAATTAGGGGTTTCTACGCATGCTCAGGGTTTTCTATATAAAGTCTGGCGAGGGTCTGAGCGGGGCTTTTTATTCCGGTCGTCGAAGGGGTGAGTTGTTATTTTGCTGAGAGGTGTCATGTATCGTCCATTTTTGCCTTTTTGGTTTTTATTTATTTGTGTTGTGCTCGTATTATTATAGGTGATATTATTTTGTTCGTCGCTTCACGTTGCGTTCGAGTAACGCTACAAGTTAACGATTATCGCTACACAGGAATGTTGTAGTCGACTTTCTTTTGCTAGGATTGTGAGAATGTTTTAATAACTGGTGTTTGTGTGTTCCGGGATTGTTTTAACATGTTTATTAACCTTGTTTTGTTTTCCAGAACTCTGTAACGACGCCACAAATGGTAGTCGGTTACGCAGAGCTCCAGGCAGTCGTAGTTTACGAAAATGAATACCTACACTCACATTTTGGTTGTGAGTTGAGACCTGAAGATATCCACAATCAGGAAATGGATGGTTTTAACTCATTAACTGAGTGAGTTTGGAAGGTACGCGTACAAGGTTTCCTGACACCTTTATTCGGTATGCCAGGCTTCGTCGTTTGTAACTCATTATGTCTCCTCTCCAGGGCCCGTAGAAGTGGATCCGAAATCAGTTTGCGACTGTTGTGTGGACATATGAATTACTCTTGACGTTGATCCCCTTATTTATATATGTATTTATAGACCACCGTAGGTATTTTCCCCACCTGGAAGCCAACTAAAGGCTAGAAATAGCCGGTTGAAGGGTCTTAGGACTACACACAGGAAGTTTTACTTCCGAAATCGAGGTTATGTTAGGTCTTAGTTGGTCTAGTAAAGGTTTTCTTACACCGGAATTCCTTTAACACTACTCACACGTTTAACGTAACTGTAAAAGTCATTTTGGACTTTTAATTGTTCTAAAACAATAGATTAATAGGTGTTTAGGGGTCTTAGGTAGTCAGTAGCTTTTCCATTACACCGTGGGAAGCTTATAAACACGTAATGTGACTAGCTAGGTATATGTAGACAAAGTTTGTTCTACTACTGGCTATAATTATTGAACCAAGAAGACTTAAATTAGCCATCTAAAACCAATAGGAAAATTAGGAACTAATAATAATTAATTCATATTAGAAAAGTAATCCTTTTAAATTAAATTCATATTAGGCAAATATTCAATCTAGGGTATCGAAACTTACTTATTGAAAGCAATCTTGATAGTCTGTGGTTAGGTCTATCTATACCTGACAGAAACGTCAAATTCTAAAACCGTCCGTCTAGTTAGAAAATAAATAAAGCGCTAGGCTGCGGAGTATGTATGTTGTCCGATAAATCCGTGATGGTATGATTAGGGAGTTCGTTTAACATGAAAGGTATTGTAGTGGTTATAATTAGCAGATAGGTAGAGATCTAAGTTTAAGAAGCATTCGCGTCTAACCTTAGTGATATACCTAGGCGGCTAACTAGGGAGACGCCCGCAAACATGTTTTATCTGTTAGTGTGTATAAAGAGTTCACGTTAAAACTGTCTCAAACGAATAAAAGTAATTAGTTAGTTATGTGTATTTACACAAGTTTGTTGTTTTGTTGTCATAAAAGTCATCTAAGCACGACGAGAGTCTACGGTATTATTATTAACTTTCTAGGATAGTAAGGGTAAATAAGTACGGTTAAAAACCTGATAAAAGTAAAGCTAGGCTTATCATATTTAGATATTATTCCGGAGAGGTTCTAGTTGTAAAAATTAAATCGTCATCGTTATAAGCTATACATTATCTTTAAACATCAGGTAAAGCAAATAAATCTAGGTTAACGTAGTCCTTTTGTATAGGTAAAATTCAAAGTGATACTTACGAGTTGGTCTGTCCTTTCAATACACCTTTAACAGCTATAGATGTGCGGTACATACCTAGCTACGGCTTACTGTCTCTGTCCAAGGACAGTCAGTGGTCACTGTACTTACATATATGTTTAGTTGTTGTCTGAAGGAACCCTAGTGTTGAGTATACACTATGTTGTTCAAGAACACACCACCTTTGTGAGAATATTAAGGTTACTAAAGAAGTTATTTAGTGATAAAACCAAAGGGCTACTAATTTAGTTAAATTAAGTGTTGAAACAGGATATCTGAAAGCGCACTAAATCAATTATAGGGCTACTTACTGGGGTTAATTAGTTTTAGATATAGTTTTGTGTTGGTAACTTCAGTGAAGTAGATGTTATATGTAAAATTTACACAATAGTGTCTCAGACTAAGTTATGAATGGTGAGGTAACACTAAATCATTATTTTATTAAATTTTAAACTAAATAGTTTATGTACTAGGGATATAGTACTGAAATTGAATTATAGTAATCAGAGTGATTCAATAATTCATATTACAATCCAGAGTATAAAGGTTGTAGAACCTGCTTAGTAGGGTTACATGATAAATACAGTAGGTATACTACTAAATAGTTTGGTAGTTATGACTACCAATTTTAGAGAAAGACACACAAAGTTTGTCATAGGCATATTGAGTTTAATTCTATAAGTAAGAAGTAACAGGCTAAGAAATAAGAATAAAGCCTAAAATTAAGCATTGATATGATATTGTCCTAATATATTATTTTCTGTTGAAAAGTAAAGTGAATAATTGAATTAAAGAGTTTAATCCTTTGAGTTTGTCTCGGTCTCTCTTCTCAAAGGATCCTTTGGAGAGACTAGTAGAATCAAGTTTACCTATTTGACTAGAATTGGTATACTAAATTTAACACTAATAGAATAATGTGTTATACTAAATAATAAAAGATATATTAGTGGGCGGGCTCTGAGGTTATGGTTGAAGAGCAGCGGAATGGCGAGAGATGGAGCCTTTCCTATAATCACTAATATATTATTGCCATTTTATAAGAGAAGAAATAGTAAGAAATTCGAATTGATCCTAGAGTTTGTCATAGTTATGTAGTTTATATCTGAAGCTCCAAGTAATATTCTAAGTTGCGTATAGATATTTTGTTTCAACAGTAGAATGATTATATTTTATGTTAGGATTTTTATATTCATGCTAGCTATAACTCTGTTCGTTGGTTAATAATAGAATATTAGGTTAATTAATCCTTTCCAATAGACTATTATTATAATTTGAACCTTGTTTCAATTAGGGATTTTATTAATACAATTCTTTACTGAATAGTTAATGGATTTAGCTTGATTTCACAATATTTAGATGTTAGCCGGAAATTTTAATGGTATTTGTAACGTCCTAAGGTTTAGGATCAAGTAGGTTATTGGATAGGTAATAAAACCACAGTATTGCGTTTGCCCCACACGCTCACACCGCGACCCACCGACCTACCGCCATGACAGATCAATGTCACATCCAGTTGACAGGCAGGAAGTGTTGCCAACGGCAGGGCGTTTATTCCACATACACTACATCTCTTCCTTTGAATAATAATTAGTTTTATTACATGAGTCTACCAGCGCTTCCAAAGAGAAGACCTTGTTGAGAAGAAACGCCGCAAGAAACTCAACAGTCGGTCCCTTTTATGTTTTTTTCCTTTACAACATTCATCTTAAAATATTGGTCTTGATCTTATCTTGCATAACATTAATAACAAATTAGATTAAGTAAATAATATTATTATGATACAGAGAGCAGATACGCCAGTTAATTTATATAAATCTTTGATTTATTTTACTTAAACAGTTTGGGTAGGTAGGTACCTAATATTGCATATGCCTGAGACAAACTCCAAACATTCATATTCTTACTATTATATAAATGCAGCTATAGCACTGATCACTTATTAATTATTAACTTATTTATTTATTTTATTGCATTTATACAAAAAAACCGAACAAAAAACCTAAGTATAACCCTATTGGGGTAAGTATTGCAAAGTGTTACGTACTTCAAGACTTTTATCTGTAGTAATTAATATAAATTAACACACAGATTTATTTTGTGTTAATACACAATAAAACATCTACAATATACGTGGCAAATAAAAAATCCCGATTTCAAGTAGTAGGTAATTTCAGATGGAAAGAATCAGAGCAATATCAACTTGGATACTCAATTTATTCTTTTCATCAACTTATCTTTAAATACACAGGTTATCAGATAACTGTGTCTAAATACTTCATTTCATTTATTTTTTGATCATCTGAAAGAAGACTAGGGATCGTTCACTTGCTTTTAAACCTGATGGTATTCATAATTAGATACCTAAATGAAATAATTCCATAAGTAGATAAGTACCTATTACATCTTTAGCCGGTATAGAAAACTTTCTTCGAGTGTTTGTTTGCTGGATTAGTGTTAAAAATTAAATGTATTAACAAACACCACACACTTTTTTTTCAATACATGGCAACACCTGTTTTCAAGAATTTTTGAACATTTATAAATCATTTTGAGGAATAGGCGTCTCAAATAATCTTTGCAGTAACATTTTGAAAATACGTTACAATTAATAAATTATATTAAAATTAAGAGATTACTCTCATTTGTCCGCTAAACCTTGCGCTTACACTGAGCCGAATGTACCCGCATTTTTTTATTTATTTTTTGCAGGGTTTATCTGTGACTATTTTGGCTATCAGCTTTTTGATTGGGTTTACCACACCTGGTGCATACAGGTGGTATTTTAGTTCTTGGTTTTAGATCATCAGTCAATTCTAGCTTTTTGACACATTCAAAAACGCTTCAGCTTCTAAAATGTTTTTTTTTTCCTTATTATATTTATGACTGCAAGATATTTCTATATATTAATTAATTATTTATTGATTGCAAGTTGTAGAATATAATGTACGCTCGTGTGTTAGGTAGTGCAAGTATGAACGCCGTTTGTCTACCAATTTGTTCTTTTCCGTGTCACCTACATATATAATATTAAATCTTAATGAACTGAGAAGGAAAATAAGTAACGTTTATCTTTAGCACCGGCCGATAATTATCCATTTGTGCACTCCAGTATATAGCGCGCCCCTGCTCGTTAGCGTATTCTGCTGCGATGGACGCAAAGACATTGCATGAGTCATATTACTTGTCAAGTAACAGTATAACAATTGACATAGCATTGTGATATTTATAAATATTTGCGTACTCTCTATAAGCTTTATTTAATTTGCGTGCTTTAAAAAGCATTGTAAATATTTGCGTGCTCTCTTTGAGCTTTATTTAATTTGCGTGCTTTAACAAGCATTGTAAATATTTACGTGCTCTCTATGAGCTTTATTTAATTTGCGTGCTTCAACAAGCATTGTAAATATTTGCGTGCTCTCTATGAGCTTTATTTAATTTGCGTGCTTTAACAAGCATTGCGTGGTCATTATAGCTTTTAAAGCGTATTGGCGTGACCATAGTTTAGTGTCTACTGACACATGGCTTTTTACTTATTAAGTAACAGTATAATAACTGCAATAGCCTTGTAGTATTAAGAAATGTTTGCGTGGTCTCAATAAGCTTTATTTAATTTTCGTGCTTTAGCAAGCATTGCGTGGTCATTATAGCTTTTAAAGTGTATTGGCGTGACCATATTATAGTGTCCTATAATGGAAAAACATTATTTTTTTCAAACAATTTTAAGGTTTTTATGATATGAATATAATAACACCTGCACTCCTGATGGCCATCCAATGTGAATCCACCTTTACATGAACAACCTTACGGTGCCACCGCGCCGGGGCGCGGAAGGACTCTCAGAGTCGTGAACTAATAATAACATAAAGAGGAAAGATTTGTATTTTGTATGTTTGTAACGAATTAACTCAAAACCAATTGATGGATTTTAAAATCATTTTATTATTTGAATTCTACATTGTCCCCGAGTCACTTAAGCTAGGTTTTATTTTTCTGCAATTTCCATTTCAACTAATTGAGCGAGTGTTATGACTGAGATAACATAAAACGTTCACAAATTAAATAGACACCGGTTTACTGTTTGTTAGCATTTGACACTTTTTTGTTCACATAATTAGGTAAACACTTTTGTATACCTACTTCATGATGTACCTACTGTACGCAATTTTGCATGGCCCTTTGTTTCATTTTATAACTCGTATAGCATGGCCTTTAGGAACCTATCCATTCCTACGTAGGTGCGTAACCTATTTTGTTCTTACAAAACTTGAATGGTTATTTAGACAACACCAAGGCAACATTTCGCTACATCATCAATCACACGTCCATATCGTACTTGGCCGTTTTTAATAGCGTATTTTTATTTATTGATCTCATGACCAATGTATAGTAAAGTATAGTCATCAGCAAAAGGAACTGATGAAATTTGACTGTCTTAAATATTTTTTAGTAGATATAAATATTTTATTCGCCGTATCTCAAAAACCAATCAAGTCTACTTAGTCGTGATAGTTTTCTTTTTAATTCGTTATATGTGCTTTCATTTAAGATTTTTGCAATGCAATGTTGAAATACAGTCGGCAATCTTATTTTTGTTTGTAAACTCATGGTCGTATATGTGTGACGTTTTCAAGTTCAAGTTTCCTGTACAGAGACAGTTATGACATCTTGTATTTCGCATTGACATATTGATTTGTCATTTTGTTTCCGTGTTATTTTATTATGATCATTTTCTTTTAACTAAAGAATATTCAGTGGAAAATGACACTTTGGTATATTTGGTATTTGGTATATTTGGTACTTATCTGTTATATCTGGGGCGTCATGCGAGAACATGTTTTGAAATTTTAATCGCTTACTTTTGACGTTGACTGTACAAAGTTGATACATACTTACTAGTGTGTGGCACAAGTCATCTTAAAATAATATGTGGTGACAGGGAAACAGACCTCTTTGGCTGCAAAATTATGTCACAAGCTTTTTTTTTTTAATTACTGCAACAGAAATGTCGTGCTATTTGATAATTAACATTAAATACTTGTCAGGAAATTATCAGATTACTGCATCACAGTTTTCCAATTTCATTGTCTAATGGTTTTAAACAGTGACTTCAGAATCATAGTACCTACATGATTATGAGTTGTTTTTATTTTATTTTATTATTTACTTATTTTCCAGCTAGTCGAGGAGATTATTCCCTAAGTTATTCTGTTATCGCCATAGCATAAGGTCGGTTACATGTGCATCGTACTTGTGTCAGAAATTAATAGTATTTAATGCACATAACTTACCGCCATGGTGTCAGGCTAGCTGGTGGATAATAAATGCTATGGTGGTTATTATTTTATTGTAATATAGAACACGTATAGACAGGTGAATAACTATATTTCTATATAATTGTTTACAGCCACGACAAAATGTAACAAAAGAACCAGTACACATTTATTTATGATTGAAACATTCACCCTTTTATACTTCTTTATGGGGAAGTATCACACCTTAGTATTGTTATCGATATACCTTTTATCCATTGGACGTTCGATTAAATTGTTTATTGTTTATTGCATAACCTGGCACAGTTAAAAGTTTATGAGAAAGTCAAGGAAGTTTCCTCCTCCGTTTTTCTTGTTACATTTAACTATACTAACAAGCAATATTTTATTGATGTGTAGCATTAAAATTAACGATGTAATATTTATTTAATCTGTAACCTTTGTTCAATTTTTTCCGACATAGGTACTTAGTACATCTTGATGTAGTAGTCGTAACATCGCAAATATGTAGTTCTTACTTTAAACCGATACCAACTACACAACAATGAGCACATTTTGTTTTGGCGGGTACTCAAAATGTGAGCCAACCAAGAAAGATTTTCTCTTAGTTGACATAAAATGGCTACAACTTCAATGATACCGGTCACATTAAACAAAGCTGACAGTAACAACAGCAAGTTCCTTAGTGATTGAAATAACATCTTAGTTGATGCATCCAACGTCTTTATTAGGCTCGTATGGAATCAAGAAGCCTATGCACAACAATCACAATCTTGTTAGAAGCAACCGATTGTTTTCCGTGTAGCTGACACCTTATTTTGGACTAAGTAGTTAGACTAAGCGTGTGTCAGTTTGTTTACGTTATGTTCTAAGCTAATAGAGCTACGACTTAGACATCGGTTACACGCTCAGTATTTCATCAGTCTGGCGTCAGTTCAATCATGATCGAGGGGGACGCAGCTATTATGTTAATATAGCTGCGTCCCTTTCGAGCACGGACTGAACTGACGCCAAACTGATCGTGTAACCCTTGTCTTACGACAAACATGAACTCATAATTTGAACCATGGATCCAACCTCCATTCTTTGTTTTTTTTTTCCTCTTGCAGGTATTAACATTTTATGCATTTACTCACGTTCTTTACCTCGTCGCCAATGTAACGTCCTAAGGTTTAGGATCAAGTAGGTTATTGGATAGGTAATAAAACCACAGTATTGCGTTTGCCCCACACGCTCACACCGCGACCCACCGACCTACCGCCATGACAGATCAATGTCACATCCAGTTGACAGGCAGGAAGTGTTGCCAACGGCAGGGCGTTTATTCCACATACACTACAGTATTCTCTAATAGTAATCAGTAGAAAGGAGTAATTAGGTACTTCATAATAGACTAGTAATAATAATCTCTCGCTCATTAAAGTTCTTTGGTTTACTATTCGGTTCACAATGTAGGGTTCTATTAGACGATCAAGAGGCCAAGATAAATTTATAAATATATAAAAGTTAAAAAATTGTTGTTTTTGGGGGGGTCAGTACAGTGTATTACTGAAAATTGGCTTAGATCAGATCAATTAATTTTTGATTTTGTTAATTTTGAATTACTTAGTTAGTTTGTTTGCCAGAAAATCCGCCATTCATGGTTGTTCTTTAATAATTGTTAAAAGTACTGTTAAATCAAAAGAAAGGAAAGATATTGTTAGGCTATCCATAGAGAGGCTTGTAGAAATTTCTTGCGTAGAACTAGAAAATTACATAATTATTTGTGTTTACAGACCACCATCGGCTGATTTCAGCACATTTGAATCCAGTATGGAAAATGTGTTAAAATTAGCATGTAAAACCCAAAAGCATGTTATTGCTTGTGGAGACTTTAATGTTAACTTATTGGAATCGTCAACTGATACTATTAAGATTTTAAGTTTATTTAAATCTTTTAATTTAGGTAATTTGTTCTTTGAACCTACACGGATAGGTGTTTCAAGTGCAACCTGTTTAGACAATATTTTTTGTAATTGCGAATGTTTGAATTAGGAAATATTTAATTGCTTTAATTCTGATCATAGTGGCCAAAAGGCTTCTTTTTTAAACGATTTTCATCAAGAACCACAGACAATAACATACAGACCCATAACTAGCAATCGTTTGGAAATATTCAAAAATAAAGTTCAGAGTAATATTTGTGGGTTATCCTTTTCACATAATGATTCTAATCGTATTTATAATGATTTGTTCAGTGTAATTCTTCACCAATTTAATAAAAATTTCAAAATGAAAACTGTTTCTGGGTCTAAAACCAAGTTTAGTGAATGGGCTACTGTAGGCATTCATAGAAGTAGAAATAGGCTTTATGAACTATATAGAGAGAGGGAGGTGAACAAGAATGGTGACTTTTTAGTTTATGTTAGGAATTATTCAAGGACCTTCAAGCAAGTTTGCTTAACTGCTAAGTCAAATTTCATAAGTCTTAAACTCAAAACTTCTGACAATAAGGTAAAAACTGTGTGGAAAATTATAAATAGAGAAACGGGTAAAACTAAAACTCTCGATAATCAAATCACCCTAAACAAGGGTGACAAACAAATCACGTCAAATAAGGACGTGGCCTTAGCGTTCGAAGATTATTTCTCCACCATAGCCATTAATACCACGAAATGTCTTCAATCATCTGCGATTAGCGCTCAAAAATTACTTTGTGCTAATGTTACTAATTTTAATGTAAGCTTTGATTTTACCCACGTAGATTCAGTTTCTATTGTTAAGGCATTTAAATCGCTCAATTTAAAAAATACTGAGGATTTATGGGGGACGTCAGTTAAAGTCATTCATCATGTCATAGATACAATTGCACCTCACTTAGCTTTAATCTACAATAATTGCATTTTAGAGGGGGTCTTTCCAAATCTTATGAAATACAGTAAAGTCTTACCACTTTTTAAATCGGGCGAGAGGAGTGATTTAACGAATTTCCGACCCATTTCTATTCTACCTGTTTTATCGGGTGTACCAGAAAGTATAAGCACAGATTTGCAGTGCTACCATTTTTTTCATAATAATGATTAAAAAAAAGTTTGATGTGATAAAATGGAAACTGCAACTTTCAAAGCTAGTGGCAAGCTGCTGGTGAATGGCGACACCACTGAGTGCTCCCGAGGTTAAGTCCTGTTCCTCACCTCACGCTTGCCTTCACCAGCCTGCTGCGGTGTACAATGACGAGGAACAAACCCTCACTTCTGGCTTGCCTGTATTGGCCGGTCCGAGTGGAGTCGCAAGAGCTATATGCTCGTGATGAGTGGGCACCGTTTTAAGTCCAGAAGCACTTAGACACTCCACCCTTAGCCCCTCTGGAACTGTTGCCTCCCTGCTGCTATGTATATATGGCTATTTTGGGAGGCCCACTCCATTGAGTTGGCGAGTCATCGCCTGCCATTTCAACTAAAGCAATAAGCATTGGCCAGGCAGGCGCCGTAGTTTCATGTTGAATTCTACAAATATTTTGGTATGTCACAGTCTTTGAGTATTATGAACGGCGATGTCTAGCATTCAGTGAAGGAGCGCCTCTAGCGGCAAAAACTTGACAAAAGTTAAGTTAACAAACGAGAACTGGCGCAGACCAATGGTGTTGAGCACTGAAGATCGCAAGAACGTATGGAAGAGCAAGGAGCTACACGGTCGCTTCTACCGGGCCCTAACAAGGCCCAACGTAGACTTTTAAGCGTCCGTGAATTGGCTGCGGTTTGGTATTGCTGACGAGGTTATAATGATCAACAATTACCGGAAATATATTCTGAAGGATGGCACGGTCGACATTTGTCGAGCGTGCCGTTACCCCGGCGAGTCCCTCAGACATAATTATAATTTACGGTTGTTCGCATTTGGCCAACGGCGAGTACTTGCGCAGACATAACATCGTGGCCAGGATCATCCATCAGCAACATGCTCTTCAATCTCTCTTCAAATGTTCTTGTTGAGTCTGAAGTGCCGTACTATAAGTAAACACTGGCGCCAGTTCTCAAAAATGGTCGTGCAACGCTCTATTGGGATCGATCTGTCATCACGGATAGGACTATTGTCGCCAATAAGCCTGATATCATGTTGAAAGATCGATCTCAACGCCGGGCAGTGCTCGCAAACGTCACTATCCCGCATGACGAGAACCTCGTGAAGGCCGAGAAGGACAAGCTCAGCAAGTACCTTGACTTGCCTCACGAGGTGACCGCCATGTGGGATGTTGACGCAACGATCATTGTCCTGATAATTGTTTCGGCAAACGGTCTTATAGCGAAGAGTCGTGACCAACACCCCCTCTCGCTAGATGGCTGGATCAAGGGCCAGATACAGAAGGCAGTTCTTCTCGACACGGCACAGTGGCACGCTTGAGCCCTGCCCCGCTGCCGGTGGCACTCGTAGGTTAGGTTTTTTATAATGTTTAATTTTTGTATTAGTGTTTTTGTTTTACTTTTATATTTGAATATTTATTGCAAAAAGCTAATTTACAGAAAATTAATATAATAACTATAATAATCATTTATTTCAGATAATGCAATCCATAATACCTATGTTAGTAAAATATTTAAAACTAGGTATAGTAGTACGGCCACGTTGCTCGAATACACCCTTATTGCTGGGCCAGGCGAGCCACAGGCTGGCTCCCGGAAAATGCTAAGAGAAAACGGGGCCACCCCAGGAAGAGATGGAGTGATGAGTTGGGATCATGGGACAAGAACTGGAGGGAAACTGCTCAAGATCGGATAGAATGGAAGAGGGGGAGAGAGGCCTTTGCCCAGCAGTAGGACATTATGGGCTCATAATAACAATAATAATATTAGTAGGAATGTGTTCGCTCTAATAACAGGTACGAGTACCTTAAGAGCTAATTATGTATCATTGCATACATATGTTTTTCTACAAGTTTCAAATGATAATGACAAAAATGAACAATGGGTAAATTTTCTTGCATACTTTCCTTGTTTTTTCTGCTAACAAATTACTTATCAGCAAAGTCATTTTCCTTATTTCGATTGGTGTTAATAATTTGTGAATTTTACTGTTAAATTTAAATGTTTACAAATAATTTCATGCAAATTTTGATAGTATAGTTACTAAAACAGTTCTGATAAATTATCAATTATCATAAAAAAAAATGTTAAACGAAGCGCCTTTGTTGTTGACGATAATAATTAATCATCTTTTTAGTGATGTAAGTAAAAAGTTATTTTAAACATTTCAAAATTCATCAATAAATTTGTTTGGATAGTAATTGTATCACTATGCACCAAACTTTACAGGTTCTCAATGTTCGTGATATTCTCACATTTTTGATACAACTGACTTGTGCCATAAGAAATATTTGCAAAAATTAGGAAATATTTGGTGACGTTTGATATAAATCGAGTTGTATCACTTATCACAAACCAAAGGAAACAAACACAGGTTAAATTTTTGGTCTAACTCTAGTTGTAACTTTCGAAATAAGCAAAACTCTGGTAATAAATGATTCAAAAACTCAAGTTATATCAAAAGACATGAAATTTTTCAAGGTGAAAAACCGCGATTAATAATACATTTTTAGATATATCAGTAGGCACGAAAACAAATAATACTTTTTATTTTTTTGGAGTGCTTTAACTAGAGAAATAGCATTAAACACTGAAAAATGGAAAAAAAGTGGTCAATTGTGCCATTTTACACGAAAGCATCTTGGGAACTAGAGGCCTAGGAACATGGGAGTTGGAGCAAAAGATGCGTATTTTTTTTTTAAGTTTTTTCATGAAAGAACACGAAAATTGCTACAACTCGAGTTGTATCACTTGTCACAGGAGGCACAGATATATATATACATATTTTTTGTTACATTCATTTTTTTAGCTAATGCTAGGTTAAGTGTTTTTTTCGTTGTATAATATCATATCATAAGCAATGTTTAAAAAACGACTGACTGTTGAGTTTCTGGCGGCGTTTCTTCTCAGCAGTGGTCTCTTGCGAAGCGCTGGTAGATTTTTGACGTGTAAAAGTGCCCGTGCGGCCTACTTACTGAATAAACATCTTATATCTTTTTTTTATCTTTTGTATAAAAGTTCAATTTCAACTGATTTGCCAACTGATGAATTTGAGAATTTATAGTATCAAACATAGAATCCAGATACTCCTTCTGATAAAGGTTCAGAACGAGCTTATCGACATACTGCTTATTAACGGCATCATCAGGTGACAATGGAAGCGCAAGCCCCTTTAATCTTAATGATTGTAAATCAAAATGACCATCATCTGATCGGAGCAAAGTATTATTTTTAAGTTCAGAAATTTCAAATACACGAAGGCGTTTATGAAGATGATGACCAAATTTGACTATGTTCATTTTTATGATGTATTTGTACGTCAAAAGTTCTGCCTCGACTAACGATAATAGTAAAGTAACTGTTTTATATATTGGCATTGTTAACTAATCCTGCTTCTTGCAGTTCTTCAATAACAGATATAATTTCATTATCAAATCCTGTATTACCAGCTTCACGAGAAGCTATAAGCAATTTTAGTCTTTCTACTAATTCGTTTGGATTATCCCAATATACATATGATACATCGGTTTTAACTTTTTTCATGGTCGGTAATCCTTCACCAGTTATTAATCGTTCTTTAGCTAATTTAAAAAGAGGTCTTATTACGTATAAATATTTCATGCCTTTGTTGCTTTTTATTGGTTTATTAGGATTAAAATCTCTTCTATGTGCATTAGTTTCTAATAATAAGATTTTATAATTGCGTTTATCATCCTCAGTTACAATATTTAAATCTGGTACTTTCTTATTTAACAATTCGTTTAAACCTGGCGTTAAATAGTAAGTATTGCCATTTACTTTCAATTTTTTATCACTTGTAGTGTATACCGGACAGGATCCCAACATTAGCTTGTCCCGTTCCGTTCGAACACCAAAAGGTATATTTAAGTTGGTAATATAATGCTTTTGAAATTTAGGATCATCTCGAGGAGATGCGAAAGAATCTGTCGTCTTAAATGAAATATCATTTGTTGAATCCTGATCATTATTATGTTCACTTTCCACTCCATCGCTTACATCACTTTCATCGTTGTTTGATGTGTCATCCTCTTGATCTTCATTATCAAGACTAGAATGAGAATATTTCCTCACAACCGTATGATCATGAATAGATTGCTTCTTTTCTTCACTAGGGCTCAATTTAAATCTTTTTACCGACGTTTCCCATTGCAATCCGTCATCAAAATCATTAAAATTAGTATTTAAGTAATTATTCTCATTTTTAACTTTAAATATTTCACTAAGCGGTTCTGTTATTGGTTTCAATACTGATTCCAACATCATATCATTATCAGATTTCATATTACGAATCAGTCTAACCTTCTTTTTAACGGCTTCGACAGATTTAATTAAGTACTTTTTCTTTCAAAGTTTTCTCGTCATTGATTTTAAGGTTCATGTCTGATCTTGATGGTTTCCTATGAAGCAATAAATGTTTCATAATAATGCATTATATATAACGGCGAGGAGATGCTAGGACAATCATTGTTAAAATCAGGGTTGGGTTGCCCGGTGTCGCGAACGCCACCGCTGGTATCATCCATACCTACAACTCTTCGCTAACTTTGGGAATGAAAGCAAGGAAATATATGAAGTAATAAATGCTACAGAAGAGTACTTAACTTCGTGTATTTCGGGTCAGCCAGAATACCTCTTCAGGTACAATCAACAGTCCTGGTTCGATGCTCAGCAAAAAGTGTCTTTAATGGCGCGCGTTTTAACAAGATGAAAACCCCTCTCAGGTTTTAACTACTGTCACTTGGTCGGCACTCCCTGATTGGACGCCACAAACCAAGTGCCCTGTGATTGGTCATCTTCTTAAAACGTATAACCAAAAGCATCACTTATTTAAGAAAGAGTTGGTATTAATGTTACCATTACATGTGACAAATCAAAACGCATTTAATTCCAAATACAAACAATAGTTTAGTTACTTTAGTTTACCCAATTAACGAAACAAAGATTATTAACTTACGTTGTGATTAAGGCAATGGCGCCACTGTCAATGTGGCGGACTATGAAACTAAATCTACGTCTAACGCTATGGCTATGCATGAATGATAACAATGATATTTTGTTTACAAAACCAAAAATTAAGTTATAATAATCAGCACGATTCGTCGATGCGCCGATACGGCCATTCTGCGAGGTAGTGCGCGCTCTGCACTAGCCGATAACTGAAACAAAACAAGTTATTTGAGCTAGGTATCCGTAAAATGGCATTACCTAGCGGGTAAGGATGCTGTCATACATACAGCAGCGGCAAGCTTAGAAGCATAGAAAATAGAATGAATATTCTTTTTTTTTAGGAAAGTAAAACCAGAAATAATGACAGCTCATAACTTATAAAAGCGAGATACTTAATTTGATTTTGAATGCATAAAAGATAGATGACGGGCTGACAAATAAAAATAAGGAAATGAATGAATGAACTTAGATTACACGATAAATAACTATAACAACTAAGCATGATATGAGTTATTATGAAATAAACTTCACAATGTTTGCATTACGCAAGTTTTGTTTGATTCTTCCATTTTAGGAGGTTATAATGAAATAATTGCGATATTGTCTTACGTCTCACTACGTCAACAATATTTATGTTAGGTCATGATGCTGTGCTCTGGGCGGTCACGAACGCCGTGGTACACAGGGGAAAGGGATTGACGGTTAAAGGTCGATGCTGTGCTCTAGGTTTTTACTTTAAACCGTGGTACACAGGGGCTTTTATGAACAAAATTTACTGTCGAATAAAAGTCTCGCCGATATTAACTAGGTGTTGATGATGTGCTCTGGGCGGTCATGAACGCCGTGGTACACAAGGGTTCTAGGGAATAAGATAGGTTTGATGCTGTGCTCTAGGTCTTGTGACCGTGGTACACAGAGGCTCTAAGATAGAAAAATGTGGTCTAGGTAAATCATAATGTTAAGTACTTCAGACTTAAACACCAACAAATAATTGAAAATAATTAATGCAATTGGCAAGTTTTGCAAGTGTTAATGAACGATAAAAATATTACTTATTAACTCACCAATTTTACTTTTCTTCAATTACGAAGCGTGACTCGAAGTAGATGGTTGCTGGTCAGTTTGTAAGTGGCTGCACCCAGGCTGCGGCGTGGTGGAGCTGCCGGCGGTAGCGGCAGGGCCGCCGGTTGCGCCGTCAGCGCTCTCCGAGCCCGCCGATATGGCCGCCTGCTCACCCGGCCGCGGCGCTCGACGTAGCTGGTCGTGCGCCACCTTGCGGGGCCGCCCCCGACCGACCACTTTCTTCACCAGATAGCGATCATTATCCAGGACCCTGAGAACTTCATATGGATCGCTAAATTTAAGGTCTAAACAAGTTTGATTGCGAGGATTATTTTTAATCATTACGTAGTCGCCTCTTTGGAATGGATGAATCCTTGCTTTGGTTCTGTCGAACCGTTGTTTATCTTGTTGCGCTACTGTTGTCATGCGCTGTTGAACAAGTTGTTGGAGTACCTCCACGTCTATAGTCTGTTCTTCCGTGTTGATCAAATGCATAAGCTCAGGAGGCACGCAGTGCTGGCGCCGAGTGAGCAACGTGAGCGGAGCAACGCCTGTCACCCTGTGAGGCGTGCAGTTTAGGGCCAACTGTAGGCCGTCTAGAGCTGTATGCCATTGCTCTGTGTCATAATTTTTAATCATTACTAATGCATTTTTGAGCGTTCCCATAAGGCGTTCAACTTGCCCGTTTGCTCGGCTCACTCCTGGCGAAATAGCATGCACGTTTATACCGAACCTATCGCAGTAACCTTTGAAATCTCCGAGAAATTCTCGGCCTCCATCCACTATGATCTGCGCCGGTGTCCCAAAAAGATGTACAGCTCGTTTGAGTGCCGCTAAAGTGTTCTGAGGATTCTTGTTGGTAGCGTAGTGTAATAACACATACTTAGAGAATGAATCTATAGTTACCACCACGTACTCGTGCTCGCCAGTTGTTCCCAATTTGCCGGTAATATCCATGTGGACCACTTGGAATGCAGCAGTCGGCTTTTGAATTGGATGAAGCTCTGCTTGCACGGCACCAGACGGACCCTTTGAAGTCCTACACACGATACAATTATCTACGAACGTACGTACCACCGTAGTCATTTTCTCGAACCAGTAGGATTCTTTTATCTTCTGCAGGGTTTTTTCCCATCCTGTGTGTTTGAGGGCAGTGTGGTAGCTGTTAATGAGGCTCCATTGGAAAGCTTTGGGAACCACTGTTGCGTTATGTTGGCCAATAACAGGATTTAGGCATACCCGTTTAAGGATGCTCTCCTCTAAAACGTAATTGTTTACCATTTGATTACGCTCCAGATCATTTATAATGGCCCGCAGTGTGTCATCACGCCGCTGTTCAATTTTGAGCCAATCCATCTCCCGGGTCATTATATTTACCTCAATTGTACTCGGGTTTCGACTGAAGAAGTCCGCGTGCTGCAGTCGCTCTCCTCTCCTGTACTCTACTTCAAAATCATAGTTTTGAAGGAACGCCCACCAGCGGTATACGCGGGGTAGGAGCTCTTTTTTGTGTTTAGACGCTTTAAGAGCATTACAGTCCGTTATAACAGTGAACCTTCGGCCATATAAATACTGTCGGAAATGTTTGATTGCTCTTACCACTGCCAGGGTCTCAAGCTCGTACGAGTGGTACCTGCTTTCGGCGTCGGTCGTCCGCTGGCTCATGTAGGCGACGACGTGGCGCCGCCCAGCTATCACTTGGAGAAGCACCGCGCCGTAAGCCAGGCTACTCGCGTCCGTGAAAAGCTCGATTGGCGCGTCTTCCTGGAATATTGAGAGAACAGGAGAAGAGGTGAGATGGTCTATAATCGTATTACGCGCCTCCTCATGTCTATGATTCCACTCCCATTTGGCTCCTTGTTTTGTCAACTCATACAGTGGGATCATGACACGGGAAAAATCAGGGATAAACCGGCGGAAGTATCCTGCCAGTCCATTGAGTTGTCTCACTTGTTTGACATTTTTGGGGATAGGTGCTTTGACCAACGCCTCGACTTTGCGAGGGCTAGGACGTACTTCACCGTCAGCTATTACATTGCCCAAATACTCAATAGACCGTTTAAAAAATGCAGATTTCTCAACGTTAATAGAAAAACCAGCTTCCTCGAGTGCGTTAAGGATTCGCTCAATATTTGACAAACCTTGCTGAAAGTCTGTGGCTTTGCTCAATACGTCATCGACGTAGACCTGAGCGACTCCTGTACTGCCCAGCAGAGGGAAGAGGGCCCGGTTGATGCAGCGCTGGTACACTGAACACGCGTTGCTGAGACCAAACGGCATCGTTAAATACTCATACAAACCATCAGGAGTGACGAATGCAGTCTTCTCTATCGAGTCATCAGCTATGGGGATCTGGTGAAAACCCGCTGCCATGTCAAAAGTCGTGTAATAATGTCCGTTTGCGAGTTGATCAATTTGATCGGAGATCAATGGTAGTGGGTAGTGGTCACGAACTGTATTCGAGTTTAACTCGCGGTAATCAACGCATAGCCGATCATCGCCGTTCTTCTTCTTGACCAAAATAATCGGGCTAGAGAACGGGGAATGACTCTCACGAATTATGTTGTGATCAAGTAAACCTTTAACTATTTCTCGAACTTTTTCACGCTCAACCGGGCTTAAACGGTATGGCCGACGCTCAACGTACTTATCAGTGTTTTTTAAACGTATTTCTAGTTGCCCGGTCTTTACACGCGTAGTCGGTAAACCTCGTATAAACAAATGAGCGTATTTATTGAGCAAAATTCGAAGTAGGTCAATTTCATATCCATCCTCAAGATCGCAATCAAGTTTATCAAACATCGCATTGTTAGATCGTACGTGCATTATCGACGGCTCATGAACAAGTTTCGCGCCACTACATGATACCATGACTTTAAGATTCGTATTTCTAATCAAATCAATCCCAATCAAAATATTTGACGACATGTCTGCATCTGGGACGACGAGAAACTGCATTTCAATATGAGTGTTATCAATAATACAGACAGTTTTCAACGTAACTGTGGAAATCACCGGAGACTGCCCGATACCTCTCAAATAATTAACGCAATAAAGTCGTTTTCCCGGTACTTTCGCGGCTACGGTCTCGCGCATTACAGAACACTCTGCTCCGCTATCAAAAACAGCAGGAAAAGTAAAATCGCCTATGCTGATATTCATTGAAGTCAGCTTAGGGTTGCCCACGCAATTTATGTTTGAAATAACCGATCGTTGTCGCTTAAAACAATTTTCGAAAGTATGACCTACTTTTGAACAGAAAGTACATGTAGTTGGGCTATTTTGCGACACGTCAGTTCGTTTTACAGGTGGTGCAGAGGTAGTCGGCGGCCGCAAAGCTTCAATCTGCTTGAAACGACAATCGCGAGCAATGTGACCATTTTTCTTGCAAATCTGACAGAAAGGTGTAAAATTCGAATCGCTTAATCGCGGACGTTTATTTGGAATCGCAGCGTCTGAACTGGGATGAGAACGTTTCACTCGTATCGACGACGCGACTGAGATCAATTCCGGTACAGAAGAAGCTTTAGCACTAAGAAGTTCTACTCTAAGACGCTCGTCATTCACGCACCCTATTACTGCTTCAACGGCGTCGTCATTATTAAGCTTGTCTTTTGTTACTCGTTTCCAAAGTACCCATGAACGAGTTAAAAATTCGGCTATATCCTTAGTCGGGTCATAGGAATGCTCACGAAATTTGACAATATCACGAGAGTACCTGTTTTCCGGCTCAAATGTCGTGATGAGGTTATCCCGCAACTCCTCCCAGGATGAAGTGGTGACAAGCCAGTTATCTACCCATAACTTGGCGCGGCCTTTCAGCAAACTGCCAACTTTCATCCTTACGTCATAATCATTTAGGTTATATGTCTCGATGGCCTTGGTCACGTGCTGACACCATTCGCGTACACCAACATTGGCATCTGGGTCGTATGAGGGTAAGAAAATGTCATTGATTTTTACCTTATTATCGTGTGGCGCGGCCAATCTATCCGTCATTTGTTTCATCATCTGCATCATATGAGAAAAGAACTCTGTTGGCATATTCGTATTACCTTGTACTGTAGGCTGCCCATTCGTATTGCATACATTTAAATCAGCAAGTACAGGACCTCCATGATGAGCGGCATGCGTGCAAGCTGATCCCAATTCTGGTAACGGCGAGGAGATGCTAGGACAATCATTGTTAAAATCAGGGTTGGGTTGCCCGGTGTCGCGAACGCCACCGCTGGTATCATCCATACCTACAACTCTTCGCTAACTTTGGGAATGAAAGCAAGGAAATATATGAAGTAATAAATGCTACAGAAGAGTACTTAACTTCGTGTATTTCGGGTCAGCCAGAATACCTCTTCAGGTACAATCAACAGTCCTGGTTCGATGCTCAGCAAAAAGTGTCTTTAATGGCGCGCGTTTTAACAAGATGAAAACCCCTCTCAGGTTTTAACTACTGTCACTTTCTCGGCACGCCCTGATTGGACGCCACAAACCAAGTGCCCTGTGATTGGTCATCTTCTTAAAACGTATAACCAAAAGCATCACTTATTTAAGAAAGAGTTGGTATTAATGTTACAAATCAAAACGCATTTAATTCCAAATACAAACAATAGTTTAGTTACTTTAGTTTACCCAATTAACGAAACAAAGATTATTAACTTACGTTGTGATTAAGGCAATGGCGCCACTGTCAATGTGGCGGACTATGAAACTAAATCTACGTCTAACGCTATGGCTATGCATGAATGATAACAATGATATTTTGTTTACAAAACCAAAAATTAAGTTATAATAATCAACACGATTCGTCGATGCGCCGATATATATTATAGTTAATCCATAATGATAAATGTGTCAAAACCCATTCTATAACATCCAGAATTACGATTTCAATCTTTATTTATTTATTTATTTAAAAAAAAAAATTTACACGGCATTACAGTTGGGACCAATACACCGACAAACTTAGACTAATTACAAAAACACAACAAACAAAAACGAAAAACAAATCGATTAAGAACCGTAAAAATAGTAAAGCAACAAATGTCATTAGGTAATACTAGAAAGCCTATCATCCATCATCTCGCAAAAACTCAGACATTCACGGCACAGTGTTGCCCATCGCCACGCAAACAAGTCCAACTCCGGTACGGAGGCCAAAAGCGCATTCAGCAGCACCAGGGCTCGGAGCAGGGGCGAGTTCCGGCGCGACACCGTGCGCGCCGTCGGCGCCGCCAGCAGGAGGCGCGCGCGCGGCCTCAGGGTTATCCGGAAAACATCCGGCACGAATAGCCTCACGACTTGCCCCACCAGCTCAGGGCAGTCAGACTCTCCACGCAATATACGGCAGGCAGTAAGTAGCATGTTGTTGTTGCGCCTTACCTCTAATGAATTAAGCCCAAGGGAGCCAAGTAAAAATTTGGTCGTATAGAGGAAGAGGTTACACATAGGTTTTCTTATAAATAAACCTAAGGAAAGTTTTTTGGATTTTCTCCAGGAGTAAAACATACGTCATGCGGATTCCAAATAAGCGACGATGCCTCTAATTTGCTTCTTACCAAAGCATTAAAGACAAGCTTTATGGTCCCAAGGTCGCGGAAGTCCTTGACATTGCGGATAACAAAACCTAACCCCCGAAAGCAGTCACTCTCGAGCGCTCGGATGTGATCATGAAACGTGAGGCGCGTGTCGAAAACAACGCCTAAGTCCTTTACAGAGCCGACCCGGTTAATAAACTCTCCTGCAAGCACATATTGAGCATGTAGAGGAGCAGAAGCGCAACTAAATGTGCTTGGCGGTGTTGAAAAGAAGTTTGTTGTCCATACTCCACCGGACCACCGAGTTAATATCCTCCTGTAAAGAACCACAGTGTGCATTATCTCCAACCCCATATACCAGTTTGAGGTCGTCAGCATATAACAAGCATTTTGCGTGCTTCACGACTGACTCCAAGTCGTTGATCATGATTCCAAATAGGAGGGGGCCCCATATCGAACCCTGACTGACACCAGATCGAGTACGATACGGAACCGAAACAAAGCAACCATGCTGAACATACTGCTGTCGATCGCGCAGATAACTTGCAAAAAACGTTAGCAACTTTGGGGAGAAGCCAATATTCTCAAGTTTAGTTAGGAGAACATCGTTATCCGCGCTATCGAAAGCTTTTTTGAAATCTAAGTAAACAACGTCCACCTGAACATCTCTGTCAAGATGCTCGGAAATGGTGTCAACCAGGATTAAGAGGTTAGTGTTAACGGAGCGTTTTGGCCTGAAGCCATGCTGCGAGTTACACAGGAAAGGTTTAATCTGTGCCGATATTGTCCAGTGCAGTATGGACTCAAACAACTTTGCCAGGGAAGACAGAACAGCTATGGGCCTGTGATCCTCGACATCAACAGACTTGCTAGTCGTAGGGATAGGCCTAACCCTGTAACGGGGCGTTTTACGTCCCTTGTTAACATTAATCTCGTCCCCTGTATTGGTACTGAGGGACTGGAGATGTTTTATTCAGTTAGCTCAGGAGGATCAGGGTTTCTAGGTTTGAAATATAAACAACAAGATTTACTAATAAAATACTGAGGCTTTATGCCTGTTTATTATAATTTAAACGGTATCCCTAGTGCTTAAACTTAAGATTGATTGATTGATAGACGTATATAGCCTAGCAGGATGCCGCCCAGCGCGACGCGAGGGTAACCGCACCGCCCTGGATCAGCAAGGGATTTGTTATTGGGTAGTTGCTGCTTCACAGCGCGACGCGAAGGTAACCGCACCGCACCGCCCTGGACCAGCAAGGGGTTGTTATGGGGTAGCTGCTGCTTCACAGCGCGACGAGAGGGTAACCGCACCGCCCTGGACCAGCAAGGGGTTGTTATGGGGTAGCTGCTGCTTCACAGCGCGACGAGAGGGTAACCGCACCGCCCTGGACCAGCAAGGGGTTGTTATGGGGTAGCTGCTGCTTCACAGCGCGACGCGAGGGTAACCGCACCGCCCTGGAACAGCAAGGGTTTAGATGAGGATGCCGGGAGCTGTTTCAGCGCGACGCGAGGGGAACCGCACCGCCCTGTTACAGCGAGAGGAGGAGGAGAGGAGTCGGGTGAGCACCACCTGATGTGCTCCTAGCCTCGAGAGCGTTTATTGAACGTCTTGTCGGCTCGAGAGCACACCACGCAGTGTCCTCTGGTTTGACGCCGCGGCCGCGGTATATAAAGGCCCCGGTGACGACCGCGGGGATTTGCGGGCGCGGGCGGAGTGGGCTCGGAGCGCGCGCCGCCACCGGTGCAGCGCGTATGGCCGTGACGTCACGCCGGACCGTTCGCCCGTTCGATGACCGGCCGGCGCTCGTTACAACCCTAGTAACTTTCCACTGATGCGGGTATCTTCCGGACGAGAGTGCCAAATTAAATAGAAATTTAACAGGAACCTTCAACTGCTCCATGCAACCTTTGATAATGTAAGCAGGCAAGTTATCAGGCCCAGCAGAGCTACTAGGTTTTAGCCGTTTAATGCCTGCCTCCACTTCTTGAACAGTAATATTATGGTTTATATTGACATGTTGGCAGGAATGGCTCATACTATTTTGCATTACTGCGTGCACATCAAGCCGAGGAACGTCCTGCAAGAATACACCAGAGAAGAAACTCGGGAACGCTTCAGCAGCTTCTGCCCCGACGGACCGTTCTCCAGCCAACGTAACTTCTGACACAAATCCGCCTTTCGACCTAAGCCTGTGAATATATTGCCAAAAACACCGCGGATCACTTCTAACCTGACTTTGGATTCTATCTAGGTAACCATCATAAGCCAAGGATATTCGTCGTTTGACCTCTGTCCGAAGTTGAGCATACCTACCGTACACGTCCCTATTCTTGGTAGCTTTCCAGCTCCGATGGAGCCTCGCTTTCAACGCAATATCAGCTATCAGATCAGCGGTGAACCATACCGGGTAAAGTCTGGTGGTCTGTTTTGATCGACGCTTTTTAGGTATACAGGCGTCAAAAATACCATAAACTACTTTATAGAAACTGTCTACCGCTATGTCAACGTCATCCATCTGAAGAATTTCTTGCCAGCTTACCTCAGATACAAGTTTATACAAAAGCTCATAATTGCCCTTCGCGAAATTCCAGTCCCGTTGCGATTCTATATTGCTAGGATCTATTTGCTCAGAGCAGGACCGACGCGAGGTTTTGCCTAAAGGTACCGCTATCTCCAGTGGCGGGTGGTATAAATCTCGTCTAGGCACCAGTCCCCCTCCCTCAATCTCCCGAACACTGATACCGTGAATACGCTCAGATGCCAGCACAACATCCAACTTACCGTCATACGCATTCATCACCTTATTCATCTCGTTCAGAGCACATTCAGTTAAAAAATAGGGGTATTAACATATAATACTAGAAGACGTATAGAGTGGATTTAAGTTAAGATCCCCGACAATAAGTACCTCAGCATTTAGCGCCTTTATCTCTTGTTCCACAGCTTGAAACCAGCGCATGTAAACTTGATCTGAAGCACTAGGGGGAATATAAACCACACAAATGTAGCAGGTAGCCTGATTCAAAGTGACTGAAGCCCATAAGTCCTCCCCAGAGGGAGTCTCCAAATCTTGACACCGTCGCATCTCAAGGTTAGGGCGTGCAGCAAGCAGCACACCGCCTCCGCGAGAACCGGTGGCACGATCTCAGCGTAACACACTCCAACCACCGCACGAAAGTTCAGAGTCATCGATAGCTTCAGTAAGAAATGACTCGGTCACTGCTATCACATCACACACCAGAGACAGAAGATTGAGCCTGAAGAAATTCAGCTTAGTGTTAAGACCTCTGACATTCTAGTATATGACGTCTAAGCTCATCATCTGTTTCGAATGCAACTGGACCTTAGGAACGGCCTGCAGGATTCCCGTGGTTTTGCTGTCCACGAAATAACCACGCCTTGACTCTAGCATTATCAGGCCATACCGCTGCCGACATACACTTTCCAAACATTTCCATTGAAACTCCTATTTTATAGGATTTATATTTCCCTTTGGGCTTAAGCTCTTCAACAGTGCATGTGCTATCTGGGCCCAGTGTTTGTAGATACGCTCGTATGTCATCTGCTCCCGAGATCATATTCCACAGGTGGATGTATTTGCGGTGTTCCACTGCCTTAAGTGACGTCACATCTGGTCCGGCGGTACCTCGTACGGAGGTAAAACGTCTCTTTCGGTAACGAACCTCCTGGAAATCACCCAAGCTCCTCTCCATCAATGGTCTCATCAACAGTTTGTGCTTCACTATGGCATCTCACTTATCGGTGCCACGGCCAGCCTGGTAGTCGGCAGCTCCTCCGCCGGTGCCACATCATTCGCAACTACTGCAGGTTCGCCTGTACTGATATCTGCCGAATACTTAATGTCACGGTACTTGCTCTTCTTTGTGGGCTTCCGAGGGTTATTCGTACTTGGCAGTGATGGCCAAAATTTTCCGCACTTACAAGGGGCAGCATCCGCAGACTCCAGTTTAATCACCCTCTCGTTGACCACCTCGACCTTAGTAGTACAGACAGCGAGTGCCTCCTGGAATAACGCAATAGTAGAGACAGCGTCCGCCAGCTGTTTAGACAGCAAAGTCATTTGGCCCCTTGCAAGCTGCAATTCTCGCGTCATCGCTAGCAAAGAAACATCTGGCGACTGCGTCGCAGGGTTAGAGGATTCACTCTTATTCCTGCTTGCAAATTCTTAACAGTCGGCGTACATAGAGATTCCAGTGTCATCGCCAGCAAAGAGTCATCCGTCGACTGCGGCGTAGGGTGAGAGGGTTCACTCTTATTCCTGCTTACAACATTCTTAATAGTGACCGGCGTACAAACTGGAGTGTCACAATTACGTCCTACTTTTTTACTCGCGATGCAGCACTCAGGGCACACCCAAGAGTCTTTCTCAACCGATGTTAGGGTTTTGCTCGTGCACAGATAGTAGTACAGTTTACTGCAAGATACCACCATGCATTGCAGGTATTGATCACCCACAGACAACTCTCCGTTACATGCATAACAAATCATATCAGCACTATCAGACCTTTCCATAGCATACTTACACTGCGTAGCACAGCGGAGGTCGTTAGTTGTAGGGCGATGCGTAGCACGTTCGTAGCACTTCGTAGCACTGTAGTGTAGCCGATGTTGCACTCACCGATGACTCCAACGTCACTATGCGCTCCGACAAGTCGTCTATTCCGCCACTGTTGGAGAATCGACGTCTGGTTCAACGGCGAACTCACTGGCTTCTCAATCTGGTGACGCAGGTTCAAATCCAACAGCTCGCAAAACACCAACTATCCCTTTCCAAGACCGCCCACTGGGAGGAGCCGGCCGTAAGAATGTCACAAGAAAGACAAGGAATTCGAAATTACTAAACTGACTAATCGCAAATTTTGATTCGAAAATATATCAACGTGTAGCAGGTGCCAACAATAAACGCGTCCGCTCCCAATAGTTGCGCGGACGAAACTTTATTTATAACCAAGTAACATATGGCAGTGTCTATACTTCAGCACACATTTCTCTAAACTGTGACCAAGACATATCGCTTCCAACGTGTTCATCATAAGCATGACGTAAATTCATATCATCTTGTTTAAATAGAATTATGAAGTTAGCATTGTCTCTTATTAATTGTTTAGGTATTTTACTGTAAGTTTGATTTGATTAACGTAGAAGCTGTCAATATTTTTATGACGTCCCATTGCAAAGTAATCCCTTATATTATTTTGATTTGCACATGCAACATCATCAAATATAATAATTGAATTAATGTTAGCGTCATGTGGACTTAGTACTTCATCATTTTCACTGTGTTTTTTAAATTCGACTGATGGAACCAACGTTAATATTTTTTCTAAAAACTGATACATAGGTTGGAAGAGAGTTTTAGAATAAACATAAAGGTTTTGAAAGCGTAGCCACCGTTCATGCAGTAGAAGGTCGACGATTAAATTGGTTTTTCCACAGTTAGAAGGACCGCAAATGATACTTCGAATTGTATTCGGTAAAAGTTCTCCATGACGTGAATTGCGATCGTTGCGAACTGTACAAACGACATCCAACTGCAAGCTCTGATTTTGTTTCACAAACTAAACTCATATCACTACGTGTTGTAAGCATGAAAGGTTTGTACTCAATGAGCCTAGACTTTCAAGACATTTGTGAATATGGAGTTTCTGAACAAGAATGTGTTCAAGTATTTTAAAACCGTAAGAGCATTATAGACCACTTGCATCGAGTATTCAAATCCTCAAAAGCTATTGGGCGTTCTAGACCACTTGCGTAATATTGGGTATCCCACCGAGTGAGCGAGGTGGTCCAGAATGCCCAATATTATACTACTAGTAATAACTGTTCATCACGCCTTACAATTTGTGATTGAATATTTTATTCAATATTCAACACTAAATTCTAACTACAATCTTATTCGTACATAATCTCTGTTAAGCTTTAAAGTTCTAAAGGATGTCCATCCATCCGCTCTAACTCGTAAACTAAAGGCGACAATACTGTCTTAACTTTACATTTCTCGTACTTAGGCGCGAGCTTTGCCATTTTAAATTCAAAGCATCACTTTGTACAAAGCATCGTTTCCAAACCTACTGAAAATTTTGCTTACTTGTTCGAAAATACCCTTGAAGGTACTGTAACGCTTGCTTTGTTCTGGTCGGGTTTAAATGTAATTATAACCCGGGCTAGCTCATTCAAGGTTCACAGAATATTTATATGGAAATGTAAATGAAACTCATCTGTCAGTGGTGTGTGGTTCTTTAATGCACTTCTCCTTAGGAGCTAATATTATTATACTTCCACACCATGACAGACAGAGAGACAGGGTCGTGTATTTCGATTCGAGTCTTGGTAAATTTAACGCAATCAGTTAGCGTTATATACTGAAGTTTGAACACTATTGTTGACACAGAACTTACAGGAGGGCCGCTCAAATCTTCACCGTCTGACCACTGGAGGGTTTCCCTGGGGACTGGTGGGCAGATGGACTTGCCGCGACGGCACCTACTGCCTGTCTCCGAAGTGTTAAAAGAAGTGAAGCTTCCCGAGCTTCTTAAGTTAACGGTTCCTTTATGGACGTTGTCTTGATTATGATGATAAGGATTTAATGGTAGTTACTTATTACTATCCTTATTATTAAAATTATCAAAGTTATCCCACCTGAAAATATACAAGAGCTTTAGCAGGCGTTCCCTAAGACTCTGGTTAAAAATACCTGTCCGGGATTGAAAAGGGTTTTAAACACTTACCCGAAGAATCCGGATACTATTCCGTTTTCCCAATCCCAATAGAAAAAGTGACAAAGCCTGTCCGTGCATGTGTCGTGACTGAAAGAAAATCATGTCCTTTAATATCAAACACGACAAAACTGGTAAGTAACCAGGAAGACTCATTCGCCACTCACCTGTGTTGCTGTAGTATGCGAGCCTCAGTGATTTTCTGGTATCACATCCGTATAAAACTAAATCTTAATCCTGCAAAGAAGCACGAGGGTTAGATTTTACGAAATTTCCAGCAGCTCACAAATATCCTTTGATTTCAATCTCACCTAAAGTGGCAGCTCCAAAACGGACTTAAAATTACTCATGGAGGACGGAACTCCTCCGATCGTCTCCGATTATTTTTCAAAAGTAAGTTTGTGTCGCCGGCTATCGCAAGCTCTTTACCATGACTGACAGCTTCTTGAGAAACGTCAAAACTAATAACTGTCACCCTTAGGCTGTTCCAGTTCCCCTTAAAACCGCCACTACAGAGTATTGTCAGATTGTGGTAGTTTCACGCGTACTCGAACAAAATGTCGCCAAAACGTTCCGTTACAATACCCCCTTCCCTACGAAAAGTTTCGAGAGTAAGGAGAAACTGCGATGTCCTCAGCGCTATTCAGAGTTGAAACTAACACAGCTCCTAGTAGAACTATAGATTTTTTTTCCTCAAGTAGAGTTAAAACGTAGCGAAAGCTTCACCTGGATTACACCGTGCTGAAACAAGGCAAGCTTTCAAAGTGTTATTAAAAATATCAAGTGAACGTGAAGGTACTAAAGAACCACTTTAATTTCCTAACTATTTTAATTCTACAAGTACACAATATTCCCCACAATTTCAGACTTCACCATTCATTCCTCATCTTCCGACTTACAGCATCTGTTTACTCTCACTGCGTACCGCCTACAAACATACAAAGTCCCGAGTCACTCCTGTCGATCCCAGTGCGACTCCTTAAATCCCAACAATGGAGTAGTGTAACACCGTTTATCACCACTTCGACCATAGATGTCGCTAGTAAGCAATATATACGCCCAATCGATACAAGTTAACCCCGGCTACCACTACTCGACACTAGATGTCGTTGGTAAGCAATCTAAGTGCACCCTCTCGATATTAGTTAACATTTCGTGACTAGATGGCGTTAGCTGTACTTTAACTCGCGCAACCGTTTGTTCTACCCAGATCGCTTATATACCGGCCACTGATATTTGTTTTGTATCGAATCCTTAGGGCTTAGGTACATGCACGCTTATATGCTTTCACCTCTGTTGAGACGTATTAAGTGTCAAAACCCCTACGCTGCATTGATCACGGGTACTTCCACCCTTGCTGGAATATCCTCGACCAGTGTGGTATACTTCGTTCGTCATTTCTCTCATTTGTAAAATCACTCATCTCTCTCGTCTCTGTAATAAACCTAAAGTCTACTTCACTTTCATCTTATTTCGCTGCTCCCCTGCTTTCCCGAGTTACAACTGGCGCCCTACACGTGAGGCCCGTCGACGTGACGTCAGCTTTCTTGCTACGAACTTCGGTTCTACGCTGCTACGCGCTACGGTTCCTGGTTCGACGCTACGAGCTACGCTATACGTCAGACGACCTACATAAACTAAATAGTTCATGACTGGGAGGAGTATTGGGACCGCGAAACTAAATAGAAGTCCAACCTTCGTGACGCGCTCCGGACGTCAAACAACTGTCAAAATCAGGAAGAAACCCAACAGCATGTTGTCGCCCGAACAGTTTCAGCAACTCCTGGACAGAATTCCTGCTCCACGGCCAACAAAGAAGGGATCTTTCACGACATGTGCTTACACCTACGATGGTACGAAGAACGCCGAAGTGGTGGAAGCGTTCCTGTCTGCGGTAAACATCTTCAAGCGTTCGGCCGACATCGGTGATCGGACTGCGTTGGATGAGCTGCCCGTTTTGCTGAAAGGTGAAGCTGGCGTTTGGTGGCTAGGTGTCAAAAACGACGTGACTACGTGGCCAGACTTCGAGACACGTCTGCGGGAATACTTTGCTCCTATCCGCGAACCTTATTTGTTGTATTCTGACATAAACCATGTAAAACAGCTTCAGGAGACTTCAACTGAGGACTTCATAAGGCGCAAGCGAATGCTGTTCTCTCAATTACCAAGTCCAGGTCACACAGAGACTCAACAGCTGGACATGATATATGGACTGCTGCGCCTAGACATTCGAGAGAAGATACCACGTGCTGAAGTTAAAGATTTTAAAGACCTTTTGAAGGCTGCTCAAGCTGCTGAGCATGTCCTTAAAGAAAAAGATGGAGTAGTACTTACCAGTGAAAGGGAAATAAGTGAACGCAAGGCGGAAATTCGGTCAGCGAACTCGCGGAAGATGCGGTGTAGGTACTGCAGGAACTTCGGCCATACGACTGAAAACTGTAAAAAGCTGGCAGTTCGTAAGGACGCTATACCGAATGTGGCTGCGAAAACCGACACAGCGGAAGCTTTTAATCAGTTCCCATCACCATCTACACCTAAATTCAAATGTTACGGTTGCGGTGCTCCCGGGGTTGTTAGGAGTAACTGCCCGACATGTTATACAAATAAGACACAACGCCCCCCACCAGAAATTGGATTTTGTGCAGTTGACACAACCACCGATGCCAGAGAACGTCCGATCGTTTACGTTGAGATTGGTGGAATAGCTGGTGCAGCATACTTGGACAGTTGCGCTAAGTCGAGTATCGCTTCGTACTCTTTATACTGCGAGTTACGAAGAAAAGGATACATGTTCAAGGAGTTAGGTGTCGGTATAACATTTGCTGATGGTGTCCAAAAACGGCAGAACGTACTGGTCACCCAGGCTCCTGTAAAAATTAATGAACGCACAGTATGGACAACGTTTTTGGTCCTACCTGAGTCACGCAGGAACCGGACACTCCTTGGAGTTGGGTTTATACAAGACGCCCACATAGTGCTCAATTTACCCCAATGCACCTGGCACTTCGTAGAAGAACCTTTTCATGAGTTTGAACTCTACGAAGAGAGTTTCGCTAAATTTGAAAAGGTAGCAGTAGCTACCATGACAACTGACGACGTTTCATTATCGCCCTCATTACCGGAAGAGAGCAATACCGAGTCCTGCCTCACACGTCCTTACGGCCCTCTCGTAAGGCTAGACATCGAATCACCTCCCAAAAAACGGCCCCATACTGAGTTAACCGATAGATACTCATCTACCATAGATGCGCTTTATGAAGACGCTAGGAGGAGCCTGCAGAATTACGACGAAGAAGGTGATCTGGATGACTTTGACAGTAGACTCTTTCCAACAACGTCGATATCATTAGTCGATGTCAAAGATTTAGAGGAGTTCTTGGACAAGAATCAAGACGTATTTACGCCTAATGGAGAGCCAGTAAAAGATTTTGAGCACGCCATAGACACAGGAAATCATAAACCAATCTCGGTACCACCATATCGCTTATCTCCCATGAGAACTGAAATACTCAAGAAAGAGTTAGATAAAATGTTAGCTGAGGAGATCATAGAGCCCTGTTCATCCCCGTGGGCCGCGCCTGTGGTGATGGTTCCCAAAAAGGACGGGAGTATAAGAGTATGTGTTGATTATCGGCAGCTTAACGCTCTTACAACACCTGATGCATACCCATTACCAAGAATCGATGATTTGCTCCACAATGCCAAGCCTACGCCATTTATGAGTACTATAGATCTCCGCGCTGGGTACTGGCAGATGAGTGTCAAAGAAGAGCATCGGGATAAGACCGCTTTTGTTACTCCCTTTGGGATGTTCAGATTTAGAAGGATGCCCTTCGGGTTACGCAATGCTCCGGCAACGTTTCAGCGAATGATGGATCGCTTTCGTATTTCTCTCAGCCATATCAAGTTGATGGTATATTTGGATGACTTGATTGTAATGTCTTCCGCATTCAAGGAACACCTTAAGGATCTGCAGGATGTTTTTAATAAGTTTAAGGAATTCAACTTGACAGCAAATCAAAATAAGTGCAACTTTTGCTACCAAAAGATAAAGTACCTAGGACATTATATTACCGCTGACGGTCTGCAGCCTGACCCTGAGAAAGTCAGTGCCATATTGAGTATGCCGCCCCCACGAAATTTGAAACACTTGATGTCTTTTATCCAAATGTGTTCCTGGTATAGAAGGTTTATGCCCGGTTTCGCAAAAGTGGCAGAGCCACTTACGCGCCTGACCAAAAAGCACGCTGTTTGGAAATGGGAAGAAGAGCAAACAAATGCATTTGTAAAGCTTCGAGAGCTTCTGGTGTCCTCCCCAGTTCTTGCCCAAGCCGACGACACAAAGCCCTATACTATCAAGAGTGACGCAAGCAGCTATGCTCTCGGTGCGGTTCTGGTGCAGGGGGAGGGGGATGCAGAACACCCCGTAGAATACGCTAGCCGACTTCTGACTAAGCCTGAGCGTAACTACTCCACGACGGAACGTGAAGCCCTTGCAGTTGTGTGGGCAGTTAACAAATTTCGAGGCTATATTGAAGGTGGTAGCATAACAATCATGACTGATCACCAAGCGCTTAAATGGCTTATGTCCTTAAAATCACCAACTGGGCGATTGGCCCGGTGGGCTCTACTACTGCAGCCATACGACATTAACATTAAGTACATCCCTGGAAGAATAAATGTCGTTGCTGATTCCTTATCACGTCCCAACTGTGAACCTGAAACAGAAGAGGACTGTGGACTTTGTACAGTGGTAGTAGACATGCCTATAAAAAGTAAAGAAGTTATTAGAATAGAACAACACAACGATGGAGACATTGTAAAGATAGTACAAAGCCTGGAAAGTACTGATGAAGAAAAGGCCAGGTACTGGAGTAAGAAAGGTTACCTAATGGATAACGGTCTGTTGTATCGCTACAGTCCGGACATTGATGCTGAAAGCAGCCAGTTAGTTATTCCCAAACAAGAGCAGGCTAGCATCATTACTACTTACCATAATGAAGCAACCGCCGGACATTACGGGGCAGACAAGACGCTTGATCGTATAGCAAAGAGATACTTTTGGAAAGGAATGAGAGGACAAGTAGAAACCTATGTCCGAAATTGCCTGCAATGTCAACGCTATAAAGCTTCTAATCAGAAACCTGCCGGTTTACTCCAGACTACAGCCCAGAATCAGCGTTTTGAAGTAGTCGCATTTGATTTATTCGGGCCTTTGCCCCGGACTGCGGAAAACTATAACTAGATCTTCATTATTGAGGACGTTGCTTCACGTTGGGTAGAAATATTTGCACTACAACGAGCTACTGCAGAAGAATGTGCTAAGATCCTGCTTGAAGAGATAATACTGAGATATGGTACACCTCGTCGATTCATTAGCGATAACGGCACGCAATTTGTCAGCAGTGTCATGCAGCAGTTGACATATTGTCTTAACATTCAACACGGATTTACGCCAGTATACCATCCAGAAACAAATCCGGTTGAACGAAGAAACCGTGACCTGAAAACTCAGTTGGATATTTTGGTCGAGGACAATCATACCACGTGGGCAGAGAAATTGCCTAGTATTCCCTTTGCAATGAATACGGCTAAGTCATGCGCCACTGGCTACACGCCCGCATATTTAACGTTTGGCCGTGAATTAAGAACGCCGGATGATGTAAAATATGATCTTCGAGAGGTAGTGCAGAATGACAACTTCATCAAAGAGATTACTCCGCGCTTGCTAACGATGGCAAAAACTTTGCTTAGAGCACGGGAAATACAGGAGATGGAAGAAGAGAAAAGGAAGAAGTATGTTGACATGAAAAGACAAGCTTGTCCCGATTACCAACCTGGGGACCTCGTGTTGGCTACCACTCATGTATTGAGCAAATCCAGTCAAGGGTTTAGCTCCAAATTGGCTCCACGACGCGATGGACCATACATTATTGTACGTCGACACGGTGCTAGTTCATTTGAAATCGCAAGCACCGATTCCAATATTCCCGTTGGTATATATCATGCGTCAGCCTTAGTCCGCTACAGATCCGATGATGTTACTGTACCTGAGCCTACACTGCCAATTAGGAAAAGGGGAAGACCCAAGAAACAAAATGTTACCAAAAAAACAACCGCTACAACAGTAACTAAGCCCCGCGGTAGACCAGCAACAAAGACTCGCCAATAATACAGACATTCCTGTCTCACTCGTCGAGTCGACTTCATGGACAGAGGGGGAGAGTTGTAACACCGTTTATCACCACTTCGACCATAGATGTCGCTAGTAAGCAATATATACGCCCAATCGATACAAGTTAACCCCGGCTACCACTACTCGACACTAGATGTCGTTGGTAAGCAATCTAAGTGCACCATCTCGATATTAGTTAACATTTCGTGACTAGATGGCGTTAGCTGTACTTTAACTCGCGCAACCGTTTGTTCTACCCAGATCGCTTAAATACCGGCCACTGATATTTGTTTTGTATCGGAGGATAGGCCGCAGTGACCCGAGGTGGACGTTAAATTTTTAATTAAAATCAATTCGTTTAAATCAAATAGCCGACCATCTGGCTGCCACCTCTGACGTAGGGACGTGTTGTTTTGCGGAACTGCGGAAAAACACAGGTGAGTCACCAACATCTGGCTCCCCTACGTCACACGCTCGGACCGATCAACAGCGGAATTTCCCCGCCGCCGGCCGGTAACTTTCCTTCCAGTACCTAGTCTCGGCCTCTCGCTTGCGGGGGGAGCCTTGGGACGGGGGAAAAGGGAGGGGAGTGGTGAGGCCGCGGTGCGTTATGGTCGCGTGAGTCACTGCCCCATCTTACGTCATCCTTTGTTTTATTTGGGTGGGTAGATTATTTTTTTCCGCAAATATATCTACCCTCCAAATTAACATCGTGTCCCACCCACCTTGTGCGAGTCCGCAAAGGTGGGGTAACCTGTAAAAGCCCTTTTTAGGGCTACCCCCAATATGCAGCCTGGATCCCGGAGTGATCCAACGGCGCGAAGGCAGACGCGCCCGCGGATCTTCCGCAACACCCGACGGATCCCGATCTCCAACGAGGACCGCACCCATGTTGTGCGCGCCATCAACCTGCTGCGAGCGGCCGGTCAGGCAACACCGCCGACGACCGCTCCGAACACCCCGCCACCGGACGGCCAAGCTATTGCCGAGCTGGCCGTGCAGATGGCTGCCGGCGTGCCGCCTCAGCGCGACGCCCGCCTTGACCCAGGACGACCCCGGCGGATCCCGTCCCCGGGCCACTCTTGCGACCTGGAGTTCGCAAACTCCCCGGGCACTCAGCTCACGTTGAGCGAGCTGCTCGCGGACGGCGCAGACGCTCCGCCTGTGCTGCGTGCTGCGTTCGCGCGGATCACCGCCGCTCGCGCCGCAGCCACAGCTGCTGCCGCCGCCGCCTCACCACCGGCCCACTCTGCCTCCAAACCTCGTGAGCAGCGCCCACAGACGGCGCGCACGTCATTCATACTGCCCAGCAGCCTCCCACGCCGCGGCACCGTGCCGCAAATGTCGTTGCAGCCCGACGACGCAGCGCCCCGCGATTCGCCCGAGGACGAGCCGCCGCGCCGCGCACCCGCGCGAGCTGCCGCCGCCACTACCAGCCGCGCCTCGACATCCGCCACGCCAGCGCGCGTGGCCCGGACCACCTCCGCGAGCGCGCACGCGCCCGCGACCTCACCACCCTTCCGCGCTAGGCCGACCACCGCGCCTGTGCGCTTAAGTGCGCCGCCGCCACAGCCGAAGGCCGTCGCGCGGCCGCGAGTCGCGCCACGAACCACAGTGCCGCCTGCCGCTACCACTGCGTCCTCCACCGCAGTGACGCCGAGCAAAAAGCGGGCCGCTCAGACCCCGCCTGCGACATCCCAACAACCGCGCTCACTGCCCCGGCTCGATCTGTGTCCGATGGACACAACCGGGCCGTCACCACAATCTGCTCAACAGCTACCACAGCTGCACTCTCCACCGCCGCCACTCTCTTTCGCCGCGGCAGCCGCCTCTCCGCCATCTCCTTCCGCAACAAGCGGTCAAGGACCGGCGACAGCAGCGCAGGCGCCCGGGAAAAAGACCCGCTACCCGCCGCTGGTTGTCCAGCGGATCGCAAACTGGGGTAAGCATTTCCGGGCCCTCAAGGGACTCCTGGGACGCGCCCCAAACGCCCGCCCGTTCAGAGACGGGGTACGTTTCTCCCCGGCAGGTGAGGAGGAGTTCCGTTTGGTACAGAGGTACCTCTCCGACCTGGAGAAGGAGGACTCCAGCTTGGAGTGGTACTCCTACTCCCTGCCCGCCGAGCGCAACCAAAAGGTGGCCATCAGGGGCTTGCCCGTGGACACCAGCCCCGACGACATCACCGACGACCTCACTTCCCAAGGCTTCGACGTGGAATACGTCAGGCCCATCAGAGCCCGCAGCGGCAGACCCGGGTGTATTTTTTACGCCCAGGTCACCAAAAATGCGGCCATTTTCCGCGTCACGGAGATCCTCTGCATGCCAGGGATCATCGTGGAGCCTTGGAGAGGTAAGCGAGGCATCGCGCAGTGCCACCGCTGCCAAAGTTTCGCCCACTCCTCTCACCACTGCCACCGCCCCATAGCCTGCGTGCGCTGTGGAGGCCCCCACGCTGCCAGCGACTGCCCACGGCCCCGAGAGGAGCCACCAACATGCGCGAACTGTGGCGGTGAGCACACCGCCAACAGCGCCAAATGCCCAGTCCTGCTGAGGGAAAATCGGAGGACTAAAAAGTCACCTCACCCTCCGAAGCCCACCAAGCAGGGCCCCGAGCCCACCACTACCCGAACCGTCGAGGCGGCGCAACACAGCGCCACCCTGATGGCCCCCGGGAACGACCCCAAGCAGCCAACCACCATCCGCCGCGGAAAGAGGCGCGGAGCCCGAAACCGTGGCCCGCAGCCCTCCGCGCAAGCTGCTACTAAATCCACCACCACAACGCAAACCGACACCCCGGTGAGTACACTCCCGACCACAACAACTGAAGCCAACTACCAGAGAGAGGCGCTGATGGAGGGTTTCGCCGTGGTCCAGGAGGCCGTAAAGGCCAGACTGGACGGCAAACCCATGCCCGCAGCAGCCCTCAAATGGTTGGACACATACTTCTCTGCGTAGGCACCAACACCTACCCCCTCCACCGCGCAGCCTGCGCCTTCGGCGCCGGCTGCGCTCCAAGGACCCGGCCGTCTTCACGGCCGGCGCAGATTTCCCCGGTCGGGGGTCTTACGACCCGGCACCGGCTCCTCATCCCCCTTTTTGTATAAAAAGGGCCGGATTGAGATGACTTCGCGACTGTTTTGTATCGAATCCTTAGGGCTTAGGTACATGCACGCTTATATGCTTTCACCTCTGTTGAGACGTATTAAGTGTCAAAACCCCTACGCTGCATTGATCACGGGTACTTCCACCCTTGCTGGAATATCCTCGACCAGAGTGGTATACTTCGTTCGTCATTTCTCTCATTTGTAAAATCACTCATCTCTCTCGTCTCTGTAATAAACCTAAAGTCTACTTCACTATCATCTTATTTCGCTGCTCCCCTGCTTTCCCGAGTTACAGTAGTCGTTTTATGTAGCAAACGCAACTCTAGATATGAGGTTTTACACCTTTGTGTAAGCACCTATAAAGAAATACCTACAAAATAATGAGTAGATTGAGCTAAAGGTAAGCTTAAACTAATCTGAGAACAACCAAAGAAAACTCTCTTATTTGTACCCAGTTTTTTTTTTTATAACCTTGGCGTCGTTAGTGGTAACAGCGTGTCACCAACCAACACGTGAAACACGTCCTACGGCTAAAAGAAAAAAACCCTAAACCTAACGACAATGACCCAGAGTGATCACTCATTTAAAGTTTTATGTCCTTTATGTGCCAAGTACCAAGATGTTTCCCGTCGTAGCCGATCAACTCGTATATTAACGGTGACAGTACTTTTTTTACTATGCACTTCTTGTATTTGGGTGCTAGTTTCGAAGCTTTAAATTTCTCTGCATCGCTGTGAATGTACGTTTTCCGCCAAACTTCCTGACCCTCCGACAACTTAACATCACGTCTTCGTAAGTTATACGTTTTCGCGTTTGCTGCGTGAGCCTTCTCCAAGTTTGACCGAACCTTTACGAAAATCTGTTCCAATACGCCAAATTCACCCGCATACTCTTCCCTCGGCATGGCCACTAAATATTCTGTATCACTTGTGTCTTTATAAAAATCGCCGTTAATTATTGGTTCTCTGCCATGGAATAAGAAAAACGGAGTGAAACCCGTGGTTTCATTCACCGCACTGTTCAATGCAAATTGCACTTTAAAAATGTTTTGATCCCACGATCTGTGGTCATCCTTCACATACGAAGATATCATCGTCATGACTGTTTTATTGTATCTTTCTACCATGTTTATTTGTGGCATATACCTCGGACCGTAGTGGATAGGGTGCCCCTTCAATCGCCGACACTCATTTCACGAATGCGTTGTTTCATCGAATTTTCATTTCATCGACAGCTAATTTCTGCTGAAACCTTATTGTTGTTAGGTTATGTTAAGCATGGTTTACGTAGTTTAGGTTAGGTTAGACCTGTGACCACCAAAAAATTATAACTCCTGCACGTGGAAATGCCTGTTCGATGAAATGAAAATGCGATGAAATGAAAATTCGGTGAAATGAGTGTCGGCGATTCAAGGGTAAACCGTAATCACTGTTTCCGGAATGCCATGAGCTAAGAACACATAATTTTCCATATTTTTCGCCACATTAGCGCTTGTTGCGCGCCTCAAAGGAAATAGCATGGTATACTTTGAAAAAAAAACATGAGACAACTAAAAGATGCATAATATAGCCCGATCGTGACCTCAGAAGTGGTCCGACTAAATCTACTGATATCACTTGAAACGGTCTATAGCATTGTTTAGGTTTACCCATTTGTCCTGGAGTAAGAGTCGTTTTATGTTTATAGGCTGAGCACGTC
The DNA here is from genome assembly GCA_948252455.1 of Acleris cristana. Classification (NCBI taxonomy): domain Eukaryota; kingdom Metazoa; phylum Arthropoda; class Insecta; order Lepidoptera; family Tortricidae; genus Acleris; species Acleris cristana. The sequence goes on from OX411771.1 coordinate 56,700,020, forward strand.
GAACACTGTTTTATAAAATTTAATACGTCACGGTACATTCCCGGCCAGAAATACCTTAAACTTATCCTTCGGTGCGTTTTAAAAACTCCCATATGACCTGAAATTGGTGGTTCATGGTTTTCGGAAATGACCTTAGTGCGATTCGACTCAGCCACGACTTCCTTCCAGTCAAAATCATCTGTCAAAGAATACTTCCCTTTACTGTATCTGTATAGAACTCCATTTTCGACACGATAGTTCGGGTAGTTCCTTGGAAAAGAATGGCAACCTGAGTTGACCCTATTAAACCAAACGTCGCTTGCGGCCGTTGATGATGTAGTATTAATTACTTCAACCTTCATCAATCGAGAGAGAGCATCAGGAATGACGTTGTCTTTTCCTTTCCTGTGCTCTATTGTAAAATTAAATTGCAACAAGCGACATCCCCATCGAGCAAGACGTCCCGTCGGGTTTTCTAAATTCATGAACCACTTTAAGGATGCATGATCAGTAACAACAGTAAACGGCCTAGAGCCTAGGTATGGTTCAAATTTTTCAACAGCATACACTACTGCTAACGCCTCTCTCTCTGTTGCACTGTAGTTTCTTACATTTTTATTTAAATATCTACTTATATAAGCTATTGGATGGTCGGTTCCTTCTACTTCCTGCGTAATCACGCCTCCGATTCCATAGCTAGAAGCATCACAATGTACTGTGAAATGCTTGGTAAAATCCGGACAAATCAAAATTGGACCTGATACTAATCGGTTCTTTAAATCCACAAATGCGCGATCAGCATCAGTGGTTCAAACGAACTTAGTCTTAGAGCTAGTAAGTGCATTAAGAGGTGCAGCTATTGTGGAAAAAATTCTAATAAAACGTCTATACCACGAACAAGTACCCAAGAACATTTTTACCTCCTTGGAGTTCTTTGGCACTGGAAAATCAATAACTGCGCAGTTTACTAGGATCCGTTCTTAAACCGCATTCGTCCACAATGTATCCTAAATATTTGAGTGATTTTCGGAAGAAGTTACTTTTTTCAAAATTAATCGTTAAATTTGCCTCTTTTATTCGTTGATGTAATCTATTTAGCAATAGTAAATGGGTTTCGTAATCTTCTGACACTACTATTACATCATCCACATAACAAAAAACTAATCCTTTAGTCACTTCACTACAAAATGGAGTACCAAAAAGCATGTCCATCAACCTTTGTTGGCGTGCTGGTGCACCGCACAGTCCAAAAGGCATGACTTTAAATTTAAAAAGCCCCTTACCGGGTGCCGTGAAACTAGTCTTTTCCTGTGACTGTTCAACTAACTTTATCTGCCAAAAACTTGCTTTAAAATCTAAATCAGGCTATCTAAAATTTGGGGTATGTATGGTATTTCATAAGCATCCCCTTTGCTAATTGCATTTAGTTTACGACAATCTAAAAAAAACCGCCATGTCCCGTCCGATTTGGGAACCATCAGGACTGGATTATTCCACGGGCTTTCACTTGGTATAATCACATCCATTTCAAGCATCTTATCCACTTCCTTATGTAATTCTTTAAGCTTCTCCGGTGACATAGGGTACGGTCTGCATTTGATTGGCATAGAATCGCCAATATCAATTTTGTGTTCTACTAAATGTGTTCTGCCTAAGCCTTTACTTTCAAAAGATATATCCTTAAATTTTTTAATTACTATTTCGGCTAATTCTCTGTAATCAGAAGTTAAAGTGTCATAAGCTAATATATTGTTGAATTGTGTGTCTACATTAACTGCATTTTTAATAAACTCAAATGGTTTTTTGATATAAGTTATATTCTCAAATATTTCAGGCATCAATGAAAGTTCCTTCCAAAAATCTACTCCAAGAATGATATTCGATACTATCGATGGTATCACATAAAATTTAATTAATTTCGTCACTCCTTTAAAAGTAATAGGGAGTGAGATGAAACCAACCGTATTACATACTGAACCATCAGCTACTGTGACGGATTCCTGAGAATTCACTATCGAATAACCTAAATTAACAAAACGCTCGTGTGCGCCATTCCCTATAATCGAAATAGCTGCACCGGAATCTAATAATCCACAAATTGTCAAATCCAAAATGTCCACATTTAAATATGGCCTAAGATCGTTGTTGTCGGGTTGAAAGAGGACCGTGGCGATGGAGTTGTGCTTAAAATAATTAGCTACAAGTTGTAACCAATTTTTACTATCAGTGGATACGGTTTCCCCTACTGATGTAACACTACGACCCTCAGCTACTAGTTTTTTGGCTTTAAATTTAACCTACACTTCGGGCATGAACGGGAGGTGTAACCCATCTCCCCGCATTTAAAACATAATACCCGTTTGTCGTTACACGCCTTGGTACTGTGTGATTCTACTTTGCACCTGTAACAATAAACCTTACTGACCTGAGGGGTCTTTTGGTTTTGAAATTGGGGTGCTGGTATAAATTGTCTTCGCTGTTGCACGAACTGTGCCGGCTTGTACTGCTTTTGATGTTGCGGCTGCACAAACTGGCTTTGTAGACTAGTAGTTGAAGCAACAGCGTTGACCTCCTGCTTAATGTGTTTACCCCTATAAATAAAGTCTGGGTTTAAAGTAGATTTACTAGGCGGTTCCGAAAATAATTTGCCTTTTTGGCGTGCCACCTCTATTTTCCTACAACAACGTCTCAAAGCATCTACCGAGTTAACCTCCTGCAGAGCTAGCTGCTCCGAGAACGACGGTCTAATGTTATGTAACAAAATGTCTAATTGATCTTCATCACTTAGAGGTTTTAAAAGTCGTGAAAACACCGCAAAATAAATATGGGTTGGTTCATCCTGACCCTGCGTGCGAGCATGAATTTCACCTAACAACCTGTAATCGAAATCTACTGGTGCAAATTCTTCTTGTAACGAGATACCTAACTCCTTCCAGGACTGAAACCTATGTTTATTTCCCCTGTACCACAAGAGACCTTGATCAGTGAACAAACAACAAGCTGCATTAAAAAGTTTCTCATCACTAATACTGAAAGCTTGAGCGCGCTCGTTGACTGCTTCTAAAAACGAATGGACACTGGTCAGCCCGTTAAATTTGGTGCTGATGCGTTTTAAAACGTTGAAATTGTTTGGTGCTTTAATTGTACTCAAACGAATCTGGGGTACCCCCCTCAGGCCGCTTGTAGACGTCCGTTGTTTTCACCGGACAACGGACCATTTTTTTTGCCGGACTTGCGGTAGTGTATGGGTTACAATGGATGTGTGTAGACGCAACGGATGGCGGTCCGGCGACGGCCTCACAGGGACTCGTTGAACCTTCGCCGTCCTTTTTAGGCAATAATTTTTCTATAATTACTGAGCATTGCTCTAACTTAGACTTTAATGACAAATGAATCTCCTTTTCCTTAGGCAAATCCAATCCTTGAACCCTTTGCAAACGAAAGAAAAGATGACAGTACAAAGACTTGACACGAACTAGCAGCCATTTATCCTTTGTTTTATCCAGAGTACTTAGTTTAGCTTGTAAGTCTTTTATTTTTTCAGTGATTATGGGCAACTCGATACTTGCTTTTAACTCTTCACCTATAATCTCTTCCGGAAGAAACTCCGCGCTTAAACATTTTATCTGTTGTTTCATTTTTTGTACTGTATCACCGGGTGTCTCGGCACGAATATTTATTTCATACATTAACTCGTCCTTCAATAAAGAATGATAATATACTCTCTGTAAGTCCATGTTTGCAAATAATGTTTTATCAAGTTTTAAGTTTTAAAGTTATGAAGCAAATCCAATTTCTGTGAATACAACCGTATCTCTCTGTCCGTAGTGGTGTTAGATTTCTCTTAGTTACAATTTTTAAAGTTAAGTCTATAAATGATATGTCTTTAAATCATCACCAGTTTTGTTAACATACTAACTGGTAGTTGGTTTTCAAATAAACTTGCTTAAATTTGAGACATGAACATTAAAAGTTAATGTAACTTTAAGTTATAATTGTTCTTAGTTAGTTGGTTTTCTAATAAACTTGCTTAAATTTGAAACATGAACACCAAAGGCAATGTTTCAACTTTAAGTTAAAATCGTTCCTAGTTAATAACTAGGTTATCATAATAAGTTCAAGTTTATTTTTTTATATCTTGTTCAAAGTAGTACTTATGAAATTGTATTTATGTCTACTGTGTTTGTGAAAACAGTACTTAAATTATTTTCCTAAGCTAGAGAAAACGCAAAGTTCTTTGACTATGTGTTCTTAATCTAATTATTAACATCAGCAGGTAGCTATAATGTTCACCAAAAGTATCATTACACCAGCATTATGGCTATAATATCTGTCTAAACTATAAAAATTAATAACAACAGCGGCATGCTATATGTTGAAAACGGTCACATACACCAGCTTTTAAGCTATAATGCATGTATCAAATAAGAAGTAACATCAGCAAATAGCTATAATGTTTACCTGCAATATTTCATACGCCAGCATTATGTCTAAAATATACGTTTTAACTAGACTTAATAATAACACCAACAATAGGAAAAAGTGTCACATACACCACCAGCTCTTCGGCTGTAATGTATGGATTAAAAATGAAATAACACCAGCAATTAGCCATAATGTTGAAAAAGGAGACATACACCAGCTCTTAAGCTATAATGCATGTATGAAATCAGAAGTAACACCAGCAAGTTGCTATAATGTTTGTTTGAAATAAGGAACAACACCAGCAAGTTGCTTTATTGTATGTTTAAACTTAAAGTAACAGTAACATCAGCAATGTGCTGTAATGTTGAGAAAGAAAAAAAATAAGGTCACATACACCAGCTCTTAGGCTATAATGTATGGATGAAGTAAGAAGTAACACCAGCAAGTAGCTATAATGTTAAAGCCCTATGGTTAATCACCAGCAGTATAGCTATAATGAAAACCTTAAACAAATATTAACTTCAGCGAGTTAGTTATGAAGTTAATATAAAAAACAATAAGTTAACACTGTCCTTAGACTATATGTTCCTCTTAATATGTTGATATAACATTGTTATGTTATACTAAAACAAACACAAAACAATTTGGAGCCAACCACTTTAAAACTTATATGACTATGAAACCTAACCTAAATCCTTGTTGTTGATACCAGAAAATTACCTATAAATACGCACAACATGCATATAAATGCACTAAAAGGTGCTTAAAACCATTCAATACCCTCTGTATGTGATATTGATAATATATACTCAACTTCTATGGCCTAAATGTCCAAAATTTTAAAATAACTTTTCTACAATTGTCAATTTAAAATTCAATACCAAGTACCCCAAAATGAGTCCACTTGTTATGCGAATTTAGGAGCTGGGCTGTGAATGTGAAAAAATGTGTTAAAATTACTTAAATATTTGACATCCGAGTCTTTGGTGCTAATATTATTATCTAACTAACCTGTTCACAAGTGTGTGTTTAAATGTTGTTTTTCTGAAACACTAGTTAATTACTGTAACATTTTGATTTTTATTTTATTGTTAACTGCTGTCAATATGTTAAAACTATTTTCACTAGCCAATCAATTACAAAATGCTTTCCTATAAAAATATGCTTTTAATTTTCTTGTATTTAGCATTTATATTCTACTTACTTTATATTTCTCAAACTGTAAAATCCAGCTATTTCATTAGTGAACACACACCAATCACTTATGTATGTATCATGGCAATATCACTTTTAAAATGTTTTATAAACCACTTTTCATATCACATTGGTCAATTAAACTCCTTATAGTTATAAATATTGCACACACAGATTCCTTGTAAGATTGCAAAGCACCAGAAATGTATTAATTATTGTGAACGTATATAAGCATGTACTTGACAAGGGAGAAATAAATAAAACGCAATACTACAGCTACAACAAGCACAAGCAACTATTATCTTTACAAAATTGGAATTTTAAGAAAGGAAAGAAACCAGCGTTGACACGCTTCTTTTATTGGTTTTCCACCCTGAAATATTCCATTTAAAAAAAACGATAAATTTACCAAGAAAATAAGGGGCGCCACTGTAACGTTTGCTTTGTTCTGGTCGGGTTTAATAGTTATTTATGTAACTGGTTCATAATGAAGCCTCTTAAGGTACGAGAGCCGAGGTTAGAGCGCGAGCTTGCGAGCGCTCTAAATACAGGCACGAGTACCTTAAGAGCTAATTGTGAACCGTTGCATACATAACTTTTTCTACAAGCTTAAAATGATAATGATAAAAACCAACAATCGCAAAATTTTCTCGTATACTTTACTCGATTTTTCTGCTAACAAATTACTTATCATCAAAGAAATTTTCACTATTCCCATGCGCATTAATAGTATGTGAATTTTATTGATAAATGTTAACAAATTTCACGCGTATTTTAATAGTTACTAAAAACAGTTCTATCAATTTATCATAAACAAGTTGGAATGCCAAACGAAACGCCATTTTGTTGATATCCATATTGAACGTAACCATGGTAACCAAATAACAAATCGATGGATATTAACCATCTATTTTTAGTAATTGAATAAAAATGTTATTTTAAACACATGTTTAGTCTCAAAATTAATTTTATTTTTAATATACGTAATTTTAATTGGTGTTAAAATGTTTTTAACCGTTTATATACAAATTATGAGGATGTCAAGTGTTAACTAAACGCCAAGACTGATATCCGGAATGACCGTTACCATGGTAATAACAATGCTATAATAAATTATAGCACTGTTATTACCATGGCAACGCTAATTATACAATTGTTTTTACTCTTCGGTTACGCTATAGGTGGTATTCTGACATCATTAACGATATCAATATTAGCGGTTTATAGTACGCGAGTAGAAAAATGTAATTATAACCCGGGCTAGCTCATTCAAGGTTCACAGAATATTTATATGGAAATGTAAATGAAACTCATCTGTCAGTGGTGTGTAGTTCTTTAATGCACTTCTCCTTAGGAGCTAATATTATTATACTTCCACACCATGACAGACAGAGAGACAGGGTCGTGTATTTCGATTCGAGTCTTGGTAAATTTAACGCAATCAGTTAGCGTTATATACTGAAGTTTGAACACTATCGTTGACACAGAACTTACAGGAGGGCCGCTCAAACCTTCACCGTCTGACCACTGGAGGGTTTCCCTGGGGGCTGGTGGGCAGATGGACTTGCCGCGACGGCACCTACTGCCTGTCTCCGAAGTGTTAAAAGAAGTGAAGCTTCCCGAGCTTCTTAAGTTAACGGTTCCTTTATGGACGTTGTCTTGATTATGATGATAAGGATTTAATGGTAGTTACTTATTACTATCCTTATTATTAAAATTATCAAAGTTATCCCACCTGAAAATATACAAGAGCTTTAGCAGGCGTTCCCTAAGACTCTGGTTAAAAATACCTGTCCGGGATTGAAAAGGGTTTTAAACACTTACCCGAAGAATCCGGATACTATTCCGTTTTCCCAATCCCAATAGAAAAAGTGACAAAGCCTGTCCGTGCATGTGTCGTGACTGAAAGAAAATCATGTCCTTTAATATCAAACACGACAAAACTGGTAAGTAACCAGGAAGACTCATTCGCCACTCACCTGTGTTGCTGTAGTATGCGAGCCTCAGTGATTTTCTGGTATCACATCCGTATAAAACTAAATCTTAATCCTGCAAAGAAGCACGAGGGTTAGATTTTACGAAATTTCCAGCAGCTCACAAATATCCTTTGATTTCAATCTCACCTAAAGTGGCAGCTCCAAAACGGACTTAAAATTACTCATGGAGGACGGAACTCCTCCGATCGTCTCCGATTATTTTTCAAAAGTAAGTTTGTGTCGCCAGCCATCGCAAGCTCTTTACCATGACTGACAGCTTCTTGAGAAACGTCAAAACTAATAACTGTCACCCTTAGGCTGTTCCAGTTCCCCTTAAAACCGCCACTACAGAGTATTGTCAGATTGTGGTAGTTTCACGCGTACTCGAACAAATGTCGCCAAAACGTTCCGTTACAGTACCAAATTCACAGGCATATTCTACGGGGAATGACTGCGCTATACTCCTCCTCAGAGTCCTTGTAAAACAAACCATTTATGACTGGCTCCCGTGCGTGTACTAAGAAAAAAGGAGAATCCAGTGGACTCGTTCACTGCACTGTTCAAAGCGAACTGTATCCGGTGCAGTTGTTCATCCCAAGAAGGATGGTTCTCCTCTACGTACGACGCTACGGCAGTCATAACTGTCTTACTATACCGCTCAACTAAATTTACCTGGGGTGTATAACGAGGTCCATAATGAATTTTCGGAACATTATAACGTTTCAAAAGAAGTTTATATTCTGATCCCGTGAATTGCACTCCATTATATGCAATCACGGTTTCAGGCACACCATGTGCTAGAATAACGTTATTCTCGAAATGCTTAGCAACTAGAGCGCTAGTTGCACGACGAAGCGGAAGAAGTAACGTAAACTTCGAAAAGCAACATGTCACCACAAACAAAAATGTGAAACCTGAACGAGAGCGAGGAAGAGGACCCACAAAATCTATAAAGACTACCTGAAACGGTCTGTGACATACTTTTGGCTGACCCATCAACCCTGGAGTTTGTTGCTGCGAGTGTTTGTAAGCACAACACACGTCGCAAGCCTTAACAAAACATCCTTGTGCATGCCTGGCCAAAAGTACGTCCGAGATAGCCGCTGGTGTGTTTTAAACACGCCAAAATGCGCGGCTGTGGACTCGCAATGGTTCTCTTCTATCACCCTCCTTCGGTCACCCTTCTTCACAACCTCCTTTCAATCAAACTCCCTAAGTAAGTTATACTTGCTTTTACAGAAACGGAAAAGCTTTCCGTGCTTAACAAAAAAATTCGGAAAGTTAGCGGGAAAAGTACTACATCCACTCAAAACCTTCTCATACCACTCGTCTTTCTCGGCATCACCATCCAAAATATTCAGGGCGTCTACATTCATGAGCCTAGACAACGCATCATGTACAACGTTGTCGGTGCCTTTCCTGTGCTCAATATCAAAATTATATTGAGACAATCGACACCCCCAACGAGCCTATCTTCCTGATGGGTTCTCTAGGTTCATGAACCACTTCAGAGACGCGTGGTCCGTAACCACCTTAAAACGACGAGATCCTAAATACGACTGAAATTTCTCCACTGAAAACAAAACGGCTAGAGCCTCCCTTTCGGTAGCGCTATAATTACGTTCTGCCTTATTTAAGGAACGGCTTACGTACGCAATCGGGTGCTCGTGGTCATCAATGGTCTGTGAGACCATTCCGCCCAATCCGTAAGAGGAAGCGTCGCAGTGCACAACGAAAAGCTTGTCAAAATCCGGCACTGCCAAAATAGGTGCTGTCACCAACGCGTTCTTCAACGAATTGAATGCGATGATGTGCGACTTCAGCCCCCTCAGACCATCAAAAAGCCGGAACGTTCTTTCCGTTTGCGGTAAGTCTATTTAAAAGAGTGGCTATGGTCGAAAAGTTGCGAATAAACCGCCGGTACCATGAGCACGTTACTAAAAATATCTTTACCTCCTTGGGAGTAGTCGGAATGGGGAAATTCAAGATGGCCGCAACCTTTTCAGGACCAGTCCGCAACCCGAACTCGTCTACGACGTAACCGAGGTATCTAAGCGACTGCCTGAAAAAATTGGACTTCGCAAAATTAACGGTCAAATTCGCCATCTTCAATTTCTCCAAAACCGTATTCAGAAGAACTAAATTTGTCTGAAAATCGGAAGTACATATCACAATATCATCAATACAGCAGAAGGCAAGACCATTTTCAATGTCACTGTTCAGGTTGTGGTCGATTAGCCATCCATAAGGCGCTGCTGTCTAGCAGGCGCTCCACACAATCCGAATGGCATCACCCTAAACTTAAATAAACCACGACCAGGGACAGTGAAACTCGTCTTCTCTTGCTTACTCCTTATTCAACGGTATCTGCCAGAATGAAAAACTTAAATCAATAGACGTCAGGTATTTCGCTTCCTTTAAACTGTTCAGAATTTGCGGAATATACGGAATGGAATACGAATCCCCTTTCGTGACTGAATTTAACTTCCTACAATCTAAGCAGAAACGCCAATCGCCGTTTGCCTTGTGAACCAAAAGAGCAGGGTTATTCCACGGGCTTTCACACGTCTAATTGTAGCATTCTATCGAGTTCCGAACTCAACGCAGCACGCTTTTCCGGCGACAGTGGATACTGCCGGGTCCTAATCGGCATAGCGTCTCCGGTCTCAATAGTATGCTCAATTAAGGCGGTCCTACCTAAACCTTTCTCCTCGAACGAAATAACCTTAAATTTCCCTATTACTGCATCGGCAAGTTCCTTCCGCGGGGTACTTAAATGGTCGTAAGACTGAATAGTATTCACTTAATCAGTAATACCGTTAATATTCTTAAAATACGAGTCCGGCGTTATCATGTAATCGATGTTGTCAAATATCTCTGGCGCCAATCGAAACGATGATGTCCAAATGTCGATACCTAAAATGACGTCCGAAACAATGCTGGGTATCACATAAAATTTAATGACGTGTGTGACGTCCTTAAATGTCAACGGAACAAAAATACCCCCAATTGTTTGGTGGACCTCGACGTCATTTGCAACATTACAGTCGTCGGCTAACATGATTGTACCCTAAATCCAAATTTCTCAAAATCCATATATACATTATTGCCTAAAATCGAAACCGAAGCTCCCGAATCTAATAAACCGAAAATCTCAAAGTCATTAACTTCAAACTTTAAATAAGGCCGAATATCATCTTTATTTGGTTTAAACATGATCGTAGCAATTGAATTATAAGTAAAAAAATAAGAAATAGATTTACTGTTTTTAAATTTGCTACGATCAAAACAATCTAGTTTTTTGAAGTCGAAACGTGTAGTGTCGGCTTTATACGTTAAGTGCAATTCGGACAGTTGGCTATAACAACATCTGTCAAACCACAACCGAAACATCTGATTTTACCATCACGGGCCCTTGCCCTGCAAAGTCTAAAATTATGATATGTATGTCCACACTTGTAACAAACCGGTGGCTGTACATGTGTGGATCGAAACTGCGTTTGTTGTTTACTCCGATATGCTGCAGTACTATGCTGCGCAAACGCACAAGTTGTTTTCTTGGACTTGCTCTTGTAAATTAAATTCTTCCGACAAAATGTTTCTGGCGGTCTTGGAAGGCTCCGTGAATAACTCTGCACGCTGTTTAGCACCTTCCAATCTGCGACAATGATCCTTCAGCTGTGACACCGATGTTATTTGCACTATAGCTAAAATGTTGTGCTAATGTTGGCCAAATATTGTGCAAAAGGATCTCTGATTTCATCTCCTCATACAATGCAACCTTAAGACGGGAAAACAAACAATCCATAACCGAAAAATAAATGTGTATAGGTTCAGTTGAGCCTTGTGTTCTTAACCTAATTTCCCCTAATAACCTGAAATCATAGTCAACAGGATCAAACTCCGCTAACAACAACTCCTTAATATACTTCCAGCTAAAAACCTGTTGTCTTATACCTCTGTACCATAATAAGGCTTGATCTGTAAACAATTGCGCCGCTGAATGAAACGATTTGATGTCTGATACACCAAAAGCTAACTAAAGTTCTTCAATACGATCTAAAAATGATCTGGGGTCAGTGCATCCATTGAACTTGACTCCCCGTTTTGAAACATTCTTGTCACCCGTGCATTCAACATGCATCTCAGTGACCTCCGAAGGAATAACTACACTTTGGTCTGAAGTCGGCAATAGTGTTTCAATCCTAACCAAAAATTATTATTATTATTATTATTATTCCCCCCCCCCATCCCAACCCCCACTCCTATCCTCCTTTTTGGAAAAACCCCGCGGATAAGTAAACGGAGGAAGGACTTTCTCCTCCGGCCTTTCAGCACTGGCTGGGGTAGTATCCGCGGGAGATTAATTTCTAGTTTGGTAATAGGGGCATTGGTGTTTTTAGCCGGTGCGAGCCCGGCAGTACCTGGGCCCTCCATTCCCAGGTCTCCGGAAGGGATTTTCACCTCTGCCCTTTTTCTTTTTCTCAAAAGTAATGTTTTAAAAAACAGTAAACAAAAGCAAGGACTTTTGTCTTTCGCCCTTCAGGCGATTACCAAAAAAAATAAAAAAAAATATAATTTGTTATTTAGTTCTCATTTTAATTGTAAGCTGCCTGCATCAAAGTCAACTTGAATTCTTAAAAGTCTGTAATACAGATGTGCACCTAATGCTCGTGATCTATTTAGTGAAAAACTATCCTTGGCTTTAACATACTTGTCTACTAAAATTTTCAACTGCTTTAACTTGTCTGAAACTATCCGCAACTCATCCTTTGAATCTAAACTTGTTTCAAGAACTGCCTCAGATCAACCATCAACAAACCATCAACAGTACTAAGTGGTGTTTCTGATCTTATCTCAACTTGATAGATTAACTCATCCTTATACAGAGAATGAAACTGAATAGTTATATCCATTTTGTTATGTTTTAACTACACATTCTAAATCAGAATTGTTGGCAAAAGCTAAATGTTAATACAATTTCTGTATAAGTACTATACTGCCCCCGATCGTGAAAAGGGCGCATCTAACATGAAGTCGAAATCGAGAAATTAAATGTTTTAGTAGAAAATTAAAAAAAATTATGCTGTCTATAAAAAAATAGACATAGACACTTTCCGTAAACGAAGTAATATAGATATGTACCATATTGTCAATATAGTAATGAAATATTTTATAAATTATTCGTATTTATTTATTTATTTAAGATTTTCCTTTTCATTTAAGCAAAAAAATCACTGGAAAATACGTATAGGTAGTTCAATTGCCTGTAAAATAAATGTTTTGAAATAATAGTTTGCACATTAACAACGTTCTAAGGTGGAATCAGGAAAAACCGTATGAAAAGATAAAAGTTTATTAACCCTTAATTTGACCTTGTCCAGTAAAATCGACGTTGTAAAAACCAAAATCTACGCGTAAAAATAAAAATATTACATGAATTTTAGGTAATACAGGGGAATCTCATATTAATATTATAATACAAAAACTATAGGTACTAAAAAAAAACCAGTGCGAACGGTAATTTTTCGTCAATTGCCGTCAGAATGTAAATGGGGAAAGACGCTTCTTACTTACGCTCGGTAAATGTTTTATCTTTATGATTTTTCTGTAAATATATGATAACATTATGTTTTTTTTAAAGAATTTTAAAGTGCGTTCGTTTATAGTATGTGATAATGTAAATTCCTTTTTAATAAACCTTTAACATTATGATTTATTTGCATATATAAATTTTAAAAAATTAAAGAAGTCATATTTATGTCTTAAAAACTTGCAAAGTTAAAGTCTCTCCAGTATACTTTTCATTGCCAATGCCGCAGTATTCTAACTCGCGTTTTCTACGGCTAGCATACTTCCTATTGCCAATTAATATGAAGTTTTTTTCATCCTGAAGTCAAAAAAATGTTGAATTGATTCTACAATTTAATGCCCCATTAGAATTCAGAAAAAGGAGAAATAGTATAGCGTTCCTCAGGGACTCTGTCCCTCTGATCGCCATTTATTTATTTGTATTTATTAAGCCTGTTCTCCCCCATCATTGGGTGAAGACTTTCACCTTTTTTTCCCACTCTGCTCCTCACAAAGCGGTCACTGATCAATATTTTCCAAACGTTTGCTGTTTGTTCATTCCGCGACCTCCGTCGTCGTCGTAAACGTCTGCAACTAAACTTGTGTTTAAGAGCTTGGGAGAAGACTTCCATGCTCTGTTTGATGCAGTTGGAAATTAGGTTGTTCTTTGACATGTTTATTAGAAGTCCAAACTCAAGGTTTACTATGCTTTACTGTTCCTAAGTTCTATAGCCAACGCCGGAAAAATAACGCTGCCATCAGCAAACCTGTTTGTTTATTTGTTTCTTCTTCACGCTCAACCGCCGAATCGAAATGAAGATAGCTTGAGTCTCGGGGATGGACATTTTGATTTTTATCTCGGAAATGTAATAATTACTACAGGAAAATTCGTTGACAGAGTTTCATGCGGACAAAGCCACCAGCAAACACTATATTATAAAATACTATTATGTTTCAGTTTTTATTCAATTAAACCTGTAAGCGGATTTTCATTAATGTTTTATTTCTTATGTGTTATATGTTATATATTTATGCTGGACATTTAATGCCCGGTTTCAATATTCAAGAACCGAATGGTTTTCCTTACGTCTCGTTAAAATTTGACACATTTTGTAAGTAGCAAATGTCAAATTTTAACGAGACGTAAGGAAAACCATTCGTTTCTTGAATATTGAAACCGGGCATAAGCCGACTTTGTATACTTATGATTTTTATGATTTTCCGGTAGATATAAACACCGCAAAAAAATAATGACACTTGCCAAATTAAGGGCTAATATCCTACTGACATAATTTAAATTTAAATGCACGCTTAACTAGGTACCTCTTTTCAATGTTGTAATTATGGCAAAAATAAAAAAAAACCTAAATCAAAATCAGACGCAAATAAACTATTGAAAAGGCGCAAGTGGTCATTTGTGTCTTTTCTACTTAGTTTTAGGTGTAGATGCGTCTGCATTAACATAAAGTTATCAAGCTCTGGCTAAGTTGAAAAGGCGCAAGTGGTCACTAGCGCCCTTTTCATTGAATATTTAAGTTAGATGCGTCTAAGTCAAAATAATTCTTTCAAGTTCTGGCTTAGTTGAAAAGGCACAAGTACTTAGATGCGTCTTTTTATTGAAGTATACGGAGATGGATTATACCTTACGTCTTTTCTTTTACTAAACAGTTGAAAGTTTGACAAAACAAAAGGGCGCATTATCCGTAGTTACGTCTTTTTTATGAAGACCATTTACATGTTTTTCAAATGCGTCTTTTTATTTAAGTTTTTGTAACAAAGTGTGTGAAGTTACGTCCTATTTGCTTATGGTAACTTCTAATCTAGGCTACCTAGGAAAAAACTAAAAATATCAGTAGGTAGGTCTTTTTCTGCTGATCACGGCACTATGAATAACTCATTTTTGACAAAAATGTTAGATGCACCCTTTTTACTATCAGGGGCAGTATATTAAAATTACTTATGGCAATTCTTAATAAATATTTTGAAATTACTAATGGTGTTCTTTTATTTCTTTAAAAACCCTTATGAAAACAAAACTGTAACGTGAAATTATCATTTTTTTTTTAAATTTACTATGGCCAAACAAAAGTTTCAATACAAAAGGTAGGAATATGGCCTTCAATTGTCAAATTTGACATAAGTACTGAAATGTGTAAGTTTGTAAATACGATAACTTTTATTACAAATTTAACTTTTCTTAATGCACAAAAGCAAATCAATTCTAAAATTATCTTCACAAATTCGTATTTATAAATTATGAAAAATTGTTTTAAATTTTTATAAATTTAGTTTTGCTAAGCGGAAGGCTGGTCGTTTTACACAAGTAAAGGTTCTTATGTTATAATTCACAATTCTTGGATAGTAATTTGTTAGTCCCTTGTTATAGAGTTGCCACCAATTCCAATCCGAGTTCAAATAACTATTATTGACATCCTAATTCCCAAATTATTTATATTATTTCCACAGACCTTGATCTGAAGAACCTTCCTTCCTGGACGATCCACTCGATTTGGTCCAGGTCGGCAGACTGGTGGAGCGGTCACAGCACACTGTGTCGCAAGCCACAGTATTCTCGGTCAGCTCACAGCAGCTTGTGAAGGTCTACTGAATCCTTGTGCCTATGGCTCGCCTACTAAAGGTTGGTTTAAACCTTCATTACTTATATGTTTACTGAATGATCAGGAACCTAAACATGAATTTATTACTTACAGATCTAAAGAGAGTTCCTGCCAAATACTGAATGTCTATATAAGCTACTTCATAGCTTTACTGAAACTGAATATAGTTGGAGCCTGAATCGGAATAACTAAATGCAATACTACAAAATAAATCATCCAACCATAACGGCAAATCAGAAAACTAAATTATTCTGAAAGTATCTAAACTCGCTTACAGAAAACAGAAACTATGTAGACGGAAACCTAAATACAGTAAGTAAACCTAAGTACATACTGAAAATATCCGGAAAACTATAAACCTACTGAAAACTAAAAAATCCAGAAACTAAAAGACCCAGTCCAGCTGTAAAGATACAGAGACATTGCTCTGATTAGCACTACGATTAAGAACTGTATGAGACATGTGGCCTGACATTTAGGTTATCAAAATTATGAATCTTACAGGAAAAATTCAAGGAAAACCCCTGGTAATTTCGACGCTCAGACGTTCCCTCCTCTCCACGTGTGAGAAACAATCACTGAAAATTCACCATTTGGTCAGAGGATTGCAATTAAATTACAACAAATGCCTCTATCAGAAAGATGTTATTTATTATTACTTACAAGTTCCTTTCACCGAAATATGACTGAAAGTGTGTACTATATCTCCACAGCAGGTGCTTGGTTATATTATTAAGGATGGCTCCTCCGCTGTCATTCAGCTTAAATAAGTCTAATTTTATAATGGGCTATCATTTTGGACATCTTGATGAAAGCTAGTCAAAACATAGATGCAACAAAATGCATAGAATGTAGCTATACAAATTAGGTAGTCCGGGTAATTTGGTACCTAATTAATATATTACCTACATGAAAGTACTACATTAAATTAACTTTTGACTGAAATGTGTTTGTTTAATTCTTGTATGTACAATTACTGCCAAAAATCTTTGAATTGTTTTGTTTACTTAATAAATATAATTAACTATTTACTCCATTTATTGTTTAGTTGCAAATATTTATTATTCCCCTAATTCAAGGTAATTTACCCTAACGCGGCAACACCAACCTACAAATCTATGGTGTTGACGTTTGACAATCAAACGTAATTAACAGTAATGCCATTAACACTTTAAATATTTCCTCAGTTTTTAGGTTCCGTTTCACGCAAGATATGCAACGTTACACAAGTTAAATGGTCAGTCCTGAAACATATTTATAAGAACATAAAATATTGTATACCAACTTAAAATATAATTTCTTCTTATAACTTAGGATAAAATATTGAAGCCTAATGTCTGACTTGGCTAGTTATCATATACGAATTATATACATATACTTCTTTTGTCGTTGAAGTCAACATCCAAGGCATAAATATCGAACTTGGCTCTCATTTTAAATTTATGTTTTTGATGGGATACATTTTTACATGATGTAACTTATTAAAGTTCAGCAACATACTAATGTATTAAAAATCATGAACTGCGTTCCTGATCATATTTATTTTATAATTTTTTTCCTTATTAAACTGCAGTAAAATGTACGGAAAGTGAATTTAAAAAAAAATCTTAACCAATCTAGACATTGTGTTTGCTAACTGACCGCAGTTTAGGAGTTAATACTTAATTTAAGTCGGTTCATTTCGATCTAAGTCTCTTAATAATTACAATTTAAACTGCAGTAACAAGACTTTTTACTAAAGTTTAATCGGTAGCATTTTGGTATATAAAAAACCAAATTACTATCTAATGTGCAGTGTCAGTCTGTACTTCACTTAACCATCTTAAGTTAAGTCAATTAATTTCTTAAAATTGTACCGTGGTTGTGGTTTTCTTTACTTACTGCACCTTACGTCCCCTTACTTCTAGAACCGACTAACTGCATGAAGTATAGTTTTGAGAAAAACGCATTTAAAGGTTTGAGTGTTTAAATTTCTAGTTAAACCCAATTCTAAGTCAATTATATTTGGGATTTTATTACGAGAGGTTGTTAGTAATCAAAACTGTACGTAACAAATTAGTATATTCTTAAGTCAAATGGATTAAATTGAGGGTTTTGTAAAAAAAGGTGGTGCAGATAAGTGGTTGTTGCAGCAGAAACAATTTTTTTGTATCTTTTAAACTAATAGGTTAAGACAGTATTCATTCAATGTTAAACTTTCTTACTTATATAAATTACACTTTGTACTAGAAAAATATTGAGAATTGTGAATAACGCTTTCAGGCGCGGTGACGTCTATAGACGTCAAGCAGTATGGCTAATTGATCTCTAATTACGGTACTGCGCTTGAAAGGGTTAATTATGCAGTTATCTTAGTGTTAATTATAGTCATGAGTCAGTTAGTTGGTTTTAGCTGTAGAGAATATGATATTTCAGAATTAAGTGCACTTAAACTGCTAATATGTTACTAGTATGTTTTATCATGTAACTAACTTTACCGACTGCCCCGCCCCTACAAGATAAAGCGTTGTGTTTTGTAACGTTTGCACTACTCAAAACTTTAACCTATTTGTTTACAAAATGTCATCGACCTTCGGTATAATGCCCTTACCACTTGTACTTGTACCACTGATAACAAAATCGCTATCAAAAGATGACTCAAACGAGTACAAACTCTATGTACCTACTATAAGCCGTTGATGAGTTCTTATGGCCACCTTCCCTCTCGATCTAGTATTTTTTTTATTCGCCATTTACATTGATGCCCAGTCCGTTCCAATCCAGCGTCTTAAACACATCCTCCAGTGCGTTGGTGAACAGTTTCGGAGATATAACATCTCCCTGTCTAACACCTCGGAGCACACTCCACTGAGGATATTAAGAGCCGGCGAGACCCCGAAACAGCAACACAACCATCGGAAGACTTAACCGACATCAGGGAGAGGATGAAGGCAATGAGCTCGCTTTTCAGAACCTTAACGGAAGAAATAAGGACCGAAAAGGAACGCGACTCAGCCCCAGCCTCAACCTTGAACACGGAGATGGCACTGGCCGAGATTAAACAGTCGGTCAGTGAAGTGAGTAAGGAGGTCACGCAACAGCGAACAACGGTAGCCCACGGCCCAAGCACATACGCCCAGAAGGCAGCGCTCCCGAAGCAGGCCAGCACTCCCAACCACACCGCGATCGTATCGTCCAAGGACCCGACAAAGACCAGCGATGGTGTCCTGAAGGAGTTCAACAAAGTGTGTGACGTGAAGTCTACCGGGTTGAGGATCGAGCGGGTACGAAAGGCCAAGAACCAAAAGGTGGTGGTTAGCTGTGCCAGCGAGAGAGACCTCGAGCTGCTCAGGAAGATAACGGAAGGGAAACTCAATGCGGAATACCCGCAAATGAGAAACCCCCTAATCTGCATCAGGGACGTCGTCAGTTTCCTTAACGACGAGGACCTACCTCAGATGCTGTTATCCCAAAACCACCACCTACTGGGAGGCCTTAACGTGGACCCTGCTCAGATAAAACTCCGGTACCGCAGGAAAGCTCGTAACCCGCACTGCTGTCACCTGGTGTTTGAGCTTCCACCGCCTGTGTGGAAGAGGTTTGTGGAGACTGGAAAAGTCTACATCGGCATCCAAATTAAAAAAATGGAAGACCAGTCGCCCCTTGTACAGTGTTCTAAATGTCTGGCCTACGGACACACAAGGACGTTGTGCAAGGAAGTGAGCACCAACTGTCGTTTCTGCCTGACCTGCCACGGACCCGGCAAATGTCCGGAAAATCCAGAGACACCAAATTGCATCAACTGCACCAGGGCAGGCAAGGAACCGACGGAGGTACAGCATGAGGCGTTTAGCCCCGACTGCAAAGAACGTGAGAAATGGGACACCATAGCACGGTCGAGACTGGCATACTGTTATTGACACAGTTGTACCGGCAAACAACACGCAAACCTCCCCCACAAGACAAAGTTCCTGCAAGCCAATCTGCAACGGTCAAAGCTGGTAACAGCTGAACTCCACCAGGCCATGCAGAATGGAAACTGCGAAGTAGCACTGCTACAGGAACCGTACGTGGGCGGAAAGGGAGAGATGACGCCGCAACGAGGTTTCAAGGTGATTCAGTGTACCCAAAATCGCGCGAAACCAGTCAAATCAGCAATAGTAGTGCTAGGTGATCGAGTCCAGGTGCAACACGACCCACAACTGGTCACGGAGAACATCACGGCGGCACTCCTGAAGTTTGGTAACGTATCAGTCGGAGTAATCTCGGTTTATTTCGAGGGAGACCAAGACTTAGAAGGATACATGGCCAAAACAAAGGAGATCATGCTTAAGCTGGGTGCAGACAGCTACATCGTGGGAGGTGATGTGAATGCCTGGAGTTACTGGTGGGGAAGCAGATTGGAGAACCACAGGGGGGCAGCTTACCATAGCTTCCTCAATGAGGTAGATCTGAATGTTTTGAATGTTGGACACACTCCGACATTCGAGACATACCGGGGAGGCAAGCTATACACTAGCATTGTTGATGTGACGGCTTGCAGTACCAATATTCTGTCCAGGATCCAAGACTGGGAAGTAGACAGGAATGTTGTCACGTCCGATCACAACACCATAAAATTTGCAGTGTGTAGTGAAGCAGCCCCGAAGCCAGTACCAAGACCAACAACCAGGATTTACAACACAAAGAAAGCTGACTGGACCAAGTTTAAGAGAGCTCTGTCAGGGGAGCTTCTGGAAAGAGACTTGACAGTGCATTCTTTAAATAACATTGGAGACACCGAAGCACTGGAGCAGGCGACCCACGCCTATATCGGTGCGGTGTCGAAAGCATGTGAAGAATGCATCCCGAAACCGGAAGCCCCCAAGACAAACTCAAAGCCGCCGTGGTGGTCAAAAGATTTGGATCGACTGAAAAAAGAGGTGTTAAGAAGGAAAAGGCGAATAAGAAACGCAGCCCCAAACCGAAGGCAGTACGTACTCGACCAATACCTCCAGGTAAAGGAAGAGTACGCCGTGAAAGCAACAGAGGCTCAGACGGCTAGCTGGAAAGATTTTTGTACCACACAGGATAGGGAGTCTAGGTGGGACAAAATCTACCGAGTAATCAGGAAAACGGCTAGACGTCAAGAAGACACGTTGCTCAGAGACGAACAGGGGCTCACCTTAACACCGAAACAGTCGGCTCAAAGACTGGCAGAATGCTTTTACCCGGATGACCGTCAGGACGGTGAGTCGGACCATCACAGGAGCATGAGGGACGATACGGAGGGAGACAACCCAGCAGTGGAGTCACACCTCACCTGCGATGATCCACCCTTCACACAAGTGGAAATGGATACAGTAGTCAGAAGTATGAACCCGAAAAAGGCACCTGGGTCGGACGGATTCACTGCAGACATATGCGCAGCAGCTATCCAGTGCAATGAAGAAGTATTTTTGTGCTTAGCGAATTCCTGCCTTAAGCTAGCCTACTTCCCTAAAGCCTGGAAGTCAGCACACGTCTGCATCCTACGGAAACCCGGTAAGGAGGACTATACCCACCCCAAGTCATACCGACCGATTGGTCTATTGTCGGTACTAGGGAAAATCCTGGAAAAAATGTTAGTAAACAGGATCAAGTGGCATATCCTCCCGGCCCTGAACAAACGTCAGTACGGGTTCATGCCCCAAAAGTCAACGGAAAACGCCCTCTATGACGTGATGAGACACATAAGAACAGAAGCAGAAACGAAGAAAGGCATCGTGCTACTTGTCTCGCTAGACATAGAGGGAGCTTTCGATAACGCCTGGTGGCCGAAGCTCAGAGCCCAACTGGCCAAAAAAGGCTGCCCGAGAAATCTTTATCATACGGTCTGCTCCTACCTGAACGACCGCATGATAAGGGTACACTACGCGGGCGAAATCAGCGAAAAGCCCACCACAAAGGGACGTGTCCAAGGCTCTATAGGAGGTCCAATCTTCTGGAATGTAATTCTAGACGATCTCCTACAGATGCTCAACGACACAGACGCCCACTCTCAGACCTTCGCTGACGACGTCACTCTGGTGTTCTCTGGCAACGACTCAGGTGCAGTAAAAGCAAAATCCGAACAGACTCTCCAAAAAGTGGTCGAATGGGGTACCCATAATAAGCTAAACTTCGCCGCTCACAAAACGGGAGCCATGGTGATAACGAGGAAGCTGAAATGGGACCCCATCCGAATCTCAATGGCTGGGACCGCAGTAGAGCTTGTTGACGAAATCAAACTATTGGGACTTACCATAGACCGTAAGTTGACCTTCAACGCACACGTAGAAAAAAAGTGCCGAAAGGTAACGAATATCTACAGACAGTTGTCACGTGCGGCGAGGGTGTCATGGGGTCTCAATAGCGAGATAATGAAAACCATCTACGTGGCGGTGATAGAGCCGATCGTCCTGTACGCAGCAAGCGCATGGCACGAGTCTGCCAACAAGTTGATGGTGCGAAACCAGCTAGATTCAATACAGCGTGGTTTCGCCCAGAAGATTTGCAAAGCGTACAGGACGGTCTCTCTGACATCGGCGCTGATCCTGTCGGGAACCCTCCCACTGGATTTGCGCATTCACGAAGCGGCAAGCCTCTACGAGGTCAAAAAGGGCTACAGTGAGGACCACATTCCACCAGGATGAGAAATTGAAGAAAAAACTGACGCCCTGAAGAGACCGCACCCGTCAAGGGTTGTGTCCATCGACTACGTCTGCTTGGAGGAATTCAACCAAGACGTGGTCGATAGATACGAACTCGAAGGCCCTCAAATTTACACCGATGGGAGTAAAATTGAGGGCCAAACGGGAGCGGCACTCACATGGTGGGAGAATGGCAGAGAAATCCGCCACTCAACCTTCAAGCTAGCGCCCTATAGCACAGTGTTTCAAACCGAACTGAACAAGGCGCGGAGCGTCAGCATCCTCAGTGACTCAAGATCCTCACTGGAGCTCCTCAAATCACCGGACACGACACACCCCTTGTTTCAAGTACGCCAAGAGGTCGATAAGACAATACACGGTCGAACAGTGGCCAGTTCGCTACGGGGCATCCGGGACAGGTGCGACAACCAAGAAGTTTTTTACAACTGTGAGAGATGCAAACAGCACATTAAAGAAACTCAAACTCACAAACTTCCTGGTTCAAGCGTTTACTGGTCACAGAGGCTTCGCCGCCTATCTCCACCATTTTAAGATCAAAGACACACCCTCGTGTGTCTGCGACCCGACCCTTGACGAGGACATCTGGCACATTGTCTGCGAGTGCCCGCCTTTCGGCGTGGAAAGGCTTGACCTTGAGCAAAAGACCGGAGTCAAAGTTTCTCCGGATAGCTCAAGCTGGAAAGCCCTACTGGGAACAGAAGCCAACCGCGAAAGCACGAAGGGTTTTATAGAAAAAGTGGTACGCGTAGCGTGTTTAAGGAACAAATAGTTCGGTACCCTGACTATTCTGTTAAACGCTACGCTGAAATCTGACACCACGCAAACCCCTCGGCCACAAGACCCCGGCAGGATCCCACGCCGAAACAACCCCCCAAACATCTCCCAACCTTCCCCAAAAACCCTCGTACTCGTACCCCCCCCCCCCTTTCCAACTTCAACCCCCTGCCCTATCCTGTTCCCCCAACCCAAACTTCTCTTCTTCTTCCACATAAAAACTCCGCCCCCCCCTCCCCCCAGTATCCATCTTGTAGGATGATGCAATAAATACTTATTTCTTATTTCTTTTTTAAATTGGACGATCTCTTACTTAACCTAGAACTAAACTAGCTTAAAGTTTTATATTAATAGCAACACCTGACGCACGCATCTCCCGAACACCTAACGGGTGTCGGTAGGACGGGGGATGGAGAATCCTGCGGACACCTAAACGGGAGAATGATTTTTTGTCCCGGCCTTTCAGCACTGGCTGGGGTAAGGCTCCGCGCGCGATTCTCTTGTCCTTCGTCAAACTGACACCTGCTCCCCCCTTTTCATTATAGCAGATGTATAGGCTAGGTTGCAATGGAAGAGGTCATAAAAAAGAGGGCAGCGCAAGGAGACACGCGCAAAGAAAACATTATATCCAGGCAAAAGAGTAAGCCTCAAAAAAGGGTAGCCCCACCCATAAAGATGGTGTCCACAGCCACACAAGCGGTCCAAAAAGATCTCCGAAACAACCCTTCCATTGTCGGACAAAAGAAAGGAAGCCCGTAGTCTGTATCTGTCTGTATGTCATGCATGCGTCAGGATTGCCACTCCGCGACTCACCTAAGTTAAGCAACCCCCTTCCCATTCCCCATTCCCCATTCCCACCCCCTTTTTTCTAACCCCGCGGATAAATAAACGGAGGAATGATCTTCTCCTCCGGCCTTTCAGCACTGGCTGGGGTAGTATCCGCGGGAGTTTATAACTTCATTCACAACAAGGGGCATTGGTGTTTTTAGCCGGTGCGAGCCCGGCAGTACCTGGGCCCTCCATTCCCAGGTCTCCGGAAGGGATTTTCATCTCTGCCCCTTTTAAATGTAAATTTCAATATCCTGCTAACAAAAGCAAGGAATTAAGTCTTTGGCCCTTCAGGCGACAACCAAAAAAAAAGACAATGTTTAGTTTATTTTGTGATGTTGACACTCTAAGATAGTTAAAGTGTAAATAAAGCTAACTATTGATAGGTGTATCTTGTTTATTAAACCGTTTTGTGTCCTGGTATTGTACTCTGTCATCATGTTTTCAGTGAAGCCCACAACCCGTCGGGATGTCCTCGTGAACAAACTCCGGAACACTCAATCTGAGCTTAAGACCGTCAACGAGCTCAATGCAAGGCTGTTGCAGGAGCGTGACGAGAGAGAAGAGGAAGTCCTACGGGTTATTAATAACAACAAAACCCTCAAGAGTTCTCTTGCCAAACTGAACTTAGAGTTTGACGACATGCGTGAACAGCGGGACCGCCTCCAGGCCAATGTGGACCAGTTCCAGCAGTGCCGCGACACGCACGAGGAGGTGCTGCGGCGGATCCGGGACCTGGAACAGCTACTGGAGGTGCAGCAAGTGAAGCAGGACACTACTTGTGCCAGATGTGTTGCGGAGGACTCGGCTTACAATGTAAGCTTGTTTGCGGAGCTCAATACTTCTTACTCTGAAGTTAACCAAGATATTGTAACAGTGGACCTTACAAATTCTTTAGACATTATTGATCCCAAACCATCTAATATTGCTGTGAGGGGATCAAACAAAATTAATAAGTATTTAAGATTAAGTAGATTCATAAAAAAGTCGAAAGTTTTATTACGATGTAACAAAACTTTTATGAAATTAACACCAATTAGATACACTAATGTAGCTTTACATAATGAACTTTTAAATTGTCAACACGAACTGGAGTGTATTAATAAAGATTTCAATACCAATGCGGAACAGCTTCAGAAAATGGAAATGGCTCTGCAGGATGTCTCTAATAAGCATACATTATCTTGTAAACAAATGGAGGAGTACATAGGCTTCATAAACAATATCATTGATCTAGGTGATACCAATATGGAGAGACTGGATTCACTGGTAGGCAAATGGGCCATTCTTCTTTTTCATGCCTAAAATAGAAATGAAAATACAAAATCGGTTTAAAAAATTCGTAAATATCTTGAGATTATCTTACAGGAGCCCTACGTTAAGTCTTAACCAGGTCTCACTTTTTACTGTAAATTTACCCGCTATTTTTGTTCTTTTTCTATATAAAACAAGAATTTGCTGCTTAAATTACCACTGCGTTACCAGTCTCCACGTCCCCTTGCAAATAACTACCACTGCGTTACTATATTAGCGTTTTTTTACCCAGCCCCACACAATTTGGTATAAAACATTATTCAGGTACGTAGATCTGAATCTGAAAATTGTGTGCATTTCTAATGTCAACTAATTTTGTTGAAAATTATTACTTTAAACAAACGTTCACGTTAAGGGACGTTTTCTTAGGCATGAAAAAGAAGAATGGCCCAAATCATGCGTTGGCTACGGCGGCTCTCCCTGCCACGGCAGGAAGCAGAGCCTGCCGGCCTCGCCATCACCGACACCGAAGCCGCGCCGCGCCCGCCCCGCGCCCGCCGCGCGCTCCTCCACGCCGGCGCCGCTCGCCGCGCCCCCGCGCCCCGCCCGGCCCCCCTGGCAGCGCCGGGCGCGGGGCCGCCGCGTGTTCCGACGGCATCGGCTGCAGCGCAGCAAGGGGACACTCCAAACTGCGCGCCCGAGCCGCCCGGACTGGGCGCGCCATGCGTGACACCCTCCTAGGCAAGTCTCTCCCTCGCCCAGTACTATACCAACCCCGGTGTGCAGGACCGTTATGTACACTGATGAAGGAGGTATCGGGTTGGGGTCTAAAATGGTTAAGCACCTTGATCTTAAAATTATAAACAACTGTCTACCAGGAATGTCTATGGACCACCTGATCTCACGCATCTCTGCAGACACATTTGATCGCGATACAACTTTAGTTGTGCTACTAGCAAACAGTTTGGCTTTTAGTAAACATGACATACTTAAATTGTCTGAGACCCTCACAGAAAGTAGCAAAGTGATGTAGGTAAAATAATTATTTGTGCTTGTCTGTTTTCCCGTAAATTAACAGATAAATCGACCGTCGATACGAGTATAATCGTAACTAAATTTAAGTGTTTTTTTGACTTTTACAGGGAGAGTTAAGTGAAAAAAGATCTACAAAACTGTATTTTTACATTTTTGATACATGGAGAAATAAAAAAAATACCCAATTTCATAACATCGTATGTCGAGGTTCATCAATAGCAATCCACTATTACATTAAGAAAAAAACATTGTAACTAGACTTAAGAATATTTTTTTACCCGAAATCGCTTCCAATTGTCAGGATCACAGGCCAGTATCATCGCATAAATAGTTACGATTTTAATGTGCCAACGTTTTAGCAAGTACAGAGCACGTAAATGTGGTTAAAATGTTACTCTACTTTAAGAGCTCGCGCTATGGGTGTTTCGGTTTTGCGCCTAAATTGATTTACTATGATTTTACTGGCCCATTCCTTCCATTTGCATTTTTTGCCTCGAAAAATTAATTTTGAAGACGGTTTTTACTTGCACCGTGTGACGTGGATATAGGAGCACGTCTGTTTATGTGTATTGGATTTTTTTATTTTTTTTTGAGTGAGAGTTAATTACTTAAATTAATATGGAAAAGTTCCACTGAATCTAGTTATGAATGAAGAGTGGTGGAAGTACCCGTAAGAACAAAACTATTTACCTATTGCGATTGTATTATAAACCTGTTTAATTAATTAAAAGGTTAATTGGACCAAACAAGTAAAACTTTTACTCAGTGTAAATCGCCTACTAAGTAATACTAACTGATTTTTTTTTCGAATATTAAGTATTCTGGTTTTGTTAGTGAATACCTACTTTCTTTAGTTAGGTAAAAGTCGCTAGAGTACGTTAAGAGAAACAATTAAAAAAATATTTCCGACCGGTATTTCGTTACTATTACTTAAAATGACTTTTTTTTAATAAAAAGGCCCCGATGTGTATAGTACTGTATAGCTTTACGTATTTAACGTTTGTTTATGGGTGTTTTGAAATATTTCAAAGGATTGATAAAAAGCTACTTCACCGATTTGCGAAATTCTTTTGAAAAAATAAGTCTCATACTTCTAAGATAGTAAGTTATTAGATACAACGCACTATAACTTTCACGCTGCGTTAATTGCGGAAAACTTTAAACTTGTGCTTGTTTTTTGACAAAATATTAGTTAGGTAGGGTAGGAAAGTATTAATTAATATAATCACTAAAAAGGGCAAAATTAAAATTAAAATAATTAAGAAAAGAAGGAACCGACTTTAAACGGAGTCATTTGTTCAGGACATCTTGGGTTAAACAAACTGAAGTCGGCGTCCTAGAATATTTTAACCAAAAAGCCGACTTTAGTCTGACTTAGGATGCTTTGAATTAATGTTTTTGTTTGGAGTCGCTTCATTGTTTTTAAACATTTTTAATAATTAAATAAAATATTAGGAATTAAGTTTCCTCCATGTCAGTGGAGCGATACCTGAACACTATAGAGACTTTTACAGAAAATTGCCTCACTCAAATGAAACTGAACAAAATACTTTTGAAGATTAAGATTCGCTAGTAAACTCATCCTCCCATATGTAATGTAGTTACGTAATATTTAATTATATAATTACTGTCAATTGGAAATAAAAACATAACTACTTTATTAAGTATTAATGATATTGATCATCGATGAACACATAACATAGGTACTTAATTTTGAACTGTCATAAAGTTATACGTACCTGGTCTATTATTTTATCAATGTGATCTCTTTGAAGAAGAAAGGTAATTAAAATTGTTAATTAAAGTAGTCAAAATACTAAATATTAGCACTTAATAGTGCCAAAGTGAAAGTTGATGTTTTGTTACCCATTTGTTACTAAATAACTTGATTAAGCCAAAGCAAGTGTAGATGTTTATTTATTAATTACTATTTAGCTGGCAACCAGATTAGTCCCTGAAGTATCTAAGTACTTACCACCCTCTACTTATTGAGGGTGGTAATTACCAAATTATGGTGTTAAAGTACTTTTATTGTTTCTTAATTATTATTGATTAAATAAAAAGTTAAAAAATGTTTAAACTATTTTGTACCTAAATATTCTTTATTCTTTCAATATTCAGTAAAAATATTTTTTAAATGAACAATAATGATAATTGCCAATTATCTACTTGAAACTAATACAATTCACTGTATAAATATATATTTTTTATATTTTCTAACCGGAGTTACTATATTTTAAGTCATAAAATACAATAAAATAGCCGCGAATCTGTTGCAAGTAACATGGTTTCTTTAGATACGATGATATTGGCCTAACAAATAATGGCAAAACTTAGAGCTGTAAGATGGTATTGTAATATACAATAATACTCGATAGTCGATAACGCAAAATACGTGATCGTAACTCGATCTAAAATTTCAAATAAACAGTTTAGAAAAAAAATGAAAATTTAGAATTAAAGAGCACCAAATTCTAAGAAACATGATATGTACATTTGTACGGAAACATAAACTAATAAGTAAAATATCGCGGTTTGAAGTTGCAAAATACGTTTTTTCGCTCTCCTGAAAACCTCTGTTTTGTAGTTACGATTTTACTCGTATCGACGGTCGATTAATGTAAAAGAAATCCCACCAAAAACATTTTCATGTAAAATGTTGCCAAGACGACCATCTTCTCTCTCTCTCTCTTACGTTTTGATGTATTACGTCACTTTGACCCAAAGTGGTCTAAGAATTAATTTTCTCGACTGTACTTATTAAGTAATCTAAAAAAATATAGAGAAAATATAGCTGGTGCAAAGTTCATTTTATAGCCCGGCTTCTATGCTACTTATATTATAATAAGTCAGACCCCTAGTCAAGTCTCATACAAACTTCGATCCCGTAGTTTAAGGGGTTGGGGGGTAAAAGTTCCAAGTTTTAGAATTTTTATGTGGTTTGCGTACTAATACTAGCCTACATACCAAATTTCAGCTTTCTAGGACTTCAGGAAGTATCCTAACAATTTTTATGACCATCAGAGAGTCAGTGACGAAATCGGGGGTTTTTAGATATCAATAAAATCTAAAGTATAAGTAAGAGCTATGCAATTGAAATTTTATATTTTAATAAGTCTACTACTAACATCATAATATATCCCGAGAATTTTGTTTATCTGGTATAATCCAAACCCAAGTTATGAAGGTTCAAAAAAACGACGAACCGCTTCGAGAAAAGGTAGGTAGTGCCCCTTGCCCTTCGTTCGCTTGGCTCGTCTTGGCGGGGGCACTGCCGTGCCCCCAGATATCGATTATCTTAACTCAATATTATATAAAATGGCATTATATAATCCTAAAATCTCATATTTTGACACAAATAAATTTGTAAACAAATTCGATTTGACGCGTTACTATTGTTATTTACCAAGTAGGTACTTAGATGAGTGTGCTAAGTTGTTAGCATGTAATATTTTAGACCCCGTTATGACTAGCATAGCGAGTGATAACAGTAGGACGGAGCCTGCGCTGAGTTTTATTAGCGCCGGCTCTGCGCCGGAGCTGCTAGTTAATTTAAACTGACAGCTTCGACAACTGCCGCGGCTGCCGGCGTTCGCGGCGACAGTCGCGGCGGCATGTCCGTGAAGTTAGCAGATCATTTTCCAGAAAATCAAACATAAATCGGAGTTCTATTGGCATACAGGATAGTTCTATAGTTCCTGATACTTTTTAAACATAGTTCTGGCGATTTAAGCTGAAAAAATGAAACTCGTTTTTAGGTGAAAATGCTCTGCTAACTTCACGCACATAGCATATCATTTTTCGTCAAATTAAAAAACAAAAGGTGTTTTGGCATCGCACAGTAGAGTTCTATAGTTCTAGATACATTTTGGAAAAGTACAAGACGATATAACAAGAAAAAATTTTTTTTACTTGCAGTGAAAATGCTTTGCTAACTTCACGCACATAGCATATCATTTTTCATCAAATTAAAAAACCAAAGGTGTTTTGGCATCGCACAGCAGAGTTCTATAGTTCTAGATACATTTTGGGAAAGTACAAGACGGTAAAATCATTTTTTTTTTACTTGCACTGAAAATGCTCTGCTA
This sequence comes from Acleris cristana, assembly GCA_948252455.1. Lineage (NCBI taxonomy): Eukaryota > Metazoa > Arthropoda > Insecta > Lepidoptera > Tortricidae > Acleris > Acleris cristana. The sequence goes on from OX411771.1 coordinate 56,730,412, forward strand.
ACTGCAAGCATATAAAATAATAATATCATTTTTCAGTATATCAAAAATCAAAATATGTTTGGGTACCGTACAACAGAGTTCTACAGTCCTAGATCGATTGATAAAAAAATATTACTTAAATATTATTAAAAAAATGATCTGCTAACTTCACATATGCTCTGCTAGGCGGTAGGCAAGAGTTCTGGTCTTAACTATTATGGCATTAAACGGTTCAAATAACTGCGTTCGCGATGGATCCGAGGAGTTCTAGCCACTAACTAGATCACTTGTTTATTTTTTCATTATAACACGAAAAATCGTAAATTCCTAGACACGTCTATGCTCTGCTTGGCGGTTGGCTAGAGTTCTGGGCTTGATTTTGGTCTTTAACGGTTTAAATGGCCATGTTTGCGAAAGGGCTGACAAGCTCTAGCCTCTAACTCACTTGTGTATATTTTTCATGATGTCATATAAAAAATCGTAAAATCTAAGATACGTCTATGCTCTGCTAGACGTTGGGATAGAGTTCTGGGTTTCATTTTGGTCTAAACCGGTTACAGAGACTGTGTGTGTGATAATTCCGAGTAGTTCTAGCCCCTACATCACTTGTTTATATTTTTCATGATTTTATTTGAAAAATTGTAAAATCCAAGATATGCCTATGCTCTGCTAGGCGGTTGGACAGAGTTCTGGGCTTTATTTTGATCTCATACGTTTAATGTGACTGAGTTTGCGATAGATCTGAGGAGTTCTAGCTCCTAGATCACTTGTTTATATTTTTCATGATGTCATATGAAAAATCGAAAAATCCAAGATATGCCTATGCTCTGCTAGGCGGTGGGATAGAGATCTGGGCTTTATTTTGATCTCAAACGTTTAAGGTGACCGTGTTTGCAATAAATCTGAGGAGTTCTAGTCCCTACATCACTTGTTTATATTTTTGACGATTTTATTTTAAAAATCGTAAAATCCGAGATATGCCTATGCTGTGCTAGGCGGTGGGCTAGAGTTCTGGGCTTTATTTTGGTCTCAAACGTTTAAGGTAACTGTATTTGCAATAGATCTAAGGAGTTCTAGCTCCTAGATCACTTGTTTGTAATATTAATGATGTCATATGAAAAATCGTAAAATCCAAGATACCCCTATGCTCTGCTAGGCGGTGGGATAGAGTTTTGGTTTTTATTTTGATCTCAAACGTTTAAGGTGACCGTATTTGCGATAGACCTGAGGAGTTCTAGCCCCTAGGTCAATTGTTTATATTTTTCATGATGTCATATGAAAAATCGTAAAATCCAAGATATGCCTATGCTCTGCTAGGCGGTGGGCTAGAGTTCTGCGCTTTATTTTGATCTCAAACGTTTAAAGTGACTGTGTTTGCAATAGATCTGAGGAGTTCTAGCCCCTAGACTACTTGTTTATATTTTTCAAGATCTTATTTGAAAAAATCGTAAAATCTAAGATATGCCTATGCTCTGCTAGGCGGTGGGACAGAGTTCTGGGCTTTATTTTGATCTCAAACGTTAAAAGTGACCGTGTTTGCAATAAATCTGAGGAGTTTTAGCCCCTTGGTCACTTGTTTATATTTTTGACGATTTTATTTGAAAAATCGTAAAATCCAAGATATGCCTATGCTCTGCTAGACGGTGGGCTAGAGTTCTGGGATTTATTTTGGTCTCAAACGTTTAGGGTAACTGTATTTGCAATAGATCTAAGGAGTTCTAGCTCCTAGATCACTTGTTTGTAATATTAATGATGTCATATGAAAAATCGTAAAATCCAAGATACCCCTATGCTCTGCTAGGCGGTGGGATAGAGTTCTGGGCTACATTTTAGTCTCAAACGTTTAAGGTGACCGTGTTTGCAATAAATCTGAGGAGTTCTAGCCCCTAGATCACTCCTTTATATTTTTCATGATGTCATATGAAAAATCGTAAAATCCAAGATATGCCTATGCTCTGCTAGGCGGTGGGCTAGAGTTCTGGGCTTTATTTTGATCTCAAACGTTTAAAGTGACCGTGTTTGCAATAAATCTGAGGAGTTCTAGCCCCTAGATCACTCCTTTATATTTTTCATGATGTCATATGAAAAATCGTAAAATCCAAGATATGCCTATGCTCTGCTAGGCGGTGGGTTAGAGTTCTTGGCTTTATTTTTATCTCAAACGTTTAAGGTAACTGTTTTTGCAATATATCTGAGGAGTTCTAGCCCCTAGATAACTCTTTTATATATTTCATGATGTCATATGAAAAGTCGTAAAATCCAAGATATGCCTATGCTCTGCTAGGCGGTGGGATAGAGTTCTGGGCTTTATTTTGATTTCAAAAGTTTAAAGTGACTGTGTTTGCAATAAATCTGAGGAGTTCTAGCCCCTAGGTCACTTGTTTATATTTTTGACGATTTTATTTGAAAAATCCAAAAATCCAAGATACGCCTATGCTCTGCTAGGCGGTGGGACAGAGTTCTGGGCTTTATTTTGATCTCAAACGTTTAAGGTAACTGTATTTGCAATAGATCTAAGGAGTTCTAGCTTCTAGATCACTTGTTTTTATTTTTCATGATGTCATATGAAAAATCCTAAAATCCAAGATACGCCTATGCTCTGCTAGGCGGTTAGACTGAGTTCTTGGCTTTATTTTGGTCTCAAACGCTTAAAGTGACTGTGTTTGCGATAGATCTGAGGAGTTCTAGCTCCTAGATCACTTGTTTATATTTTTCATCATGTCATATGAAAAATCGAAAAATCCAAGATATGCCTATGCTCTGCTAGGCGGTGGGATAGAGTTCTGGGCTACATTTTAGTCTCAAACGTTTAAAATGACCGTGTTTGCAATAAATCTGAGGAGTTCTAGCCCCTAGATCACTCCTTTATATTTTTCATGATGTCATATGAAAAATCGTAAAATCCAAGATATGCCTATGCTCTGCTAGGCGGTGGGATAGAGTTCTGGGCTTTATTTTGGTCTCAAACGTTTAAGGTAACTGTATTTGCAATAGATCTAAGGAGTTCTAGCTTCTTGATCACTTGTTTTTATTTTTCATGATGTCATACGAAAAATCGTACAATCCAAGATACGCCTATGCTCTGCTAGGCGGTTGGACAGAGTTCTGGGCTTTATTTTGATCTCAAACGTTTAATGTGACTGTGCTTGCGATAGATCTGAGGAGTTCTAGCTCCTAGATTACTTGTTTATATTTTTCATGATGTCATATGAAAAATCGAAAAATCCAAGATATGCCTATGCTCTGCTAGGCGGTGGGACAGAGTTCTGGGCTTTATTTTGATCTCAAACGTTTAAGGTGACCGTGTTTGCAATAAATCTGAGGAGTTCTATTCCCTAGATCACTTGTTTATATTTTTGACGATTTTATTTTAAAAATCGTAAAATCCAAGATACCCCTATGCTCTGCTAGGCGGTGGGCTAGAGTTCTGGGCTTTATTTTGATCTCTAACGTTTAAAATGACTGTGTTTGCAATATATCTGAGGAGTTCTAGCTCCTAGATTATTCGTTTATATTTTTCATGATCTTATTTGAAAAATCGTTAAATCCAAGATATGCCTATGCTCTGCTAGGCGGTCGGAAAGAGTTCTAGGCTTTATTTTGGTCTAAAACGTTTAAAGTGACTGTGTTTGCAATAAATCTGAGGAGTTCTAGCTCCTAGATCACTTCTTTATATTTTTCATGATGTCATATGAAAAATCGAAAAATCCAAGATATGCCTATGCTCTGCTAGGCGGTGGGACAGAGTTCTGGGTTTTATTTTAATCTCAAACGATTAAGGTGACAGTGTTTGCAATAAATCTGAGGAGTTCTAGCTCCTAGATCACTTGTTTATATTTTTGACGATTTTATTTGAAAAATCATAAAATCCAAGATATGCCTATGCTCTGCTAGGCGGTGGGCTAGAGTTCTGGGCTTTATTTTGTTCTCAAACGTTTAAGGTAACTGTATTTGCAATAGATCTAAGGAGTTTTAGCTCCTAGATCACTTATTTATAATATTAATGATGTCATATGAAAAATCGTAAAATCCAAGATACCCCTATGCTCTGCTAGGCGGTGGAATAGAGTTCTGGTTTTTATTTTTATCTCAAACGTTTAAGGTGACCGTATTTGCGATATATCTGAGGAGTTCTAGCCCCTAGATCACTTATTTATATTTTTCATGATGTCAAGAAAAAAAATTGTATTATCTAAGATTTGCCTATGCTCTGCTAGGCGGTGGGATAGAGCTCTTGGTTTGATTTTGGTCTGAACCGGTTGCAGTGATAGTGTGTATTTGAATTGTCAACATGGATACGTTGGACTGCTGTATCATAAGCGAAAATTAGCGAATGAATGAAGTCTATAGAATGGAAACGTTAGGTTGACTGATTTTTCCCATCATAACCATTGGGTAGGTAGGTAAGTTGGTACTAATAATTTGCACTAAGCCTAACGTTTGCATATTCTTTAGGCTTCATTCTTTCGATCAGTATATAATTGGTCTATTAAACAAGCTATTGCTTGTTTAAAAGCTATTGCAAGTTTTAAAAAAGTTTATATTTAGTTTTTTTTTAATTATGGACTGTACTGGACTGAAATTTTTCAGTCATTTTATTCGCCATATATATTACTTACCATATTAAATTTGAATTTAAACACTTTTTATCGGATAAACAGCTGGGTGAAGGTCGTCTCCTATTCGGTTCCTAGACCATGTTGTATGTTACGAGTTTTATAGTAATGTTTATTTACTACATCTGTAGTTTGTTGAAAAATGGTTTAATTTACGCTAGGCATTACTAATCATAAAATAATATGACTTAATAATTAAAGCTGTGATGATAAAAATGATTTAAAGGTGTAATTTCTAGAAATAAGAAATTAGTTTTTCCAAATATAGGTTTCAATTAATAAAACAATACTGATATTATTTCAGTACTCATACTAAAAAGTGTCTTAAAAACTGTGCAGTTGTATCGAAACTGGTAAAAAACTATAACAGAGATATTTTTTGCGGCGTAAATCATCGACACTACCAGTTACGTTAGCTACCGCAGTTCTACTTACTGTCGAAATAAATAATCGAAACTGCCATTTTCGATAAGACCTTTAAAAATAATACCGGCGTAAAAAATCGAAATTTGCAGTTTCGATACATGCAATTCTCTTTATCACGACGTATCCTATTGAAACTCAATTTTCCAGAAAACTAATTTAATATTCATTGAAATAAAAATGCCGCAAGATAAATGCTTTTTTAATTAGATATTATGGATATATATAGTCAATGTAATATTTATATTTTTAAATTTATACCATAAACCAACTTCAAAATGCTGTACTGAAAAGTGCCCAAACTGACTTTCGATGTGTAAACTTTAGTACCTTGATTATTTGTTTAATGTCTTGTTTAAACTGCCATAAGTATATGAATTGTCACAGCGATTAAAGTGACAAGGTACTAAAGTGTAGGTACACATATTTATGAACTCGACTGTATCCGCTGTTGGGTATAGCATATGATATTAGATCTTATAATCCTTATACTTAAATATAATAATATGTATTATGATCGCTATAATTATGTCATGTATGTTATACGAACTGAAATTAGACAATGCGAGTGTTATAGAAAAAAACATTATATAAAACGAATATTATGTTAATTGATCGTTATTCCTTATAAAAAATTTGTTTTTTTTATTAAAGCTAACGTTTATATTATATGTTGTACAAACGTTATTAACATGAAAATATTGATTTTGTTGTTATATCTCGTGAGACGCACCCACTGAGAGCTACCTATTATGTTTATATTCCGTTGAATGTCTTACTTATTGATGCCTAGCACTTAATTTGCGTAATGAGTAAGTTATTGTGCATCGTAATATTATGTTAATTAAGTCTCCAATGGATCAATGTGATTTTGCAGTCGAATAAAAGGCGAATGAATAAACGAAATGTAACTCAGATGAATTGATGAAAAATAGAATGAATAGATTAATATGTGAAAAGTAGAATAAATATCTGAATAGATGAAAAGTATAAATTTGGGCGCACAGATTAACAAAACAAGAAAACAGTTGAGTATCAAAGAAACCATTAACTGTTCTTCCTGAAACCTAAATTCTTACAAAACTTTGTTTCAACAAATACTTTCATACATTTATCGAAAAATAAATACGTACCGTGGAAGAAACTTAATAGGTCAAAAGTCGAGGGTCCAAACAGGTTGTGTGGTTGTTAATTTAATATACATAATAGTAGGAGATCCGAATAGGAGACGACCTTCACCCAGCTGTTTATTCGCTAAAAAGTATTTTATATCAAATTTAATATGGTAAGTAATATATCGCGATTAGGTTGACTGAACAATTTCAGTCCAGTACAGTCCATTATTAACAAAAAGGGGTCCATATTGGCTCATATAAAATTGGTCTTTAGATTTTTTATACAAATAACGATTTGTGTCTATACTCATCATTTCTTCGAAAATGTTTGCTCATACTTTTTTGTTCATACTTTTTTAAGCCATAATTATCGCAACTCATAATGCATTTTTTAAGAAACTGTTGTAAATCTAACCTAACCTAACCTAATTTTATCTACACGTAAGATATTTAAGAAATTCTGACAACGGTTCCATGAATATTGGCGTTATAAGTTCAGATGAGTATGAGTTCCGATCATTAGTATTAAAAAATATTATGAAGAGTATGAAGAGTGATCATTATGATGTAAAATGTTATGAGAAAATTTTTCGGAGTTCCAATAATCGGAGTTGCAATTTTATATGAACTTTGGCGCACCCGAAAAAAGCCTATAGAATATGCAAAAGTTAGGTTGACTATTTTTTCCCATAACCATTGTTGGGTAGGCAGGTAAGTCGGTACTAATAATTTGCACTAAACCTATCGTTTGCATACTCTATAGGCTTCATACTTTCGATTAGTATGTAATGTTCATTTTTAGTTTTTTTTTACTATGGACTGTACTGGACTGAAAATTTTCAGTCAACCTATTCGCCATTTATATTTCTTACCATATTAAATTTGATATAAAATACTTTTTAGCGAATAAACAGCTGGGTGAAAGTCGTCTCCTATTCGGATCTTAGACCATAATGTTCTGCGTACAAATTAATAGTTAAGTAATAATCAACCAACTTTCTCAGATCAATTTCTATTTTATCTTTCTTTCTTAGTTAGCTTTATTATCTATCGATAAGCAATATAACTTGATGACACGTTTAGCCTAGTTGGTAGAGAACCTGCCCTTGCCTACGAAGCTAGCAGTCCCGGGTTTGACTCCCGTTATGGGCGACTATTTGTGTGGTGAACGCGAGTATTTGTACCTGAGGCATGGGTGTTTCCTATGTATTAAAGTTTGTATTTCTGTATATATGTTTATCGCTGTGTATTACTCATAGTACAAGCCTAGACTCAAGTCAATTTGTGTGAGATTGCCTGATATATATTTATTAAATATCAAACTATCTAACGAAAACGATGCTGTTTGATAATTTACTACATCAGGGCTTCTATTCCAGTGGCACGTTTTATAAAGCTACAATTTACAATTTTACAGGTCTAAACTGGCAACACTACTTAAATGGCTGGTTGTCATTAGTCGAGGTTGTGTCAAATGGAAACTTGTAACCTGTAAATTGTAATTTGGAGCTTTATAAAACAGGCCACAGGTGGTAAAACCGTATTGTATTTGGCCTGTCATGGTATGGTTTTTAAAGTTGCCGCCATTATTATACTGTCAAGTAAATAAAAGCTATAAAAACGTTGACAATTCTCTACTAGAACTTCAGCCACGTAACGGTACCTATCAAATATTACGTTAAGAACTGCTTAACAATAGTTGATTGATAACCAAGGGTTGATAATGACCCATTTCACCCGAGATATTTCTGGCGCTCGAACGGAGTGAGAGCGCCAATAGTTCGAGGGGAAATGGGTAATTTCAGCCGAGTTAGACATTCTACTTTTCATTTCGACTGTGAGGAAAATAAAATATTGGTATTTAATCTCGTTTCCCGCTTTTTCTATTGCAAACTTTGTTTTTCTAGATTCGGAAAAAAGTTAAAATACACATACTGCCAACAGTAGAAAAGTGTAATCGAGTTGGTCACGACAAGGAACTTCTTTACATTCAAAACTAGAGGTTGAAAGCCGAACGAAGAAGTTTGTCCTTTATTACGTATTTAAATATTCCATCTCTTTCTTTCACATTGTCACAAATGACTTCCATCTCATTCTTACCCTAACTAAAGAAAGAAAAATATATTCGTGACGTAATAAAGGTTAAAATTCTTGTTTCGAACGGATGTTCGGCGTTCATCCTACAGTGTTGTATACAAGCTCCTTGGTCGTGAGTCGTGACCAACTCGATTAAACTTTTCTAATGTTGGCAGTGTGTGTATTTTCTAGATGGCCATGCCGAAACGAGAAAAAAAAGTGTCATGCTATACTATCAATGGCGGGCAGCAGAATATAGGAATAATTTTAAACGTTGATTTTCTGTAATTGCGAAAAAAATAGACCAGTCGTAAAATGATTTTAATTATGATCTTAATAAATACGTCGTTTAACGTATAGCCGAGTTTAGATATATGAAAAGGTTTATTTTAATAATAATATGACGTAGCTCAATTATCTTAGACTACGTGGCTAATGTTAACTATTAAAAAAAAAATACTTTCCACCCTAGAGATGAAACCGCAATTTTCCACCCGGCTATCTACCCATTCAACTTAAACTTTCCAAACAGGAGAGATGAAGAACCTTTTTTGTACTCGTCGATTATAATCTGTGTATTAAGATTTCATAGAGACTACTGGGTAGTGATTCTTTCAACAGCGACGACGAGCGAACGCAGAGGCGTTCACACATCACATCGCCACCACATTGCCTGTCATTTCTGACATTGACAATTGACTTTTGCTGTCATATTAGTAAAATGACGTTTGAAACCTAAGGCTTGTCGCAAATGCCCTAAACTAGCCCTTATTTATATACTTACTAAAGAGTTTTCAAATTACGTATGTAGCATTTTCCGGTACTTTAGTAATAAAATGACCTAATACATAACGATTTTACCGACGGCAGTACCTAATCATGTTTTAATTTCCAACTAATTATTGCGTATTCTACACCGAACACGGTAATAGCGATACTAGCGCTCACAGACGTAAGCGGAACTTTTTGTCCCTACTATCACGCAATTCTTAACTTTCTCAATTCGTTCAGTCGTTCGACAATGAGATCACATTAAATGTCAAATTGAAAGGCTCCTATTTTAGAGGTGAGTTGATTTAGGGTGCGTTTTCCCTAAACAGAAGCAAAGGTGAAGAGAGAAATCAACCAATCAGAACCTGCGTTACGTGTTGTTTTCACTCTTTCACTCAGCATTGTTTGAGTGGAAACGTACCCTGACTTCTCAGACGAAAGATGGCCGCCATCTAAAATAATGGCTGTGTAAATGTGAGTGAAGTGAATTTATTGATTTTGCCTATGAGGAAAGTGTGAAAGATGTGTTACAAGTGATGGTGGTGAAATAATATTTTTGTGTATTTACGTTTGTTTACTGTTGCTACTGGAAGAAGGGACATAGTTGAGAAATATTATAGCAGGTAATTTTTTTCTTATTTGGGTAATAAACTCATTCATTATTTGACTGAGCTAACCTTAGTAGAGGTTTAAAGCAATATAATTTTGTCACGAGTTGGTTTACCGATTGCTTGTTGCTTTCGTACCTAGCCTTTAACTGTTTTGCGAGGCTAATCTAACAAGTTCACAAATTGATGTTTCTACTTTTTTATTAAACGTAATTGTTACGAAAAAAAAAAAACCTGAAGCTTACATTATTTATTTGGTATTTATTTTACCAGTAGGACCATCATCAGATGATCTCCCCCACATGTTATTACTGGGTTGTAATTGAATTTGCATTATGCGTCCTTACTAAATTTTATTGTAACAACTCTTCATTCATTCACTTCATTGTTACAATGAATACCTTATTGATAAATCTCGACCCGAGAAGCATAAGGTCTGATGTGAAAATCCGACCAAAACGACTTTTTAACATTACGATAACGTATATTGCATTCTCTATCTCTCGACCCGAGAAGCATAAGGTCTGATGTGCGTTTTGTTAACTTTTCAGGAGAGCAGAAATAAAATTGCAAAATGTTTTTGCTTATATTTATTAAAGTATAAAAGATAGAGTCTTAAAAGTTATGGCATTTTTTAGGAACTATTTGTACCTTTATTTCTTAAAAACTAAAAATACTGTAGTGGTGAAAATATATAAATGAAAACACATTTTATTAAAAAACAACGACTTCCGACTTTATGCTTGTAATGTTACGCTCTTATAAAAAAACACATTGGAACATGTGCCGATCCGACCAAATGCTTACAATTACTGTGCTTATTTTGTAATCGTATGTGCATATATAATATTATGACTCAAAAAACTTAAGTCAAAAAAGATATTAAAAATAGGTCTTATCAGTGTATGAGTCGTTTTCAAAAAATTGTATATAGTAAAGGGCTTTAATTAAAACAAAATTTAATTGATTCCTTTGTGTAACGAAAGTTACCCATATAGTTTGTATGACTAACTTTCGTTACATAAAGGATGCGATCGTGATTTGTTTTCATTAAGCCTTTAATTATGTACAATATTTTTGAAAACGACTCTTATATTCCTTAAATTATTGTTACTAAAGCTATGTAGAGTGTAGAAAAGATCGGAAGCGTGAATAAATCTAAAAGAACAACAACAATTACAATTTAAACAATACGACAACAACACGTACAACAGTACGTTTTACTAACATATTTTAAACAATTGACAACTTAACCATTATGTACATTAATGACATTTTAGCTTTATTACAACACAGTCCGTAGTAAGTACACAGGGCGCATGACTGGGAAAAAACTATATTAATCGATACATTCAGGGAAATCACTCTCATCATTTGAATGCTTCAATTTTTTATATAACATGTGAAATTCACTAGGAACCCACTGTAAAAGAGTCATCAGGTCATTAAACTTTGTTGTGGATATTGGTTTTTCAGTTTGCCTAATTTGGGGTAGATTATCCGGGAACATTACACCTTTCGATGCATTGCGTACCAAAGATATTTCGGAGAAGTCTTGCAAAAACTTCGTTTTGTAAAATACTACTCCTGGTTGGTTCCTTTTTACTTGTAGCCACACACATTCAGATATTTTAAAATCTGTGCCGTCTTTATTCTTCTTGCTTGCTACTAATGGTCCTTTTGTTTTATATAAAAATGTTAAATCTTTAAAATGTTCCAGCTCCATGTCAAAAACTTCAAAGGGTTTCTTACCTCCACATGTTCTTATAAATTGTGACCAGTCTCGGGGGATGGCAATCTGCATGGTTTTCAACTTTTTCTTTTTTTTTTCTATTTGTGAATGTATTTGGTCGACTTCCATATGTGTATGACCTTTGAGCATAAATTTATGATTTATTATTTTCAATTGAGGAAATTTGTGTAATAGCCACATATATGCCATTACAATCATCATATTCCTATTTTGCCCCGCACAATTATCTGACCATAGCGTCAGCTCTTCTAAAGACGAAATTTTGCTCTTATTTTCTTCTGCCCAGCGAATAAGGCATGATGCTACCTCATTTCCTCCTCTTCCACTTATATTTTCGGACCATATCATATTTATACCAACATTGCTTGTAGCATCATTTATAGTCAAATTTAAAGTCCACAATTTGCGTAAATAGAATGATTTAGTATTAGTTAAATTTGGAGTAGGTAAACACTTTTGCAGATCAAACATCAGAACTTTTTTCTTTCCGGAACTACTCAAGGATTCTTCTTTATCTATTCTTTTTAAATTGTACCTTTCTTCAGCTGCTTTTGTATGTACTTCTTTTTCTTTTTCTATATCTTCTTTTTCTGCTTCTGTATTGCAGTCCAGTAATTTCCTTTCCAAAGAATCGCAATCATCGCATGTATCTACTGAAGGTAGTTTAAAACTAAGATTGAACTTAGTATTGAATGTATAGCGGTACAACCACTATTTTGCTATAAGGTTAACTGGAGTTTGCCTGGTTTCCATAAGTTCTTTATAATGCCTGTACATTATTGCAATACTTAAATCCGGTCCTAAAAATTTTCTTTCGCTTTTTTGTCGCGAGTAATGACTTTCATAAGAAGGATATGAACCAATGTGATCAATTACTGATTGAACAATGGGTGCGGGTGATTTGTTTCCTGGAATGTGTTTACCTCTTTGATCTGGAACCGTCAGGCCCCCTTCAACTTGTTTTTCCATACTGACTTTTACAAACTTTTCTCCGATCGAGAGCGTTTTCAAAAACATCACTTTGCATACTTTTAGATATCCAGAATCTACAGGAAGTTTGTAAATATAAGTAAACTTACGCCGATCAGTCTCTAAGTTGCCATCAGTTTTCATCATTCGTTTTTTTGTTTTTTCAATATTATTAACGATATATTGACGACGTTGATCCCAATTACTTGAATTTTTCCAAAATTGATCAAAAATTAACTGCCTTATTTCTTGAGGTACCTTCTGGTAACATTTTAATTTACAGGAACACGGAGGCTGTAACATACGACCAAGAACGTCTTGTTTTTTTTTTGCCACTAACGAATGATAGGGAGATCCTCGAAGCCTTGAAAGTTTTGCAGTCTGTCGTTTCCATTTCATTGGGTCGCATTTCTTTTTTTTAACTTTATTTGGTAAAGAAGAAACATCGTTTTCACATATTGTACCGCTACTGCCTACAGTCTCGACAACATTGTTAGTTCTTTGGTTATTATCAGTACTAAAAATATCGTCTACGTTTTCGTCACATCGCATAATAATATCTTCAATATTATTAGAGCAAACCTCTTGTGACAAACTGCCTTCTGCAAATGAATTTAATGAATTAATTGGTTCAGAATCATTGTTCAAATCGCCTTTTTGATTTACTGCTTCCTGTATACATATATTCTTATTAGGAGGAGGTAACATGCATTCATCATAGTCACAATATAAGTTATGCTCTTCACAAACAGAGCGTTCTGAACCTAAAAGTTCTTGTAAAGTTATTAAATCTGGATTATCGTCTTGCATGGACTCTACTGCAATTGAGATATCACTTTTTGTTGGAATATTTGTTAAATTTTCCGTAGAGAAAAGTCGTCTTTTTGCTTGAGCTATGCGACGATTTGTGACTGTAGAATTAGGAGAATCGCTTATCTGACTACAGCTAGAATAACCATCTTCATCGGGTTCATAGTTTTTATCTTTAACGCTGTCGTCACTGTCATAGGAAATAACTTTTTGAAGTTCATCTGAAAAAGATCATACATATTGGTATTAACAACTAAGATTTTTTTTATTGTTATAAATATAATAAAAAAACGTATGGTTATATTTACCGTTTTGAATATGATCTTGCGGCAATATAACTCCACGATGGCCAATATTGAAGCGATCTACGAAACAAAAAGGAGAGTCAGGCAACAAAAACGATCAGCATAAGGTTCTGTAGACGTAAAGTTTTTATAACATTCAAATTAATTTCGTTAAAAGATGGTAAAGTGAACTATTATTCCTGTTGACGAATAAAACATATTACCTACTTACTTCATAGTAGGTACTTAACGTCGGAGTCGAAATGACTGTTAGTAATTTAAATTAAACATTATCGTATGCTAATAATTCTTAAAATCAGTGTTTTATCGCGAAACCTACTACATAGGTAATCAAGTTTACGTAATCGTTACACATAACGAAACACTGGTTTTACGAATTTATCCTTAAAATTGATGTTTAATCACATTTCCACATACCAGTAGGTACACCTACAGCTCCTACTTTGTAGAAAAATTATCTTCAATGTGAGATAATTTTCTGATTCCTAATTCAAACATGAAACCAAAGAAGTCTTACCATGAATTAGATTTTCGGGGGTTCCACTTTGTGTTTTTTGAACATATCCAGAAGTTGATGGTTGCTCGATTTTTTCTGAAAGACATAATTATGGTAAACTTTTATGTAAATGATTTCTCTTCATAAACACAATGTTGTTTTAAATATTTTGACAAAAAATAATAATAAGTAAATAAATAAATATCAGGGGACAATGTCACACCAATTGACCTGGTCCCAAACTAAACTCTAGGCTTGTACTATGGGTACTAGACAACGATATAAATACTTATATAGAGAAATGCATAACAACCGAGACCACTGCTCATCACACAAATATTTGCCCATACCGGAAATCGAACCAGGGACCGTTAGCTTCGTAGGCAGGGTCACTACCAACTAGGCTAACGTTTCGTCACATTTATATAATAATATATTTATTAGTATTTTTTAAACATTTTTTTTATTAAATGCCAATTTATTTTTAAAATATTATATACCAGCCTATTGCTATCCTACTACTACCTAAATAGATATAAGTACCTACAATTTGCATGGATTTAAAATACAATATTCAATTATCCCCACAGAGACTGCCGGGTTTAAAATATCATGGAAATCCATTCAGCCGTTTACGCGTGATCGTAACATAAACAACTGATTTAAAAATGTTCACACTTTAAAAAACGACTTTAAGAAATGAGTTAGATATAATGTAAAAAAAACACTAACCTGTCTTATCAATTGTATTTGAATAACTGCGATTTCGAGATTCTTGAACTTTATTTCGCAATAGATCGGCAAGTCTTTGCCTTTTTTCGAATAGTTCTTGGTATCGTAAATGCACAACGTTCTGTAAGTATAATAATGAAGATAGTGAATAATAAGTAATAAACCGAAAATAACTGATAATCTATGTAGGGACCTATGTATATAAGACTTATGTATCTACATAGATTATCAGGTACTGTACCTACCTAGTAAATATATAGGATTTTAGGTACTTACCTTTTTATTATTATCCTCCATTTTTCGCATGATACCATTATCATTATTGAATTAGCAGACACATTAGCACTGCACGTACAAATTATTCACCTGTTTACCTGCACTTGACAACGGCGACTAACAAGGTCAAATTCCGTTGATGGTTTGTAAACATCCAAACAATCGTCCTTGAATAGCACGTGCTTGCTCACACATTTCAAAAAACGTAAACTAGAGTTCTTACAGCGTTAACTTAAAGTTTAATTTCGCTTGACAGACAGTCTACTGCTATCGAACGAAATTAGCCGAATTATCGGCGAAAAGGGCCGATCTCGTGCCTTTCGGTCGCACAAGTTATGAATTTGTTAAAGGCATAAGTTCTTATTTCACTTACGTCCCCCCGATCAGCTACAAAGTTCATATTAATACAGGCATAAAGTCTGAACTCACATACGTACTGTTGTATTAAAGAGATATTTCAAGCATAAGGTCGCATCTAGTGATTCGTCCTTAGTTAACGTTAATATTTTAGAAGCATTAAGGCTGTAGTAATTTTACGCCAATCGTAAAGGGATAAAAATGTAGGGCCATAAAGAAGTAAGCTGAAATACACTTAAGAAATATGTTTATAAATTCAAAGCATAAAGATGGAAATCAAAATGATTCCTGATGCCTCGCAGTACATTCGTAAAATAATCAGATCGGCCCTTATGCACTTAAAATATCTTTTCAACGGAAAGAGCTAGAGCCATGAGTGTTTGTGTGTTAGATACAAGGGTAAATAGGATGACAAGCTATTACATTCCAAATTATGAATCTCATACATACCACACGTCAGAAGAATTAAAATGAACCTATTGCCTGTGAAATCTCTGGTTATTCTTGGTGGTATGGAAATGTATGTTAGTAAGTGGCTGAAATAAAAATATGACAATCTTATACAAATTGATTGTAGTCACAAAATAATCTTTAGGTTTGTTTGTACTCTGGCTACTAGACAACATACGTATTTATATTAATATTATATTTATACTAGCTGTCCGCGCCTGGCGCCGCCCGGGAGTATTTTTTTTCATCCAATACTGAAGAAATATACTTTTTAGTCCTATTCTCAGACCTACTGAATATACACACAAAATTTCATAAGAATTGGTCAAGCCGTTTCAGAGGAGTTTTGTTACAAACACTGTGACACGATAATTTTATATACTTATTAGAGAGATAGGTAGGTATGTACCAAAATGAAAATTAAATATCCATGACTCAAAATAGGTCATTCATCCAATATGTGTTCTTACCGGGAATGGAACCTGGACTGCTAGTTTCATAGGTAAACACTATTTACAAAATAGTTAGTAGGTATCCGTGTAATTAAGAAATTCCTACACTATATTTAGCCTTAATGTTGAAATAGAAGCCTTCATTCCAAATTACCCATAACTTCACCCGATTTCACTCAAATTTTGGCATACAGTGTGTAAATGGTATACGGGCGTTCCTTTTAACTGTGGTAAGAATAGCCCCTAATGAGCAAATTTAGGCAGCTTTTGTTAAAAGTAAATAAAAAAAAATTACCATACAAAATAATTTAACACGCAATGTATAACAAAAAAAGCAATTAATTAAAAACGCAATTAATTATGTTTCAAAGTTATGACAGATGGAATAAGATGTACATTGCGGGTCGATGGTATGTTCAAAAATTAATAACGGTGTATACGTTAGCGTAATCAAAATTATTCTTTCTGTTTATGATTATTAGAGTCTTAATCTATGTCCATTTTTAATAAATGCCCGTATACCATTTACACACTGTATAAAGACTCACTTGCTACTTTTAAAAACAATTTCTTATGTAAATAAAAATATTACACATGGAGGTACCATAGAAATAGTATGAGGGGTGATCAATAAGTTTTTAGAATCGGTATAAAAAATGGGAGATATGTAAATCATTATATTTTAATTGGAATATGCACACTTTCTTTATTTGCAAACATTTATTAAAATAATTTAAATGTTTTATTTTACCTCTATAATTTTTTTTTTTTCTTTTGGAGGTCAAATTTTGTACCTTCACTAGATCATCATCAGCTTGTGATTTTTATGTAGTGGTTTTTGTTTCATCAGTTTTTTTTCTTTTAAATCCATAATTATATGGCAGAATAATGTTACATAATTCTCCTAGGTTATTTGATAATTGCTAAAAGCTAATATCACAGTATTTATTTGTAGGCCTCAATCATCCCGGAAAAAGCCGAAAAAGCCGAAAAAGCCACCTTACATTTTGGTGACCGAGCTGGAAATAAAAAAGTCCAGTGCAAACAACTTGTTTATCCTTTAAATCATGAGGGCATCAGGACTTTCTCCACACCGCTCCAAATAGGTAATTACAAAACTAACTCTTATTTTTACCGTCTTATAAAGTTATTTATACAGATGTTTTTTGTTTAGCTATCACAGAAAAACAAATTAATAATGTAAATTATTGTTTTCTCTTATTTAACGTTTGTTAGTGCCATGGTATAATCCACATTAAAATAATATTATTATGGTTCATAACAATTCTAAAAACGTATTGATCACATAATTTAATCATTATGATTTTGGTAACAATGCATTTCCCTATAGTCACTAATGATAGTGCCATGTACAATTATATCATTATAGTGTGGTTAGCAGAATAAGTACACATAAGCAAGCTACAATTTTTTATAAGATTGTATGTTAACTTCATATATAATTTTACTTCATAAATAGCTATTAAATAAGGCCCTCATTTTAAACTGCCATCTTTGCAAAAGTGTAGTATAATTATAGACTTATTAGTTATTAATCATTTCATTAGACAAAATGATCCATAAAATAATCAGATATTGTTAATAAATGCCTCATAAGTATGCCCAGATATCCCATTGATATGAATATATTCTAATAGCTCATAGAACAAGTGCAAGTGATATCGACATCTTCAGTAACTTGTTGCAAGTCTTTAGGACCAAGTAGGGAGCTATCTAATATAATTGAATAATTTGTTACCTAGCTACCTTAATTTAATTGTACAAAGGTTAGTTAGCGTAATAGCGCTAATTAAATTGTATAAATAGTAGGAGTGCTGAATACATTTGCTCCGGTATCGCACACAGAATTAAAATGATTAATTGTTAATTGTGTAATTTTAACAAATAATCAGATATAACTATACTAGAAAATCTAATTTAAGACTCAAACATTGTTGGTGTCGCAAAGCCCAATTGAACATTTCAGATATACCTAGCCAACCTTTTTGCATCGATAATCAAATTGTTGAAAATATTATGTAGACTAACAATTTCAATATCAAAACTTACCTATATAACAATAGGGAATATGCATTCAATGTTTTTTCTACCCGATATTCAAAAACATTAAAATATCTCAAAACAAATATTTTCTGATATAGTGTGTGTTTAATCATTAAATGGCGGGTGTGTGTGTTAAATGGCGATTTTTTATCAGCTAAAACAAAATGACTGGCCAAATTCGGATTCCTTATACTTAATTTATTCTTGATTCAAACTTTACCAAGTGTTAGTGCGAAGTTCATACATTTGCTACTTGCGACTTAACAGCAAATGTATGAACTTCGCACTTGCACTTGGTAAAAAGAAGAATGTAACTAAGTTTCTTTTCTCGAACCGGTAGTAGCTTCTGACACACACACACACACACTTTTGGTCTTTTATTTTGTCGAATAGCTAAACACATGTACTATTTAAATTGCTAACGTTGTTTACAACTAGGTATTGTTTATTTAATTTATCGTACCAAATGTTATTAAAACCTGAAGTATTACAAGTGCAATAACAGTTTTGCTACCAAAAATCTTCTATGGTTAAATATTTAACATGGCATCTTGTATTTGTGTAAGCAACTTGAATTAACTTGTTTATTTAAATCGAAGGTTTAAAACTACCAATAAATAAACAGTCTTGTGCGGTCTTTGAAAAGTGGAAATATACTTTTTTTTATTTTATAGTGGTAACCCACGTTGGTCTTTAATTAGATTTTCGAGTATAATAATTGTGTTATCATTTCAGAGCAATTTTTTTAAATGTAGACACATGTAAGTAAATGGATATTGGAAGACAATTTCACTCAAATTGAATTATTATAATCCCAAAATTAGCTTTAGTACTAGAGAAACTAAATTCTGATACTCACTCATAAAAATCCACATACGGTGGTCCCGGGACTGCTAACCTTTTTAGGCAAGGATTTTAAATTATAGCTTAAACAATATTTTGATATTTGATATTGACATGTCACATACAGACATTATATGTATAGTTACCAGGGTGGATACTGGATCACTCAATGTATGAATACATTTTTTTTTGCTTCAACCGTGTTCAGCTACTTAGAAAAAGTTTTTAAACCTACTTTACAATCATAATAATATATAAAATATAAAAGAGGTACAGTCAAGTTCATAAATATGTGTACACATTAGTACCTTGTCACTTTAATTGATGTGACAATTCATATTATGGCAGTTTTAAGATGCCATTAAATAGACAAGGTACTAAAGTGTACAAATATTTATGAACTCGACTGTACATGAATATTTTGTACTGCCCCAAACTCACGGAACTTTAAACAAATGGCTTAATTCCCTATTTTGTAAAAGTTCCGTTAGCTTGATGTAGTACTAAATATTTCTGTATCTCTTTTATATTTTATATATTATTATGGATGTAAGGTAGGTGAGTAGTAGGGAATCCCCTGTACTGCCCCCGACTCTGCTCCCCCGAAAAAAATGGTGCTCTGACGAGCGAGAGGCGGGGTTTCGCTCCTAAAAAAAAAAAAAAAATTTAGTATTTTTTTCGGTGTTTATCCCCCCATTTAGAGCGTTTGGGGCGGGTCCCGAGACTCCCAGATCACTCCTTCCCATAGCTTGCAATAGTCCATGTACTCAATACAAAAGGTTATCAACTACCTGGGTACCCTGCTGTCCCTTTGCTCGCCCAGCCTATTGTTCGCCCGAACGTCAGCCCCTTTGTTCTCGGTGGCGTCCAACACCATTGTCTTGCATTGGGCGCGTTCCTACCTTCTATTACATATTACCTGATTGCGCTATTAATTGTTGTAATGCGATTTTTAATTTTACCTACGTGTTTCTCATATTATTTAATTAAGTAACCATAGTGGTTTTCTTAACATACTGTTTTTAAGGGTCATAGTTCTAACCTAACCTAACCTAGCTTGTTGAAGTTAGCCTAACATCGTGAAACCTGTCCTAGCTTAACATACCTACTGTTTTTTAAGGGTTACAGTTCTAACCTAACCTAACCTACGTTACTGAACATACCTACTGTTTTTAAGGGTTACAGTTCTAACCTAACCTAACCTACCTTACTGAAGTTAACCTAAAATTATACAACCTAATCTAACTTAACATACCTACTGTTTTTAATACTTACCTAACCTAGCTTGGTGAAGTTGACCTAACATTATACAACCTAATCTAACTTAAAATACTTACTGTTTTTAATACTTTGAAGAAAATAAAGATGAACCAACCAACAAAGAAGTTACGAGTGGTTTTAATTTTTAACACCCCATGGTCGACTATTTTGAAGGATCACCTAACTTTACATGAGCTTAACCTAAGCTAAGAGCTGATTTAAATCTAAATTTAGTCCTAAGTTTCACTTAATTGAATTTACCTAAGTTAATTTTAGTAAATCTAGCTAATCGTAGTATTCGTAGTATTATCTTAAGCTGTTGTTACTTAGAGGCTATTCTAAACAACTATCAAAACCATATATTGCATATAGGTATTTCTAAATGAATTACCTTCACTTAGTTTGTTAAAAATATAGTGGTTAAATGCAATCTAACCTACGTACGGGTATGTATCTACGAGCATGTATCTGCGGCTAACATTGGGTATGACATTATCTATCTAGTACGTATATGTGGTTTACCTTCACATACATTTTAATTTTATTGTAACACACTAGTATGTAAAACTTAAACGAAGCATGTAAACTGGTTCTGACTTGATTCAAAGTGCTATGGAGTAGGTGTATCAATCAAAAAAGCCTGTATCGACAAGTTTTGTGTACCCGAGTGCACTGTTATAACGGTTTAATTGTTTTATTGGTAGCCGCCTATTATGTTTTTCTACTCGCGTACTATAAACCGCTAATATTGATATCGTTAATGGTGTCAGAATACCACCTATAGCGTAACCGAAGAGTAAAAACAATTCTATAATTAGCGTTGCCATGGTAATAACAGTGCTATAATTTATTATAGCATTGTTATTACCATGGTAACGGTCATTCCGGATATCAGTCTTGGCGTTTAGTTAACACTTGACATCCTAATAATTTGTATATAAACCGTTAAAAACATTTTAACACCAATTAAAATTACGTATATTAAAAATAAAATTAATTTTGACACTAAACATGTGTTTAAAATAACATTTTTATTCAATTACTAAAAATAGATGGTTAATATCCATCGATTTGTTATTTGGTTACCATGGTTACGTTCAATATGGATATCAACAAAATGGCGTTTCGTTTGGCATTCCAACTTGTTTATGATAATTTGATAGAACTGTTTTTAGTAACTATTAAAATTTGCATGAAATTTGTTTACATTTATCAATAAAATTCATTTATCAACTATTATCGCGCATCGGAATAGTGAAAATGTCTTTGATGACAAGTAATTTGTTAGCAGAAAAATCGAGTAAAGTATACGAGAATAGTTAGCGATTGTTTATTTTTATCATTATCATTTTAAGCTTGTAGAAAAAGTTATGTATGCAACGGTTCATAATTAGCTCTTAAGGTACTCGTGCCTATAATTAGAGCGCTCGCAAGCTCGCGCTCTAACCTCGGCTCTCGTACCTTAAGAGGCCTCATTATGTACCAGTTACATAAATAACTATTTATGGCCACAACGGGTGCGATTGTTACTTGTGCGTTTTATTATTTTGGGTGTTGCTGAATAAGCGTCGTCTGTGTTAGATGAACTATAAGTTCAAACACGTTTTTAGGAAGACGCTTAACTTACGGAGCGTATAAAAGCGGTGGGGTATTGTGTCTGAACAACTATTAGCCGCGCAACAGTCTTCGTTACCGGAGCTCCCTGTACTTAAAGTAGTATATAGACATAATAGTGTTGTGTCGTGCAGTGAAGTGTTTATAAAAAGGTCTAATAATGGATGTGAGTATGTACAAATATTTTAACTTAATTGTGTGTTTTTTAGCATTTGTTCACCGTGTTTTTGTTAAGAGTATTGTATTTAAACAGTTGTGTAATTTATTGTTTGATATTGTTTCAGTTCTCTGAAAATACTTTCAAAAACTATTACTACCCGGAAAATAAAGATGAATCAACCGACGAAGAAGGCACGCCTGGTTTTAAAGTTAAGCAGGCCATGGCAAAAAAGCGTTCAGTAAATAACATCGACAGCTTTTTTGAACGTCCCAAGAAGAAAACTAAAGTATTGAAGCGCTCTTCCAATGTCAGCCAAAGTTCTCCTGACGGGGTGGGCTATATATCAACCGGACAAGACGACGGGGCATACGCTTCTCACTTGATTAAAATCGAGATATATGATTTGCAAAAAATTAAAAACATTCCGCCCACTGAGCACTGGAAATACGCAGATGTGAGATTAAAATTCTACGCGCCTTCTGAAGAAGACACTCAGCTCCAAACTACACGTGATGTTATATTTAACATCACAAAGCAAGTAGCTTCTAAAGACAGTTGTATGAAATATTTTATTGACAATAAGAAACAGTGATAAAAAGTGTTTGTGTAGGTTAAACAAAAGCTTGTTATTGTATTACATGTAAAAACCTTACCTTTTAAGAATTCAAGACCTTTTCCAGTCTAAATAATTATCTTTTCTTTGTAAAATTAAATTGTGCGAAATACTTTATTTACTATAAGATGCAGTGATAAAAAGTGTTTGTGTAGATTAAACAAAATGGATAGTTTGAACTGTGACATCTATGATGCCCAACTCATCAGACTCTGTGAAGAGCCATTGCGGAATTTATAAGCCAACTTCATCGTGACGCGTAAGTAATATTTTTGATTCCTAATATTCCTGTTCTAACCTGTTTATAAGTTCTTGAGCAATACTTGACGAAGGATGGGTTTCCGACTCGTTGAGACTTGATCTTATTGTTATGGAAACAATTAGGAGGGGGCGCTCCTATATAACCGAGGTACCCGATGTTGATATCATTCACTGTTTTGGTTGCTGTGTTTGAGTTACTAAGTGCCTGTTTATTCCATCATGGTGTTCGTCATAATCCATTTAGTCCGTGATCAAATTGAGTGTTTAAGTAAACAGTTTATTATAGCTAATTTCCATAGAAGCATACGGTTGTGGTTTATATCAAATCAATTACCCGCCACTCTATTAGAAGATCCTGATATAAGACCATATTTTACACCATGTGATGGACATATTAAAGGCAAACAGAATAGTTCATCATCAGATGTGATTGATGGAGTTTTAACAATGCAAGCATACTGCCAACAATGTACCCAAGATTTAGGTTAGTATAGTATCCCAACCAATTAATCCATAAGTCTGTATGTGTTATTAACACATACATTATGTTTAATTTCATGTTTTCTTATGTTTATAGATCTTCTCAAGTCGGGCGTGGAGTAAAGAGGACAGCTTCGGAGTCAGAAGACGTGCTGACAAAGAAAAACCGTCCTTCAACCAGTCACGATGCAGAATCAATATCACCCGATTTTTTTTTAGATAAAAATGTGAGTACAAAAAATAATGATAATGTTGAATGTTCTGTGTGCAGTAAGTTTGTATCCAAAAGATATTTTACCAACCATTTGAATAGTAACATGCACAAAAATAATGTCTTAAGGTCCGACGATCAGTGGGTTAATGTACAGTTAATTGAAAACGCATTTAGGAATAGGGTGGCTACGTATAGAATATTGCTTAATGAAAATGTTCACAATCCATTTACCCCCGAAACAATTTTACAAAACAATAAAGAAAAAATCTTTACATTATTGGATCGATCACTTGCTGATCATTGTGCCTTAAAAGTAATTATATAAACAACTGAATAATACGTTTGACTTTCAATTTAGCAACAATGTAGTGAATCATAGCAGCGACAAAAATGATATTTTTGTAACTATAGTTAACGAAATTTTGACAAGATTATCTAACTTTGAGAGAAAAGATAGTGGTTGGAGTTTAGTAAAATTCAACTATCTAGATGTGAATGTAAATAAATTTAACCCATTACGTGGTTCTTCCTATATAGAATTACCGCGAGATATAATGAATAAAAAGGCAGTTATTAACGTGAAAAACAATGACCATGAATGTTTTAGATGGGCTGTATTGTCGGGGTTATATCCACCTACTAACCATCATACAAATACAACGAATTCATATATATTGCATAAAAATAAATTAAATTTTGAAAATTTTACTTTCCCATTTAAATTAACTGATATTCATAAATTTGAAAAAAAAATGATATAAGCATAAATGTTTTTGGACTCGAGTACAATTTACAAAGTAAAAAACATGATGTGATAGGACCATTACACTTTACTAAATGTAAAAAAGCTAGGCACTTAAACTTATTATATTTAACCAAAGGTAGCGAAGCACATTATTGCTTTATCAAAAATTTATCTAGATTAGTATCTACACAACTGAATAATACACAACATGCTGTACATATTTGCGATGGTTGTCTAACAAGCTTTACATCAAATGAAAATTTATTGAATCATCAAAGAAATGACTGTTTCCATGTTTGTACAAATTTACCTTCAGAACAGGATAAAAGGAAAAACTGGTTCAATGAAAATGTGCCATCTAACCAACTTACCTTCAATAATTATGATCGTAAATTAAGGGTGCCTTTTGTTGTTTATGCCGATTTTGAGGCTTTTTTAAATCCAATTCCTTCATGTTTCAATAATCCTAGTACATCCTCTACAACAAATATACAAAAACATGAGGTATATAGTTTTGGATACTACATTAAGTGTTCTTATGATGATAAGTTGTCAATATATAGAACATATAAAGGTAAAGATTGTGCCGAGACATTTATGAAATACATTAAAAAAGATTTGTAGGAGTAATACTTTTGTCAAAACTCCTTTACCTTTGTCTGATGCAAATAATTTAGATGTTGCTCAGAGTATCACATGTTACATTTGTGATGAAAAATTAAAAGGTGAATCCACTATTTTTTATAATCATCATACAGGTTTTTATGAAGGAGTAGCACATCAAATTTGTTCTGAAAAATACAGGCCACCTAATTTTGTACCTGTATTTTTCCATAATTTGAGCAACTATGATAGTCATTTTATAGTACATGGTCTTGGATTTGAGGAAGGAAACATTGAATTGATACCAGAGAACAAAGAGAAATACATTTCCTTTACTAAATCCTTGAAAGTGAATAATCGCACAATAAAATTGAAATTTCTTGATTCACTTAAATTTATGAGTTGTAGTCTTGAAAAATTAGCCAAAACCTTGACACCCGAACAATTTCGTGAATTAAAATTGAGTTTTCCATGTGAAGAGGATTTTAAACGATTAATACGAAAGGGTATCTATCCCTATGAACACATGACATCATATGACTCGTTAAAGTTAACTTCTCTTCCCTCTCAAGATAAATTCTACAGTTCTCTGACTGATTGCAACATTTCAGAAGACGATTATAAACATGCGAAAGATGTTTGGTCCCATTTTCATTGTGAAAATATGGGGGATTATTCTGATTTGTATTTAAAAACAGATGTTTTGTTACTAACAGATGTATTTGAAAATTTTAGAAATGTATGTCTTAGAACTTATGGGTTAGATCCAGCCCATTACTATACTGCTCCGGGATTAAGTTGGGACGCGATGCTCAAAACTACAAAAATAAATCTAGAACTCTTAACCGACATTGATAAAATAGCTTTCATAACTAAAAATATTCGAGGTGGCATATCACAATGCAGTAAAAGACACGCAAAAGCTAATAATAAATTTATGTCAGAATATGATCAAAATATTCCTTCTTCATATCTTATGTATTTGGATGCAAATAATCTTTATGGTTGGGCTATGTCCCAATGTCTCCCTACTGGTAAATTTGAATGGGTAAATGTAGATACTGATTTTAATGTTTCTGATGATGCTGAACATGGATTCATTTTAGAAGTCGATCTAGAATACCCTATTGAATTGCATGACTCTCATTCGGATTTACCATTCTGTCCTGAAAATGTTTATTTAGGGAATTCCAAAGAAAAAAAATTGATACCTAATTTAAATAGGAAAATGAATTATGTTCTACATTACAGAAATCTTAAACAATGTTTGAAGAATGGTTTGCAATTACTTAAAATCCATCGCATTTTGAGATTCGAACAATCTAAGTGGTTAAAAAGTTACATAGATTTAAACACACGCATGCGATCGCAGGCAACTTGTGATTCTGATAAAGATCACTATAAAAGTATGAATAATTCAATGTTCGGTAAGACCATGGAAAATGTTTTGAAATATGTTAACGTTAAATTGTTAAATCATTGGAAAAATCATGGGAAATCACAGGGGGTTGAATCCATGATAGCGAAACCTGAGTTCCACAGTTTATCAGTATTTTCGGAGAACTTAGTTGCTATTCAATTGAATAAAACTAAAATCTTTTATAATAAACCAATTTACTTAGGATTTTGTATTTTAGATATATCTAAAACTTTCATGTATAAATTTCATTACGATTACATGAAAACCAAATATCAAGAAAATCTCAGGCTTCTTTATACAGATACCGATAGTTTAGTATATCAAATATTCACTGAAAACTATTATGAGGACATAAAATCAGACCTCGATTTATATTTTGATACATCAGACTATCCATCTAACAATCAATATGGTTTACCATTAATAAATAAAAAGCGGTTAGGGTTTTTCAAAGATGAAAACAATGGTAAATTTTTTAAAGAGTTTGTTGGCCTACGATCTAAAATGTATGCCTTAGATGTTGAGAATCATAGTCTTATATCAAAAGCTAAAGGAGTCAATAAATGTGTTACTAAAAAACTGACCCTCAACGATTATAAAAACTGTTTATTTGAAAAAAATATGCAACATGCTCAAATGCTGAGATTTAAATCAATAAAACATGTAATATTTACTCAAAATATAAATAAAGTATCATTATCTCATAACGATACAAAACGGTACTTGTTAGAAAACTCTTCGGACACTCTAGCGTGGGGGCATTATAAAATACCCCATGGATCATCACAAAATAATTATTCCATGTAATTTATAATCACAGAACATTCAAAAATTTCAACTTTATTTTTTGTACATTGTGTATTTTTAATTTTTAATTGTGAATTGTGAATTGTAATAATTGTAGAAAATGTAAATACATTTTAGTTTTTTGTAAATATAAATTGGTGAAGGTTAATTAAAATAAAGTGGTTGTACTCTGTATTTGTTTTTTAGTTATTATTTAATAGTAACTTGAAAAGAGACTTATGTTGAGTTTTTGTACTGGTTCTTTAAAAAAAAAATGATACTCAGAAAAGTGTAAATTTCAAAATAAAAAAAATATTTGACTATGATATCTTTGTTTTGTTTAATGTGTTTACCCTTATTTTGGTGGATTTATTTAAAAAGTAATTGAGTTCATAAATTGTGTCATTTCAAGTTTATCTGTTTTCATATCAACACTTATTACGAGTTTTAATTATGATACATTCTTATCATCCTTTCACAACCATTGTAGCTGGTCCAAGTGGATGTGGCAAAACTCAATTTGTCACAAACTTTTTAAATAATTTCAAAGATGTATGTAATGTTGAATTCGATGAAATTATTTGGTGTTATGATGAAATGCAACCCCTGTACAATCTGGAAAATGTAAATTATAGTCAGGGAATACCAGATTTTTCAATGTTTGATGGGAAGAAACCTAAGCTTCTTATAATAGATGACCTGATGAGAGAATCAGATGGACGAATAGTCGACATTTTCACAAAAGGTAGCCATCATAGAAACTTAAGTGTTTTTTATATTACTCAAAACATATTTCATCAGGGGAGAGGCCAACGAGATATTTCACTAAATACAAGTTACATTGTATATTTTAAGAATCCCAGGGACAAAACCCAAATACGCTACTTGTCACGACAAGTTTACCCGGAAAACCCAAAATTTGTAGATGAAGCCTACAAAGATGCTACTAAAGAAACACATGGTTACCTCATGATTGATTTGAAACAAAATACAAATGACATATGTCGTTTTAAAACAAAAATATTTCCGTTTGATGGACATTGCACAGTGTATGTTCCTAAAAAGGGGTTTAAATACGATAAAAATCAACAAATTTTAGTCAGTTCTACATGATGCATGCGAGAGTAAACACATATAAACATTTACTTGAAGCATTGCAGTTGCTTAAACCAAAATATCGCACGGCGTTACTTAAATCTTGTGATGATGATGAGATCAACATTATTTGTGAGTGCATTTATAATGTCCTAAATGGAAAAATTCCTTTAGAAAAAAAAGAAAAATCTAAATTAAAAAATATAAAGATATCTTACGGAAATTAGTTTCAAAAGGAAAACATAAAATAAGAAAAACTGTTATAATTCAAAAGGGAGGTGCATTTCTACCTATTATATTAGGAGCAGTTTTAAGTGCCTTAGTTAACTCTTTATCATAAACAAAATGGAAAATACGAAAAAAATGCTATTAGTAGAATCAGATTTTATTGAAAGACTCAAACGCAATGAGAGCCTACCTGAAAATTCATCATCCCGTCTAGATGCTGAGATGCAAAAAATCCTTAAAAGTAAAATGAATGATCGTGAAAAGTGGACCTTATATTCACAAGCATTGCAACGATTTTTACATTTTATTGAAACAGATCGAAAACCATTTAGAATACCAATCGTAACGGAGGGGGAGGTTCAACTCAACTACGAAAGTAATGATCTAAAGTCAAAAGTGAACAAAAAGGAGGTTAATGAATATAATGAGTCAGTTGCAAAACCACCTTTACCAGAAGGAGATGGTACTACAGCAGTTACACCGATTGGTAAAACAAATCCAGAACCGATGCCAATTAGCCCATCAAAAATTATAGATATATTACCCAAATCATATGAGAAAAAAACTCGAACTTTGTTGGATTGCATTGTTTTAAGTAAACCAAAAATTTGGTGGAAGCCAACTGGTGAAGTTGTAATAAACAACCGCACCATTTCAAATAGTAATATTACTGATCTGATAAGTGACACGGTTAGATCTCTAAAACGTCCTAAACCAACAGGGTGGGAAGAGTTTGCATTACTTTTAAGAGATATAAGAGTTCCTTTAAGCTGCATAGGCAATCCTGCAAACTTGGAATTTATTAAAAAAGCTCAATCGATTGAACCCATTACATTACCTGCATCTACAAGTACGAGATCGTCAACAGATAAAGAAAAACAAAGAGCTACACCACTTACTACAGGACAACTTAAGCGTCATCATAAGAAAATTGATTGGGAAAAATGGACTCCTTATTAGATATTAATAGGATCTACTATGATGTCTCCAATCCAGCTGGTTATAGTAGTTTAAATAATATAGCGAAGGAAATGAAAGAACAAATGAACAAAGAGGAAGTAAACAAATGGTTACAATCTCAAGATACGTACACGCTACATAAACCTATTCATAAGCGATTCACCAGAAATAGATATATCCTATCTAACTTTAATGAACTCTGGCAAGCTGATCTAAGTGACATGAGTACGTATAGTCAATATAATCATGGATACAAATATATTCTTTGTGTTATTGATGTGTTCAGTAAATATGCTTTTGCGAGAGCAATGAAAAAGAAAGATTCATCAACAGTTAAAGAATGTTTTGAAAGCATATTTACCGAAGCCAACTCTGTACCTCGTCATATACAATCTGATAAAGGTACAGAATTTGTTTCAAAGGTAGTGAGAGATTATTTTAAGAGCAAAAACATTAATTATTATACTACTAATAACCCCGACATTAAAGCAAGTATAGTAGAAAGGTTTCAAAGAACTCTTAAAATGAAAATGTGGCGTTACTTCACCCATAATAATACATATAATTACACTAAAATTTTACAAGATCTTCTTCATTCGTACAACCATACCTATCATTCTAGCATTAAAATGCGACCAATTGATGTTAATTCTGGTAATATTATGACCGTTTGGAATAATTTATATTATCGAAAAAAAGATAGACAAATTTCATTGGAAACACCAAAATTTAATGTAGGCGATCATGTTAGAATAACTAAATATAAACATGTATTCCAAAAGGGTTATGAAAGTAACTGGAGTGATGAAATATTTATAATAAATTCAATTATTAATAGATCACCGCGAGTTGTTTATATGTTAAAGGATTTGGAAGGCGAACCCATCATTGGTACATTTTATTCTAAAGAGTTACAAAAAGTGACTTACCTCCCCTCCACCGAGTATAAAATTGATAAAATAATACGTTCGCGTCATATTAGAGGCATAAAGGAAACACTAGTGAAGTGGCAAGGTTATCCCAATAAATTTAACTCTTGGATACTCGCATCAAGCTTGAAAAAAATATGAACGAAAATAGCTTTTATTTAACTTTGTTAAGCAACAGTTCAACGGATTACTATATGGACAACACGACTGCACATTTTCTAACTAAATTACCTAAGAACATAAAATTAGAAGGGGAGTGGGTAGTTGGATTAGTGGAATTTCAATACCCGTGTTCCATGTATAATGTCCAAGATCATGAAAATATAATTTACATAAAGAAAAAGGTGGTGTCACCCGCAAACAAGTTAACGAAAATTTTTGATATAAAAACTCATATACCTGCCACTACATACGATAATATTGATCATTTCCTTCAAGCGTTTAATGAGAACCCTCAACTAAAAAATAATGTCAAATTTAGGTATGATACATTGACAAAAATGGTTGGAGTAACAACAACAAATAATGAAATAACCTCTATCATAACAACCCCGATACTAAGCCTCCAGCTGGGTTTCAAACCGAGATCAAATTTGAAACAAGTTACATATGGAAAAAACCCTGCCAATTTATATTTAGGGTTACCACCACAAATATTTGTTTACACCGATATAATTCATCCGCAAGTAGTTGGAGATGTTATAACAGCATTGCTTAGAATAATACCATTAGATCCAACTAAGTTTATTTATGGTGCATATAAAACTCACATTTTCTCACCTGCTCACTATGTACCGGTTTTACGTAGGGAGTTCGATACTATTGAAATAGATATAAGAACAACTACCGGTGTTAATGTACCATTCCAATTTGGTAGCTCCTGCGTGAAGCTACACTTTCAACGAGTAAAATGAATTATAACAGATCGTCAGTCTCTTGCCCTTACCAGCATTATTATTCGCATCAAGCCGGCTCTGGTGTAGGAATTGTCTATAAAGGAGTTCCATTTCAACGAGGGCATGGTATAGGGAGTTTTTTGGGAGGGCTATTTAGATCAGTGCTCCCTTTGTTATCTAGTGGTTTGAAAACCATTGGAAAAGAAACGTTAGGTGCAGGGGTTGGTTTGTTATCCGATATGGTAAATTCACGCCCTATGGATAGTTCGATTAGATCACGATTCAAGGAGGCAAGTGCTAATTTAAAAAGAAAAGCCGATGAAAAAATTGATTCCCTCATGTCGGGATCTGGGTATAAAATGACATCTAAAAGAAGGGAACCGCTCATTACATTGAAAGCATCGAGACGAAGAGGAAGTAAAAAAAATAAAAACAAAACTCTTGAGGATATATTTACAAACTAAATAATGTCATTCCTACATAGTCATTCTTGTGAATGTGCGAAATCTGAATTAGATATATTTGCCCTTCCATCAACTCAAACAAGTATTGAAAGTGGACAGTGGGTTCATTACAAACCAATTTCATCTTTAAGTGATGACGCTCCCATCGAATTCCAAGTTCCCGGATCAGGAGATGACTATGTTGATCTATCCCACACAATGTTACATATTAATGCTAAAATATTGAATCAGGATGGTACAAAATTAAAACCAGATACCCTGGTTGCACCCGTCAATAACTGGTTACATTCCCTTTTCAGTCAACTAGATGTATATTTAAATCAAAAACTCATATCACCCCCAAACAATACATATGCTTACCGTGCTTATATGGAAAATCTTCTAAACTATGGACCAGCAGCCAAAGAAACTCACCTTACTTGTGGATTGTGGTATGCTGATACTGCAAATCATATGGATACTGTTGATGCAAATAACAAAGGGTTTCACAAAAGACTAGAATTTACCAAAGAGAGTAAGGAAGTGGAAATGATGGGGCATTTACATGCCGACATATGTAACCAAGAGAAATTCTTAATAAATGGTGTCGAAATACGTATTAAGCTAGTACGTTCAAAGAGTCATTTAATCTAATTTGTCACCAAGATAAAAAATTTAAAGTGCAAATAATGGATGCCAGCCTCATTATAAGAAGGGCACGAATTAATCCTAGCGTTTTGTTAGCACATCAAAAAGTATTGGCAACAACGACTGCAAAATATCCTATTACAAGAGCAGAAGTTAAGGTTCTTACATTACCGTCGGGGATACAGGGTAAAACATTGGATAATATATTTCTCGGGCAAATTCCTAAAAGATGTATTATTGGTTTTGTATCAAATTCAGGGTTTAATGGCAATTTAGCTATGAATCCATTTAATTTTCAACACTATAATATGAATTCGTTTAGTTTATATGTCGATGGTCATGAAATTCCTTCTAAAACATTATAACCATCATTTGGTTCTGGATCTGGGTTAATAGCATCATCATATCACACTTTATTTTCCGGAACTGGTATTCATTTTCACAACGAAGGTAATGATATAAGCAGAACGGATTATGGAGCAGGTTATTGTTTGTTATGTTTTCATTTAACCCCTGATTTATCTGCTAGTTCAACTTCACACTGGAATCTTGTAAGACATGGAAGTGTTCGCTTAGAAATTCGCTTTGATGTTGCTCTACCCTGCACCATTAATTGTATTGTGTATGCAGAATTTGATAACTTTATTGAAATAAACAAAAATCGTGATATATCTGTAGATTACAATAGTTAGTAAACACATAAATACAATGTTTTAATCAATTTAGTTTATTTCATTGTAGCCATTGTTGGCAACATCATCAAATTATTCATATTTTTTTATTAAAAATGGATACAAATGAAATTCAATTTTGTATGAAAAAAATCAGCCCTTCGTTTGAATTAAACGTTTTTGCTGCTAACAAAATTCCTATTTGGGCTAATCTTCCCGTCTTTATTGTGAGTAATTTGGACCCAGACTCGAAACCGGGCTCCCACTGGATTGCTATACATATTGACATTAATGGTATAGGGGAATACTTTGACTCCTTTGCTCGGAAACCTTCAGGTTATCATAAGTTATTTTTAAAAAGGAATACCAAGCGCTGGTCTTATAACTATAAACCACTTCAAAACCATTTTACCTCTGTTTGTGGGGAATATTGTTTAGTTTATTTGTATTTTAAATTTCATGGAAAAACTATGAAAGATTTGCTAAGTTTGTTTTCTGAAAATTAATTATGTAATGATCTTATATTAAGAAATATGTTTAAGACTTTTTTTGTGAAATAAAAGAATATGTGAACTAAAATATGATTTTTATTTTTACATGTAATACAATAACATTTTGTTTAATCTACACAAACACTTTTTATCACTGCATCTTATAGTAAATAAAGTATTTCGCACAATTTAATTTTACAAAGAAAAGATAATTGTTTAGACTGGAAAAGGTCTTGAATTCTTAAAAGGTAAGCTTTTTACATGTAATACAATAACAAGCTTTTGTTTAACCTACACAAACACTTTTTATCACTGTTTCTTATTGTCAATAAAATATTTCATACAACTGTCTTTAGAAGCTACTTGCTTTGTGATGTTAAATATAACATCACGTGTAGTTTGGAGCTGAGTGTCTTCTTCAGAAGGCGCGTAGAATTTTAATCTCACATCTGCGTGTTTCCAGTGCTCAGTGGGCGGAATGTTTTTAATTTTTTGCAAATCATATATCTCGATTTTAATCAAGTGAGAAGCGTATGCCCCGTCGTCTTGTCCGGTTGATATATAGCCCACCCCGTCAGGAGAACTTTGGCTGACATTGGAAGAGCGCTTCAATACTTTAGTTTTCTTCTTGGGACGTTCAAAAAAGCTGTCGATGTTATTTACTGAACGCTTTTTTGCCATGGCCTGCTTAACTTTAAAACCAGGCGTGCCTTCTTCGTCGGTTGATTCATCTTTATTTTCCGGGTAGTAATAGTTCTTGAAAGTATTTTCAGAGAACTGAAACAATATCAAACAATAAATTACACAACTGTTTAAATACAATACTCTTAACAAAAACACGGTGAACAAATGCTAAAAAACACACAATTAAGTTAAAATATTTGTACATACTCACATCCATTATTAGACCTTTTTATAAACACTTCACTGCACGACACAACACTATTATGTCTATATACTACTTTAAGTACAGGGAGCTCCGGTAACGAAGACTGTTGCGCGGCTAATAGTTGTTCAGACACAATACCCCACCGCTTTTATACGCTCCGTAAGTTAAGCGTCTTCCTAAAAACGTGTTTGAACTTGTAGTTCATCTAACACAGACGACGCTTATTCAGCAACACCCAAAATAATAAAACGCACAAGTAACAATCGCACCCGTTGTGGCCATAAAACATAATAGGCGGCTACCAATAAAACAATTAAACCGTTATAACAGTGCACTCGGGTACACAAAACTTGTCGATACAGGCTTTTTTGATTGATACACCTACTCCATAGCACTTTGAATCAAGTCAGAACCAGTTTACATGCTTCGTTTAAGTTTTACATACTAGTGTGTTACAATAAAATTAAAATGTATGTGAAGGTAAACCACATATACGTACTAGATAGATAATGTCATACCCAATGTTAGCCGCAGATACATGCTCGTAGATACATACCCGTACGTAGGTTAGATTGCATTTAACCACTATATTTTTAACAAACTAAGTGAAGGTAATTCATTTAGAAATACCTATATGCAATATATGGTTTTGATAGTTGTTTAGAATAGCCTCTAAGTAACAACAGCTTAAGATAATACTACGAATACTACGATTAGCTAGATTTACTAAAATTAACTTAGGTAAATTCAATTAAGTGAAACTTAGGACTAAATTTAGATTTAAATCAGCTCTTAGCTTAGGTTAAGCTCATGTAAAGTTAGGTGATCCTTCAAAATAGTCGACCATGGGGTGTTAAAAATTAAAACCACTCGTAACTTCTTTGTTGGTTGGTTCATCTTTATTTTCTTCAAAGTATTAAAAACAGTAAGTATTTTAAGTTAGATTAGGTTGTATAATGTTAGGTCAACTTCACCAAGCTAGGTTAGGTAAGTATTAAAAACAGTAGGTATGTTAAGTTAGATTAGGTTGTATAATTTTAGGTTAACTTCAGTAAGGTAGGTTAGGTTAGGTTAGAACTGTAACCCTTAAAAACAGTAGGTATGTTCAGTAACGTAGGTTAGGTTAGGTTAGAACTGTAACCCTTAAAAAACAGTAGGTATGTTAAGCTAGGACAGGTTTCACGATGTTAGGCTAACTTCAACAAGCTAGGTTAGGTTAGGTTAGAACTATGACCCTTAAAAACAGTATGTTAAGAAAACCACTATGGTTACTTAATTAAATAATATGAGAAACACGTAGGTAAAATTAAAAATCGCATTACAACAATTAATAGCGCAATCAGGTAATATGTAATAAAAGGTAGGAACGCGCCCAATGCAAGACAATGGTGTTGGACGCCACCGAGAACAAAGGGGCTGACGTTCGGGCGAACAATAGGCTGGGCGAGCAAAGGGACAGCAGGGTACCCAGGTAGTTGATAACCTTTTGTATTGAGTACATGGACTATTGCAAGCTATGGGAAGGAGTGATCTGGGAGTCTCGGGACCCGCCCCAAACGCTCTAAATGGGGGGATAAACACCGAAAAAAATACTAATTTTTTTTTTTTTTTTTAGGAGCGAAACCCCGCCTCTCGCTCGTCAGAGCACCATTTTTTTCGGGGGAGCAGAGTCGGGGGCAGTACAGGGGATTCCCTACTACTTAGGTGTAACAAGTTTCTCATATTAGCAAAAGAGGATTAAAGCAAAAAAATACGTTTTCATACCTTAAAGGTTGACTTCCATGGGTAGCGGCTGATGCGACAGACGCGTGCGGCTGACGTGCGCGATTGTAGCGCGCGTCTCGCAACAGTAGTAAGCACTATGAAAACGTATGGCACCGCTTTCTCTTTTCGTGATTTTCGTGATTCTAGTCGCCTGAAAGAAAACAAGTCAAATTGCGACTATCAAACGGGACATATAGTGAATGTGTCCAATAAAGAATGAGATCAATTTCTAAAGAGGCCAAATAAGAAAAAAAAACGAACTTAGAATAAGACCAAAGACGATAGCACGAATAACGAATGAGACTAAAAAAGAGATAGACTAACACCGATCATGACCAAAAAATATGAAGACTAATAACGGAATGACCCGGAATAAGAAAAAGACAAACAACGAATATGACCGAAGACGACAAAGACTTCCACCGAAAGTGACGAATGAAGAATGGATGACGAAAGCAGAATGAGACGAATTAAGAACTTGACAAAAAACGAATGGGACGACCCAAGACGATACCGATTATTTATTCCATGTTTTTCATACGACAGTCGGCAGGTATTATGTCATAAGTTGTGTTGTCTTGTCTTGCTTGTCATGTCATGTCAGAGGCTCTACTTTGAAATCCGTAATTCGAACTTCGTCTATTGCTATCCCTTTTGCTCTCGACGCGTCACTAATTCGCAAGAAAGTGACGGGGCGATCCAAAGTTCGAATTACTGAGGCTCTACTTTGAAATCCGTAATTCGAACTTCGTCTATTGCTATCCCTTTTGCTCTCGACGTGTCACTAATTCGCAAGAAAGTGATGGGGCGATACGAAGTTCGAATTACTGATTTCAAAGTAGAGCCCCTGATTTCAAAGTAGAGCCCCAGCTTGTGTGACATATGGACACAAGGCAATTTTTCATTTTACGCAATCGTGCAAGCTGTCAACCTTAGTTTAAAAGTATATGTAATTAGTATATTTAAATTAAAATATAGTTCTGTAAAATTATCTTTTTTTATTTTTATTAATTTCAATAATTAAGTACACTAAAACACTCAATACGTGAAGCAGACCATAGACCCGTTTCATGAAGCTACAAGTTACAAATTACAAGCGGAAGTCTCTTTCTAACTCATTTTTCTAGAAAGAGACTTCCGTTTGTAATTTGTAACTTGTAGGCTTGTAGCTTCGTGAAACGGGCTACAGGTTGGTAGAAATTGACTGTCTATGTAAGTTGGTTATAATC
Organism: Acleris cristana; assembly: GCA_948252455.1. Taxonomy (NCBI): domain Eukaryota; kingdom Metazoa; phylum Arthropoda; class Insecta; order Lepidoptera; family Tortricidae; genus Acleris; species Acleris cristana. The sequence continues at coordinate 56,767,906 of OX411771.1, forward strand.
TGTGGACTCTGTGGTACGGTCGGCCTTATAAGAAGCTGTAGGTACACTTTAGTGTTTTGTCACTTTAACGTCATGTTTGAACGGCTGCACTAATCTGTCAAAGGCGTTAAAGCGACAAGGTACAAAAGTGTGCAGCTTCTTATAAGGCTGACTGTACTGTGGTTAGTATAGTGAGTGACTAAGTGCCGCACTCAAAGACGTCAATTAAATTTAATGCTTGTTTAGTGACGTGTTGTCTTATTCTATTGCTGTAGTAAAGAAAGTGACAGCATCCACTTTAATCAAGCATTAAATTAAATTGACGTCTCTGAGTGCGGCAGTTAGCAAGAAAGAAAAACTAGAGTGTAATATTTTTTGCAGGACACGTGCAGTCTTAATTTCAAGAATATGCCTGTACAAGCGCCGGCGCGCGCGCTCCCGGGACCTGCCGCGAAGTTTGTATGGAACTATGGTACATTTTTATAGTCGGAAACGTGGTAATTGGTTTTTAACACTTTAACTGCCAAGAGCTCTGATTTTCATACAAAATGGACTGGCCTAGCAGGTTGGCGGCAGTTAAAGTGGCTACTGTTTATAAGCAAATAAAAAAAATACAACTTTCATTGATTTTGGAAACAATGCCCACAAGGCAATAAATGGGGGGTAGAACTTTGTATGGGAGATTAATTATTTTTGAAGTAAGCAACCACCAAGGGTGTCATTTTCTTAGATTACGGTGACGCAGATTTCAAAAATGATAACGAATTTGAAATTCAAAATGGTGGCCTTGATATTTTTTTAAAGTCGTCATGGGTATCATTTTCTTAGATTTTGGGGACGCAGATTTTGAAAATAACATCAAATTTGGAATTCAAGATGGCGGCAATGACTTTTTTTGAAAAAGTGTACATGGGTGTCATTTTCTTAGATTTTGGGGACGCAGATTTCGAAAATGATGTCAATTATAGGTAGAAATTCAAAACGGCGGCCATGATGTTTTTTTCTAAATTTTTCATAGGTATCATTGCCATCGCCATCGTAATCGCCACTGCCATCGCCATCGTCATCGTCATCGTCATCATTATCATCATCATATCATGTCTTTTACACTTTTGGTCAAAAACATTCAGTCTTTTTTCAGTGGTTACCCTCTGCTACACCCTAACCGGCATATCATGTGCGTTGCCGCCCCCCCCCCCGTGGTATAGGTTAGAAATAGCAAGAGTCCACGGCAGGATTATTCATTAAAAGTCTTGAATTAATTTAAATTATAAAATAAGGCACCTGGAAACAATACAAAAGGGGAACTTAGAGAATATATATATATATATATATAAAATTAGGAATAGATGAAGGGATGTTCTTAGATATAAAAGGTATAAACTTACAATTAGTGTTATAAACAGGGTTAACAGGGTTATTTAGATGAAGGGTTATACTTTATATGATTCACTTCACAGTTTTATAGTACATTGTGCATCAAGGGCGGTAAGAAAGGGATTGCTAACGAGAGACTATTAGAAGCCCGACGCCGTAGGCGGAGGGCTTTTAATGACTCGAGTTGGTAATCCCCTTACTGCCCGTGATACACACAATGTTTTTCATCACATTTGCGAGAAAGTAAAAAAAATAGAGAGAAAAAACAACAATTAAACAAATTAACTCGACTCGCTAAAAGAGTTTGTTAACTATTTTCATCAATATAGTCTTCAACAGATAATGCTTAGAACTGATAAACTTATAATTATTATACTTATACTATACTGCCAGATAGTATTGATTTTCAAAATGAAGTTTGTTTAATTATACAGTAAAATTGGTTTGTAGCCAAGTTTCGTATATAGGATATAAACCTTGGCTGAATTTACACCTCCTTAGTCTGAAATGATGTACGAGTGGATTCTATATTTTAAAACTAAACTCATAACTCCCTAGGTAGTTATAAAAAATCATAACTCATAACTCACTAGGGAGTTATAAAAATACATAACTCCCGCGGGAGCTAAATCGGCTATAACTGTATAGACATCTGCGTGTTATAACACCCTTTCCGAGCAAGTGTGATGAAAAAATAATTATATTATATTGACTTGAATTATAATAGTTATTTATGTGACTGGTGCATAATGAGAGGCATTATACAAGAGTGTGGTTTTATGAAACGAGCCGTAAGGCGAGTTTCATAATAAGATCACACGAGTGTTTTAATGCCTAATTATGCGTACAGTCGCATACATAACTTTATCTACATACATATCATAAGTTTTCTACAATATGTGAGAAACCTGTATCTTAATGTTCACATTATACTGTAAAGTGAACATTAAGATTCAACTATAGCGATAACCGATACTTTATTGACATGTTATACTTTAATGTTAACATTACAGTGCAACCACAGATACAGGTAACATAATGTAGGGCATTTGCTTATCGCTTCTGAACATATTATATTGAAATTATGATATGGATGTAGATAAAAATGTATTATGATTGGAACTTGTTCATAGTTTGGAAGCATGTGAGCGACTGAACTTGTCGTCATGCGCAGGCGATCGTAAAATTAAGAATGAACTCAAATTTAGAATTAAAAATAGATATAGCCAGATAGAAAATGCCAGAACGATTTTAGATGAACAAGGTGTAACACATAGGTGAATACACCTAGTTACAAGCCCACCCCCTTCCTCCCCCTTATGACTAATCACATGTAAAAGTAATTGTTTTTCTTCTTGTTTCAGTTAGCAGCCATCACAGACTTTTTATGGCCTCCGTCACAAACATTCACGACGCAAGAGCAGTCTTTGCCGTCTTGCTCAAAAGTGTCTGGTTCCAAATACAGGTACAAGAACCATTATAAAGAAAAAAATAAAATCCAAAGGAAATTCAAGAAAAAATCGATGGGAACCGCTGATCAGTGTTTACATACATAACCGAACTTATTATGTTAGTGTTGTATTTTATGTAGTAAAATGTTAAAAAGTTATACAGTTGTTTAATTTATCTCTGTATTTAGTGTACTGGTATTGGTAATTGAATTAAATAAAAATACAACAAAATGTTTATTGTATACTATAAATATTCTGTTTTATTAACATATAGGTACCTATGCATTGACGCCCTCCCATTCATTCATATTCATATTCAATTTCATTGTTGCTTAAATAGAAAAGAGACACAAATCAAAATGTGTTTGTTGCATTTAAATTCGGAATGCTATTTATTTTAAGTTTGAAATTAAATTATGTTTATTTTTAATTTGTGGCGCTTCTGTATACAGGGTGGAAAGTTGAGAAGGGGCAGTAAGGGCAGCTACTAGATCCCTTGCTGCTGATTCAAATGACCAGCCTGATTCACAGTGCTCAAATTCAGACAATTCATTTTTATAATTATTCATTAATTCATTGTAAAACTCATTCAAATCTATATTGCTAAATATTTTCTTATATTTCGTGATACAAGATTTCAATTCTGATTGACCTGTTTTAGGCAAGGTAAAATTTGCAAATAGCTCAAAATTCACTTTGACACAAGTGTTTTTCAATAAAGACATGTTTATTAATTTTAAAATACTGTCTCGGTTACTATATAGGAACGCCTCAGGTGTGAGGTGCTCGACTTCCTGCATAGTAACACGATATGTTACAATTCTATTCCTAAAAGCTGAGGCAATAATATCAATATTATCATATTCTGTTCTCGTCAAACATTTAGATTTATGTGAGTTTGTTCTCAAATGGTATTTAAATTTTTCTTTCGGTACTTCTATTTCACAGTTTTCACATCGGATAAAATCTGATCTATTAGTACTTTTATTATTATTATTATTATGACTGCTTTCGTTAATTGATGTAGCTGAAAATATAAAGATGACACATTGTTTAAATCACTTTATTGCATTCAAACATAAATATATGATATCGATTAATATAAAAATAAACATGGATAAGGTACAATCGTACACAAATATGATTATATTTAATTAAGTGTAAGATTACAGCGAAGAGTCGCAATATGTTATTAAAAATATGAATTTAGGAAAGTTGGAGGACACTGCTTAAATTCCTGCCTAACTGCGCCAACATAATCAGATATATGACGCCACGCCTCCGTGTCAATATTCGATCTATTCTTCACTGTAACAACGGTGTGACGCCATCTATTCATAGCGGGGACACGTTCTATCTCATCGCACTTATAAATCTTTAATTCGATGAAGTGTGTCCCCAATTTAGCCTCGTTTGATTGACGTGCAACACCGTTCGCTACTCTTCTCGTAATATAACTAACTAGCGGTGGGTATTTTTTTTTACCGATGCTCTCCAAAGCTGCAGCGTCGTCCTCGCTATCGCTACCGAAGAGGTCCCTCACAATCACCTTTTTAGACTCGGTCTTCGCTCTTTTTGAATTTGAACTCGAAGGAGCACGATCTTCATTCTTCGACCGTTTCTTTGAGGCCGTTTTCTCACTGCGCGATCGTGCCACCTCATCATCCGAGGGAAATAAAATATCAGCATGCTCAGACCTGTCACAAAGAAAAAACATTTAGGTTATTATTTTAATACACCGTTTTAAACTGACTCGGGGGGGAGTGTATACATGTATACAATTATATCAATTTAATAGAGAAAACGAACTAATGTGATATTAAGTTGCAGGCAATCAACTTAAATAGGAATCTATTTATTATGAGGTTTAAAATCAAAGGGAAGAATTATATAGTGTGAACTATTAAAAAACTACATTTTATTTAAAGGGTAGGACATAAAAATAGATCATATAGAAACTTACATGTTTTCAGAATAGAGTTGCAGAGCCGCTTGTAGACAAGGTGGTAGACAGCTAAGTAATCGCAGGCTGCAGGGTGATAAGTGATGGGTTTAGGTGCTTTGTATCGATCTTAAATAACAATTGTTATGTATGCATGTGTGTATCCAAAACGCTACAAAAACATTTTATCCAAAATTAAAAATCTGCATTGGATTGTTTACGTAGAGGTATAATTAAAACTGAGTCTTAAAGAAACATCGGTAATGCATACTATCCTCTGTCTAATCTTACGCACCATTTAAGGCCAAACTATACTAGATTTTGCTCCTGCTCTGCTTTCGTACTTTATGTATGTAAAATAGCTGCACGTACAACGGTACATTGTCAATTTATATTTTAATATTCATTTACTATAAACAGTGCGCTGCAGGCGCCAGTCCGTCGATGGTGTAAGATGTCAGTAGTACCGTTTAGGAAATGAGTGAGACAATGTTTTCGCTCCTAATTTAAACCTAATTTCATATATGGATCGTGATAAGCAAAATGTGCCAAACCCAAGAATTTAACAAAACAAATTTCAAACCTTGTGCTTAATTTCAAAGCTGACGTTTCGGAGACAAATCATTGTTAAATAATACGTTATAGCTTAACACCATCCAAATTTAAAGTAAAACTATATAAAATCTTCAAGAAAACTATTTGCCACCACTTTACTCTGAGAAATGAATATGTCGAGTCCTCGTCTGGTGATGGCGGTAAGTAAACTTTTAAATCTTTACAGAAATTTGTAGTAAATTAAATCTAAATACATTTAGCGTGCAATAATAGGTACATTATAAATAATGTCTTTAGATCGGGGGGTTCGAGTCCCGTACGCATATAGCTTTGGTTCGACTGCTTATTTGTATCTATATTATATTCGTTTCTATGTTTTGTTGAGTTTGGTAGCAGGTTGGCTTATTTACAAATTTCCTATTTATTATTTGCAGGATGACGATGACGATCTATTCAACTTTATACCTGACGACCCGAGGTTGCCACGAAGTAAAACTCTTGGGTTGTCGCTGAATCGTAAGAGGCCGGCTAGCGATAAAGACTCAACACAATATTATTCATTTATTAAAAAGTCGTTACGAGGATCGAAAATAATTCGTATCGAGATATATGATGGTGAAGCATTTGGAAGCGAAGAAGAAAGTTTATGCAAATGTAAGGCCGAGCTGTGCGTTCAACACGTAGTTAAGAATGGTTTCTACGATGACATTTATAAAGACGTCAAAGACATAATAAATAAGATAGAAGAAAATATGACTAATTCTATATAATTGCAATTGTTAACAATAAATGTATAATGAACTTTTTTTATTTCATTTTTTTTCATTTTCAACTACCTACATACTCGTATTCTCATAAACAAATCGAAACTCAGTGAGAGTACTTCTAGCAACCTCCACCCTAACCCTGTTTGTAAGTAGGTTGATACTAAACCCTGGTGAATGGTAAAGAATCGAACCTGCTATCCAAGCGCTATCGATCGCTAAACTACTCCGCGTTTGAACATTGTAAACAAAACACTGCCTACATGCATGGCTATCATATTTCTAAAGCAGGAATGCATTTGACTTCCATAACGAGAACACGGCTGAGCAATCCCAATAAAAATATGGATTAGAGATTGCTATGCTATTATCATTACAATTTGAGTAGATTTAAATAGTTCGGGACTACCTCTATTCTAATAAAATATTCTTTTATAATAAAATTATATTCCATATCCTTGAAGCCCTGTGCGATGATTATATAAATATTTGAATTCGTGATATTTTCTTTACTTTGAGCTTAGTAGTTTATAGTCAACTATGGACTCGTTAAGCATAAGATAGTGAGCGGGTGTGTTGACAGGAATTTCCGACTCTGATTCAATTCCTATTCTATAGTCAATAGGTTCGGTCGACAACAATCAATTAAAAATAATGGACAAATTTTAAAATCCTGTATCGTTAACATCGCTTCAGCGCGACAACCGCGATATAACTGTTGAAATCTAGCATATTGTTAATATAATAAAGCATAATTGTTAGAGGTGAAGTTTATATCCAACCCTTGCTATGTAAAATAAATGGAATTTAAAAACACTTTAACTTGTCTCAAATTACGCAATCAAACGAGAAAACTGATCTAGGTTGTTTTTTTTTAATAGTTCCTAAATTTTAATCATTGGCTTTTTGAATAGATGAAAACTAATGTAGATTGGCTATTTGAATAGATAAAAACTGATGTAGATTGGTTATTTTAATAGATGAAAACTGATGTGGATTGGCTATTTAAATAGATGAAAACTGATATATTTGAATAGATGTTATGTTATAATTGGGGGGGCTGGATCTCCTGTGATCCAGACTCCCCAATTATATACTACTTGCGTGGGATAAAGTGAGTACCTAAGTGTAAATGGAGCCGGTTCAATGTCGACGGTTTGTTATCCAAGACGAGAGAGTAATTTACAAGTTATTAGAAGTACACCGGCTCCTTCAAGTATGGTCGTGAAGCTCGTTCGCTCGTTAAATAGCCGCCACGACACTCAGCCAGGAACCAGCGAGGAAAGCCTCCAAACAAAAGAAAGGATGAACTAAATGATCAGGTATTGTACCGACAGTCCTTTTCGAATACTAGCTGTAAGTAGTCAATGGTAGGCGTCAAAACGGCGCTCTGAGCGAGCCAGGGCTGACGCCTCCCCCGTCTTCATGTAAACCAAGCAAGAAAAGGTGACATCACACTTTTGGGGTGTTACAAGGTAGTGGAGTCATGTTTGGACCATATTTATGTTAGAGCGCCTTCGGCTTTGATAGATTCAGCAGTCATCACACATAATTCAGATCATTACTATGTAGCGGCTTCGATACAGTGGAATGACACTCCGCCTGGAGGCTTGCGGCCGCCGCAGCCGCGGTCATCGGCGCCGGCCACTCGACGTGTGCTGGATAATCGTTCAGTCAGAGATAAACTATTAGAAGCTGACTTTGATGAATTGTTGAGTATCCAGTGCCCTATTGAACTATACACTTCCTTTAGTAATATTTTCACTAAGATTTATAAAGAATGCTATATAAACAAATGTAATTCTGTGAACCTGAATAATAGAAATAACAAGTACTGGATAAATAATAATTTGAAGAAAATGATTATAGAAAGAGATAGATTCTATACGATATGGTGCAATAACCCTAAGAATATGATGAAAAGACTGGAATACACAAGATACAGGAATAGATGTTATAAGGCTATTGCAAAGTGTAACAATGAATATGATAGGCAATGTATTTTAGACTGTAATAAGAATATCAAAAAGATTTGGGACAAAATAAACAGTTTATTGGGGAAAAATGTTCAGTCGATTGATAATATAGCATACTCAATAATTTGAGCCATCAGGGTAGTGTTAAAGGAATATGTGATACGTTTGCGCATTGTTTTTCAAATGATATTAACCAAATTAAACATGTATGTTCTGATAAGTGGTTAGATAGGGACACATATGTGAGTGGGTCTGACATGAGCATGAGGTGGCAGCCTGTAGATAGCAATTTAGTTAAAACGTTATTATGAGAATGAATGCAAAAAAGGCACCCGGCAGCGACCTCGTGCGCATGACGGACCTAAAACTGCTAGTTGATACGGTAAGTCCCGTTATTGCTAATTTAATTAATTTGTCAGTTAAAAATAATCAATTCCCAAATAAATTAAAAGAAGCAATAATTCGTCCAATCCATAAGAAAGGTGACCGGAAAGTGTTTTCAAATTATAGGCCTATAGCAATTTTGTCAAGTGTAGAAAAGGTAATGGAAAAATGTATTGTTAATCAAATAGGAAATTACCCTCAGTTCAATTCTGTCCTTAATACTTATCAACACGGGTTTCAAAAAGGTAAAGGTATTCATACTTTGCTAGCAAAATTTGTAGATGAAATAAACTCGCATTTAGAAAATAAAAAAGTAGTTGCAGTAATATTCTTTGATTATAAAAAAGCTTTTGACACTCTTGCGACGGATACGCTTTTAAATGGGATGGATGAATGTGGCATCAGGCAGCCGCTGAATGGCTGGTTCCGCGACTACCTGATGTCTCGGACTTATCGTGTGAAGGTGGATGGGGTGCTCAGCGATGAGGTGGCGGTTGACTGTGGGGTTCCGCAGGGCTCAGGATGTGGTCCAGTGTGCTATTTGATGCATGTAAATAGTATAGGTGGAGTCATACGTCACAGTACACCTTACATGTTCGCTGACGATTTGTGCATTGTGTCTGCCGGGACTGACTTTATTGACATGAGTCGCTCTATTCAACTTGATATAGATGCAATAGTACGATGGTCTCATGACAACGGCATTTTGTTGAACGCAGAGAAGACTAATCTTCTTGTGATACACTCTCCTTATTTGAAAATATCAGATCCTACTTTCATCTGGTTGCCCATGGTTATCAGTGTCTGCATAATAACCAGGACAATTGCCAATGTAATCCCATAGTTAAAGTTGATTGTGTTACATATTTAGGATTTAAAATAGAAATAGAACCGGTGTGAAGTTAGCGGCCGATTGGGACCAACATTTGGCCGCCAACTTTTGGCCGCTAACTTCACACCGAAATTACCCTACCAAATTAAGAAGTTCTATAGAAAACTGTTTCAACGTAACAACCAATAGTTAATTTTGCGACTGCAGTGAAAAATCTGAATCGAATTATAACAAGCTATCTGACTTGGGTTTATTATTAGTTTTAGTTCAAAAGATGTGTGAGTTTTTTCATTATTTAAGAAGAAAACCGACATAAATTAAAAACTGGAATACATGACACGCAGAAATGGCATAGAATCAATGCTACAGCACAAAAGCTTTCTGTAAAAACATCCAGAACTCACTTACCAACATTACTTTGGAAACTGTGCCTGTTTAAAAGTTAGCGGCCGATTGAATGAAATAACAAAATGCTCAATAAATCAAAAAATATAAAAAGATAGTTTTATTGAGTGATATTAATTAAAAACACTGATAAATGAGCTTTTGATAAAAGCTAAAAATTAAAAAAATTGTAATTAGTTCAACAGATGTGTGAGTTTGCTTTACAGCGGCCTAATTATTTTAGAGGAAAACTGAAATAAATTAAAAACTGGAATACATGACACTCTGGAATGGCATAAAATCAATGCTATAGCACAAGAGTTTTCTGTAAAGGCATCCAGAACTCACTTACCTACATTACTTTTGACACTGTGCCTGTTTAAAAGTTAGCGGCTGATTTACTGAAATAACAAAATTCTCAATAAATCAAAAAAAAAGGTAGTTCTATTGAGTGATATTACTTAAAAACACTGCTAAATGAGCTTTAAATAAAAGCTTAAAAATTAAAATTTTACTTTTTAGTTCAGAAGTTGTGTGTGTTTGTTTTACAGCGGCCTAATTATTTTAGAGGAAAACCAAAATAAATGAAAAACTGGAATACATGACACTCTGGAATGGCTTAAAATCAATGCTTTAGCACAAGAGCTTTCTGTAAAGGCATCCAGAACTCACTTACCTACATTACTTTTGACACTGTGCCTGTTTAAATGTTAGCGGCCGATTTAATGAAATAACAAAATTCTCAATAAATCAAAAAAAAAAAGATAGTTTTATTGAGTGATATTAATTAAAAACACTGATAAATGAGCTGATAAAGTCGCGAAAAAAACTTGTCTGTCGAGACGGCACGTTGCTCACACACTTACGCTAGCAGCGACGAACGGCGACTGTAATGTTGCCAGTAAGAAAATATCGCGGCGTTTGGTAGTTTTTACAACTTTCTCAACTACCCCAATGCACCCTAAATCACTTAAGTTGCCTTCAATCTTTGATTTTTTACCCTCTAGATAGAACTTTGATGACATGAATGCGTCGAAATTTTTATCAGCTAACTGTTAGCCTTTAAGTAGCTTTCCGCTCCTTAGTGTCAATTGTGTTGTCAAGGGATACGGTCGTGTTACATGTTGGAATTTATTTCGCTAAAAAAGCACTAAAATGACGAGTTGCGTTATTAAAGTGTGTCGAAATTACAAAGGACGTATTAAATCAACCAGCAAAGTCACCTACCACCCATAAATAATTCAGAATTCATAGTATTTCTTTCAAAAATCAATCAGTTAAATATGTCTAATTATTACGATTCCCTCTTGGCATTATTGTTGATATTGCTAGTTTTGAAATACGGAATTCCCTAGGGGTGTGAGCATCGAAGTATGGAAGTTAAGTTTGGATATGTTCACTTGATAATAGAAAACTGCCAAGTGAAAGTCGTGAATAGTGGAAATTGATAAAAATATATTACAAACTGGAAATTTGACATGGGGTCAGCTGGCCTATTGCCTAACGCACTCGCAATCACACGGCATATTTAGCAAAACATTAATGAAAAGTCTTAATTTAGAACGTAATAGTTTTGTTTCACAAATACAACTTCTTTTTTAAAATACTGGATAAGGGCCGAATCTTAAGTACCTACCCGAAACCGACGTGCATGCATGACTCGATGTGTGAATGTGGAAGAAGTGAAAGAGATTTGTCAGGATCGTAGCATGCGGGAAGAAGTGGTCTCTGCCTACCCGTCTGGGAAACAGGCGCGAATTAATGTATGTATGTATTTTTTTTTAAACTTAATTAATGACGTCTTATCTGTTATTTTTTTTATAAAAAACAAATTACTTAAAACATTTTATTCGGGCAAAAAATAACTTTTTCAAAATATCTTACTTTTATTTTGTTCCGCAAATTTTGCCGGTGAGTGTATTTTGTCAATCGAAAACATTAAAGGCAATCATTCCAATTTGAATTGATATCTTTTTAGTTTTTCAAACACCTCATAACAACTAAACCTTAACAAGATCAGATTTTCCAGTAAAATGGGAAATATGTCTTTAGCTGGCATCTCTATGTACGCCCACAGAGATAAATAGAATGACGTTTTGCGAGTGTCAGACAAAGCAGTCTCGCACACAAGCATACAAAAACTGGCCTGTTTCTGTCGTAGTGATTACAGGGCCACACTCTATCTAGAGAGTAAATAATCAAAGCCTTCAATAGAACTTGCAAAAGGTGTAAACAAAACCAAACGAACCATTTCACCATGATTAATCGATAATCATTTACTTACTTAGATCAAGTAAGGTCTTTGCAATGATTCATATACTAGATCATAACTTTTCAATTTACGTTATTTTTAATAAAAACACGCTTGGTGAATATTTGAGGTTATGTGTCAAATAGTACTTATTTGTTTACGATGTACTTATTTGTTTACATCGTTCGACTTTAGCACTAATAAAATAATTATCTTTTGATAAAAGCTTTAAAACCGATATTTGACTCATCGTTTTTAATGTGTATAATAAGTTTGTTTACGCGTTTTACAGAAAACTCACATAAACCGAAGCGAAGGCGGGTCGCCACTAGCTTAGTGTACCTACTATAAATTAAAAGCATCTAAGACTGGGAAACAAATACTCGCGCCATCACACAAATAAATACTTGAACATACCCGGATATGAAACCAGAACCGCTAACTTTATAAACAGTGTCTTTAACTAATTAATTTAATTACTCATTAACTAGACTAACCCGTCGCCAAAAAAAAATGGTATACGATCGATTTAAATAAATCATTATTTTTGTATAAGTTGATTAGAACGTAGTATAAACAAATAGTTTAAATGACGGACCGTTGGTAGGAGCAATGTTTAACTATAGCGGCTTCGGACAGGTCATTGTTTATCGCGGAGTCGATTGTTCTCGAGGAACGCTGCCGATAAGATTCAACTAGGCGGCGGCGGCGGCGAGCCTAATCCCTTTAGTTAGTCTTTGTCGGCGGATTAGTTTGTTAGATTTCTGTTTAACTTTCTCGAGCATATGTATATTATGTTTAAAAAGTACAGTTTATCTGCCTCGCCTAGTCTCGGCGAGAGTGTGGTGGGCTGGCACTATGATAAAATATAACTACTGTCGTTTTCTCCTTGTCTAATCTCTTATCACATTTTATATGACACCGGCCGGTGAAGATAGTTTTTGAACAGAATCGAATGGAAATTATTTTTTTAACGCTACAACAGATTTAAAACAACACATTAAACATGGTGTTGAAAGGGCTCCTACAAAGTACAACAGCCCCGACGCTTGTCTTCAGAGGGAGTCAGACTTAACTTAAATATCTAAAACAACAAAGGGGTAACGACACAAACATCAGTGGCTATAAATAAATTAAAAAAATCCAATATGTTTGCTACATTGCACCCGTTTTTTTTCCTCATACCTCCAACCCTGTGTTATTTGCAAGTGTTTGCTGGCGGAAATAGCTTATGGATTTTTTAACCTTTAGTTTTAACACTCTTAATTAGGTTTAAAACAGCCTACCTATACAATAAATTAATTTACTTTCGCTTTCACTTTATTATACCAGAGCCAAAGAATCAATATTTAGGTATGTATTGTTTGTTCCAGTTAATATGACGAAAAGCATTTAAAACCAACCATTACCAAGATCTATTGTTCAATTGTTATCTTCAAGTAGGGTTGTAAAACAATTACGCAGGTGTGTCGGTGGGCCCAAAGTATACTGTGAACAAACAATCTTGATAGTTTTGATGTGGTTTGTCGGCATTACACTGCACGACATGCGTTTCTAAAATAATAATTTAATACTCTGTCGATATCAATTTGTACAATTTTGGTAAGTATAGTATTATAAATATTTTTTTTTCCTGAATGTTAACAGCACTATATTTGTATTTGGAAAACCCATTAATTCTAACGTCGATTGTTTAAGGGAGAGCGAGAGATACATTGTTAACGATATTTAAAATTATATTGAATGTTATTATTAGCCATAAGAATATTTACTAAATATGCATTTTTTTTATCCTTTTAGCATTTCAATATAAACGGCTTAAAAAATCTTTCATGTCAATGATCAAGAAGGGTTAAGCTACTCCAGTACACGTGCCACAGTTCGGTCAGTTTACTTACGTCCTTTTGTTATCTTTTCCTTTCATATTTAGCAACAAAAGAAGTTGTAAAATTATTAAGTTTCGTGACCCGAGACCACACCCGAACTGTTTATAGGTACCTATTTTACAGTAACATCGCGAAATATAAATAAATAAATATCAGGGAACAATGTCACACTAATTGACCTAGTCCCAAACTAAGCTCTAGGCTTGTACTATACAACGATATAAATACTTGTATGGAGAAATATATACTTAAATACATAGAAAACATCCATGACTCAGAAACAAATATTCGCGCTCATCACACAAACATCTGTCCTTAGCGGGATTTGAACCCAGGACCGCTAGCTTCGTAGGTAGGGTCACTACCAACTAGGCCAGCGCGTCGCCATATACATATTATCAATCTTACTAATGTTATAAACGAGAAAGATTGGATGTTTGTTACTCAATCACGCTTGAACCACTGAACGGATGAGGATAAAACTTGGCACATCATATAGGTTAGGTCCTGAAATAGGACATAGGATATTTTTTATTCCGGAAAATTGGACAGTTCCCGAGGAAGCAGCGATAACGACTTCTATGCGGACAGAGTCGCGGGCAAACGCTAGTTTATTTATAGGTATTTATTTATTTACTTAAAAGAAGTATTTATATATGTCGAGTTAGAAGAGGTGGAAGGGGTGGATAAGCCCTTCAGTCTGAGGTTCCGGCGGGTTTTCATATTTGTCAGGATAGTCAGTAGGCGAGGAAATACGCACAAGTGGTATGAAACAATGTAATCTCTTAATGGTTAAACAAATACGTCACAATAGTGTCTAAAGTAAGTACAATAGTTTGCGTAACGATTCAACGAGTTCGCGGGATTTGGGATAACACCACAAAAATGACCGTCTCGGTTCGCTTCTCTCAGGAGTCTTCCTGCAGCCCGCCTTAACATCGGGTTCCCCGTTTCTCCCCTCACCCCGCGACCACGTTCGGTATACCAAAAAAATGCATACCTCGTCACAATTCTAAGAATGCTTCGAAAAACGCAGGCACTTGAACAATACAAACACAAAGTCATAAAAATGCTAAGTTATGGACTGATTACATTATTTTAAGAACAACCTAAACAAATCGTAAATAATGAATTTTATCATCACACTGTTGATAAATAGGTTAGTGATAATTAAGGCTAGGTATGTTTCTAATAACTAAGCATAAGACTTAAATCTAATCTAGTCAGTCCTGCCTGACATAGGCCGCTCCGACACGGCGATCCTGACTGTCACGCGACCTCGCGGGCAGTGGTCAGTTCAAATGTCACCTGTAAATAAACAATGTTCCGCAAAGTAAAACCGTTCGGCTATCCTACAAACCGAGGAAACAATGTTCAACTATGTTTTGTGGTCAGAGGTACACATTAATTATCCAAAATTAAAATAATCATTTAAGACAAAGAGAGAGAGTATTAAACTATTAGGGCATCATCAAATTCGATTGATTTAATTCAAATCATTACCATTTACATTGGCAAGATCACTCATCAAAACTGCACATATAGCAGTCGGCCCAGCGGCCGTCATTGTTTCTCAGCGAAACCCAGTCACATCGTTCATGCAACAACAAGATCACTCGACGAGGCCACAACATGATGGCCAGCCTTGCAATACATATTGCTCATCCACGATACAGATTACTAGACGAGACCACAACAGGTAGTCAGCCCGGCAACCATCAATGTTTCTCAGCGAAACCGAACTCCAGATTACTAGACGAGACCACAACAGGTAGTCAGCCCGGCAACCATCAATGTTTCTCAGCGAAACCGAACTCTCAGATCTCTCTCCCGAGACCACACAATATGTCAACTACTTGACTTCCATTGTGCCATTATTTTTTTTACACATCAGCCCCAAACGGGCAATCAAACAACTAAATCTGCCTGCCGGACGTTACACCGCGCCGTCCCGATGTCTCGTCAAACAAGGGTTATGACTTGCGGCTATTAATCCAAACAGGTAGAAAAAGAGGTTGATATCATAAGTACGATCGTTCATAAAAATGATAATCAATTATCAACACATTTGCCCAGTTTATTACTCACTCACTAGTCAATGTCACTCCGACACTGGCTTATCCTTATCAATAACAATAAAAACATCTCATTTTCAACAGCCCAAACTATTGAAAAACTGTACCTCGGACCCGTGAACAACACACAAAATGTCCACAAATAAATACCAAAAAATAAAAAAATAAAACAACCAATACGGGTATCGAACCCGCAACCTCAAGCTTTGTAGTCCAACCACAGGACCACTAGGCTACGGATCGGTTATCACTCATCTTCACTCAAATAATCAAGTTCACTAGGAACATAACTTTTAGGCATTGCACGTAATCTGTCATGTGCATACTTAAATGTTCTCTTTGAATCGAGAGCTTTTAATTCATATCTATCACCAGGTAATAAATTTATAACTTCAAATGGACCCCGAAATTTAGGGTCTAATTTTGTTTGATTACGTTCGTGATTTTCAATTAAAACAAAATCACCCACAGAAAAACTATTTACTTTTGCTTTTGTGCTATTAAATCTAGTTTCGTCGCATAACGCATTTTCGCGTATGGACGTCGCTGCATCTTCTCTGATTTGCTCAATGTTAACAACGGTTTCGTCATGGTCACTCAGAGGTGTTATTGATAGTGGTCGGGCTACCTTCCCGACCATTAATTCTAAAGGACTCGCCTTTGTTACACGACTAACAGTGCAATTTAAAGCTAATTGAATATCTGCTATGTAGTGTTTCCAGTCTCTGTCATTGTTTATTTCAACAGCTGACAACATGTTTTTTAACGTACTCATGACGCGTTCTACCTGGCCGTTAGCACGGCTAGAACCAGTTGCAATTAAGTGAAGTTGTATATTATTTTCACTGCAATAATCACGAAATAATTTATTCGCAAAACATCTGCCTTGATCTGCTATAATCCTCGCGGGTGCGCCAAAAATGCTAACACTGGATTTAATAGATCTAATAGCATTATTTGCATCTATATTCATAGCATGTGATAACAGAACATACTTAGTGAACGCATCGATAATGACGAAAACATATTCTTTGTTTTTACTTTTACCGCTAAGCTTACCGGTGGCATCTATATGAACTGTGTGCCAAGGTATCGTTTCTTTGGGAATAGAGTGTAATTGAGCTTGTGTTTTTCCTGATTTTGACTTTGATAATCTACAGGTAATGCAATTCTCGACAAATTTTCTTACATATTTACACATCTTAGGGAACCAATATAACTCGTAGGTTTTTTCTAAGGTTTTTTCCCAACCCAGATGCATGACAGATTCATGCACTTGATTTATAACTGACCAACAAAAGGCCCTCGGAATTATAGGTAAAGTTAAAGTTCTATTACGACGTTGTATTTTACGGTAAAGTACTCCTGACCTGAGTTCATAAGTGTTCAACATATCGTTATCAACATCGTCATTATTTAACTTTAAAATAATCTCAGATAGTTCAACATCTCTTTTTTGTTCTGCTTGTAACCACGCACTTGAGATTTCAAGTATGTTAACAAACTTCGCTTGAATTTTTTCTGGAATGTTTTGTTCTGGTAAGGGATTTCGGGACAAAAAATCAACATGGCCCATTTTAGTACCTTGTCTGTAAACTATATCGAAGTCGAATGATTGTAAAAATGCCCACCATCTGTGAACCCTAGGTAAAAGGTCTGTTTTTGTTAAAGATGCCTTGAGGGAATTACAATCGGTCACGACCGTAAATTTTCTGCCTAGCAAAAAATGCCTAAAATGTTTTATTGAATTTACAACTGCCATTGTTTCAAGCTCATAAGAGTGATAACGAGACTCTGTATCTGTCGTTTTTTTGCTATAATAGGCTACAACTCTCAATTGATTGTCCTTTTTATGCAGTAAAATTGATCCGTATCCCTCTGAACTTGCATCAGTATGTAGTTCAATTGGGTATGTAGGATCGAAAATTATTAATACTGGTTCATTCGTCAAAATTTGTATTATTTTCTGTCTAATTTCTTCGAGCTTTGAGGTCCATTCTATTTTGCCTTTCCCTGAAATTAATTTGTACAGTGGGGAAGCTATTTGAGAAAATTTCGGGACAAATTTACGAAAATAAGATGCAAGACCTATAAATTGTCTTAATTGAGTAACTGTTTGCGGAGGTGTGAGATTGACAAGAGCACTTATTTTTCGAGAATTTGGTCTTATCTCACCACTAGTAACCTCGTAACCCAGGTAGTCGACCTTGGTCATTAAAAATGAGCACTTTTTGAGATTAAGCGATATACCTGCATTTTGAAGAGTGTCTAAAACTATTTTAAGTCGTTCTAACCCTTCTTCCGCGGTTTCAGAAACAATGAGAATGTCATCCATATAACAAAGCACGAATTTGTTAATTAAATCACCTAAAGCCTTATACATAGCCCTCTGAAATACTGATGGTGAATTTTTTAGCCCAAATGGCATGGTCAGGTACTCATATTGTCCTTCTGGGGTAACGAAAGCTGTACGTTCAATAGAGTCTTTATGAATAGGAATTTGGTGGAAACCTGATGTTGCGTCTAAGGTCGTAAAAAAAATTGCACCCTTTAATCTTTGAATTTGGTCGTCTATGAGTGGCAAAGGAAATCTGTCAGATATTGTGTTACTATTTAATTCTCTGTAATCAACGCACAATCTATCCGAACCATCCTTTTTTTTTACTAAAAGTATTGGACTGGCGAACGGTGAGTTGCTCGGTCTAATAACATTGGCGTTTAGTAATTCGTCGATTTTTTCACGAACCACCTGTCGCTCATGTGGACTAAGTCGATAAGGGCGTCTTTGCACCGTACGGTTAGGGTCAATTAATTTAATTTCAAGTTCACCGGTCTTTGCGCGCGTAGTTGGCGTGCCCTCGACAAAAAGCAATGGGTATTTTCTTAACAGATCAATAAGAATAATACGTTTATCTTTATCTAAATCCGTTGTTATGTCATCTAAGCATTTGTTATTATTGCTCGAATCACATAAGTTCACTAATTGGTTCTTTTTAATAGATAATGACTCGTTGGTTATTTCTATGGAAAAACCCTCGCTTATTAAATCTCTACCGATAATTATATCGTGGCTTATTAAATTATCGGGAATCACGTGAAACACTATTGCAACTTCTGTTTCGTCAATTAAAACATTTGCCGAAATTTGTAACTTACAAGGGACGTCTACATTTCCTATTCCAACAAGAGTGACCAATGACTCAACACGTCTGCCAACAAATTTGTCTACCAAACTTTCTTTCATCAGAGAACAATCAGCACCAGAATCAAAGCAAAAATCAAACGACTGACCATTATGAGTAAGCTGAGCTGTCGCTGGCTGCATAACACATGTTTGAACTCGACGACGTTGCTCGATCTTCGCAGGCTCGTTCGCGTTGCTCACTGACGACCTCGAACACTGCGGCGCTATGTGACCATTTTGTCCACACCTGAAGCAGACGATCTTCTTTTTGAAATCTTCTTTACGTGACGTTGACGGACTTATTCGTGGTACATATTTTCTTTGGCATTGATTCGACTTATGTCCAATTTCTCCACAGTTGAAGCATATTATTTTCTTTGGTTTTTTGCCTCAAATCCAGCAAAAGTGTTTTGATTGGTATTCACTCGTTTTCTGAAGCTGAATGCTGTTAATTCTTGCTGCATAACCTGCCTTGTTTTTATTTCGGTTGTAAAAGCCAGGCGTTGCAAACGTGGTTCAATTTGTGTGCACTGAACTAACACTGTTGCAACGGCGATTTCTTCTTTGCTCATGTCTTTCCACGATGTCATAATTGAAGTCAACATTTTACTTGCAAACGCGGCAAGGCTCTCTCCATCATTCGGTTTATTGTTAAGTAATTTAATTAATGATGCTGCTGGAGTCTCAACACAACCGTATCTCAACAAGAAAATAGTTTTAAATTGTGTCCAGTCCATTTCAGGATATAAGACTTCAGAAAACCACGTTGAAGCAGACCCTTTTAAAGCATTTCCCAAGACAATTATTAAGGAACTACCTTTAAGATTTGTTTCTCCGATGAAGAGTGAGACAGTGTCGCACCATGCTTTTGCATTTATTTCATTTTTTTCTGGGTTAAATTCCGGGAGACTTGTTTTCGACGGCATGATATTGGATGAACCAATCAAAGTGGTTATCAATTTTTCCATATGACTTTCTTGCTGTTTGATCATCATTTTCAGGCAGTTTTCTATTTCAGATCCACATTCTGAGACTTCTTCACTCCGTAATCCTTGTTGATTTTCGTTTTCACACCCATCTTGATGCGCTTCGGCCACTTCTGATGTCGAGTTAGAAGAGGTGGAAGGGGTGGATAAGCCCTTCAGTCTGAGGTTCCGGCGGGTTTTCATATTTGTCAGGATAGTCAGTAGGCGAGGAAATACGCACAAGTGGTATGAAACAATGTAATCTCTTAATGGTTAAACAAATACGTCACAATAGTGTCTAAAGTAAGTACAATAGTTTGCGTAACGATTCAACGAGTTCGCAGGATTTGGGATAACACCACAAAAATGACCGTCTCGGTTCGCTTCTCTCAGGAGTCTTCCTGCAGCCCGCCTTAACATCGGGTTCCCCGTTTCTCCCCTCACCCCGCGACTACGTTCGGTATACCAAAAAAATGCATACCTCGTCACAATTCTAAGAATGCTTCGAAAAACGCAGGAACTTGAACAATACAAACACAAAGTCATAAAAATGCTAAGTTATGGACTGATTACATTATTTTAAGAACAACCTAAACAAATCGTAAATAATGAATTTTATCATCACACTGTTGATAAATAGGTTAGTGATAATTAAGGCTAGGTATGTTTCTAATAACTAAGCATAAGACTTAAATCTAATCTAGTCAGTCCTGCCTGACATAGGCCGCTCCGACATATACTTCTTACAATAAGATACAGATAGGTAGGACTTTTAATAACTATGACGAAAATTATTAACGGGTGTATAGAAATGATTTTGTTCTTAAAGTAGTATTTAATGACTTACGGCTGCACTCAGTCCGATAATGACGATTAAGTCTCTTTGGTGACGATTTTTCACACTTTGATAAAGGAATTAGTTAATTGTCTCTTAACTGATGTCTCTGAGTGCGGCAGTTAGTTATAACTCAAATGAATCATATTAAAACATGCGAACAAGATTCTTAACAGGCGAAACGTATTATTGTTTGCATTTAAAGCGGAACCATAAAAATGCCAAATTACTTTGTTTAGTTTGTTTCGGCATCATAAAAGACGACGATTCTGATAAGGGGTGTGAGTCTCCTAAAGAAGTGCATTCTCAATTAGGCAGCAGGGCTTCTGCCAAACGTTCGAACTTAAAAAGGCTGCTTAATTGAGAATTCACCTCCTAAAATGTGTTTCGTACGTTCTGACGGGACTACATAAACTCGCCGGTACGCCGCGTTCACTCGCTCACTCGTTCGACCGACCGAACGCCGTTTTTAAGAGAATAACACTCAAGAGCTTTAAAGTATTTCTATGAAAGGGAAAATACCTATAACTTCATTTCTAATTTACGAGTACAATAAACTAGTCAAAGTTATGTTTTTTTTTTCGATATTACTTTAAAGTGTTTAAACCATTGCATTGTCGTCAACGGACAAGCATGGTATTTTTTTACCAGTCCATGTTTTTTATAACTACGGTCCACGTCATTACCCAGGTGCGCAGGTAAACATATTTTGTGCCTACTGATTGAATGCTTTGTTTTATTTTGTACAAGGTAATGTTACAACTTATATAATTTTTGAGCTCCACAGCTTCAGTCTGTTTAGCGATAAAATAACTTACCACAACTGGCTGTTCTTACCACCACAAATCTAAACGACACCTTAAGGAAATGAAATCTAAATTGACAAGAAAAATCAAAAAGACAATGCTTACTATATTGTTTTTTTTAGCATGAAAGAACTTTCAAGAAGTAAATGTAAGGTTTTTTATTAGGAATGTTTACGATAGTATGACGGAATAAGTGGAAAATTATTAAAACACATGCCATGTTGAAGCATTTTGCATTACAATAGAAAATTGCAAAATGTGTAGTTTGCTTTTACGTACAAAGATTTTTCAATAATAATGCGTTAACATTTTGTGATAACTTTAATTTATCACAAAAATATTGCTTGATAAAAAACCCAAAGAACAAACAATCGGATCGTTTTATAAAAAACCTTTCATGGGGTCGCTACTAATAATTTTTTATCTGTGTTTCGGGAATTGCAATAGAAAATGTCAGTAATATAATTTCCGCAAGGTATATGGCGAGGTATTTATTTTTCTGGTCAAGCTATAAAGAGACTCGAGTCCCGCCCGTTACAAGGTCCATATGTCAATGTATCTCACAATTATTTTTAATCATAAAATGTTATAAGTTATAATCATCGGAATTCATAACGTATTTTTCAGTAACTGTTACTTTTTCGGGATTTTTATAAATCAAACCTGACTAGCCTAGCCTTATCTACACGTTTACGGTTTTTGGTTCCAGCGATAATAAAAATGATGAATAACAATTTTATGAAGATAAAATGATTATGAACAAAAAAAGTTATGTTAAAAAAGCCCTCCCCCCGTAACAATACGGATTGGGAATTTTGAAATTTCAATTGGTCGCATAATTATGTCTGCCATTATCTTGTTTGTTCATCTTTGTTTTTAAACGTCGTCACTCTCATGTCGTATGTCTTGCGAGTGCGATACGTTCTAGGTACCTACTAGTTGTCCCAGAATCATTTATTGTTTGAGTTTAATTCCGTTGAAGTTTGTTGTTATTGTTATTAAAGATTTAGAAAAAGGTTAACGTCACCTGCTTCTTTGGTTACCGAATTTTTTATGCTAAAAAACAATCTAATTATAATAATGCATTAGAGCAATAACAGCTTTTTAATTAAAATGTTATCCATGATATTTCAATATATGTGTTTGCTATTTAATTCAACTTTATAATCACAGGTACCTACTATCTTTTGCACGCGACTCCATCCACGTAGAAGTCGTTCATCGCAATTATCTCAGGAACTCTCCAATTTTCCGGGATAAAAAGTAACTCATGTGCTATTCTATCTTTGTGAATCAAATTTGATTTAGATCCGTGGCGTTTTGACGTGATCGGGTAACAAACATCCATACATTCGCATTTATAAGATTAGTATACCTATAGGTACAATCCATATAAATAATCCTTTATTTTTGTATAAGTTGATTAGAACGTAGTACTTACAAACAAATAGTTGAAATGACGTACCGTTGGTAGGAGCAATGTTTAACTATAGCGGCTTCGGACAGGGGGGTGATTCTGTCAAAAGCAGAAGTGATCGAACGCAGAGGCGATCACACATCACATCGCCTTCACATTGCCTGTCATTTCTGACATTGACAATTGACTTTTGCTGTCATATTAGTAAAATGACGTTTGAAACCTAAGGCTTGTCGCAAATGCCCTAAACTAGCCCTTATTTATATACTTACTAAAGAGTTTTAAAATTACGTATGTAGCATTTTCCGGTACTTTAGTAATAAAATGACCTAATACATAACGATTTTACCGACGGCAGTACCTAATCATGTTTTAATTTCCAAGTAATTATTGCGTATTCTACACCGAACACGGTAATAGCGATACTAGCGCTCACAGACGTAAGCGGAACTTTTTGTCCCTACTATCACGCAATTCTTAACTTTCTCAATTCGTTCACTCGTTCGACAACGAGATCACATTAAATGTCAAATTGAAAGGCTCCTATTTTAGAGGTGAGTTGATTTAGGGTGCGGTTTCCCTAAACAGAAGCAAAGGTGAAGACAGAAATCAACCAATAAGAACCTGCGTTACGTGTCGTTTTCACTCTTTCACTCAGCATTGTTTGAGTGGAAACGTACCCTGACTTCTCAGACGAAAGATGGCCGCCATCTAAAATAATGGCTGTGTAAATGTGAGTGAAGCGAATTTATTGATTTTGCCTATGAGGAAAGTGTGAAAGATGTGTTACAAGTGATGGTGGTGAAATATTAATTTTGTGTATTTACGTTTGTTTACTGTTGCTACTGGAAGAAGGGACATAGTTGAGAAATGTTATAGCAGGTAATTTTTTTCTTATTTGGGTAATAAACTCATTCATTATTTGACTGAGCTAACCTTAGTAGAGGTTTAAAACAATATAATTTCGTCACGAGTTGGTTTACCGATTGCTTGTTGCTTTCGTACCTAGCCTTTAACTGTTTTGCGAGGCTAATCTAACAAGTTCACAAATTGATGTTTCTACTTTTTTACTAAACGTAATTGTTACGAAAAAAACATACCTGAAGCTTACATTATTTATTTGGTATTTATTTTACCAGTAGGACCATCATCAGATGATCTCCCCCACATGTTATTACTGGGTTGTAATTGAATTTGCATTATGCGTCCTTACAAAATTTTATTGTAACAACTCTTCATTCATTCACTTCATTGTTACAATGAATACCTTATTGATAAATACAAGGGTAAATAGGATGACAAGCTATTACATTCCAAATTATGAATCTCATACATACCACACGTCAGAAGAATTAAAATGAACCTATTGCCTGTGAAATCTCTGGTTATTCTTGGTGGTATGGAAATGTATGTTAGTAAGTGGCTGAAATAAAAATATGACAATCTTATACAAATTGATTGTAGTCACAAAATAATCTTTAGGTTTGTTTGTACTCTGGCTACTAGACAACATACGTATTTATATTAATATTATATTTATACTAGCTGTCCGCGCCCGGCGCCGCCCGGGAGTATTTTTTTTCATCCAATACTTAAGAAATACACTTTTTAGTCCTATTCTCAGACCTACTGAATATACAGACAAAATTTCATAAGAATTGGTCAAGCCGTTTCAGAGTAGTTTTGTTACAAACACTGTGACACGATAATTTTATATACTTATTAGAGAGATAGGTATGTACCAACATGAAAATTAAATATCCATGACTCAAAATAGGTCATTCATACAATATGTGTTCTTACCGGGAATGGAACCTGGACTGCTAGTTTCATAGGTAAAACACTATTTACAAAATAGTTAGTAGGTATCCGTGTAATTAAGAAATTCCTACACTATATTTAGCCTTAATGTTGAAATAGAAGCCTTCATTCCAAATTACCCATAACTTCACCCGATTTCACTCAAATTTTGGCATACAGTGTGTAAATGGTATACGGGCGTTCCTTTTAACTGTGGTAAGAATAGCCCCTAATGAGCAAATTTAGGCAGCTTTTGTTAAAAGTAAATAAAAAAAATTAACCATACAAAATAATTTAACACGCAATGTATAACAAAAAAAGCAATTAATTAAAAACGCAATTAATGATGTTTCAAAGTTATGACAGATGGAATAAGATGTACATTGCGGGTCGATGGTATGTTCAAAAATTAATAACGGTGGGTACGTTAGCGTAATCAAAATTATTATTTCTGTTTATGATTATTAGAGTCTTAATCTATGTCCATTTTTAATAAATGCCCGTATACCATTTACACACTGTATAAAGACTCACTTGCTACTTTTAAAAACAATTACTTATGTAAATAAAAATATTACACATGGAGGTACCATAGAAGTAGTATGAGGGGTGATCAATAAGTTTTTAGAATCGGTATAAAAAATGGGAGATATGTAAATCATTATATTTTAATTGGAATATGCACACTTTCTATATTTGCAAACATTTATTAAAATAATTTAAATGTTTTATTTTACCTCTATAAATTTTTTTTTTTCTTTTGGAGGTCAAATTTTGTACCTTCACTAGATCATCATCAGCTTGTGATTTTTATGTAGTGGTTTTTGTTTCATCAGTTTTTTTTCTTTTAAATCCATAATTATATGGCAGAATAATGTTACATAATTCTCCTAGGTTATTTGATAATTGCTAAAAGCTAATATCACAGTATTTATTTGTAGGCCTCAATCATCCCGGAAAAAGCCGAAAAAGCCACCTTACATTTTGGTGACCGAGCTGGAAATAAAAAAGTCCAGTGCAAACAACTTGTTTATCCTTTAAATCATGAGGGCATCAGGACTTTCTCCACACCGCTCCAAATAGGTAATTACAAAACTAACTCTTATTTTTACCGTCTTATAAAGTTATTTATACAGATGTTTTTTGTTTAGCTATCACAGAAAAACAAATTAATAATGTAAATTATTGTTTTCTCTTATTTAACGTTTGTTAGTGCCATGGTATAATCCACATTAAAATAATATTATTATGGTTCATAACAATTCTAAAAACGTATTGATCACATAATTTAATCATTATGATTTTGGTAACAATGCATTTCCCTATAGTCACTAATGATAGTGCCATGTACAATTATATCATTATAGTGTGGTTAGCAGAATAAGTACACATAAGCAAGCTACAATTTTTTATAAGATTGTATGTTAACTTCATATATAATTTTACTTCATAAATAGCTATTAAATAAGGCCCTCATTTTAAACTGCCATCTTTGCAAAAGTGTAGTATAATTATAGACTTATTAGTTATTAATCATTTCATTAGACAAAATGATCCATAAAATAATCAGATATTGTTAATAAATGCCTCATAAGTATGCCCAGATATCCCATTGATATGAATATATTCTAATAGCTCATAGAACAAGTGCAAGTGATATCGACATCTTCAGTAACTTGTTGCAAGTCTTTAGGACCAAGTAGGGAGCTATCTAATATAATTGAATAATTTGTTACCTAGCTACCTTAATTTAATTGTACAAAGGTTAGTTAGCGTAATAGCGCTAATTAAATTGTATAAGGCCCCGTTCTCACGAGCGCTTAAAAAGCGTCGCGTTAGAACACAAACACGGAGTTCCGTAAGCTCAATTCAATTTAACGTCCAACGCCCAAAGTCGAAAATCGAACAGTGTTCAATAAAAAAGCGCCGCGCTTTAAAACCGCCTTCGTGTGAATAAACACATGGTTATCAATTTGTGTCATTTCAACGTTTTTTTAACGCGCGTTGAAAAAGCGCTCGTGAGAACGGGGCCTTAATAGTAAGAGTGCTGAATACATTTGCTCCGGTATCGCACACAGAATTAAAATGATTAATTGTTAATTGTGTAATTTTAACAAATAATCAGATATAACTATACTAGAAAATCTAATTTAAGACTCAAACATTGTTGGTGTCGCAAAGCCCAATTGAACATTTCAGATATACCTAGCCAACCTTTTTGCATCGATAATCAAATTGTTGAAAATATTATGTAGACTAACAATTTCAATATCAAAACTTACCTATATAACAATAGGGAATATGCATTCAATGTTTTTTCTACCCGATATTCAAAAACATTTAAATATCTCAAAACAAATATTTTCTGATATAGTGTGTGTTTAATCATTAAATGGCGGGTGTGTGTGTTAAATGGCGATTTTTTATCAGCTAAAACAAAATGACTGGCCAAATTCGGATTCCTTATACTTAATTTATTCTTGATTCAAACTGTACCAAGTGTTAGTGCGAAGTTCATACATTTGCTACTTGCGACTTAACAGCAAATGTATGAACTTCGCACTTGCCCTTGGTAAAAAGAAGAATGTAACTAAGTTTCTTTTCTCGAACCGGTAGTAGCTTCTGACACACACACACACTTTTGGTCTTTTATTTTGTCGAATAGCTAAGCACATGTACTATTTAAATTGCTAACGTTGTTTACAACTAGGTATTGTTTATTTAATTTATCGTACCAAATGTTATTAAAACCTGAAGTATTACAAGTGCAATAACAGTTTTGCTACCAAAAATCTTCTATGGTTAAATATTTAACATGGCATCTTGTATTTGTGTAAGCAACTTGAATTAACTTGTTTATTTAAATCGAAGGTTTAAAACTACCAATAAATAAACAGTCTTGTGCGGTCTTTGAAAAGTGGAAATATACTTTTTTTATTTTATAGTGGCAACCCACGTTGGTCTTTAATTAGATTTTCGAGTATAATAATTGTGTTATCATTTCAGAGCAAATTTTTTAAATGTAGACACATGTAAGTAAATGGATATTGGAAGACAATTTCACTCAAATTGAATTATTATAATCCCAAAATTAGCTTTAGTACTAGAGAAACTAAATTCTGATACTCACTCATAAAAATCCACATGCGGTGGTCCCGGGACTGCTAACCTTTTTAGGCAAGGATTTTAAATTATAGCTTAAACAATATTTTGATATTTGATGTTGACATGTCACATACAGACATTATATGTATAGTTACCAGGGTGGATACTGGATCACTCAATGTATGAATACATTTTTTTTTGCTTTAACCGTATTCAGGTACTTAGAAAAAGTTTGTAAACCTTCTTTACAATCATAATAATATATAAAATATAAAAGAGGTACAGTCAAGTTCATAAATATGTGTACACATTAGTACCTTGTCACTTTAATTGATGTGACAATTCATATTATGGCAGTTTTAAGATGCCATTAAATAGACAAGGTACTAAAGTGTACAAATATTTATGAACTCGACTGTACATGAATATTTTGTACTGCCCCAAACTCACGGAACTTTAAACAAATGGCTTAATTCCCTATTTTGTAAAAGTTCCGTTAGCTTGATGTAGTACTAAATATTTCTGTATCTCTTTTATATTTTATATATTATTATGGATGTAAGGTAGGTGTAACAAGTTTCTCATATTAGCAAAAGAGGATTAAAGCAAAAAAATACATTTTCATACCTTAAAGGTTGACTTCCATGGGTAGCGGCTGATGCGACAGACGCGTGCGGCTGACGTGCGCGATTGTAGCTCGCGTCTCGCGACAGTAGTAAGCACTATGAAAACGTATGGCACCGCTTTCTCTTTTCGTGATTTTCGTGATTCTAGTCGCCTGAAAGAAAACAAGTCAAATTGCGACTATCAAACGGGACAAATAGTGAATGTGTCCAATAAAGAATGAGATCAATTTCTAAAGAGGCCAAATAAGAAAAAAAAACGAACTTAGAATAAGACCAAAGACGATAGCACGAATAACGAATGAGACTAAAAAAGAGATAGACTAACACCGATCATGACCAAAAAATATGAAGACTAATAACGGAATGACCCGGAATAAGAAAAAGACAAACAACGAATATGACCGAAGACGACAAAGACTTCCACCGAAAGTGACGAATGAAGAATGGATGACGAAAGCAGAATGAGACGAATTAAGAACTTGACAAAAAACGAATGGGACGACCCAAGACGATACCGATTATTTATTCCATATTTTTCATACGACAGTCGGCAGGTATTATGTCATAAGTTGTGTTGTCTTGTCTTGCTTGTCATGTCTTATCAGAGGCTCTACTTTGAAATCCGTAATTCGAACTTCGTCTATTGCTATCCCTTTTGCTCTCGACGCGTCACTAATTCGCAAGAAAGTGACGGGGCGATCCAAAGTTCGAATTACTGAGGCTCTACTTTGAAATCCGTAATTCGAACTTCGTCTATTGCTATCCCTTTTGCTCTCGACGTGTCACTAATTCGCAAGAAAGTGATGGGGCGATACGAAGTTCGAATTACTGATTTCAAAGTAGAGCCCCAGCTTGTGTGACATATGGACACAAGGCAATTTTTCATTTTACGCAATCGTGCAAGCTGTCAACCTTAGTTTAAAAGTATATGTAATTAGTATATTTAAATTAAAATATAGTTCTGTAAAATTATCTTTTTTTATTTTTATTAATTTCAATAATTAAGTACACTAAAACACTCAATACGTGAAGCAGACCATAGACCCGTTTCATGAAGCTACAAGTTACAAATTACAAGCGGAAGTCTCTTTCTAACTCATTTTTCTAGAAAGAGACTTCCGTTTGTAATTTGTAACTTGTAGGCTTGTAGCTTCGTGAAATGGGCTACAGGTTGGTAGAAATTGACTGTCTATGTAAGTTGGTTATAATCTGTGGACTCTGTGGTACGGTCGGCCTTATAAGAAGCTGTAGGTACACTTTAGTGTTTTGTCACTTTAACGTCATGTTTGAACGGCTGCACTAATCTGTCAAAGGCGTTAAAGCGACAAGGTACAAAAGTGTGCAGCTTCTTATAAGGCTGACTGTACTGTGGTTAGTATAGTGAGTGACTAAGTGCCGCACTCAGAGACGTCAATTAAATTTAATGCTTGTTTAGTGACGTGTTGTCTTATTCTATTGCTGTAGTAAAGAAAGTGACAGCATCCACTTTAATCAAGCATTAAATTAAATTGACGTCTCTGAGTGCGGCAGTTAGCAAGAAAGAAAAACTAGAGTGTAATATTTTAAAATTAAAATGATAACGAATTTGAAATTCAAAATGGTGGCCTTGATATTTTTTAAAGTCGTCATGGGTATCATTTTCTTAGATTTTGGGGACGCAGATTTTGAAAATAACATCAAATTTGGAATTCAAGATGGCGGCAATGACTTTTTTTGAAAAAGTGTACATGGGTGTCATTTTCTTAGATTTTGGGGACGCAGATTTCGAAAATGATGTCAATTATAGGTAGAAATTCAAAACGGCGGCCATGATGTTTTTTTCTAAATTTTTCATAGGTATCATTGCCATCGCCATCGTAATCGCCATTGCCATCGCCATCGTCATCGTCATCGTCATCATTATCATCATCATATCATGTCTTTTACACTTTTGGTCAAAAACATTCAAAGTCTTTTTTCAGTGGTTACCCTCTGCTACACCCTAACCGGCATATCATGTGCGTTGCCGCCCCCCCCCCCCCCCCCTTTGCCCCCTTTTTTTTGCTGGACAAAATGAAATATTTTGCTTACCTACTGATTGTTTACCAAAATTTGATTAATTGTGGGTCGCTCAATGCAGCTCAAATATTTAATTTGCTGACCAAAATAATTTAGAGCAGTTCAGTATATCATTAATTGCAGACAGATTTATAAATGTTTGCTAACCATAAGTTGCTAACCAACTATATAGCTATTTTCGCTGACCAAATACATTTTTCTTTTCACCAAAATAAGAATATCTTGCTGATCGGTTAAATGATACCCGTTTTAATCTAGGAGTGCTTTACTCTATTCTGATTATTTCTTTGTTTGAAATCCCATAACACGACATTTAAAATGTGGATTTGTTAGGCTTCTATACAAATGAAAGTGGAGTCGCAGGCAAGAGCTTGTCTTTCCTTGTGTATTTTATTGTTTGTATGTATTTGTTTTTTTTAATGTCATGGGTTGATCTCAATGTCATTAAAAGAATATTGTATAACAAATAATTTTAGTATTATACTCGAAAATCTTAATTATTTAGTTGTTTAACATTATTTCATAAAAACATGAATTAGAACTTGTGTAACCAGTAACATTAGGGTAAGTTTTATTGATAAAAATACCTATACTTAAACCAAAATGCAATAATCACAGCGAATGTGAGCCCATTAAGGTAAAGATTTTGGTCTTGAATTAGATTTTCGAGTATAGTAGTAGTATTATTTAGTGAACATTTAATGAAAACGAGATGATAGTCATATTAAAGTAACAGACCCAAATGTATTTCTACCCCGATTCTTAATATATATATATATATATATATATATATATATATATATATATATATATATATATATATATATATATATATATATATATATATATATATATATATATATATATATATATACTCTAAGTTTCCCCTTTTGTATTGTTTCCAGGTGCCTTATTTTATAGTTTAAATTAATTGAAGACTTTTAATAAATAATCCTGCCCTGGACTCTTGCTATTTCTAACCCATACCACTTCCTGTTCCTGATCCTGTTCCAGTCATCCCGTGACTTCACCCGAAGGCTTGCTTCGTCGGCCTTTCTGCTGCTTACACATAAGACCCTCGCTAGTTTTCTGGCCTCAAGACCTCCTACGCAAACCTTCGACCTCAGCAGTCAGGCTTCGGGGCAGAAAGTGGTTAGCAACTGCTCCGGACCTTTGGTAAGACCAGTCCCTCTGCCCTAGCGTAACCCATCAAGCACTTTAGGAGTAGGGGTTGTAGGGGATTGGCGGCCCCATTTGCCATTATTACATTTTCCACCACAGCGGCATAATTCGGTACATTTCGACAGTTGCACCTTTTAAATCCAAGATAAGGGAGAATGATATTTATAACAATTGGGTAAGTAAAGTTTTTTGAAGGGGTGTATATATATTTTTTCTGATAGTGTTTGGTCTATAAACCAATAATCTACAGTTATTTTATTTTTAAACATTATAGTTCTTCTAAAATACCTTTTTTTTAAGTCCGTTATGACAGTTCTCTGAGCGTTACGGAACTATACGCGTTACCTTAGCCTAAATGATAATTTAAAAAAAAAACCGTATTATGACAGTACTTTGTCTGTCTGTTGTCAAAATTGTCAAACGAATAAAATAAATAATGGTTTCGCTTTCGTTTGTTTACCTCCGTGTTATTTACCAATTATTTCCTTGAATTTTACGATGACTTCTGCTCAGACCCTTGGATTTGGATATTACCGCATTTCTCGACAACCACCGCAACGCTTTTTTGGACTTGAATTGGAACTACTCTTGACGGCGTATTTTGGCTGACGATTCTTACTATCCCTGACGACCTCTGCATTAGTTTTTGGACTACGATACAAGTTGTTTGCATCATCTTCATCCTTATATAATGGATACATCAAATATAAGTCCTGCAAACGCTGCTTATGATAGAGTATATTACAAGGATGAAGTAAGATGTTTCGTACCGTCGTGTAAAAAATTTAGAAGAGACCATCCCAATGCCACTTATTCTTGTCCATACCAAAAGGTCTAAAAGCCTAATAAGTGCCTAACCATGGAAAGGAATTGCCCAAAACGACTCTTGTATGTCTGTGAAGAGCATGTCAATGTGATTCAGCAAGTCAGTATGAATTTCAAAAAGTACATAAGGCAGCCAGGATAAAATCCATAGTAAGCACAGCTAATATTAAAGCAGTATCTTTAACCAAATTTTCTTTCATCAAGTGGCTTTACGACACCAACAATGTTTGAGCCCTCGAGCCCTTCAACCTCAACATCATCAAGCAACAAGGAATATGTGTCTGCAAAGCACAGACATTTTTCTGGACAGCAGCACATAATGAGCCTTATAAAAGAAAAACCCAATATGTATATTGAAGTGCCGAAACAGTATTATTGGGTTATAGATTTTTTGGCAAAGCAACTATGTTTAAAATAAAACAAAATGATACTCTACAAAGAAGACCCATTTTAACTTGAGCAAAGTCACCGTTCAAAAAATATTAAGAGTACGCCGCATCTGGAAAAATACTTGAAAAATATTATTTTTTAACTGCCAGAACATATAGAAATAAAAAAGACGTTACCTCCAGTATTTAAGGCCAGATATGCAAATGTCCAATGTATTATCGATTGTTTTGAAATTCAAATAGAGACCCCTTCAGACCCTGTAACTCAAGCCAGGACATGGTGACAATACAAGTACTGTAACACATTAAAATATCTTATAGCTTGCTGCCCAAACGGTTTTATCTGTTTTATTTCAAAAGGCTATGGAGTAAGGATATTAGACAAAGCCATTACAGAATGTAGTGGCTTTGTTGATATTGTTCCTCCAGGGACTGTGGTATTAGCCGATCGAGGCTTCAACGGGATAGAGATTCTTCTTAAAGACAAACATGTAAAACTCCTTCACCCTCCGAGTGTATCATCAACTGAAACGCCAACATAAAAAGAAGTCATTCAAAGCAAAATCATCGCAAGTCTAAGGATACATGTGGAGCGCGTGATATGGAGGGTGAGGGAGTTCACTTTCCTGAAACCTCACTCAGTAATTAATCACAGTTATATAAGATACATTAATGAGAGTTTGACCATTGCCTGTGCTCTAGCAAATTTACAGGGTAATATAATAAAAATACAGTTAATATTTAAAAACTTTGTTTTATTTTATTAAAGCACTTCATAACATTAACACTTCTGGCTTTGATTAAAATGGGTTCACTAAGGGCCGCTTGCTAGAAGCAAAAGGATAACCTGGTTTTAGATTTCAATCTAGATTTGACATAATTATAGTTCCATACTTAGTTTGACTAAAACTAGATATTTCCTGCTGGAACAAGTGGCCCTAAGTTAAGAAAGAATGCAGTAGTATATATAGCTTTTTCAAACCACACACGACACGGCGCCGTACGCCACTTAAAGGTTCGACCCCACCGCTGCTTAAAATACGACTACGGTACGGAATCGCAGTGACGCATCGTATCCGTACCGTTTTTATCGCATGCCCTCCACACCGCTGCTTTAAAATAAGGTGTCGTTGTGTAAACCACCGTCATGTTCATATAAGGTAAATTTCTGGAATCAGCTTGCACGAACTCGTTTGACGCACTCATTATATCGCCTGGTGTCAGGGCAAAAAAAGTGTAATCCAAAGGCAGAGCAGGGGTCGTCAGGGATAGTAAGAATCGTCAGCCAAAATACGCGCGGGAATCGTCGTCAAGAGTAGATCCAATCCAAGTCCAAAAAAGCGTTGCGGTGGTCGTCGAGAAATGCAGTAATATCCAAATCTAATGGTCTGAGCAGAAGTCATCGTAAAATTCAAGGAAACAATTGGTAAATAACACGGAGGTAAACAAACGAAATACGAAAGCCAAACCATTATTAGTTTGTCAATTTTGACAACAGACAACTCAGACAAGGGGCTCTACTTTGAAATCAGTAATTCGAACTTCGGATCGTCCCATCACTTTCTTGCGAATTAGTGACGCTTCGAGAGCAAAAGGGATAGCAATAGACGAAGTTCGAATTACGGATTTCAAAGTAGAGCCTAAGGTACTGTCATAATACGTCTTTTTTTAAAATTATCATTTAGGCTAAGGTAACGCGTATAGTTCCGTAACGCTCAGAGAACTGTTATAACGGACTTAAAAAAAAGGTATTTTAGAAGAACTATAATGATTAAAAATAAAATAACTGTAGATTATTGGTTTATAGACCAAACACTATCAGAAAAAAATATAATATACACCCCTTCAAAAAGCTTTACTTACCCAATTCAAGGAACTTAGGTACTTTTACAAAAATATTTTCATAAAATATTAAGCAGAAGCTATTTTTTAAGTTGTTTAAAAAACCACAGAAATCTATGTTACCTGTTAGACTGTCATGTTAAAAATGTTTTTATACCAGAGGCCCGTTTCACGAAGCTACAAGTTACAAATTACAAGCGGAAGTCTCTTTCTAACTCCTTTTGCGAGAAGGAGAGTTCCGCTTGTAATTTGTTACTTGTAGCTTCATGAAACGGGCCTCAGACCTAAAAGAGATTTAAACTCAGTAAGTATGTTCAGGGATATTATTAGCAAGAGGATTTCGTCTTAGGCAATCATAGAAGATAAATATCTTCTACCGATCTCTCATCAAAACCACATTCGCAGTTGTCCTTAATCCGTATATTCACCAATTCCACCCCCGTTCACGTATAATAAACTTCAAGGATACAATATAAGTAAATACAATTCCAAGGATAATAAACTTGTCCGCCAAACTCCAGCTTTTCTGCACGTCACTCGAGACTTGAATTCGGAGTTCTAGTATAGGGTACAGAACCCTCCTACTTCTGCTTGCTTCTGCCCGATGGCTCAATTTGCCAAGTAAAAGTAGCTATTGTATACAGAACGTCACTGGACTGCGTCGGAGTCCGACGGTCGGACCCAGATTTAAGTGCCGTAGTACTTCATGGAGAGCATATGGGATCTTTAATTTGGTGCGCCGCGTCTCCGTCTCGCATGAAATGTAATGTAAACAAAACAAACAAATCGTAAAACCGAACTCATAACATAAAAAACTTCACTACTGTCAAGACATAACAGACTATGTGATCTGGCAATTTTTGCAATATACCTATACCTACCTATAACAAACAAAATGAAGTATAATACAAATGCATAAGCTTAATTATTTTTAAGTATAATATGTATCCTTTTACTTAGTTAATTATACAAATTGGTATGGAAAAATATAAACAATTTATTTTATACCATTCCGACACCAAGCAATTGTGAACCAGCTTTAAGAAATTCAATAAACTTCTCTGTATAACCTGTGTTATCTGTGGCTTCACGTTCGCATCGCTCTCGCCTTATCTGACATTAGTAGAGAATACCGTGATATAAGTTGAGGTGAACGAACAGACGGACGTATAAGGCTGCCTAATTGAGAATACACGCGCTAAATGTGTTTTGTTCGCTTTGACGGGACTACTTAAATTCCAGGGGGTCAATTAAATTGAAGGGGTCTCTATTTGAATTTCAAAACAATCGATAATACATTGGACATTTGCATATCTGGCCTTAAATACTGGAGGTAACGTCTTTTTTATTTCTATAGGTTCTGGCAGTTAAAAAATAATATTTTTCAAGTATTTTTCCAGATGCGGCGTACTCTTAATATTTTTGAACGGTAACTTTGCTCAAGTTAAAATGGGTCTTCTTTGTAGAGTATCATTTTGTTTTATTTTAAACATAGTTGCTTTGCCAAAAAATCTATAACCCAATAATACTGTTTCGGCACTTCAATATACATATTGGGTTTTTCTTTTATAAGGCTCATTATGTGCTGCTGTCCAGAAAAATGTCTGTGCTTTGCAGACACATATTCCTTGT